>CM034156.1:25557916-26231291 GCA_019776745.2 Taxus chinensis
TGACGTCGTTCATAGCGGATTGGGATTTAAAAAGGAAAATTCCACTTTTTGCAGAATCATTCATTTTCCAATAGTAGAAAAGTGATAGAGGAGTGGTGGAAAAAGGGAAAGTGATGGAGCAAGACGAAGAGTTAAGTTGCCAAGCTCGAAGTGGGGTGAGTAGTCATTCGAAGGTGGTTCACGAGATCGGTGTGAGCATTTCGGTTTGACTGGAGGTGAGAGGTATTCGTGATTGGTAGACGGCAAACAAGAGGGGTCAGGTGGACACCAGATGTAGCAGGCCCGACATGCCCCATTGGAGGGGGACAGCAATCGCACGAGGTAGGATTCTGGGTCCCTAACAGTCTACGTGTGTTAGAGGAAGGGGTTTGTATAAATACCTTTTGGGTAAAAAAATGGGTTTTTTTTTGTTTTTTGTGTGGGTGGGGGAAATCTAAATTGAATGTGAAGAAGGAGGATTGAAGAATAGGGCTTGTAGGAAAATTGGTATGTAGGTTTAAATTAAAGAGGAGGGTGGGGATGGGGTTGGGGGGAGATTAGGGTAGGAAGGATAGGGGAGTTGGGTTATGGGTAGAATGTGGGATGATCAAGAGAAAATATGGAAGGGTTGGACAATGAGACTCATTTGACAGTGACCGCGGCATGGTGGGGTTACCGACATTGGTCAAGATGAGGTGAACGATTGTGGTTTTGTGAAACTGTTTCTAGTAAATAAGAACCGATGTTGGTCGTTATTTAGAGAAAAATGGCCAGAAATGACCGAGGGGGGGGTGGGGGGGAGATAGGTCTGAGATAGGAAGGTATGTCCGGAGAAAAACAACGATGGTAATGGGTTATAAATAGTATGATTCGAGGGATGTAAAATTGGATGGGGGAAATAGGTTATGAGTAGGAGAAGATCTTAGGGAATAGGTGGGGCGGTCTAGGGTTATTTTTAAGTTGGGAGGGTCAAAGTTTAATGATGTTAGAGTTTGTCGGATGCAGGCGCGGGATTAGTTACGGATGTGAGATAGGGTACCGCCCTTGTTAGTATCAGTACAAGGGAGCACGAAATCCCGAGGAGTGGCACTATGTTGCAAATGTCAACCTGATTGGGGTCAGACACTACCGACACATAGTTCGGGAGCCGCTCTTGATGGTCACCCTCATCGACAGATGGATCGGTGCACTAAACACATTTCATCTGTCGATGGGTGAGTCACAGTCACATGGAAGATGTGATATTGATCATGTGGTTATCGATACTAGGGATGTATGTGTATTCCATTACCTCAGAGGGCTCTGGGAGTTGATGTTGACAAGTGTTCGATGAGGGGATGGCAGAGTTGCGGTTCCACAACACCAGTCTAAGTTATGGAGACATGTATAGGGCCCATCCCGAGGAGATGAGGTTAGTGATTCTGATTATGGAGGTAGTTTGTTGTTTTACACTTCCAGATGCAAAGGGTGGGAGATTCCCATGGGCACTAATGGGGGTTTTGCATGACATGATGGAGGATAGGACCCGTTTTGCATGGGCACCAACATTCTTGGTGCAGAGCAGTTGTACAGAGAATTAAGGGCCTATGGGAGGTTACGACAGTTCAACCTGTGTGCAGGTTTCTACTACATAATGGGCATAAAGCACATCGTTGTGTGTGCAATCCAATTGGTATGCCATCTGGAGCATTTGAGGTGGGGTGGTGAGTAGGCTACAGGCGATGGGTACCTACTATTGGAGAGCGTTGGTGTGAAAGGCTACACACGATTGTAGCATATTAAGGTGGGGTGTTGGAGGGAATTATTGGGGTTGATGAAATTATTGGGAGGTCATATGTAGGCTTCCCCTAAATATAGGCATATGCCGTGGAGCTAGATGAGCTAAACTGTTCTCAGATGGAATAGAGGGAGGGGACCCTGGTAGGGGTGAGTATGAGAGGAAACCTGTAGACGGGTCAGATGGGCAGTTTGAGTTACTTACATGATGTGCCTTACCCCCTTCCACAATTTATAGGAGGGAAGAGTGGGAGGGAGGCACCTCAATATGACTAGGCAAAAAGCAGATGGGTTGCCGACAGGGCAAAGAGGGTAGGTAGTAGGACAAGGATTGATGATGCCGGAGTGATAGTATAGATATAGATAGGGTGGGAGCCTCTACGGGGCAGTACCCACCGAGGGCAAGGCATCCGACCCTAGCCACTGTCACCGTTCAAAGGACACCTTACAAGGGCAGGGTGACTACCATGGTGAAATGTGGGATAAGCAGGGAAGTAACAAGGTCAGAGGCCCACAAGTTGCTATCTATAGGCACTGCAGTAGCGTTCAGGCCAGGTGCATGAGGGACATTGCACCCAGCACAGGGTGGAGATGATATATGGGGAACAATGTGGTCACCCTGAGGTGCAGGGTTACATGTTTGCAGGGGCCCAATCTAGCCATGCATAGGCACAGATTGTGGGCCCCTTCAGGACCAGAGGTAAAAGCACAGGGCACCCAACAAGGCTTGGGACAGGGTCTCATTTTACTGGCAGGGGCGGGAAAGGTCCCATGGGGTACCTGTAAAGGGTCAGAGACCAATGGACACCACCACGAATAGTACCGATGGCAGGTTTAGCGGAATGCCACTAGGTGAGGCGATCAGCGAGGTACTATCAGGGATCACCTAATGGTCGCTAGGGGTAGATGTCCTTTAGTTATTGTAGAGTTATAAAGCACAAAGGCCCCCGCATGAGGGAGAGGACCAGTCTCCAACTCACAATGTGGAGAGTACATGGGCCGACGAGGCCAAGACAGGGTTAGGGAGACGCTACCAGTTATCAGGAGGCCAGCTAGTCCCTAGTGACGTAACCCAAAGAGGTCAGACGAGGCCATGGAGGGGTGGTGGTGAGATGATAGCAGATGGACAGACAGGTTGGTAGAGAGGAGGAGATGGTGAGATGGTCCACCGAGGGATAGCAGGATGGGGTACAATTAGTCATGGAGATGATTATATATATATGATTTTGTGATATATATATCGGCCTGCGTGCCAAAGATAATGAGGGTTATAGTGCGTTTTGTGATTTTGATTTTTATATCGGCATATGGGGTCGAAGATAGTGAGGTTGTTCTGAGTAATTTGAGATATTTGTATATGTGTAACATATGTAGGATAACATACTTTCTCATTTATGTCTAGATGATGATTGATACGTAGGTATGGATGGTGTGTACTTGTTTACTTCTATTATTATTTGTGTTACGTGATGGACAACTAGGTGAATTAGGCATGATTGAGTCGAGGGTATTGTGAGGCATGGAGAGTTAGGTCAATTAGGTATGTTGGAGTTAAGGTTATAGCGGATGAAGGTCATATCTAGGCATGATGGATTAAGGTCGTTTGGGTATAGGCATGATAGAGTAGTCATAGAGATGGAGTTAGGTATAGACATGATGAGAGAAAAGATGATGTATATTGATGTTATGGTTTACGTTTCCAAATTTGCTTTTTATAGTGGAAATGTGAAAATGATAAATGATCGATTTGAGTTGTATGAAGCTGGGAAAAATGTGTTATAATTTGTTGTTGTTAGTTTCATTTCATGTTTGATAGAAAACAAAACTGAAACTACGGTAGGATCTGAATAGGAGGAAGATGAGGGGAAAATAGGTTAGGGGAAGAGGTGCCGGAGGCTAACATTAATGGCACCATTCCTCAAAGTGCTTACCTACATAGCCCCGAGAAAGGGGCCTCAGTGTGATGGAGTTCTCCCATAAGTAGGGGCATTGATTGAGGAAATAGGTTTGGTTAGATCGTAGGCATGAGTTGAATTGTGGGTCATAGGCACATGGTGGAGTTTTAGGTCATAGGATAATTGAGTCATTTTAAATATAGTGTCGATGATCTGGTATGTATCGGATAATTCAATAGTAAGGAGGGAAGGTAAATGGTAAGAGGTGGTAAGAGACAACTTAATTGATAGAAACCTAATGGAGGGTCTACCATACCCAAGATGGGCTTATGAATGTAAGACTAAAGGCATTGCAGAATGGAATTCTAAAGCTTGAAGAAAGTACATGATCAGAAATGTCGCATTTGTGGAACAAGTCCTGAAGCAGATAGAAAATTGGGGCCTTCTCTACAATGCAAGGCACATGAGGTGAAGTGGGTGGTTATCATAAACCATAGGTCCGACAAAAGGTTACTCAGAAAGAAACCCCAGAATAAAAATAGGCAAGTCCATGATGAAAATTTCATCATTTTCTTATTGTTTGTTTTCCATTTAGATGGATCGATATGTGGGAGTAATATGGGATGCGTTATATTATCTTCTGAGGGTCTTCGCAAGCTGATTGATGCGGGAAGCTTCTGGATATTTTAATTGTAGCATTTGGCAATAACTTTATATAGTTGTCCCGTCAAGAGAGAGCAGTCTAATTATGCGGCGAAATAAGACAAGAGATGTCCCATTTTGAGGGGAGTCTCTCTTTGCTAGAAGTTTGACCCAAGGAGTTGAATCCCATTTTTTTCAAGTCATAAACAAGACTGTAGAGGAAGATTAGGTTTGTTTGTTTAGAATTTAGAAGACCAAAACCATAGTAACACAGGGGGTTGTTAACATGGAAAGATGGGGGTTTAAGTGTGAAGAACCATGTGATTCCTCTTTAAAAAATGAAAAGATCCCATGAGAATCATGGTTGTGGAGTAGAGCTGGGGTAGGTACTCATATAAGATGACGGTTGAAAGGTGACCCGATAATCACAAGTTCTTGTGTAGTCGTTGATACTAAAAAACGAGTAAGTTGGTAAGTAATATGGAAGGTAAACCAACGCTCAAGGGATGAGGATCCATTTGACATTAAAGTGAATAGGACTTGATGTCAACATTTAAACTGGTTCAAAGATTGCAATGGTTGAGAGGATCATGTTTCAGGTTTACCTCGAGTGAAGCCAAACGAATAAGCACCTGTCACTGCAATTGCCTAGGATGATGGGTTAACAATATAGGGTCCAAGTTAATTAGGAGACAATTTTCCCCGTTTACTTTTCTCTTCTTTAGTTACATTTTGATTTTCCTTCAGGACGAAAAATTGAAAGGTTTGTTTGTAGACACATTTTTCATAGGCACGTTTAATATGTTTTTGGTAGATTTGGTGATGGTCAATGGCATTGAGATGGTGTCTCAAGTAAATCAAGTTACGTCAAACAATCCTGTCGACAGTCATAGCATTGAGAGTGTCTGTAGGGGTGAGATGCAGAGAGAGGAATTGAGGAATTTGGACTTCGAGATGGAAAGACAAACCTTGATAACCATAACTAGAGAACAAAAGTGTGACAGCAGTCGAAGTGCGAATACTAGTGTGATAAGCCCACAAAGTGAAAGGAAATGGGTGAAATGCCAATCCTTGCCATTATCCTCAACTATTTCATAGAATTTTGTTCAGGGTTTTTATTGGTACGATCCTGGTGGCCATTGTTGGGGTAATAAGGTGACAAGGAAGAAACTGAGTGGGATTGTTCAAAGCATCGCCACAACTTACATAGGGTTTGTTTTTTATTTTCTTTTCGTATCAGTGCTGCAGATGGGAGTACCACCAAAAGCGACAAATGATTGTGATGGTTGAGGAATTCACATATTTTCTTGGCTTTTGTAGAAATGAGGGGAATGGATTCTACCATTTAGATATAATATTCAGTAGTGGTATAATCCATTGATGGTGTTTGACGGAAATTGGGATGATTCTCGTCGACAAGATCTAAGCCCCATTGAGAAAAAGGTCAAAGGTCTCATGCAGGATCTTCCCTCGCCACCTATAAGGTATGAATAGCGTGTTGTAATGAAGATGCATGTTGGTAGCATTATACCACAACATTTGACCATAATCCAACAATCGCGGTTTAGGGTTGCCAATAATAGCCAAGGCGAAGAATGTGTTTAGTAAACAACTAACCAATTAAAGTGGCCCTCCACAAATTCCATCGTGAACTTCCTGATATGTAGGGAATTTCAAAACTGTTAGGCATCGTAAGAGGAATACTGTTGAATCCGGGCTCATACAGGAGACACCATGATGAATTAACAAGCGACACTTTTAAGAAAGGTATGTTTTCCATTACGAGTGAGTGAAATCAAGAGGTAGAATGGAAAGGGAAAGAAGTTTACAAAATAATTATACCAAAGGTCCGTGGTCAGGTTGCACACTCCTGAGGAGAGTATAGACCTAATGGAGGTATAAATAAGAGGTGTGGCGTGCATCCAATTGTATGCCCCATCTGGATGCATTGAGGTGGGCTTGGTCTCGAGGAGCCTACAGGCGATGGGTACCTACTTATATGGAGAGCGTTGGGTTGTCAAGGCTACACACGATGTAGCATATTACAGGTGGGTGTTGGAGGGATTATCTGGGGTTGAAATTATTGGGAGGTCATATGTAGGCTTCCCATAATATAGGCATATGGCCGTGGAGCTAGATGAGCTACAACTGCTCAGATGGATAGAGGGACACCTTGTCGGGGAGTATGAGATGATACCTGTAGACAGGGTCAGATGGCAGTTTGAGTTACTACATGATGTGCCTCCACCCTTCCCACAATATAGGAGGGACGATGTGGAGAGGCATATGCCTCTACCACAGCCGATGGTGCCGACAGGGCAAGAGGAGTAGGTAGTAGACCACGGATTGATGATGCCGGAGTGATAGATAGATATAGATAGTGGTGGGAAGCACATCTACGGGCAGTACCACCGAGGTCAAGGCATCTTGACCTAGCCACTGTCACAGTTCAAAGGGACACCCTACAAGGGCAGGTGACTACCCTGGTGATAATGTTGGGGATAATGCAGGGGAAGTTAACAAGGTCAGAGGCACAAGTTGCTACTCTATAGGCACATGCAGTAGTCGTTCAGGCCCAGGTTGCATAGGGACATGCACCCGCACAGGGTGGAGATGGATATGGGGAACATGTGGTCACCCTAGAGGTGCAGGTTACATGTTTGCAGGGCAATCTAGCCACTGCATAGGCACAGATTGTGGCCCTTCAGGACCAGGTAAAAGCACAGGCACCCACACAGGCTTAGGGACAGGGTCTCATTTTACTGGCAGGGGCGGGACATGGTCCCATGGTACATGTAAAGGGTCAGAGACCAATGGCACCACCACGAATAGTACCGATGGCCAGGTTTAGGGATGCCCTAGGTGAGGCGAGGTACTATCAGGATCACCTAATGGTCGCAGGGGTAGATGTCCTTAGTTATGTAGAGTATAAAGCACAACAGGCCTCGAATGAGAGGACCAGGTCTCGCACTCACAATGTGGAGAGTACATGGGGCCGACGAGCCCCAAGACAGGGTTAGGGAGAGGCCACCAGTTCATGGAGGCCAGCTCCTAGTGAGGTACCCACAGAGGTCAGACCGAGGCCCATGGAGGGTGGTGAGATGATAGCAGGATGACAGACAGGTAGAGAGGAGGAGATAGGTGAGACTGGTCCAGAGGATATCAGGTGGGGTGACAATTAGTCACTGGAGATGATTATTATATTGATTTTTTTGATATATATATCGGCCTGCGTGCCAAAGATAATGAGGGTTTATATGTGAGTTTTGTGATTTTGATTTTTATATCGGCCTATGTGTCGAAGATAGTGAGGTTGTATCTGAGTAATTTGAGATATTTGTATATGTGTACATATGTATGGATACACATACTTTCTCATTTATATAGATGATGATACTTATGGTATGGATGGTGTACTTGTTTTAATTTCTATTATTATTTGTGTACGTGATGGAAACTAGGTGAATTAGGCATGATTGAGTCGAGGTCTTGTAGGCATGGATGAGTTAGGTCAATTAGGTATGTTGGAGTTAGGTTATATGCTTGATGGAGTCATATCATAGGCATGATGGATTCAGGTTATAGGCATGATAGAGTTAGGTCATAGGCATGATGGAGTTAGGTTATAGACATGATGGAGAGAAATGATGATGTATATGCATGTTATGGTTTAAGTTTCCAAATATTTGCTATAGTGGAAATGTGAAAATGATAAATGATCGATGTGATGATGTGGGAAAAATGTTTATTAATTGTTGTTTGTTTAGTTTCATTTCCAT
The DNA here is from genome assembly GCA_019776745.2 of Taxus chinensis. Lineage (NCBI taxonomy): Eukaryota > Viridiplantae > Streptophyta > Pinopsida > Cupressales > Taxaceae > Taxus > Taxus chinensis. The sequence goes on from CM034156.1 coordinate 25,565,988, forward strand.
TTTTTGATAGAAAACAAAAATGAACTAAGGTAGGATCTGAATAGGAAGATGAAGGGGAAAATAGGTTAGGGTGAAGAGTTGCCGAGCTAACATTCAATGGCCCCATTCCCTCAAAGTGCTACCTACATAGCCCCGATGAAAAAGGGGCCTCAGGCCGATGTAGTTCTCCCATAAGCTAGGGGAATGATATGAGGAATGGGTTGGTAGATCGTAGGCATGATTGAATGTAGGTCATAGGCATGGTTGAGTTTAGGTCATAGGCATAGTTGAGTCATTTTAAATATAGGTGTCAATGATCTGGTCCTGTATAGGATAATCAATAAGTAATGAGGAAGGTGAATGGTAAGAGGTGGTGAAAGAGCCACTTAATTGATAAGAACCCTAATGAGTCTACCATACCCAAGATGGGCTTATGAATGTAAGACCCTAAAGGCATTGCATAATGGACTATTCTAAAGGTGAAGAAAGTCACATGATCACGAAATGTCACATTTGTGGAAAGTCCCTTGAGCAGAGAGAAAACTAGGGCACAAAAGGCAATGAGGTGAAAGTGGATGGTTTATCATAAATTAGTGTATGACAACATGTTTACTTAGCAATAAACCCAGGATTAAAAAAAATAGGCAAGTCCATGATGAAAATTTCATCATTTTCTTCATTTTTTTGTTTTTAATAGACTGATCAATGTGGGAAGTCTATATGGGATGAGTATATTATCTCCTTGAGGTCTTCATGAAGTTGATCGATGCGGGAAGCTTCTGGATATTTTTATTGTATTTTTGCAATAACTTTATATAGTTGTCCTTCAAGGGAGTAGTCTATTTATAGCGGCGAAATAGAGAGAAGAGATGTCCCATTTTGAGGGAGTCATCTTTTTCTGGAAGTTTGACCCAAGGAGTTGAATCCCATTTACCGAATTTTGGAAGTTTAAGTCATGGACAAGACTATAGAGGAAGATTAGGTTCTTGTTTAGAAGACAAAACCATAGTACACAGGGGTTAACTATGAAAGAGGTGGTTTTAAGTGATGAACAACCATGGGATTCCATATTTAAAAAGATGAAAAGTATCCATGAGAATCATGTTATGAGTAGATCTGTGGTACTCATATTGAAGATAAGGTTGAAAGGTGACAGATAATCACATGATTCTTGTTTAGTCATTGATCCTCAAAAACGGGTAATATGGAAGGTAAACAACGCTCAAGGGATGAGTGATCAATTGACAGAAAGTGATATAGGACTTGATGTCAACAATAAAATGGTTGAAGATGCAAGGTGTTGAGAGGATCAGGTTCAGGTTTACCTTCGAGTGAAGACAAACGATAAGCACCTGATCCATAGGCATGGGTAACAATATAGGGTCCAAGCCAATTAGGAGCAAATTTTCCCCATTTACTTTTCTCTTCTTTGGTTACATGTTGATTTTCCTTCAGGATGAGGTCACCAACCTGAAAGGTTTGTTGGTGGACACATTTTTCATAGGCACGTTTGATACGTTTTTGGTAGATTTGGAGATGGTCAAGAGCATTGAGATGGTGTTCATCTAATAACTCAAGTTATGCCAAATGATCCTGGTGAAAGTCATCGTCATTGAGCATGTCTTGTAGTGAGATGCAGAGAGATGGAATTTGGACTTCGAGAGGTAAGACAACCTTGGTACCGTAGACTAGAGAAAAAGGTGTGGCAGTAGTCGAAGTGTGAATACTAGTGTGATAAGCCCACAAGGTGAAAGGAATGTGTGAATGCCAATCCTTGCCAGTATCGTCAACTACTTTCATAAGAATTTTGTTCAAGGTTTTATTGGTCGATTCCTGCTTGGCCATTGGTTTGTGGGTAATAAGGTGATGAGAAACTGAGTTGGATGTCAAAAGTGTCACACAACTTACATAGGGTTTTGTTTTTGAATTTCTTTCCGTTATCAGTGATGAGACGGTGAGGAACACCAAAGTGACAAATGATGTGATGGTTGATGAATTCACATATTTTCTCAGCTTTTGTAGAAATGAGGGGAATGGCTTCTACCCATTTAGTATAATATTCAGTAGTGGTTATAATCCATTGATGGCATTGTGAAGAATGGGGATTGATCTCACCGACAAGATCTAAGCCCCATTGAGAAAAGGGCCAAAGGTCTCATGCGACCTGTAAGGCATGACTAGGTGTGTGATGAAGATTAGCATGTTGTTAGCATTTTACACAATGTTTGACATAGTCACAACAGTCACGGTTTAGGGTTGGCCAATAATAGCCAAGGCGAAGAATGTGTTTAGTAACAACTAAACCACTAAAGTGGCCTCCACAAATTCCATCGTGAACTTCCTTGATGATGTAGGGACTTTCAAAACTTGTTAGGCATCGTAAGAGAATACTGTTGAATCCGTGCTTATAAAGGAGACCACCCATGATGACATAGCGAGAGACACTTTTAAGAAAGGCATGTTGTCCATTACGAGTGAGATCAGTAGGTAGAATGGAAAGGGAAAGATAGTCTACAAACTACTTATACCAAAGGTCACGTGGGTCAGGTGCAACGGTTCTGATGGAGTAGACCTCACGAGGTAAATAAGAGGGTGATTGTAACCTTTGTATTGTGACAAATATTTTAGAGTTCAGGCAGGTGAAGTGGGTATCTGAGAAGCCAAGCAGGCCATGGTATCTGCAAATTTATTGGTAGAACGTGGGGTGGTTTGAAGTTTGTAACGGTCAAAGGTAGTCAAAAGTATGTCTACATGATGTTTATACTTTTGAAGTATTTCATTACGACACTGGTATATACCATTGACTTGGTTTACGACCAGCTGGAATCACCAAAGATATTGATTGACTTAACATCTAAGGAATAAGACAGCCTGGAGACCCAATACGAGTGCTTCGTATTCAGTAATATTGTTTGTACAATAAAAATCTAGTTTGAAAGATAAAGGCATAGGTTCACCATCAAGAGGAATGAGGATAACACCAGCCCCACCTCCACGCTGACACTTGGAGCCATCGAAGAAGAGTGTCATTTGGTAAGCAGTTTTGTCTAAGGAGAGGGTAGTTATGGATTCATCTGGGAAATCAAAGTTAGAGGGTTGATTCCCGGAAAGAGGTGCATCTACTAGTTGGTCAGCGATGGTTTGGCCATTGATGGATTTTTATGAGTGAATTCGAGGTTGAGGTCGGTAAGAAGCATAAGCCAAAGTGCGACACGTTGATGTTGATAGGGTTTGGCATACATATAGTGTAGGGGGTCAGTATTGGTAACAACAAAGGTTTTGTGGTTGAGTAGGTAATGGCAGAGTTTGGTGGTGACGAAAACTAAGGCTAAGTAGAGTTTTTTGGCATGGGTGTATCTAGTTTCATAGTCCAGAAGGGTACAACTTATGTAATAAACCACTTGCTCTCTATGTTGCTCATCGCGATGAGCGAGCATGGCACCTAAAGAATGGTTAGTGGCGGAAATATATAGGTAAAAGGGTTGGTCATCCTTAGGAGGAATGAGCACTGGTGGTTGAAGAAGGTATTGTTTTAAGGCATCAAAGGCTTTATGGCATTCATCATCCCATTTGAATGAAATGTCCTTCTTGAGAAGATGATGAAATGGTTGACAGTGGTCAGAAATATGCGAGATAAAATGATGAATGGATTGTAACTTACCTTGCAGGCTTCAAAGTTGATGGAGATTAGTAGGTGGAGGCATTTCTAGAATAGCCTTTACTTTAGCAAGATCGACTTCTATGCCACATGCAAAGAAATGATGAAACCAAGGAGTTTTCCTGAAAGTACCGCAAAGACGCACTTCTTTGGTTGAAGACGAACACAATACTTGATGAGGTGATCAAAGATGACCTTAAGGATGGTCAGGTGTTTGGCTCGATGTTTGGATTTGGCAAGAAGATCATCTACGTAATCTTCCAATATGTGATGCATGATGTCATGGAAGATGTAAGTCATGGCTCGCTGATATGTAGCACCAGCATTTTTAAGGCCAAAAGGCATGACTCGATAGCAGAAGGTCCCCCAAGGAGTGATGAAGGAAGTTTTGTGTTGATCTTCTGGAGCAAGTAATATTTGATTATAACCCGAGAAACCATCCATGAGTGATAGCATTTCATGGCTGATGGTGAGATCAACTAGTTGGTCAATTCCTGGTAGGGGAAAATCATCTTTGGGACAAGCTAGGTTGAGGTCACGGAAGTCCATGTAAATGTGGAGTCCCCCTGTTGCCTTTGTGACAGGAACAATGTTAGAAATCCATTGGGGATAGTCAATGGGTAGGATGAAGGAAACTGAGAGAAGGTGTTGAAGTTCTTCTTTGACCAGAAGAGCAATGCGAGGATGCATTTTCTACAGCTTTTGTTTGATGGGTTTGGCATTAGGAATGGTTATGATATTGTGGACCATGATTTTTGGGTCAATATCAGGCATATCGGCATAGGACCAGGAAAAAGCGTTGCTATGGTCCAAAAGGAAAGAGGTAAAAGCTTCTTGTTCAACAACATCTAAAGACTGACCTATCTTTAGGATGTGCGGGTCATCCTGAGTATTAATGTTGATTTCGATAGTCGATTCGTTCAACATGGTTTGTGTCTCAGAGGGTAACGACCGGTGAATATAAGAGTCTTCTGCACCAAGGTAGGTGAGGATGGACTCATCGTCCTGACATTGAATGACATTAATAGAAGGTGTATCATCATCGATCATGTCAGGATATAGGAAGGGGAGAGAAGAGGGAGCCTCACCATCACGTTGATAGGTCAGAGGTCCCAGGGAAATTGTGTTTACGAAAAAAAAAAGTTAGGAGGAATAGATTCAGGATCTATGGACTCCGTGGGTGAAGATGGTGACATGGGTGAATGAGGTGGAGAAGGTTTGTCTTCCTCAATGAGGTCAACGCGGGCCTTCTTGGGAGGTGGTGCAGAAAAGCCAATGCCACTACGGTCATTGTGTTTATGGGTAGTGCAGGAAATGACAGTATGGCGGCCCTGTTCGTAAAAACTGAAGCCAAAGCCTTTCCATGCACAATGGTGGAGGAAAGTGTGGGTGAAGTGGTGGTTAGTAAGGGATTATAGGTCAGATGAAAATGGTCATGTTTGGGATGGAGGTTTGGGTGAATAAGTGGCAATATCAAGTCCCCCATATGTTAGATTAGTGCGAAGGTGGGGAGGACCATAAGGAAAAACCTCACCTAAGCGGTAGTCATAACTAGGGTGCTGGCGCAGGTTCCCATACTCTTACAGAGTGAGGAATGTGTCGATATTGTATAGGTGGTACTCCCCTAGAGTGAGGCATTGAAAAACACCTTCTAAGGGATCAGTAGTCGATATGTGGGTAGTGGGGATAGATGACTCGCTAGATGATTGGGAAGTAGGTGAGTCAGTTGTAGAGGCTACGGTGGCAGTAGGAATAGTAGGGTTAGGTGTGGGAGAGGTGGCGGCAACATTGGTGGATGGGCTTGTGGGTGAAGGTGAAGTGGGGGTAGTGGCAGATGCCTTGACTGGTACAAGCACATCGTTGGGCTGGTACAACATGTTACAGGTCTTGAATGGTGACGGGTCGGTGGGGATGGTGTAGTTATGTCCCTCATGCTCAAATTTTACACAATGGTGTAAAGTTGAAGGGACACAACCCATGACGTGAATCCAAGGTCTGCCGAGAAATAGGTTATACTAGAATTCCCCCTCTAAGACGTAGAATAGTTCTGGGACAGTGTGAGGGCCTACGCGAACATGAAGGATAATAGTGCCAAGGGTGGAGGTGATGGTGTCGTTGAAGGAGCGTAGCATAACTGGGTTATTATGCATACAGTTAGAAGGAATACACATTTGATTGTATGCATGGGAGGAGATGATGTTAATGCTAGCACCACCATCAATCATGACATGTCATCGTATATGTATGTTATCGATATAGACAGAAATGAATAGGGTAGGATCAGGGTCATCTGACTGGAGAGGTACAATCTCCTCTTTAGAGAAGCTGAGGGCAGTGACTTGAGGAGTGGTCATGGGGGTAGAAGGAGGAGCTGATTTGGTTAGTGAGGCCACATGGTGAGGGGTGATAATCGAGGCCACTGGTGTGGGGTCATTGGGCAAAACTTCAATGGATTGTAAAACCTCGATAAGGGCTTGTCTGTGGGATTCAGAAGTCTGGACGAGATCATACAAAGACATCTTTAGAGGAGACTGATGTAATTGTTTTATCATTGTGCGATGGGTGACCCCATCAGAGATAGGGTATGTAGGTCCATGGATGGTGATTTTGGGAGTGGGTGCAGATGGTATATTGGGTACAGGGTTGGTTGATGGGCTAGTTGCTTTTTCTTTGCCTTTGTCTTTCTGAGCACGGGTAGCAACATGAACCATGTTAATCTGAGGGGAGGTGGATGGAGAGGGTGTGTCATGAAAGGTATAATGGCATGAGGGGAAAAATCCTAGTGGTGGATAAGAGCCTTGTGAAATGAGTAGGGTGCACTGACATTTGGGTGGTGGTTTGGCCAACTCTCTAATACGGACCATGTTGATCTCAAATTTTGGAGGTGGAAAAAATGGTTGTGGGGGTGGAGATACTGATCGCTGAATGGGTAAAGGATGATGATGTATGGTGACAGGTGAAGATGGAGCATGGTCCTCATCAAGAAGGTCGTCATCATTGAAATTTTGTTCAGGAGGAAAAAGTTGAAGAAGAACGGTCTTCAGAGCCTTACAATTTTCAACATCATGTCCTGGCACACGATGATAGGCACAAATATTGGTTTCATCAAACCCTTTTGGTTTGGGTTTGAGAGGATCATAAGGTCGAAGTGGTGGTAATGTGATGACGGAAGTCTCTAAGAGATTGGTTAAAATGTTGGCGTAGGACCCCACTAACGGATCACAATGGGAAGTGAGTGTGGGTTTGGGTACAGGTGTGGCTGATTGTGAGGGAAGAGGCTTTATAGGAGGGGGAATGGGTTGGTCTACTAGTTTGGTATGTGGAGTGGTCTTAGGTCTTGCTGGCATCTGTTTGGGTAAAGGTGGGGTAGAAGAGCTGGTGATGGAAGGTTTGGTTGGTTTGACTACCTTATTGGAGGGTAGCGGATTCTTAGCTTTGGGTTGCACCTTCTTGGGTAAAGGTGACACAGGAGTATGGGATGTAGAAGGAAAATCAGATGGTGGAAGAGGACGGGTTACCCACGGGGGAAACCGAGTTATGGTGGAGGTGGTTGGTAGAGGTTGGGTAGGTGGCATTGGTTGAAGTTGTATAGGCAAGGTTGGGGTTATAGTAACTGGTGGAGGTATAGGTGGCAAGAAGTGCATGGGTGAGGGTGAGGGAGTTTGGTTTTTGGGTGAATGAGGTGTAACAAAGGCTTGTGATGTAGTAGTAGGTTGTTTAGCTTTTGACTGGCCTTGGGTATGAGATTGTTTGGTCAAGGTTGATGGATGAGGCCCTAGGATGGACGGAAGGGGGGAAGGTGACAAAGGTGTGGTAGGCGAGACCGGTGTACGTGGCCTAGAGGGTTGGGTTTTCTTTTAGGTGGGAGGATAATGCTGCTGCGGACTTTGGAAGATGTGGCTAGGTCCAATCTGATAGGTGGGTGAGTAAGGCTTGATGTCGGCATAACACCCAAAGTAGTGATGGGTCTAGATACGGGTGGGGGGATAAGTGTGGGTAGGTTTTTAGGTTTGGGAATAGTTGTAGTGATGGGTAGAAGTTTGGATGGAGGTAGGGATGATGAAGAGGAAGTTTTCTCAATCGGCATGGTCAGTGTAGTTTTGGTTGCCGAAAATACCTTTGGGTAGATCATGGAAGTATCTTCAGGAAACATTTGCATTTGGGTCGAAACAGGGAGCTGAAGATGTCCCCAGAGCATGGAATGATCAACGTAATCCAAACGATCGACCAACCGTGAAAATGGGACTACTGAAGAAGAGGATGGAATGGGTTGGGTGGAAATCCCTGTAAAATATGTCTGTGAGATAGGGAATTGGCTGGCCTCAGATTCTGTAGGTAAAAGAGCTGAGATCATGTCAATAGGGTCCTGGGATGCTAGGGGAGAACTGTCCCCGATAGGTAGTGACATGTCTGAAGAATCTCCCATGGGTAGGAGAGATAATAGGTCAGGTGAGGTAGACTTCTCTCTTGGTGGAGGAGAAGGTGATGATGATTCTCTTGTGGATGGGAGAATAACAAGTGTTGATGGTTCAGAAGGTTGGGAAGCAGATGATGACATGACATCGGTAGAAAGTGTGGGTTCCTCTGTGAGAGAAAGGGGAGATGAGGGGGACTCCTCTGTGGGTGGAGGAGTAGAAGAGGTATGCTCCTCTATGGGTGGAGGAGCTCGTGCCAAGATTTCCTCAATAGATGAAGTAGGTAGGTTTTGAGGAACAGTTGGCATGATATCAAAAACTGTGTGAACCTCATGGACATTGTTGTCGCTAGATGAAGGTTTCGCTATTTTGATTAGATGATGGTTTATGATTAGGGAATGGATTTTTGAAGATGTGAAAATTCTGATTTGTTGGCACATTTGGGTTGTCTACGACAAGGTCTCCATTGTCTATCATCTCTTGAACAATGTTTTTAAAAGTTATGTAGTTACCATCACTATGTCCTTTAACGCGATGATAATTACAGTAGTCGTGTTCTTTATACCATGTGGGCATAGGACGAGTGGGATCGAAACCTGTATGAGGTTTTATGGGAGGAAGTGTAATGGCTCCAGCTTTAAGAAGTTTTTCCAAGACTGAAGAATAGGGCTCTCGATCGAAGTGTACTTCCACTGCTCCTGCCGGAGCTGAAAGGCCTGGACAAGAGAAAGATTGGAAGAAGGTTGGGCCTGATTAGAAGGATGAGGTGGACCCACCTTGAGGACTACCACATTGGCAGATCCTTTGGGATTTGAATAGTTATTTTGGGGTTTTGAAGATGAAGAAGAATCATTTGATTTGAATGGGGTGTTCTTGTTCTGTAATTGGATTTTCTTTTCTTCAATGGCACGAATTTCCAGTTTTGGGCCATGGTGAATGCTTCATCAAAGGTTCAGAAGGTTTGGACTTGCAGAGTTGGTGAGATGTGTCTGGCACAAGCTCTAGTGAACAACTCAATAAGTTCAGTCTGAGGTAGTTGGAACATCAATTGGTTAATAAGACTCTGCCAGTGGGCAACGAAATCTGTGATAGATTCGTCTTCATACTGTCGGGTTGAATAGAGATCGGTCATGGTGACTTTCTTGGTAACATTGATTGAAAAATGATCTAGGAAAGCTTGGGCTACTTGATTAAAGGAATAAATAGAATGTCGAGGTAGTCCACTATACCAATCCAATGTTGGTCCTGTCAAGGACATTGGGAAAGTTCGTAGGAGCAAAGTGTCATCGTGGGCGATTAGATAACACCCATGTTTGAATGACCGCAAGTGTTGTTGTGGGTCTTCTTTACTATTGAAGTGATTGAATTTAGGCATTTCCCAATGCACTGGGTAAGGACGAATGGGAATAGATGGATGGATAGGCTCATTACAGATTTCATCATATGTTAAAGAATTACGGGAGCCAGAAACAGATGCTTCTAAGGTCTGCATCTTCTCCATCATCATTTTAATGAGGTCGTTAGTAGGTTGGGATGAATGGGTGCCCCTGTGCAGAAAAAGGGGGTTGATGTTGAATGTATGAGGTGGGTGGTATACTGGTGTATGGTGGCACTGAGTATGAGAACGACACATAGGAGGAATAGATGTAGGTGGCACATAGCCAGCATAAGCGATAGATGAGGTCGGGGGTTGTTGGTAGTATGTGTAAGTGGGTGGGGTAGTCGTAACAACTCTAGTGGCGATTGGGGGTAAGGATTGTGGGATAGAAAGGATGAGGTTTTGGAAAGGGGTGTAAGTTTCTGACACCAGAGGTGGTTGTGATGCAATGGGTATATGTGAAGTGGCGGGTGTAGATGAAGCTATACTCATAGAGGCTGTCAGAGGGACAATCGATGTCGCGAGCATGATCGATGACATAGATGTTGCAGTTATAGCGGCTGTGGGATTTAGCTGAGACACCACAGGTGATAAAGTGGATGATGGTAGCACTGAACTAGTGCTAGCTGACGTAGAAGTGGGGGCTAGAGCAGGAGGGATAGATACGGGCATGTCATATATTAACTATCTTGAGGAATCTCAGGTGGAAGAATGAGCAAGGTAGTACTGGAGGGTAGTGGGATTCTAGTCAAGGAGTCTTGCAAACTCCTCATCACTCTGGTAGTGATGGGGATAAGATGAGTCAGATCCATAGGTGATAGAATGGATGACGGTGATGGACTAGGTGGGAGTGGCTGACATATGGCGTGAAACATGAGGGCATTAGTTTGGCTGCAAGTCAACACCATGTGAATCAACGTATATAAGGTGAACTGTGATCTGTAAATGACACAGGGAACAATAGAGATGGGACAAAACAAATTTTGGGAGGGAAAGTTGGTAAATGTTTTGATTAAAATCAAAACAAAGTGACCGACGCCGGTCTAACTGACCGATGATGGTTAAGGGGTGACCGATGTCGGTTACAGGAACCGATACCGGTTACTGTGAGAAAATGATAGTTTCAGCAAATGAGGCAGAAACTGATGATTATCAGACAGGAAAGGTGTATTTGATGACTGTTATCAGAGTACAAAGAGTACAATGATACACAGAGACTCTAAATAGAAGAGAAGATGAGATAAGTGTCTTTTGGGTAAATTAACCAAAAGAACAAGGAACTGATGCCGGTTTGGTAAACTGATGGTGGTCAGATGTAAACTGACGATGGTCACTGGACCGATGCCGGTTACTGTGAAATCTGAAGAATGAGAAAAAAATGAAATTTTGTGAATTTAGATTAGATGAATAATCAACCCAGAAGTCTGGGGATGATAAGATGAGGTCCTGACACACTCTGAGAAAGTTCAAAATACTCCAACTATGATGGCGGAGTGTGAAAGGAAAAAAGAAAAATGAAGAATCGTATCCTCACACCTCAAAACACAAGTCAAGCACAAAGCTAAGAAAAATATGTAACCCAACAAGTGATTTTAGTGTGTTTAGCTTATGCTATTTAAAAGACTGACTCATGAATTTAGAGTAGATTTTTTGGTTGGGAAGGCTTCCTACGAAGAAGGAAATTCTAAAGGTGAGGTTTCAGGTTATGTTATGGTGGGGGCGGGCCATTCTCTGAGGTAATGACTGGACAGAGATAACCAGCTGGGTGCCCACTGTCAATCCTCTGATCGTGTGATCATTGATAGCTTCTTCTAGGTGGGATGTTGTTTAAGAAGATGTATATATTCCAATTTGTGTAGTTTGGCAAAGAGAGAGAAGAAAGAATGTGCTTTTCTATGATTCAGTTATGTCAACCATCAGTTGGGCATGACTTCCAGCATATAGGTTGCCCTCATTTTTAATGTGAGCTAAGATGCAACAAATCAAAATGATTTACAAGTTTTTTAAACCCAAATCGAAGTGTGATATTTGATGCAACAAGTAGTGAACAGGAAGAGGGATGCTCTTTCACTAATGTAATACTAATGAAAGAAAAGAAGTATTCTTTTTATAACACCAAAAACACAATTACTTTTAGACAATAGAAAGAGAGGATGATTCCAGAGAGGAAAATTAATGTGTAATATTTTCAGAAGGGAAACAAACACACAACTTTTACCTAGGAATGAATAAAATGCAAGGAACCCCGGATGGGTCCCACCGGGCGTGCCAAAATGTTTCACCATTTTCTTTAAGTTTTTAGACGAAACAGATAAGGGTGTGGGCCAAGGAGGAATACCTGTTGTGATGGTCGGTTTGAAGGTCGTTGCAAGCGTGTTCTGACTTCTTGATCCAATGCTGACTGTGAGAGCTTCCTTTTGGCTAGGAGGAACTACCTGAAATACAAAACAAGACCACAAAAAGAGGATTAAATAATATATGTCAGTGGGTTGCCTAGCATGTGCTAGATCCAGGAAGTGTGATACTTCCTCGGTGGCAGTCAACCCACTATTTAATATAATTTAATGTAATAAATAATGTAAGTAAATAGAATCCTACTGTAGTTGATATGATTTAGGTATCTCATCCAAATACAATAAGAAAATCTAACATAACAGGCTAGGCTATGATCAAATCTGGAAATAAGGTAAATAACTAAGGTGCTAGAATAGGTCAGGGTCAGATTCTGGGTCACTTGAATCACTTAAAAAGGGTTATTGGGATCTGGTATTAGTAGGACTGCCAAATACAGAGACCGACGTCGGTCTGGTATGACCGACGACGGTTTAGTAAGAACCGACGACAGTTACTGTGGGATGGTAATAACTCAATAGTTCATGGTTTTGGGGATTTTTCTGAGACTGGATCAAAGATGGTGAGGAGTTGGTTTAGGTCTAGGGAGATGTTGGGAATATTCAGAGGTACTCAAGGGTAGACAAAGGTGATTAAAAGGGTTATGAGTGATGGGAATGGTCAGTTCACAGGAAGGTAATAGTGGTGGGGTGAAAATATAATTGATGGTTGATAAAAAAAGGTGAAGAAATCTTATAAACTGAATAGAAATGAAATGGTGTAGGTTAGAGACACACTTACTGTTGTGCAGGTTCAATGGCTGGGTGGTGGTGATGGTTGATCGGTGAAATGGCGATCAGTGTCGTGGCAGTGCTTCCCGGAGTGCTCCTGTGAATGCAAAAACCTTCTGATCAATGGTTGTGCTGGTTATGGCTGCCTGGATGTGTGAAAGAGCTTTGGTTCTTGCTTGCATGTAGATCTCCTTTGCTCCAAAACTTGAGAATGTGTCTAACCTCTCAAACAAGGTTACCAAAATGGTTATATGGTAACCGATGATGGTTTAGGGTTACCAACATTCGGTTTTGGGTTGACCGGCCGTCAGTTAAGGTGGGATATCCTAGGTTTCTTAAAATAGTAGATCTTGGCTATCCTCTTCTAACTTTTTCTCGTTTGTTCCAGGTTTAAATGGAACGTTACGCTTAGATACGTGGGAATGTGGTTAGAGGAAGAATAGGCATGTGCTTTTAGGGTTATACTAAGTCTTAGTTCATTAAGGTAAGTAGGGCTAAGTCTTAGTTAGTTATGGAAACATGCTATGAATAGGTCTATGGTGAGGTGTCTAGGTGAGGTGGAAATTGGTTTTAATTGAGGTAATTAAATAATGAATGAAGTGAGGATGAGTATTAATTTAATTGTAAATAATTAAATTAATATTAATGTGGGGTATAAGGGTCATGGTTAGGTGAATGTGTTTAAGTTGGTTATTTGGTCTACAATAGTAAAACATGTATTTACAGATGAACTTCACATAATTTTTTTGGATTATGAAACCACATAGGAAGACAAAGAAAGACCGAATAAACAAATATATTCATCTCAATAACAAACACACTCATCCCCTAAACAAACATATTCATCTCGCAACCAATCAAATATATATAAATATAAAATAATTACTATAAAATATTTAATTATATATTTCTAAATTTTAATTTTAAATTTAAAGTTTAGATTTTAAATCAAACCTAAAATTAAAGATTATATTTTAAACCACAACTTAAAATTAAGCCTTTAAATGAGAATCAACTCTAAACCCATTTTCAAAAAATGAGAATCAACTCTAAAACCATTTTCTAAAATTCTCTCTCCCTCAATCATTCATTAAATATTGCATAGTTTAATGTGCTTCAAGACATCATAACATAGTGAAAGAAATCAATGTACACGGCTGCACAAATCCTTCTTAACAATGGATAAGATTTGTATCTCGTAAAGTGGATGCATAAGTAAAATGTATTACAAATTTTGATGATGTGTATTAAATTTAAAGCTATGTTAATATGACATCAATATTTTTAAAGTAATAATATCTCAAACCTTCGTGCACCCAATCCCAATCCCACCTTGTTGGGATTGGGTGCACGAATATTTTTTCCTTAGAAAAGTTGTAAAATTATTGACCTTTGATTTAGTGTTAAGGAAAGGTAATGTTCGAATAATCTTCACTTTTTTTTAGATAGTGCCCAAAGGAAAGGTGTTGTATAATAATTTTGACTTTTTTTAATTTAATGTTAAAGAAGGGTGTCCATTCTAGACCAAATTTACTTATATAAATGGTATGAATAATTGATTTTTTGAACTTGGTGCCATGGCATAAGTATTGGTATTCTTGTTAAAGAAAGATGTTGTAAGAATATCTTCACCTTAGTGCCAAGGAAGGGTGTTGGATATATAAACATCACCCTGTTAAGGAATTACATTACATTACACATGTGAAATACATTAATTTTTATCTATAATATTTACATCAATTTACTATTATAAAAAATGGTTATCATGTAGAAGGGCCCCTAAGAATGACATGATGAAGTGGTAAATTCCCAAAAACAAAGGGCAATATTTAGCATCTCGTGATCACATGTGTCATGAACATTTTTCATCAAGTAAAACCTTCTTGGTTTCAACTTATTCTATACTTATTACGAAGGGAAAAATAATTGACATATGAACAATCGACCTTCATTTGCTTAGTGCCAAAAAAGAATGTCCATTCTTCCAAATTCACTTTCATGAATAATCAACCTTCTTCATCTTAGTTCCAAGGAAGGGTGTTGTAATAATCTTTGGTTAGTGATCAAGAATATTGTTTCACGAGTAACTGAACTTCTTTAGTTAGTGCCAAGGAAGAGTGGTGTACACATGATCAACATGTATTAGGCTAGTGCTAAACAAGGGTGTTGTACAAATAATCAATATTTTTCAAGTTAGTGCTAAGGAAGGGTGTCCATTCTACCCAATTCACCTAACCATGAATTGCACAAATGAATGTTCCTCTTTACCTTAAAGGAAGGGTGATGTAAGAATAATCAACCTTCTTTAACTAAGTGTTAAGGAAGAGTATTGTAATATAATCATCTACACAAATTAGAATTCAACTATTTCAATAGTATAATATTTCGATAGGCAATTTGTTTAGAATAATGCCAACAATATTGCAAATTTTGGAACATTCATATTTGACATCAATTTCCTTTTAAGTTACAGTATGAGAAAGTTTGAAAAGTAAAGTTAAAAATATATATGTAATACAAATGTTATGAAATCAAAACATGCTAGATGAAAAAATGGTTTGTGATGTAACTTGGTCTAACCTCTAAATCATGTGTATTATATGTTACATCTTCGTTGGTAAAATATGTCATGGTTTCCGAAAGTGAAAAAAGTGTCACACATGTTTGTGCAACAAAATGTCACACACCCAAGTAGAAAAAGGGAAAGTGTTTGCATGCACATAAGACAATAGTTGTCATGCATGCATGTAGGAAAAATATTGTGTATGTAAAAAAATATGCACCAGTGTTCCAGATGCATACAAAAAATGTTTGTTGGACTAATAGTTAAAAAACATCCAAATATATCCTTGTTAGACAGATGTCACACATGCATTCATGAGTATGCATGTTAGACTTAGACATATGCCAACAACGCTCATAATGATGATGTCACACATGTATTCATGAGGATGCATGTTAGACATATGTCAACAATGCTCCTAATGATGATATATACATTAGACACGTCCTAAAATAATTGTAAAGGACACATCATATTTAATTATTTCCTTGTCACGCAACATTTTTTCTACAAATGTGTATTATGTTTAATATTGTTTACCATTAATTTAGTGGATGAAAACAACTCTTCCTTTTATGTCCCATAGAATCTAATAATGCATAATCTTATCCTATTCAATTGTTTTCATAATTATGTACTATTCCCGGTGGATGAAAACATCATTCTTCTTATCTCCTAAAGAATCTAATCATTCATAATCTTGTCCTATTCAAAATCATTTTCATTATGTTTTACCTCTACACTATACTTGAATTTCTAATATCTACTATTTAATTCTTCTTCATATCTAACATAAAATCCAACCATCAAATAATCTTATCCCATTAATAAATATTTTGTTTTTCTCACCTCAATCTATAATAATCAACATCCACAATTGTTATCTCAACTATATCACCTTCCATGTCCATTGATTACTAAATGAAAGTCATTTTCTTTCTTGTCTTAAAGTGTAGTCCCCCACCCCTTCCACCAATTGTCCCCACCAACAAAAACAAAAAAACTCTGTTAGAGCTCCCCGTAAACAGAATTCATGAGTATAATATAAGTTCATTCCCTATTTTGATGGCCCTGGCTTCTTTGATTTTTCTTTCGTCATATTTTACTTTCAACAAACGACACATCATATTCAATTTTTTTCACTTGATGTGTATGTATTACATAATAACATTTGTGGTAAAAACAAAATCTTACACGGTTATAAATCGAGCTTGCCAATGTCTATGTGGACATCAATTATAGTACTGAGATTCTTTTTTCCCATGAGGCTTAACTGAAGACAACAAATGATGCATAATATATGCATATCCAAATTAGAATAGAAGATAAATTCTCTATCTCAAAATCAATACTTAATGGTTAAATTCTATGTAAACCAACAACCATTATTTTATAGAAATACAATTGGCTTTAAAGACTTTCTTTATCCAAAATATTAAAAAAAACTATAATGATATAACCTTTTATATCATTTAGTATATTATATATTTTTAAAATATATTGAACATGTATATACTTGAAACAATAAGACATGGATTTGGAGGTAATATTTACATTATTTTTGGATTCTAAAGTTATAGGGGAGAAGAAGGTAAGACATGTATTTTGATCTACTTTTTACATGATTTTTTTGGATTATGAAATCTCAAAAGAGTAATAAGAAGGCCACTTAATCTGTTGTGGTGTCACTTCTATTAACATAATGATCATGACATCTTAGAGTTTATATATTTTTGCAAACTAAGTCAAGCAATCTATATGAGATTAATTTTAGAATCATAGATGCAATGAAGAGACATATCCAACCTGGGGTAGTAAGACATGTATTTAGTGGTAAATTTTACATGAATCTTCTAATATTATAAAGCTACAAGAACCCTGAACAAGCAAACATACTTATTCTACAACTAATTAACCATTATGTTAGTAAACGACCCATTTCCATTGTGGTGTCATCCCTATTGTCACAACAATAATGATATATTGGGGTTTAGATGCATATTTGACTTAGGTTAGAAAAAGAATGTATTTAGAAGAATTTTTAAATGATTTTTTTGGATTATGAAGCCATATAGGAGGATAAGGGAAGGTCGAGCAAACAAACATACTCATCCCGCAACCAATCAACCATTATGTTAGTAAGAGGTCCACTTCCATTATAGTGTCACCCCTATTGGCATGCTAATCATGACATATTAGAGTTTATATGTTATCGTTGACCAAGCCAACCAACCAATGTGGGATTAATTTTTTTATTAAACGAGGCTTTTTAGAGTCGTAAAAGCAATTCCAAGATGCATTGAAGCAGTGTTTTTGACTTGGGGTAGTAAGGTATAAATTTAGAGATAATTTTTACATGATATTTTTTTTGGATTATGAAACCACAAAGGAACAGCGGGGAAGGTCAAGCAAGCAAACATACTCATCCCACAACTAACCAACCAGTATGTAATTTACAATGACAACCAAAGGGGGAGTGGTGGTGGAATGTAATAATGTGAGATGTCAAGGAAAATGTCAGACCTTAAATTTGACACCCATTTGACTATCAAAGAGAGAATTTTACTTCGTTTTTTGAAAAGGTAATTCGAAAATCGTGATATCTTAGACATATAATAAAATTTGAAATCTTTCCCCCCCCCAAAAAAAAATACGTATAATTAGGTTGATATTCTCTATCGCCACTCAACAAACAATTTAAAAAGAAAATACCGCATTAATTAATTAATATAGAATCCTTTAATAACTAAAATAATGTAAAAAATCTAAAATAAACATGTTTTAAAATTTATTGACATTTTTCAAATAAATATATTTAATTTTAAAAAAACTAAAAAATCATCTATAACTCTAAATATACAATAAAATCACTCGTTCCAACCCCACGGCCCCTATACAAATTCCAAAACTCCTCTCTATAAGGATGGAATTAATGGCCGTAAATTCAGGGGTTAAATTTGATGCCCACCTATGCCTGTCAAACAATTTTCGGGTGACGGTAATTTGTCAATATCACCCTTCAAATCCACAAAATAATGTTATTTTTACTAATTATTCTATATTTATTATATCTTTTGTAATATAAATTTACATATATTTTTATAATATTTATACAAATCTATATAAAAATGACAGTCACATTGTAAATATGCAAGGTGCATGTGATGGTTAGATAAAAAATTTACAAGTATTTTACGTCTAAAATCACAAATAACGTCTAAACGGCCGTCAAATTTAACCCCTGGCTGCAATGAAGATCATGGCCAATTAATTTAAATAAATAATAATTTTAAAAATAATACAAAACAAATCTCTTAAAGAACTTTGATTTACATTAAACATTTTTAAGATTTCAAAGCTTTATCTCTAAGTTTTACGGTGTACTTTCCATAATTGCGTTTTATTATAAAGGAGACAAAAAATATTAAGGGATTTTTAAAATATACTTTAAATTGTCTCTCTCTCAACTTTTATAGTTTTAACGTTTGGCATTTACGGGAAATGTCCTATTCATTTATTTATTTTTCCCTTTGAAAGTTGGGACACAAACTAAAGTTTGAATGAGCCATTTTTAGACTCTTTATGTAGTGGTTTATACAACCAGTAAATAAAATGTAAGATAAAACTTTATATACACATATAATAAAATTAATTTGTAATCTAACCGAAGATATTTTTATGCATTAGTTGAGACGAGTAATCTTAGAAATATCAAGGAAATAATATATTTTAAAATTCCATTCCTACCTTACACTTATTTGCAATTATTGAATCTTTTCTCTATTTTATTGAAGTTAATGATAGCAAAACACTTTTCACTTTCAATAATTAAATATATCCCATGGCAGAAAGTAATTTCTCCATGGAAATGAGTCCCCACACTACATAAACGAATTGAATGTCTACAAATTCTTTAACATTAGATCAATTTAGATGTTAAATTTTCTTTTATGTAAAATTAAATTCTAACATGAGGTAGTAAATTTCAGGGGTGAGACAATTCTGGATTAAAATTAAATTGAAGTTTTAATAATAAAGAATATATGCACAAAAAAATAATGTTTTCATTGATTTATGATGGACCTTGGCAATTTTTATCTTACGTCTTGCAAACTTTTAAATAATTGTTTATGGACTGTCAATTAATTATTGATGATGCGTTTTGGTGGAAAACTTATCTAAACCTTATTTCATTTATTGGGCTTCTTTATAAATCTTCTGTCTTCTTATTAAAAAAACTCTTTCAAAACCCTTACTTTTATCCATTAATAAAAAAATAAAAAATATATACACAAACAATTTCAAATAAATAAAAAAAATTGATATCAAAATCTTACCATGAAACCCTTTTACATCTTATATAAACCAGAGGTCTACAAGAGTAGGGATATCCATTATCCTTTTCTTGTGGCCTCCTTTTTCCTCTTTAAAAAAATAGGGACATCCTTTTTCCATGATCTTTAATGTCAAATAATTAATGAAATCTAACACCTTCGAGAATGGTTTTAGAATGGAAGTTCTAGAATACTTAAAAAAAAACAAATTTCCACCGTGACCTTTTTGGTGGTCTAATAAATTATGGAATAATACGTCCTATCCACACGTTTCAAAATGTCACATATATTTGAATTTGGGTTTTTTTATATAACATATATGAACAATTGGAATCCGCCAACTAAATTAATACTATCACATGATTTGTGAGATTAACTTAGTTTTCAACTTTGATTTTGTCAATGACATTGATGGACAGAAAATGATTAAACTTTAAAAAAATGAGTCATATTTTTGGCCATATATGTCTTTAAATATTGAAAATATTGTCTGCCTACTTTGACAAGTGGCAATATCAAAATCATGAAAGCCGGATATGATATTGATATGAATATTTCTTGGCCCCAACATTGTATATCTATCTTAATTGATGTGATTAAACATTGTATATGTATCTTTCATTACACTATTTATTATTTAATCTAAATTATATTGCACTCACAATGGGGGAAATAAGTAAGGTAAAACATGTGAATTGTTCCCGTAAAATAATTTAACAAGTTTATTGAAAACTATACTGGACAATAATGGGTTATTTTGATTGAAAAGTGCACTTTTATTAATAAAAGTTTAATAATATAGTGTTAGTCATACAAAAAAGATGGAAAATAGACCCTTAACATCAATATTTGTAAAAAGTTGAATTTGATATGACGTGTTTTGTATCTCTAATAATTATCGTTTACTTGCTATACTTTTTCTAAAATCTTCTCAAAAATAAAATGAATCATGGAAGATGACATTTGATTGCAAAACTTTTGCACAAGGATTAACCATGATAAAAAACGTCAAAAAAGAGTTAGAAATTAAAAAAGAGAAGAAAAGTTAAATTATATTTAATGACAACTTTGACAACATGTTTAAAATGTTAGACTGCCATCTATAATATGAACACATCTTAATCACCATACGAATTATAATTGTTGAATTGCCCATCCAAACAAATATTTAACAAAATGATAATATGCATGTTGAAGGCAACTATAACCTAGCCATTATCAAATCTCCAAATGTTCAAAGCCATGTGTAGGAGCTCAAAAAAAGGTGTGCTCAAAGTATAAATAAAAGCACCAAAAACATGTCATCTATAGAAGTGATTATGATGGCCAAATTGTGTAGACTCTACTTACTATGTAGAACATCAATACCAAGACTTGGGAAATATTATAAATGAATAAGCCTTTAGGGTATTAGAAGAGCATGCTAACATAAATTACATGGATTTTGAGGATAGGGATGAATTTACAGATGTTTGGCTATGCAACCAAAAATATGATCTACAAAAAGACTTATTTTGGACTTATAAAGAAGTGTCTTTAGCTCATGTCACATTAGCAGACAAATCCATGCACATTTCATAAGGATTCTGATCTATTAGGATTCTACTTCCTAATGGTTATATCAAATATTTACAACATTTACAGTATGTTCCTATTTTGAAAAATAATCTCCTTTCAAAGTTACAATAAGAAAGAAAAGTTATCATATACTATTGGAAAATGAGCTCATTTACATTAACTTTGACACAGAAGGGCGTAAAATTGTCTACATTGGATAAAAAATGGAAATTTGGTTTGATTGCATTGTAAAGTGCTTCCTCCTATGCATGACATAGTAGTAGTAGTAGAAATAAATACAATGTCCATGCAACATTTTTGGCATCTAAATAGTCACTCTTTAGTGGACTTGTAAGGAAATAATATGGTGCATGGTTTTCCTACCTTAAGGGGAGACAATGTTCTTTGTGAATCACATGTCTTAGCCAAATAAAATATAAAAAATTACCCAAGAAGTCCGCTTGGAAAGCCTAAAAAAGTTTGTAGATGGTTCATAGTGATGTATGTGACATGGAAAAATCATTTATGGGACGGCATAGGTAATTTGTGTTTTTTATTGATTATTTTTATAGAATGACTTGGTGTATTGTATAATGAATAAATAAGAGGGTTTCACTAAGTTTGTTGAATGGTTTCACTTAGTTAAAAAATAATCATGTTTGAAATTGGCATCACTTAAGCTATATCATGAAGGAGAATACATATCAAAATAATTTCAGTATTATTATAAGGAATGTGTTATAAAACGATAATGTATTATTCCATAAACTCCACAATATAATAGATTCTTAGAGATAATGAATCGATTGATGATAATTTTGGATTGAAGCCATCGGTGTATTGTAGTTGTACATACCTAAATTTGGATCTTTTAACATTGAGAAATTAATCCTTGGTATTTATCTCAACCCATAACTCAATGTGCACTAAAATAAAATAATTCATACACATCCCTTTTTTAACTAGCACCACAATGACCATGTCACACTTCTTATCCATATTTGACCAGTTAAAAGCTCACTCTCATAATATAAAAACATATTTATACATTTGGCCAACATCTCCAACTGACGGTTTGCATTGCACATTGCACCTAGATGAATTTGGCCATGACATGAAAATTTGCCTAGCCAACTTTTCCCAGAGCCAAAAAATTCATCCTAAGAATCCTTAATGGCCATAATTTCAAATCCACAAGTCACCCTAGTTGGTCATATATTATTTGAGTGGGAAATAGTATCGTAATAATCACATATATAAGAACATTCACCTAACCCATTTTAAGGGCCTCGCCTCACATATTTGGGCTACCTAGGATTTCACAATAAAGAAACCAATTTATATATCAATCTCTCAAGCATATTCAACTAACTATAATTCTTCATACATCACATGTAGATGCCCTAGGCCAATTTATAAAGTTACATCTCATACACGTAATATCATTATCAAGTGTTGGAGGTCCTAAATTCTTTTCCAAACAAATTACGATATGCATCTTGCAGACATACATTGGGTGGGGAAATTAGAAGGGTTGATACCTCTTCAAAATATTGATATGTAGGTGTGGTGGGTGTTATTCAACCCCAAAAGTGCTAACCCCCTTTAAGTACCCAAACAAAGAATAATTATAAAGAAACCATAATTAACGAGAAGGAACAACTACGGTTTTGCAATTCTAACCGTATAACACAAAGCTAAAGACATATAAGAACATAATGCCAAAATAAATATCCATATCAAAGCCATAAAGGAAAAATACGTCCAAAAAGGATAAATTTTCTTGAGTGAATTTGTTTGAGATAAGTGACTTCATCTTGTACAAAAAACTAGACTCCTAGATTTTCAACACATCTTGACAATAACCTGTACACCTTTCTTGCACATTTTTAGATCATTATCATTGCATCTTGTTGTGTGTCTAGTTGTACTTGTAGACCATACCCATGTGCATAAGTTGTGGAATTTTCCACACACAACTATCTTTATTCTTCATGCCATCCTATCATGCTAGAGTGGGAACTTTGAAAAGCTCACCCAAAGCATGAAAGCGTCTAGGTTCCATCATGGTTAGCACTATAA
Organism: Taxus chinensis; assembly: GCA_019776745.2. Taxonomy (NCBI): domain Eukaryota; kingdom Viridiplantae; phylum Streptophyta; class Pinopsida; order Cupressales; family Taxaceae; genus Taxus; species Taxus chinensis. Next base: position 25,589,076 of record CM034156.1, read on the forward strand.
TGAAGTGGAAGAAGTGACAAATTACAACACAAAAATTTTTACGGAAACATAATCAAGCTCAAATAATTTATCTACTCCAAACTTTGTTAAACTCTTTATATTCATCATTCATTGAATAAATACATGACGCTCAAGCTCTTTCTTATACCTACTTTAATTATCTACAACTCATATATTCGGTCACACACACACACACACACACACACACACACACAATATTTAGGACCCTTTACAATGATCTTTCGTGGGGTATATATACTAGTGGGGTCATGCCCTTCATTATTCTTTCAAGAGATATTCTTAGCTCTCGAGTTCTTACTACTAGTTAACTACGCCATCAAACGGTGGCTAGGCGACATATTGCCACTACTAAGTTCTGCATGGAAATTTATTCTAGTAGTTCATTATCTATATTTAGTCATGTCATTTCTCTTTCCGCCTTGGGAGATATCCATGCACTATTATCTCCAGTCTATTTTATCTATCTCTTCTCTGATTCCATGCAAGTGATCGTAACTGTTAGTTGTTGTTGATTTTGGTCATGTCTATATCTGATGCCTCTTTCTATTCTTACATGTCCATGTTCCAATCATATCTTATTCTCCCTACTACATGAAAAAAACCTTGAATATTTTGTATCTCTTTCGGTGCTACTTATTTTCTAAAAATTTCCTTCATGGCTCTCCCATTCCTCATACATGCGAATATTTTTCCTCCTAAAAATCTTCTCTCTAACCTTCTTGTGTTCTCATCTTTAGTCTTCTTGCACACCCCTTACCTTGGACCCTTTCCTTCTTGCACGCAACCTTCCTTCATTTTTTGTGTGTATCCCATAAAGAATGGTTTTAAAGAATAAAGAATGTTTTATCCCCCAATGTGGGACAACAAGAATAAATAATACAATAATTTAGGGGTCATGCATCACCCACACTAAATCTATTGACTGCCCTTGGGAAATGATTTTTGTTATTCTTCAAATAATTATAGCACTTCGGATCTGAGTGCATCTTTATACACATGCTAGTTATTTATTTCTTATTGGAAGAGAGGGCTTATGTTGTTTATAATCTTTTTATAAAAATTATACAAAAAAAAATCCACGTGAAAACAAATTATGGTGAATAAAGCCTATTAAAAAGACTTGCATATAATGTGGGATTTTGCCCCACATAAAGTTGCTCCATCCACATGAAGAGTGAATATTATTATGGGGTTGATTTTTGTAAAAATATGGCTTAAGCTTATTTAAAAGCTTAAAAAAGGGAATTAATCTCTATTAATCCTTTGAAAGCCTATTAAGGCTATGATATTATTTGAAGCGGATTAAATATTTGGTGGCTAAATTATTATTATGCCACGGGGAATTTTGGCTAAGCCCAATGCCTTGAGGATTATTACGGGCTCTTTAAAAATAAGCCATGGGTATTACCAAACATTCTTATATTTTGGGCTCTTAATCATTATAAATAGGGGACCCGGGTACATTGTAAAACACACAAGCCTTAAGCTTATCAAGTTTTGTAAAGGCATTCGAGGTGTTACTAAATATAGCTTATAATCTATATTAAAGGCCTTAATTATTTTTTAAGGCATTATTTTTATTGGCCTATTATTTATCAGGCAATATTTGAAGATGAAGCTCCAAGTTCTCTCCAAGAAGAAGTGATCTATGTTCGAGCTATGGCGAACAACTAGTGAAGTTCGAAGATGATCATGTTGATGTAATGGAAACATTATGGAGAGATATAAATGCTTATATATTATTAGTATAAGCATGATGGCCTATATTATTTGTTATAGGCAATATAAAAAATGAAGAAGTCCTATATTATTCATTATAGGCACATGACATAAGTTTGATATTATTGTTATCGGCATGTTGATAAAGTAAGACCTATTTATTTTATAAGCATATTAAGGACCAATATTCTTTGTTATCAGAAAGACCTATTATTAAATAGGCATATTATGGTTCGGGAGTTATTATTTTTCTAACTCACCGATAAAGATACTTCTCAAGCTGGAGCCCGAAGATGCCATGGAGCCAAGGGACGTGATAGAGCATCAGAGAACAATAGAGCTCAGAGCCTCAGTATGTTAGATGTATCGTCAGATTGTTAGCTTCGGAGGAGGGTCATTATTCAATATGAGCTCGTTAGCGATAATTGATGTATGCTAACATCTGGAGACTTAACACCGCATAATGGAAGCGTGGAGGTTTCTGGAAGAATACTTAGCACCCTATAATGAAGGCGTAGAGGTATTCATGGATAGAATACTTGATTGAATCTACTAGGGTAGCCACTTGGTTTTCAGGTTGTCATTCCATTTGTATTTAGTATTATCATGCTTCGATTGTATTATTTGTTATAGTCATGAAAGTGGATAATATATTGTTCTATTGATGAACCCGAAGACGTAGGATTTATACCAAACTTCGTTATCAATCTTTGTGCAACGTGTTTTTAATTATTGAATTATTTAAGGTTGATTCTAAAGGGGTAAATTCAGGAAATAAATTAAAGCCTATAGGGGTCCGTGGTCAAGTAAAAAAAATTGGTCAATTTTCGGATCAATTGTTTATCTTGCCAATCCCCCTTATGGTCTATGACCGTTTATCCAATCCAAATCTAGAACAATCCTATCTAAACTCCTTCGACATCCACTAAATCATCTGCATCTAATATAATTTCCCTCGCTATAGGGACATCCTCCCCTCGTCTTTAGCATCCCTTCCACATCAATTCATCTCTTATCCGTCCATAAAAAATCCTTAATGTTGGGGGACTTCACTTTTTACATCGCCTTATTTAATCTCATCCAATCCATCTCATCTAATCTTAAATCCATTTCTTCATCTCTTTTTAAAGCCCACTTTTGTGGCCATATTAACCCCTCCCTTGAGGGACCATGTTTTTCATTTTAAGTCCATCGTTGCGGCCATACATGTCCCTTCCTTTGGGGCGCCATATTTATTTCAAATACCACATTTACGACCATGTTTGTTTATTTGTTGGGGGGACCATTTATTTTCATCCTAATCCCACCTTTGTGGCCATTTATTTACCTCATTAGAGGGCACATGTTTTCTTCACTTCCTCAAGGATAGCGCATAGTTTTTATCTTCGCTCACCTATATCATCGTATTTAATCTTCTTCCCCTAAGACTTTATCCTATATGTCGATCACACTCTAGAAAGGAACCAACGTGGAATGTTTTCTCCCAACTGGATTGGACCTTACATTATCATGCATAAGTATGGGTTTGGGATTTATCGCTTGGCTTCCCTTGCTGGTAAACCAAAGACTGAACCTCTTAATGCATTGCACTTATGGCCATTCTATTGTTATAATATCTACCAATGAGAAAATAGTCATATCCTTAGATCATTCCTCCATCTATCACTATAATTATTTGGAATTATGTGGTCTGTCATCACTTCCTAGACATGACCTTAAATATGGGCATCACAACTCTATCCATAGCATTGATCTTATGTATAGGTTCACCCTTTTTGGTGAGAACTCCACGATCATAACATCCATCATCCTCCTATCTACCTATCTAAACCACACAAAATGTCCAGCGGTGTCACTTGTGTGTTCATTATCCCCTCCTAAGTGGTCTACGTTGCTATACCCAACTCTTCCCCATCAAATATAAAAAAAAGTAAAATAAATTATGGAATAATACATCCTATCCACACGTTTCAAAATGTCACATATATTTGAATTTGGGTTTTTTTATATAACATATATGAACAATTGGAATCCGCCAAATAAATTAATATTATCACATGATTTGTGAGATTAACTTAGTTTTCAACTTTGATTTTGTCAATGACATTGATGGACAGAAAATGATTAAACTTTTAAAAAACAAGTCACATTTTTGGCCATATATGTCTTTAAATATTGAAAATATTGTCTGCCTACTTTGACAAGTGGCAATATCAAAATCATAAAAGCCGGATATGATATTGATATGAATATTTCTTGCCCCCAACATTGTATATCTATCTTAATTGATGTGATTAAACATTGTATGTGTATCTTTCATTACACTATTTACTATTTAATCTAAATTATATTGCACTCACAATGGGGGAAATAAGTAAGGTAAAACATGTGAATTGTTCCCGTAAAATAATTTAACAAGTTTATTGAAAATTATACTGGACAATAATGGGTTACTTTGATTGAAAAGTACACTTTTATTAATAAAAGATTAATAATATAGTGTTAGTCATACAAAAAAGATGGAAAATAGACCCTTAATATCAACATTTGTAAAAAGTTGAATTTGATATGACGTGTTTTGTATCTCTAATAATTATCTTTTACTTCCTATACTTTTTCTAAAATCTTCTCAAAAATAAAATGAATCATGGAAGATGACATTTGATTACAAAACTTTTGCACAAGGATTAACCATAATAATAAATGTCAAAAAACAGTTAAGAATAAAAAAAGAGGAAGAAGTTAAATTTTATTTAATGACAACTTTGACAACATGTTAAAAATGTTAGATGCCATCTATAATATGAACACATCTTAATCACCATAAGAATTATAATTGTTGAATTGCCCATCCAAACAAATATTTAACAAAATGATAATAAGCATGTTGAAGCCAACTATAACATAGCCATTATCAAATCTCCAAATGTTCAAAGCCATGTGTAGGAGCTCAAAAAAAGGTGTGCTCAAAGTATAAATAAAAGCACCAAAAACATGTCATCTATAGAAGTGATTATGATGGCCAAATTGTGTAGACTCTACTTACCTATGTCGAACATCAATACCAAGACTTGGGAAATATTATAAATGAATAAGCCTTTATGGTATTAGAAGAGCATGCTAACATAAATTACATGGATTTTGAGGATAGGGATGAATTTACAGATGTTTGGCTATGCAACCAGAAATATGATCTACAGGAAGACTTATTTTGGAGTTATAAAGAAGTATCTTTAACTCATGTCACATTAGCAGACAAAGCCATGCACATTTCATAAAGATTATGATCTATTAGGATTCTACTTCCTAGTGGTTATATCAAATATTTGCAACATTTACGGTATGTTCCTATTTTGAAAAATAATCTCCTTTCAAAGTTACAATAAGAAAGAAAAGGTATCATAAACTATTGAAAAATTAGCTCATTTACATTAACTTTGACAAAGAAGGGCGTAAAATTGTCTACATTGGATACAAAAATGGAAATTTGGTTTGATTGCATTGTAAAGTGCTTCCTCCTATGCATGACATAGTAATAGTAGTAGAAATAAATACAATGTCCATGCAACATTTTTGGCATCTAAATATTCACTCTTTAGTGCACTTGTAAGGAAATAATATGGTGCATAGTTTTCCTACCTTAAGGGGAGACAATGTTCTTTGTGAATCACATGTCTTAGCCAAATAAAATATAAAAAAATTCCCAAGATGTCTGCTTGGAAAGCCTAAAAAAGTTTGCAGCTGGTTCATAGTGATGTATGTGACATGGAAAAATCATTTATGGGAGGGCATAGGTAATTTGTGTTTTGTATTGTATTGTATAATGAATAAATAAGAGGGTTTCACTAAGTTTGTTGAATGGTTTCACTTAGTTAAAAAATAATCATGTTTGAAATTGGCATCACTTAAGCTATATAATGGAGGAGAATACATATCAAAATAATTTCAGTATTATTATAAGGAATGTGTTATAAAATGATAATGTATTATTTCATATACTCCACAATATAATAGATTCTTAGAGATAATGAATCAATTGATGATCATTTTGGATTGAAGCCATTGGTGTATTGTAGTTGTAAATACTTAAATTTGGATCTATTAACATTGAGAAATTAATCCTTGGTATTTATCTCAACCCATAACTCAATGTGCACTAAAATAAAATAATTCATACACATCCCTTTTTTAACTAGCACCACAATGACCACGTCACACTTCTTATCCATATTTGACCAGTTAAAAGCTCACTCTCATAATATAAAAACATCTTTATACACTTGGTAAACATCTCCAACTGACGGTTTGCATTGCACATTGCACCTAGATGAATTTGGCCATGACATGAAAATTTGCCTAGCCAACTTTTCCCAGAGCCAAAAAATTCATCCTAAGAATCCTTAATGGCCATATTTTCAAATCCACAAGTCACCTCAGTTAGTCATATATTATTTGAGTGGGAAATAGTATCGTAATAATCACATATATAAGAACATTCACCTAACCCATTTTAAGGGCCTCGCCTCACATATTTGGGCTACCTAGGATTTCACAATAAAAGAAACCAATTTATATATCAATCTCTCAAGCATATTCAACTAACTATAATTCTACATACATCACATGTAGATGCCCTAGGCCAATTTATAAAGTTACATCTCATACACGTAAGATCATTATCAAGTGTTGGAGGTCCTAAATTATTTTCCAAACAAATTATGATATGCATCTTGCAAACATAAATTGGGTGGGGGAAATTAGAAGGGTTGAGACCTCTTCAAAATCTCGATATGTAGGTGTGGTGGGTGTTATTCAACCCCAAAAGTGCTAACCCCTTTTAAGTACCCAAACAAATAATAATTATAAAGAAACCATAATTAACGAGAAGGATCAACTACGGTTTTGCAATTCTAACCATATAACACAAAGCTAAAGACATATAAGAACATAATGCCAAAAGAAATATCCATATCAAAGCCATAAAGGAAAAATACGTCCAAAAAGGATAAATTTTCTTGAGTGAATTTGTTTGAGATAAGTGACTTCATCTTGTACAAAAAACTAGACTCCTAGATTTTCAACACATCTTGACAATAACCTGTACACCTTTCTTGCACATTTTTAGATCATTATCATTGCATCTTGTTGTGTGTCTAGTTGTACTTGTAGACCATACCCTTGTGCATAAGTTGTGAAATTTTCCACACACAACTATCTCTATTCTTCATGCCATCCTATCATGCTAGAGTGGGAACTTTGACAAGCTCACACAAAGCGTGAAAGCATCTAGGTTCCATCATGGTTAACACTATAATGAAGTGGAAGAAGTGACAAATTACAACACAAAAATGTTTACGGAAACATAATTAAGCTCAAATAATTTATCTACTCCAAACTTTGTTAAACTCTTTATATTCATCATTCATTGAATAAATACATGACGCTCAAGCTCTTTCTTATACCTACTTTAATTATCTACAACTCATATATTCGGTCACATATGTACATTCACAAACACACACACACACACACACACACACACACACACACACACACACACACACAACACACACACACACACACACACACACACACACACACACACACACACACACACACACACTCACACACACACACACACTGACACACACACACACACACACACACCACACACACACACACACACACACACACACACACACACACACACACACACACACCACACACACACACACACACACACACACACACACACACCACACACACACACACACACACACACACACACACACACACACACACACACACACACACACACACACACACAATATTTAGGACCCTTTACAATGATCTTTCATGGGGTATATATACTAGTGGGGTCATGCCCTTCATTATTCTTCCAAGAGATATTCTTAGCTCTCGAGTTCTTACTACTAGTTAACTATGCCATCAGACAGTGGATAGGCCACATGTTGCCACTACTAAGTTCTGCATGGAAATTTATTCTAGTAGTTCATTATCTATATTTAGTCATGTCATTTCTCTTTCTGCCTTGGGAGATATCCATACACTATTATCTCCAGTCTATTTTATCTATCTCTTCTCTAATTTCATGCAAATGATCATAACTGTTAGTTGTTGTTGATTTTGGTCATGTCTATATCTGATGCCTCTTTCTATTCTTACATGTCCATGTTCCAATCCTATCTTATTCTCCCTGCTACATGAAAAAAACCCTAAATACTTTGCATCTCTTTCGGTGCTACTTATTTTCTAAAAAGTTCCTACATGGCTGTCCCATTCCTCATACATGCGAATATTTTTCCTCCTAAAAATCTTCTCTCTAACCTTCTTGCGTTCTCATCTTTAGTCTTCTTGCACACCCCTTACCTTGGACCCTTTCCTTCTTGCACGCAAACTTCCTTCATTTTTGGTGTGTATCCCATAAAGAATGGTTTTAAAGAATAAAGAATGTTTTATCCCCCAATGTGGGACAACAAGAATAAATAATACAATAATTTAGGGGTCATGCATCACCCACACTAAATCTATTGACCGCCCTTGGGAAACGATTTTTGTTATTCTTCAAATAATTATAGGACTTTGGATCTGAGTGCATCTTTATACACATGCTAGTTATTTATTTCTTATTGGAAGAGAGGGCTTATGTTGTTTATAATCTTTTTATAAAAATTATACAAAAAAAATCCACGTGAAAACAAATTATGGTGGATAAAGCCTATTAAAAAGACTTGCATATAATGTGGGATTTTTCCCCACATAAAGCTGCTCCATCCACATGAAGAGTGAATATTATTATGGGGTTGATTTTTGTAAAAATATGGCTTAAGCTTATTTAAAAGCTTAAAAAAGGGAATTAATCTCTATTAATCCGTTGAAAGCCTATTAAGGCTATGATATTATTTGAAGCGGATTAAATATTTGGTGGCTAAATTATTATTATGCCATGGGGAATTTTGGCTAAGCCTAATGCCTTGAGGATTATTACAGGCTCTTTAAAAATAAGCCATGGATATTACCAAATATTCTTATATTTTGGGCTCTTAATCAATATAAATAGGGTACCCGGGTACATTTTAAAACACACAAGCCTTAAGCTTATCAAGTTTTGTAAAGGCATTCGAGGTGTTATTAAATATAGCTTATAATCTATATTAAAGGCGTTAATTTTTTTTTAAGGCATTATTTTTTATTGGCCTATTATTTATTAGGCAATATTTGAAGATGAAGCTCCGAGTTCTCTCCAAGAAGAAGTGATCCATGTTCGAGCTGTGGCGAACAACTAGTGAAGTTCGAAGATGATCATGGTGATGTAATGGAAACATTATGGAGAGATATAAATGCTTATATCTTATTAGTATAAGGATGATGGCCTATATTATTTGTTATAGGCAATATAAAAAATGAAGACGTCCTATATTATTCATTATAGGAACATGACATAAGTCTGATATTATTGTTATATGCATGTTGATAAAGTAAGACCTATTTATTTTATAAGCATATAAAGGACCGATATTCTTTGTTATCGGAAAGACCTATTATTAAATAGGCATATTATGGTTCGGGAGTTATTATTTTTCTAACTCACCGATAAAGAGACTTCTCAAGCTGGAGCCCGGAGACGCCATGGAGCCAAGGGACATGACAAAGCATTAGAGAACAACAGAGCTCAAAGCCTCAGTATGTTAGATGTATCATCAGATCGTTAGCTTTAGAGGAGGGTCATTATTCAATATGAGCTCGTTGGTGATAATTGCTGTATGCTAACATATGGAGACTTAACGCCGCACAGTGGAAGCGTGGAGGTTTCTGGAAGAATACTTAGCACCCTACAATGAAGGCGTAGAGGTATTCATGGATAGAATACTTGATCGAATCTACCAAGGTAGCCACTTGGTTTTCAGGTTCTCATTCCATTTGTATTTAGTATTATCATGCTTCGATTGTATTATTTGTTATAGTCATGAAAGTGGATAATATATTGGTTCTATTGATGAACCCGAAGACGTAGGATTTATACCAAACTTCGTTATCAATCTTTGTGCAATGTGTTTTTAATTCTTGAATTATTTAAGGTTGATTCTAATGGGGTAAATTCAAAAAATAAATTAAAGCCTATAGGGGTGCGTGGTCGAGTAAAAGAAATTGCTCAATTTTTGGATCAACTGTTTATCTTGCCAATCCCCCTTGTGGTCTCTGACCGTTCATCCAATCCAAATCCAAAACAATCCTATCTAAACTCCTTCAACATCCACTAAATCATCTGCATCTAATATAATTTCCCTCGCTAGGGGGACATCCTCCCCTCATCTTTAGCATCCCTTCCACATCAATTCATCTCTTATCCATCCATAAATATTCCTTAATGTTGGGGGAATTCACTTTTGACATCGCCTTATTTAATCTCATCCAATGTTAAATCCAAATCTTTATCTCTTTTTAAAGCCCACTTTTGTGGCCATATTCGCCCCTCCCTTGAGGGACCGTGTTTTTCATTTTAAGTCCATCGTTGCGGCCATACGTGTCCCTTCCTTCGGGGTGCCATATTTATTTCAAATACCACATTTATGGCCATGCTTGTTTATCCGTTGGGGGGACCATTTATTTTCATCCTAAACCCACCTTTGTGGCCATTTATTTACCTCATTAGAGGGCACATGTTTTCTTCACTTCCTCAAGGATAGCGCATAGTTTTTATCTTCGCTCATCTATATCATCGTAGTCGATCTTCTTCCCCTAAGACTTTATCCTATCTATTGATCACACTCTAGAAAGGAGCTAACGTGGAATGTTTTCTCCCAACTGGATTGGACCTTACATTATCACGCATAAGTATGGGTCTGGGATATATCATTTGGCTTCCCTTGCTGGTAAACCAAAGACTGAACCTCTTAATGCATTGCACTTACGACCATTCTATTGTTAGAATATATACCAATGAGAAAATAGTCATATCATTAGATCATTCCTCCATCTATCATTATAATTATTTGGAAGTATGTGGTCTTTCATCACTTCCTAGACATGACCTTAAATATGGGCACCACAGCTCTGTCCATAGCATTGATCTTATGTATAGGTTCACTCTTTTTGGTGAGAACTCCACGATCATAACATCCATCATCCTCCTATCTACCTATCTAAACCCCAAAAAATGTCTAAGGGTGTCACTTGTGCGTTCATCATCCCCTCCTAAGTGGTCTACCTTGCTATACCTAGCTCTTCCCCATCAAATATAAAAAAAGTAAAATTAATGGATGCTCCTGTCTCATGTTATCTTATCCAAAAATAGATTGATCCATCAAAGGAAAATTGTTCATAAAAATCATATAATAAGTATAGAATACTCCCCCGAAGGAAAACTATCATGCATATATTATCCTCCCAACTAAAAATAAAAGTCAAAAATCCCAAAGAAAAATAAAAAAAGTAGACCATACCCTCGAAGGATGGCTACTCTCTTCTCATGTAGCAAAGGCTTCCCGCATTGATCAGCCTTCTACTATATTAGCATCCTCAGAAAGCTTCCCACTTTTATCAACTTTCTCTTAGAAAACTTACTGCATTGATCAGTTTTCTCTCTTTCCCCTACCCAGAGCTGGGGCATAGTTCTAGGAACAACCACCTATGGAGATCCCTCTTCCCGCGTACAAGTTACATCTAGAATCCCCTTTGTCGTGTTGACATTAGGTTTATGAGCATATTTCATCCATATTTCCTTCATGGTATTTTTGGTATAACTAACTATCATTGGTTATGTATTAACACCTACTATTGGCTGCAAGTGTAATGCCTTGAGTGGTACCCTTTCTTGTTCACCTCCAATCTGGTTCGAGGCATGGTTTTCCCGTATCCTCCTCGCTACAATTATGTGTCGTTTATCTCATTAAAGTCACCTTTTGTTGAGATCACATTATTACAGATCAAATTTCAAACCACTAAATCTATATCCATATATTTATCTTTAAAGATAACATATCTTACAATCATCCATAATTGCATGAATTTTTTTAACATCTATGTATGCTCTTGCTAATACACTTTTCGGCTTGGCAATCCTACATAACCATCCCCGTCGAATGGAAATCTTACTTAAGAGTCCCTCTTAAGGTTGATTTTCCATCTGACCCTTCCCCATTGTATTATATTTCCTCCATCCAATTTCTCCCACCCCTCGGCATCATCATTTTCTCCAACCAACCATTCCACCCCTGTACCCAATACACTCTTGTCTTTCACCTTTTATATCATCATTGTCGGTTTGGCGATCTTACTTAACCATTGCTACGGCATGGAGATATTACTTAAAAGTCCCTCTTAAGGATGATATGTCATCTTGCACTCGTCCATCACTCCACATTCTCACCTTCCACATTTTATCGTAAACACCACCTCCCGCTTTCCTGCTTTTCATCTCCATCATCCCTCGCTTGGAAATATTACTTACCCACTTCCGTCGTATGACAATCTCACTTAAGGGTCCTCCTTAAGTTCAAATCGTCATTATATACTTCTCCCTCACCTCATTCTTCATTCCCTTCGTTGATTGTTTCTTCCTCCTAGCCTCTCATACCAATCACATTTTCCTCCTATCATTTTCCTTCCTCCACCTATCAGATCAAAAAGTGTGTCTTTCATCTTATGCCTGTAATCATGTTTCTTTCCCCCATTTTCTCCTTCTTGATCTGCCATCCCTCATATTGTTTCTGGCCATTCTTTTCATGTCTTCTTTCTTCATCTTTACCACATTCATCCTCATCCACTGCATCCTCTCCTCTCCTTCATCTTAGCATATATTTTTATCCCTCCTTTATTTACTCTTTCCAATCCGTCTTCTTGAATTCTCCTGCATATCTACCCCCATTCTTACCCACCATTGTTTTTGGTATTCCCATTAAAATTATTTCATCATCATCTTTCATTTCCACGCTAATAATTATTGGTGGACTTCTCATAAAATTCATTCATCCCCATTCTACGTGGCCTTGTTCCCTTATCTGAACTTCTCATTTTTTCTTCATTTCTTCCTTCATTTGTGCCAACGGATCATTATCGGGGGACTTCTCCGAACGTCCCTTCATTGGAATTTCATCTTCCATTCCTCATTTACTTTTTCCCTCTTCTTTTTTTTCCTCCCATCCTTCCCTACCGATCATTATCGGTGAGCTTATCCTAACGTCCCTTCACTGGAATTGCCTCTTCTATCCACCATTCTCTCTTCCCTCACCTCCCTTTTCTCCACTCCCACCCTTTCTTGTCGCTTCTTCCCTACCTCTCCATATTCCCTTCACCGTCTTTAATATATTTATTTTCATCATCATACATCCTTTGTCTATTTTATCATAATCCTTGTATCCTAATCTCATGCATCTCCAAATTTTTTTCAATCTGTATCATTGATCCCCTCCATCTTCTCTTTACATTCCTGATACCGCTCACTCTTCACTGAATATCTTTGTTCTTAGTTTCCTTCATTCTGCATCATTTTCTCTATTTTCCTCCCCTCCTTTTTACTCCTTGTCTTACTTCACTTCCTTTGTATCATCTTCATCCCATTTTTACTTCATGTTTCCTTCTTACTTCCCTAGTGATAACTTGGCTCTTAAGCGTTGTCTCGTATTTTTTATCACCCCATCATCCACCTACATTTCCATGCAGTATGTTCCATATTATTTACCTTGGTTTTCCTCATGGTAACCTGGGCCCTTTAATCTGATCCATATATACACTCTATCATCTCTTGTTACCCCATCTTTGTCACCTTCCACCTACCCCTTTTTTCCATTATGTCACAATTTCTCTTCCTTTATGTGATCTTCTCCACGTTTTCTTGCTCTCTTCTAATTTCTTTATTTTCTCTATTCTATCATCTCTTTCATTTTCTTTCAATTCTTCATCTTTTTCATCTCCTTCACTTTTCCATCATCTCACACATACTTCTCTCCTTATTCCACTACCTTCATTTTAGATCTTTTTCTACCTTTTTTGTTTCTTCTATCATCGTCTCTCATCTTGTCTTCTCCTTTCTTTTTCTTCCTTTCTTCCCTTCTCCTATCCTCCATCTTTTTTATCCTCTTCATCCTCTTTCATCCCATTTTTATCCTCCTTCATCTTTGTCTGCTCTATTCCATACCCTTGTCTCCTTCACATTTGATTGTTCTTTCTCTTCTCATAATCAACCAATACTCCTGTCCATTCCCTTTTCTCTTTCTCATCACGCCTTTCACTACATCCTCACACCTAGCATTCATGACTGATTGGATCCTTTCCCCATTTGCGTAGTGTCTTCATTCCATTCTCTTACACCCCATTCTTGTCATCCTCTCTACAACATTGATCTCTCCTCTTTTTGAGAGCTCTATCACCTCTTCTATCCTCGTCAGCCCTCTCAAGGGGGCATCAACATATCCATTTCTAAGCATCACATCTTCAGGTGACATTTTTTTTGTCTTTGAAGATACCATAACAATCATCACCTATCACCTTTTCCCTCGCAAGTGCTTGCTCTACTTTTTCCTTGGAAAACGTTGATCATAATCTTCCCCACATTTCCATTACTCAAAGTTTTTTCTACTTTCTTCTTCTAGTATTTTCTTGTCAACAAAAAATCTTCCTCAAGAAATATCTCTTCAATACTATTCACCCCCTCGCCTGGGTCATATTACTTCAACATTTGTATTCCAACTCACCTTTTTGGCAAATTTTTGTGCCCTATGCTGGGTAATCATTATTTTCTTCCTCATCCCTTTTATGGACACATAATTTTTCACTCAATTCATCGCATACGAAGGATTTCGCATACCTTTCACATTTATTTACACATATTTTAATGTTTACCTATGACCCATTGGTCATCGCGGTTTACACCCATATTGTAGTGATTTTCACCCACTCACTGGCCTATAGAACATTGCCTCCATCTCCATTGAGACCCCCCCTTTTCCCCTACCCACGTGATATCAGAGTCACCACCATGATATTTCATATTATTGCAATCCTTTTTTCTTGGGGAATCTTGCCTTGCATTATCATTTTTCTTTACCATGTCAATCTTTAACATCTATCTCTTTCATACTCATGATCGATGTCCCTTAGGTTGTCACCCAAGTTTGAGGGGGAACACTTAATAAATAATCTTTTTCATCATTTTTGTCTTGTGGCTTGCCCAACGCAAACCACTCATCAAAAAGGGGAAAATGTAGACACCATTTTTTAGTATTATTCCTCCCTTTCACCCCACGTTTTCTTGACTTTATTAGGCTTACTCATTTAAATCACGTTTCCCACCGAAACTACATATTCAATTAATCAATTTTAATTGGTTAGTTGATCCTCTTTAAATCCCTAAATCTCGTTATATGTTAATATCTAATTAATAATTAAATATTCCAAATTAATTCATATCACCCCACCTAATAATTAAATACTCCAAAATCATCCAAATCATGAACCCCACTCAATCAAATCAAATCCATATCAAATCCATTATTTCACCTAATCACTCAAAGCATGTCCCCCCACTCACCTAATCAATGTTACTTTGTCAAACTCAGGTTACCTGATAACCCCTAATCTAAACCCAACTCCAGGATATAAATACAGGCCTTCCCCCCCTTTCAAACAAGTTTGAATTCAAAGAAAACCTCTAACATTATAACTCTCCACAATACAAGCCTTCCCCCCCTCTTTCAAACAAGTAAGGAAAACAGTCATAGAAAACCTCTGACATTAGAGCTCCTCACTTATAATCATATCATAATTCCCTTGTGATGCCACTTATATCACTATATCATCCTCATGCCTTTTGTGGTTCTCTTGGCAAGTCTAGCCCCAAGATTGTCGTTTGTTCATGCAGGTTTGGTTTGCTTTGATTATATCAATAGTTTATTTGTACATCAACGTTTTCAGGTTTTGTTATTTATCAGTTTCTACATGTTAGCCATATATCTTTAATTTATATCATTTTCTTTTATCTAACAGGGGTTGACATCCGCACAAGGAAGCTTGTGCTTCTTGGAGATGATTGTGTCAAGCATCCCCCGCATATACCATCTAATTTGTTTTCTTCTTAGTTGCCTCTATTTTACAGGTCTATCCATCTCATAGTGGAGATCAGTCACCTTCAGCACCCGTACACACCATATCATATCCGAGGTACCTTAAACCCTCCATCATTTGAGGTTTTTTTATTTTATTTGTTATCTAGCTCACTAATCTGGACAGAGACAAAGAAAAATCAATCAACACTAATTCTAAAATCAAATTTTCAAGTTGTCAAAATATCCTAGGTGGCTATATTGGATGACACTTATCTAGTGGGCCATGGATTCAAATGTATAAACATAGTATTTACCTTTTTCATAACTTGAACTATAGAGGAGAATAAAAGAGGATACCCGCACACAAAATAAAGAAAATATAGGGAAAGGGAAACACATGCCACTAAAAAACACACACAAACACCAAAAGAAAAATTATAATCACCTATAACTTGTAGGGGATGACCTATTGGGGGCTATATTGGATAAAACTTATAGGGGGCTATATTGGATAACACTTATCTATTGGACCAGGGATTCAAATGTATAAACACAATATTGACCTTTTTCATAACTTGAACTACAAAGGAGAATAAAAGAGGGTACCCACACACAAAATAAGGAAAATATATGGGAAAGGGAAACACATGCCACTAAAAAAACACACAAAAATGCCAAAAGAAAAATTATAATCATCTAAAACTTGTAGGGGACGACCTACATTAAATAATTTCTCCACTTTAGACGTTACCTACATATGGATTTCACAACATGCCAATGATTTACAAACCTATTGATGAGTATAATGAGGTAGGATCCCTTCCTCAACTATTTAGTAGAAATTAGTGAGGTAAAGGATCCCTAGGTGCCAGGGTAAGTGATTATTACATATATTCTCTTAGAGAATCGTGTATGCTTATTCTCATAAATGAAGATCCCTTCAAATGACTCACAGTCCTTTCTACCCTGAAATTTCACTACCTACTTCCAATTCATCCTCCCCTTCACCCTTTCCTCATATTCTATATCTTGCACATTGCTTTCACCAAACATTATGCTCTTAGTCACTCACATCTCAAAAAAATCATGGTCCCACCTAAATTCTCTAAAAATAATTGATTCCCTATTTAGCATGCCCTCTTTAATGGAAAATTTTAGGAAGTGGTTCACGATGGGTTTTTCCAAAATTCTTAAGACCATATAACATTTCCCATAGATCAACACTTATATTTTCATCACAATAACCCCATCTCACATAAATCATTTCATTTTTTATCTCATTCTCTATCATGATGATGATGGTGTTTTCATAGTGTCTAATTTTATTAAAATAAGAATGAACACAAGTATGAGATAGAAATAGAGAAATCACTATCCTCATATATCCATCATGGGCTGCAAAATCAATCTCCATAAAAAAAAAAATCTTTCTTATGAATAAGATCATATCTAAATGATTTCATCATATTCACATTCTTTAACTCCTCCTCAAAGAGTTTTTATTTACCAAAAGGAAAAGAAAAGGTCTCATATTTACTCAATAATTCCCCATGGTGCTTCTTGGGGAGATGATATGGAACAACATTTCACTCTTTAAAAGTTTAGTGGATATCACTCCCTTCTCGTGGATAACATCATTGGTAAATTTATTTCCACTCATTTTTGAGAAATTGTGTCCATGATTTACTTTATCCTCCTATAAATAACCTATACCTATATTCAAATTATTATTATTTTATCTATTCTAAGGGACATAAAATCATTTGATGTTATTTAACTAGTTCTGGTACATTTTAACCTTCCTCTGACATCACCACATAAGACCCAAAACTTTATTTCATATAAGATGTCAGCCCTAGTCTCTTTAGATCTTAGGACTAAGTATTTGGCCTCGAATTAGTTTCTAAACAATGTTTCACTCTTTTCATTGGTATCATAACATATGACCAATCTAGTTGAATTACTCCTCCAAGATCACAACAAAAATCTCTACTTAGGAACATCTTATAGGTTGTTATAATATCAACCATGAGGATAGTTATTTTTAATTCCTTCTTAGAATATGCAACTAAGGAAACCTAAACATTTTTAATTTGGCCAATAGAAAGGAATTATTTGCTTTCCATAGTGAAATATTTTAAAGATGTATTAGTAAATTTCCACCTAAGGGTGTGAGAAAATTTGGATAAAATTACATTATCTAAGGCTCCAGAGTCAATAATATAATTGTTGAGTTTGTATCCACTAATGAAGAGGGAAACATATAATGGATCAACTCTTCCAGAAGTGGATATAGATGAAGCCATAATATTTTTACTATGATCTTAAAAATAGGTAAAATAATCTTTTGGGGGGATTTGAAGTATTATAAATATCCCCTTTGATGAGTTTTCCAACCTATTAAGTTGATCTAGGTCATCTTGCAGCTCAACTTCATAAATTTGGATCTTATAAATTTTTAAATGGTCAATGATGTGAAATGTTGGAAAAGAGGTAGGAGTGGAAGCTTAAACATTTGAATGATCTTAGGAGTTGGTATGTATGGTTATAGTTTTTAGAATAATTAAATTAGATGCAGGAGTTGGAGAAACTACCTTCTTTACAAGTGGTTTGTTCCCAAGTTAATTTGGCAAAGGTGTCCTTATACAAATAATGATTGGTGTTTTTGGGAGCTTCTTTCTCTTTTACTTTATTCTTATCTTTCTTGAATTCCTTCCCTTAATTTTTAGCTCTTGTGATAAGAATGATTTTTTATTTTTCCATCATCACCATTGTAATCTCCACCACCTGATCTGTATTCCAAATATCCAATATGATATTTTACATTTGGTTCTTCAACCTCAAGTCCTAAATACCTGAAATTTATATATCATATACATATTAACCATCAAAGGGGGAATGTACATGAGAAACCACATAATGAGGATATTCAATTTTCAAGCATTGTTTAGGTGTTAACAAGTGTCTGTGGTTATTGTTGTTATGATTGTCAAAGTTTCTTTTAGTATATCCTTCTATAAATCAAATGGTACATTTTGAAATAGCTTCTTCTTTAAGGAAAAGATATCATTTACTAACTTATCAAGCATAGTTTCTATAGTACCTTGATTTAAGATTTGACCCTTGTTTTTTGCATGATCATTTTTCAACTTTCCATCCAAAACTATATCATCTTCAACTTTGATGGCCAATTTTTGCAAAACATCCAAGTATGACAATTTTGATATTTTAAGGATGAAGGTAGCTTTAAGGATTTAAAAATTAATGAAAAAGAGCCTTTGATGTTTTTATGGATGTGGCTACTTTAGGTATCCTATGTAAAATTTTGTTGAATTTGGAAACATACTCTCATAGGTTCATGTGCATATTTCGTCATTTGAGATAACTGGGCAAGGAGAGAATCAAAATATTCTACCAATTTAAAACTTTCTTCAAAATTTATCTTCATGGTAGACCATTTGGTGATGGATTGGGTTTGTAGATGATAGAACCACTCAAATAATGAATCATCTATTATTTAGACAAACAATTCAACAAATACATCTTCATGTTCAACACTGAAAACCCACATGCAATGAAGAAGATTTCAATTTGTTCATTTAGGTGACATATTCCATCATCTTTATATTTTGGATACAAATTCCTCAAACCCCTAGTAATTGCATGTACAGATATAGTTATTGCCAATATCCCTATGGTTATTCCCCATGGTACTGATGTCTTTTCTATCACATAGATAAGTTATACCACTCCTAAAAGAGCAATTGTTTGTGGCACTGCAAGTAAATCTTATTATTTTTTTACAATATTGGATAATTGAAAATTCTTACAATCAAAAACTCTGTGTCACATCCCGCATTTTCATTTCATGTTATTGCAAGATAGGGTTATTAGCGTGAAGTGGGTTACAAAGGTTTGGGGGAGAGAAGCATTGCCATGCTAGTATCATAGCTAGGTGTACATACGCTTACCCTAAAAAGAATAAACATGCTTACACATAGTTGAGAATATAACCACGTAAAAATATTTGTCACAGAGAAAGCATGAGATACCTTACATTAATGTCATATTTTGCTTCTTGGTTGCTGAGTTGCTTACCTTGTTGATTTTGATGATTTTCATAATTGGATGCTTTTCTTGGTTGATGTACCTGTTATTGATATTGTTAAATTTCCTTAATTGCTAGAAGTAGTAGTTTGCAAAGTATGGTTTAATTTATACGTTGTTGCAATGCATTATTTGTTATGAGAAAATAATGGTGATTTTTGAATGTACTAATTCTTTTGATACTAAGAATCATTAATCGTACAACAAAGAAAGGATCTTTGATTGGAATAGGTAAAACTTTGGATTTGTTAAGATACAGGTTTGAATATCTTTATTTCGAAAAAGTATTAGTATAGTCTATTGATTAAGATTATATATTAATTTTTTTTATAGCATGATAAAAAAGTATTTATCATGATCGTCATTCATTTTGGATTTAACTTTTTGAGCTGGTTAATTATCTTGGACCGATCAAAACTCCTTTCTTGATGAATGATCGATTAAATCAAAATATACTCTTAATTGGATAGTTGTCCTAAGTTTTTTTTTTAATTATTATTGGCAAATAGTTTTTTGAAAGGGATTATACCCTTGAATACAAAAGAAGGCCTGAGAGCCGGAATAAGAGTGAGAAATAGAGAGAATGGATCAAGATCCAAGTGTTACAATGAAGCTCTAAGTAGCTCAGAAACAGCTACTCAAACGAGACAAAACAACAAAACAACAGCAAAAAAATAGTAAACCGACCGCAGAGAAACAACAAAAAAACAACTAAAAGCAGCAGAAGCATCCAAAACTACTTCTTGGCAGCTTTATCGATACTGATCTTGACTCTCTTCCAGGCATGAAACATACTCAAAGTAGTCATATGGGCAACATCAGTCTTATCAAGCACCTCAATGGTTCTTTTGCTTTCTTTTTCATTGCCCCAAAGTGCAGCCGGGACACCGCTGAGGTTGGAAACACTTTTGGCATGACCCTCGATGAACTCCTCAATCGCCCTAAAGGCGGAAATGTTGTAATCATGTCTAGTCTTGGCCTTCCCTAAGCGGGAGTCTAAGGAGGTTAGCTTCTTGTATGTGTCTTCAATCTGACTGCTATCAATGTTCCCCTCCTCCTCCATGCTTTTCTTGCCTTTCTGTTTAGCTAGGTTCTTGACCTCATCCTTCAACAATTTCATCTCAGCCTCTAAAGCCTCCAACCTCTTAGAAGAGCTATCCATCTGCACTTCCCGGGGAATGGCACTACTGATATTCAGCAGGTCATGTGCAATCTCAAGTTCAAAAGGCTCCTTCTCCACAGCAAGAGTCTCAAGGTTGAGCCTCCTGGAAGCCCTGGTGACTAGTCTTTTAGAGGTAGAGGTGAGGTGGGTGACGGGAGCAGCAGCAGGGGGAATGGAAGGAGAAGTTTTTACAACCGGCATGGGGGTGGCAGCAACGGTGGAGGGGGCAGCAGCAGGGGCAGCAAGAGAAACAGGGCTAGCAGCAGCAGAGCCCAACAAAGGGGGAGCCGGGCTAGGAGAGGAAGGAAGACCAGGGTACTTAAGAAGGCAGGATTTATGAATCAACAAAATAAGTCCTTGATGCAAGGGAACCGCCCGGGTGTGCTTCTGAAACTCCAAAATGGAGCGTTCAAGGGAGTTCAACAGATAATGGGGGAAGCAAACCAATCGATTCCTATGGAAGTGGTTTAAAAAGATAAGATGTTTAGCAGGGACAGTGACAAACCTACCTTCCAAGGAGATGAATCGAATCATCATGCGAGTGACCTCATCATAGGGTGGTGGAATTGAGCTGACAAGCAGGCCCACTGTGCCAAATGTGAGCTTCTCAGTTCCCTCCACAAATCTTCTTTCTTCGGCATCTCTATCAACCCTTTTGTTAAAGAAGCGGTACCCCTCCAAACTAAGGCCGGTCGCTTCAACAATAAGATCTTCATTGACTAATATCTTCTGTCCCCCATAGTCGACAATCCACTCTTTCCACTCCTTAGCAAAGCGTACAGAAATGCTTTGGTCATGTCCTTGCACCTTATCAACAAAGTTGGTGAAGCCTCCTTTGCTGAGAGTGTTCCAAAGCTCTGTATTTTACTTCCAGTCGGGGTCCGCGCATGGCTCAATTTGGCAGGTAGGTCCTCCCATCTTCTCTGTGATATACCGGTTACAGCAATTTCTCAAATGTCTATGAGCGTAGAGAACTGTCCGCTTCTTGCTGTTAAAGGCCGCACAAAACTGGGAACTATAGCCGTTGGTCTTCTCACGAATGGCTGCGTAACTGCTGAACTGAGCCTGCGGGAAGTCGCATGTGAGAGTAACCCTCTCCCTGTCAACAATCACATTACATCTATCATCGGTTTCCGAGGAGCTATGAATCCGGATATCAACAGCTGTAGTACATCCCGCATGTGCGATTTTCAAATCTAGATAACTCTGCTTGAAGTTCCCCAAATTATTCTTACTATCATGTATATTTGATATTATTTGCCTCATCATATTCATTAAAGCAACACGTGTGAGAGTGTTATTGATGCTGATCTTCCTCCAAAGATTAGGACTCATCTCTAGGGATTGCTTGCATATGAAGGTCCGCATGAATGTTGTTGTGTAGCTGATTAGGGATACTGTTATTATCCTAGACGGTGAAATTTATATTAATGTCATAATTGGCCAGTGCATCCGCCAACTTATTTCCCTCCCTGTAAGTATGCATGATTCTGATGCTATTGAAGGTATGACTGATGCTTATGGATTCAGAGATAAAATCCTTAATACTCCAACTAGGAGATGAGGACTGATTAAGAAGTTTAATGATATTTAGGGAGTCCCCTTCAACAACAAGGTTCTGAATATTTTGAGCCCGTGCAACTCTCAAGCCCCAGAGAGCAGATGATGCTTCAGCAAAATGATTGGTTTGAATTCCCATTTTTCCAGCATATGCAACAATCAAATTACCTTTGTGGTCCCGTATTGCTCCTCCTCCTACTGTTGTCCCAGGGTTTCCTTTAGAGGCCCCATCAAAGTTCAGCTTGTACCAATTAGAATCAGGAGGATGCCATTTGATAGTTGTCCTAAGTTGATTTATATAGCTTGGAAATTAAAGTATAATTGTTGGGAGGTAACTATGCATGGTTTATTAAAAAGTTAAAAATTATGGTCCTAGACTATATTCATAGGCTTGGATTATAAGTTAAATGTGGAATGATCATATCCAATTGTTTTGGTTAATATGAATGGGATCATCAACCTCATATAAATTATTATTTTTATTAATTTGACTATGGTCAAATGGTCATTGGTTGGATGGATAATATATATTAAATCTAGTTGAATCTCGACCCATGTAAAGTTATAGTTTTATTTTAATTCTTCGACCGTTCGAAGAATCCAAGTGGGTAATGGAGAAAAAATGGAAGTTGACTGAGGGAGGTAGATATGAATAGCCAATATGTGGCACCTTTAAACATTAAATGCATTTCATATAAAACCCACAGATCTCGGGGAATGGGAGAAGCATCCTTCAGAAGCTACCATGCAAACTCGGTCTTTTATTTTTATGGTTGTTGCATGCAAACCGTCAGCTTTTTCCTCTCCCTCTCGATCTGTTGCATGCATTTTTGTTTGTTTTTATTTCATTGAGCTATTTTTGGAAGGTAATGATGGTGGATTCATCGATATATATCCATGGTTTTACTTGGGATTTTGGAATATTTTTGCATGTGTCTGTGTTTCTGTTTTGGGTTTTTCTGGAAGGAGACTTGGAGGAATATTGCATAATTTTGAAGTATTTTTGCATAAGTTTAATAGGAATGGAAATACCTCTCCCTATTTGGTTATTTCATTATGAAATATTGAAATATATTCTTATTGTTTAATGTTTAGATATTGTGTGTTGGGTTTCCTTATAAATTTGGTTGTTTTATTTTGATATGGGTTTATCTTACCATTTTGGGTGCTCGAATTTACTTTTGGGAAGTATTTATTTTTGTAATTCCTTAACCCAAATTTTTATATTTTGCATTGTGTTTGTTTTATAATATCTTGTTCCAATATTTTGTTGGGTATTGAATACTTGTTTACTTGTTTTTTAGTTGTTAAAGGTTGTAGTGAATCAGTTCTGTGTGTGGGTATTACTTAAGCATGTAGGCTCTAGTTATTATTTTTTATAAAGAGATATTTATCTCACACCGCCTTGATGGCTACAAGGATAAGAAATTGTCTCCCTATGTGATGAACATGACCTTAAGTCACCAAGTTCAGTTGATGGGGGTTTGATTGAACATTGTTATCTATTTTGGGTTTTTATTAATAACAATCTAGTCATGATAGGTTTTTGGAATTTGTGATATTTTTATCCTCACCACAGGTCAACCCATATGGATCTATCATACACCATGAGTTAATGGTTTTAGTTCTACCTATTTTTTTGATGGCATATGGTTTGTAACAGTGAGATGGGAGTCATTGTGCTTGAATAAATAGTTGGGTTCGATTTGAACCTAGCCACCTGTTGCTAAGTCATTGTGTTTAAACACAACCGTGAGTGAGGGTTGGGTTGATTTTTTAGATCTAGTAATATGTTTTCAATGATTGAATCCCAATACTATTTTGTGTACGAATGTTAAATGTTGACTTGAGTTTAATGATATCCTTAGTATTTTCAGTGGGATCGATTTGTGATCTTAAGTATGATAAGATTAATCTATTCCAAAGGAAACTCTATCAAAATTTTGATAGAGGTTAATGTTGAGATGGGTTGACAATAAATTTTGTTGAAGTTGACTCTTCACGAGTATTATTAGATAGTGTTAAGTATTGTTAAGGCCTACACAAATGTAACGTGATCTCTCACTCCTATTTATTGATTGTAATAGGTCATTAAGATGAAAAGTTTTGGTTATTCCTAGATCCAATGTTATGTGAGTTTAGTGGTTCGTTTATATCATTAATTGAGTTACGGTTACCATATCATAATTACCTCATTGATGGCTTGTTGATTATTGATGGGATTATTCACAATAAACTTTGATTTGAAACATTGTTAGAAGATAGTTAAATGTTTAAATCTAAAGTTGTGAATAAATAATATTTGACTTTTGCATATATAATATGACATTTAATTATGTCTTGTTGATGAACTTGGTCAGTTGGAATTAATCAAGTATTATGTTCTCTTTATAGAATTATTATTTAAATATGATGAAATATCATTATAATTGATTGTATACGCATTGTCTTGTTAATGAAAGTGAATGGTTATGGAATGAATTATGTACTTGATTTTAGTCATTCATTGAGCTGAACTAAATAGTTAATATACATAAATGTTATGGTGCAAAGTTACTTGTTAGTGCTTTTAGAGCTTTGTGATTGAGATCTTATGACTTGTATAACATGATACTAGTTTATTAACAATTAATCAATCTCTATATCTTCAATTATTTTGTAATAAAACATCTAGGCAGAGAGATGTACATCCATGCCAATTCTTAGAACTAACCTTGTACATTATCATTTTTTACAGATCTCGGGATGGATTAAGAATTACAAGGAGTTAGATGAAATTTTATATGCATTCTTGTCATGTGATAAATTGATTATATGATTTGTAAACATTGATTTAATGTATACTTTAAATTTGGATCATGTAATCCATATTGAGCGAAAAGGTATTTCACGATGTTGTAAACGACCTTAGGCCAATTGTATCATTTTATATTTATTATTGTACTTATTAAATAATAAAATGTCTTAAATTATTTCATGTCATATTTTATTATTTGACTAAATTCTTGTGGGATGCATTTATAATATACATTAATTTCATCAACATTTATAATTGTAATTGATTGTGAAACAAACATAAATTGATTACTTATTTGTACCTTACGATATCATTTAATTTGGGTTATTAGATGATAATCATTACAAAGTTAATCATAACATCATTATTTAATGAATAAGTACAAAATTACCATTCTTGTAATCAGTTTTAGATGTTAAACAAAAATAAAGCATTATGGAATAATCTTGATATTATATCATATCCAAACAATCAAAAAGGAGGTATATCTCTTTTAAAGAGATACTTAACTTAGATAATGATAGGGTCAAAACATGACATTATCAAATCAAGGTTAGGACAATCATATAATCATAATACAATGATTTATCTTAAACTAGTCTTAACGACATAAGTCGTAAAGTGACACTTGAGTTGGAAACCTATGAAGATAACATTTAACATGTTAATAATAACTTTTCATTAATTATTTAATCATCTTATGTGTTAAATCGGTATGGATTCTAAGTCCCGCCTATCGAGTTGAATGTACTCTGACTCAGCATCTTAGGACGACTACGAGAAGAAAATTCACTATCAAGTAGGACATTAGCACCATAGTGTCAAAAATTTCAAACTCATACCTTCCCAAGATAGCCCCTTGGTAAATTTATCCTAATCATCAATCCTATTCACTTAGTATAATTATCCCAATGTGAATTTCAAGTATCACCCTAGATGATTTAGAGTATTCTAGGGCATTCAAGCAGTTTTGGGAAGGGCTATCACTAGCCTTAATAAGACTAGTACACTACCCTGGAGTGGATCAGAGGATAAACATTCATTTCAAAGGATTCATATCAAATATTAGGAATTCAATGGAAAGATGATTTGGAAATATTTGAATAAGATTTAGAGGTGTTGAAGCCAATTCACTAGAAGTGGGTTTTCGGGCCTGAATGAACATGCACCGTGAAAAGGTACCTACGATTCAAAGAAAGACTCTGGGAGCCTCATCATGAATTTAAATACCAAAAAAGTATCAGTTGAAATAAATTTAAATTATCTCCTTATTGGAATAAAATGTTACTTCTTGAAACCTCATGCATTGTTATAGGTAGTTTATTCTTCTAGCACACAACAAGCGATCTTGAGAAAGAAGGGGTCATTTGGAGGTGTTATAGTGAAAATTGAATATTGGAAATATCAACATTAGATTAATTGGATTTTTTTAGGTGGAATCATATAAACTTTCACCCCAAAAATGCATTCGGGAGTCTGAGATATCATCTCTGGAAGTTGGTCCCAAAGTGTGATTTCTCATACTTAGTCATTTTTTAAGTAGGACACATGGCATCCTATGGTTAAGGCACCATTTTATGTCTCTTGCATCCCTTTAAAAAGGTATGAAAGGGACATAAAAATGTACCCAACCATTTTTTAGCCCTCAAGTCACCGATATGACCAAGAACCCATCTATTAGCCCCTATTGACCAAGTTTGACGTGTGTGCTCACCTACCCTGCATGTTTGCCAAGTGTCATCACCAGAATAAGGAAAAAATCATGTCCCCTTTGTCCCTTTATCAAAGGGAATAAAGTGACACAAAAATTTTACTTTTCCCTATTGTGCCTTCTGGTTCTCCATGTGACCACAAACTAGGCCCCATGTGCTCAAATTCAGCCCCCCTCACTTAAGTTGCTCAACGAGTAAAAATGCACCACTTGTCCACACCAGAATAAGGTGGAATTTTATGTCCCTTCAGTCTCTTTAGAAAAGGGATGAAAGGGACAGAAAAATGTGCCCCATCCATACCCTTTGCATTCCAGGCCTATAAATACAACACTTAGAACATTTTTCACCATTTTCCCCCCACGCCTCCGAATGTTGCCGAAACTCTGCCAGATTTTCTGTAGATTTAAAAAAAAATTTAATTTACATTATATCGACACCATGAAATCATTATTAATCCAAAATCACTAAAAAAATAAAATAATGAAAAATAATGAATCAAAACGGTGTAAAAACAAAGAATTTCTTCAGAAAACCCTCGAAGTCATCCGACAAAAAACTGTTCGTATCTCGCAAACCGCTCAACGGATTGAGATGTTATTTTTTGAAATATTTTAGTATTCTAGGTGCCTTGAAGGATCCAAAATAAATTTTCACATGCATATCCCAGATTTTTTTCGGTGAAAAAACCCTATCTTCTCGTAGCAAAAAAAATTAAAATTTAAAATCTCTCAAACCGGTGATCGGGTGAAGCTGAGATTTCGGAGGGGTGTTATTGGGAAAAACCCCATATCAAAAAATTTCACTCCATCATAATCCAAGTACTAGAGACCCACTTACTAAAAAATAGTAAGCCTTCCTACATGGGGGTTGGCTATTTTTGGCAAGCTAATACCAAAAGCAATTGCGGCAAAGGCGGTGTACACAAGAGATATTTAGAAGGTCATAGGGGTATTCCAGTGATAGAAATGGTGGAATTCATCACTTACTAAAAATAATAAGTCACCCATATGGGTACCTTCCTTTTTTAGTAAGTCATCTGGGAAGGGAAATCGGGGAAAGAACACTGTACATAGGGGAAAGAATACATGTAAAACTCATTAGTGTAGTGATCTTGGCCAAAAATCACCACTTACTAAAAATAGTAAGTTGTCTCATAAGAACTTGCTATAAATATTAAGTTGTTCCAAAAGGCAGATTCCACAAAGGAAGCATACCAAGAGATAAACATTCAAGTCAATATCATCGATTGGGATCCAGGGAAGTAAATCCTAACACTCACCAAAAGTAGTAAGTTGTCATTCCCAAATATAGTAAGTGTCAGGGACCATGATATTCAAGTTTACAAAATGGAAATTTTCACTATCATCAATGGCACCTTCATCAGTGTTTCTTGCCTATATCTTCAATATACCATCCTCTCCACCGGATCATAGCAATGTCACAAGGGAACGTCCTAAGCATTGCTCACAGGTCATTTGGAATCCATCTCAGGAGATCATGACAGTGTCTTTCGACACTCACTTCATGGTCTAGGTTGCATGTGTATCATGTGCAAAGTGGAGGTTGCGATCATCGGTGAAACATTCCATTCAACTTAACAAGGTGGTCATGTTGTGAAGGTCCTAGTAGGGTCAATTTTAAGCTCCTATCTCTTCAAAGAGGATATTCATGAGTGTTATTCGTGGTCACCAGTGAATTCATTCAACAGTGTTTTTAAAGACTTAACCGAAGGTGTTCATGGACCATCCGAAGGAGTTTTCTTGAGGTGCAAATAGTTTAGGGATTCATAGTTCATCACATTGGAACATTCCATCACGTCATTTGGAAGGATCAGCGGACTACATCGAAGGCGGATTCTTCGTCATCGACATAATTCTTCCTTCTTCTTTCTACTCTCTCTCTCTCTTCTCTCACCCCCCCATTTTTCTCTCTCTTTGACATTATAATTATTCCTTGGGGGTGTACTGTTTCATGTGTCCTTAATGAAATTAAAAAAGAAACTTTATGTTTCTAATGTAAAAAACACCTTTATGTTGTAAAAGGGACTTAATATTTTCCAAGGAAGTTGAAAAGTTTTAAGTTGCGCAAGGACATATGAAAGGTCATTGGGGGGCATATGAAGAGTCACCTCTCTTCTTATAAAATTTAAAGGCCCCTCATTTTCAACTTATTCTCTAGTTGGTGGAAATTTTGTGAATTTATGAGAGAGCATTTGTCTACTTGTGGAAGAACAAAGAGTTAGCCAAAAAAATTATTTTCCCCTCACTTTTTTCCCTCCATTCTCATGTTATGTACAAATTTAATTTAAATGTTAATGAATGAATAAGTTTACATTTTCCAAGGTATATGAATGTGTGCATCTTTGTATGCATGGTTTCTTGTAGCTAGTAGCATTGAAGTTTCAGTAATTTCTTCTCATAAATGCATGTGTTGAAATTTCTAACTATTGTGTGCATGAATATGAGTTTCTACCCATAACATTAGTTCTCCTACCTTTTATTCTCACTCCCTTTCCCAATTTCCAGACAAATTATTCTCTAGCAAGCAATTATTAGCTTTGTTGTAGGTTCACTGGAGTGCCACTATTGGATCCCCGGCCACAAGGTCACCAAACAAAACCCACCTTTTCACGTTCATGCAAACATGGAATTTGTAACGTTGAAGTAGAGGGAATTCGATTCCTGAACCATTGGAAATAAACCCATAGATTTGTCTACTGAAAAAAATTTCTCGCCAACAAGGTCCTAAATTGGGACCCTATGCATACACTCAATTCGAGAGGTGAGACCTAAAATTTATGCCTTCTTAATACATTAGATTAAAATGTTTAATTGTTAAGATGATATATAGATAACTATGTGGAATGATGATGCGGTGATGAGACAAGTTTTGAGTGAATTATGTTTGGTCATGAAACTAAGCATGCAAAGCATAGCCTAAAATCTTTGGCCTAAGAAGTGTACTACCTGGTTACACTTTCAAGTCACCGAGTTCCAATAAAATGGTGTTAGATACTGTATGAAACTCAGTAAATTGATTTTCAGGTAGATACTTGGAATTGCATTTTCAGGTAGATACTTGGAATTGCATCAGTTTACATACCTAAATAAAATGGTTAACAAATTACATACAAGTTATGTACACTTGGATAAAGTGATGATTAAGGAGATTGGGTAGATCTCATAATTATGCACACTCAAAAGAGTGATAAAGGAGATCAGGTAGATGTAATGTACCTTTACACCTGCACATGGTTATGATGTTATCAGATGGAATGTAAAACTAGATTACTTGTTGGATTATTAGCTCTGAATTATAAAATCATTGAAAGCATGTATTGGGGATTAAGGGATTTTTTTTTAAAAAAAAACTTAATCTAGAGTTGTTATAACATTGGGTGTTATACTATGAATCTTCAAGTTTCAAATATTATTTGTAGGATTTACACGAAGTGTAAACATTCCCCAGAAGGGTACCCAAAACTATTAGTAAAATATTTTTTCCGTAGGAAAAATATGATGCTTTCTCAACAGTGTGTGGGAAAAAATCCCTCGTATATTTTGAGGGAAGACACCCTTTATTAAAATCCAAACCAAACAATAAATAATACGTACAATGTTTACACTAACTAACTTGCGGGGGTGGAATTTTATTCCTAAGAAAGGAATACAAGCTAAAAGATGAGAATAAAAAATGGATAATTTAAAGAGAAAGAAGGAAAGGAAAGGAAAACCTACATTTCAAATAATAAAACGTAGATATTATTTTAGTTTGAAATTAGATCATTTAATATAATAAACAGTTCTGATAAGGATTCTACATGCATTAAAGGAATGAAGAATGACAAGGACATAACATAAGAATACATATTATTGCTAAAGAAATTATTACACAAAGTTTGGTAAATCTCTTTTTATGTCTTCTCAAAGATGAACTCAATGTCTCATACACTTTCCTCTCATATAATATCTTTCTAAAAAATATGGGCGACACAAAGTTTGGGTTTCAAGATTCAGAAACACATTTGTAATGTGCAAATATGCAAAAAAAGTCTAAAATTCTAACAATGATTGTTTTTTCTCAACACTTAGCCAATTTTTGGATTCTTGAAGCCCTGGAGACTTGCAAAAATCATATCATGAATTTAACTTGATTTAATTTGATAAATTTCAACTAAATTAACTTGGTGGGCCTTAATGTTTTCCTAAGTTCAAATTTGGGGACAGAAAAACTACAAAAAACCTTCCATTTATTTGTTGTGCTTAAATTTGTACCCTAAAAGATTAATTCCATGCACGTGATCTTACACTATCATTATGCATTGTGAAGTGATGAAACGTCTCATGTAAACATATCACACAAGGCATAACCTAGTGCACTCACCTAAGGCATGAAATTATATTAGTTCATATCATCTTTGGTTATGTCATGATGTTTGTTACGAGATTTCACTTACTCTGGTTTACAGTTTATATTCATGCATTCAAAAATATTAGTGCTTGCAAAATAGATAACCATTACTAGCATAATCAATCAAAAAATAAAGTAATACCCTTGTATTCGTTCAAGTTTAGTATCATAGTGTTCTCAGTTATAATCAGTCAACCATTATCAATAGTGAATAACCCTCTTGAATGATCATACACATCAAATATTAATAAATCACTCTATAAAATATCCTAAGGAATATATATATATATAGTGATGAGGTATTTTCCTTCATTGGTTTAACAAGAAGTTATAATGGCCCTTGAGCCCGGTTTGTAATGATTTGACCAATAGTTAAGTAGATAGTGCATGTGCTATTTGGAGCCACTCCTGATCTTGGGGATTTGTATGGTGGCTTTATCTTCTTGTATACTCTTCTCTATCAGTGAACTATAATTAATTTTCTTTCACATGCTAAAGATTCATCATGTAAGAGGTCTGGCATAGGTAGCAAAAAAATTCTTTCTTCCTTGATTTTTTCTCCTCAAAAACTTGTATGTGTGGACCCTAACAGTGTGCTCATATTTCCTTACAAGCAATAAAGTAGGATTTCCTAAAAAATACCCACACACCATACATGGGTATCTATTTTTATTCCATATTCATGGGTTTAGGTCCCCTATAAAATGAGAGGGTGCATTCTATCTCTATAACTTTCATAGATCAAAAGGTGCATGCATCAATATAAAACTTCCTTATGCACTGAATGAGGGAATAATTATCCTAAAATTTCATTTCTTTTAGAAAAATAGGGCTCAACATTACCCCACACTAGCCCAATTTCCCACCCTTTGGAAAATATTTATCGATTTCTACAATATGTTTTGGTGCCTCCTGGAGTAGTTGATCTGCATTCCCTTTCCACTTAGTAAGTGTCATTCGTAGGAGTGGACATATATTTTTTATCCATTCACTTAAGTCTCTTAATGTCGTTGCATTCTTCTAGATATCATGGGCCTCTAAATGCATCATTTTTAGTGCCTTCTCCACCTCTACATTCTCTTCTATTCCTTGAATGTTTATTTTTAATCTCTTTGAGGCACTACTTGATTTTATCCTTCTTAGCACTTATTTATTTCTCTAAATACTCAATATCCAAAATTATTTTATCCGAACTAGCCTTGTCAACTATATACACCTATAAATCAAGGAATTTTTATTGTTCTTCTCAGGAAGGATGCACACTTTTTTTTATGAATCACATAAACAATTTATTAGAGTATGCATCTTTTTCATTTGGATTTTTTGTTAATTCTTTACACTCTTTTAATTTTTCCATGCATAGGGCCTAGGCCTTGTCTCACTCTTCTTTGGATATTTTTACACCTGTTTCTTCCATGATCGTTCCTTTTCTTTAGGAGTAGCCCCACTAAAACCTCAATTTTAGAAATTTCATCTTCTAAGCTGAGTGTTACTCCTATTGCCAGGTTGACATCCTTTGAAAGGATCCTTTGGAACAACTTCATGGCCTTGAAAACTATGGTTTTCTGTTTTTGAAGTAACTCTTTTTTTCTCTTCTACATCTATGAGCTTCCCTTTCTTGACATTTTTTCTTTAATAAATTTAATTATGAAAGTTATCTGCACTTTCATGTCATTTTTATTTAGCAAGTTCTGGTGCACAACCTCTCCAGTTATCTTGAGGAGCACATCACCAGTTTGTGTTACCGTCATCTAATATACATCCATAAACACTACATTTATTCCTTTCATGACCTTTGTTGGTTGTGTGTGCACATTCTAAGATGGAACCTCATATTTTAGTTCATATGTGCATACATCTATAGCAAAGGAAATTGGATTACTTTTCTTTGAGGTTACACTTGTGGGTTCCATTTGTTCCAAAAAGAATAGTTCTAATTGATTTTCCCTTTTTTGAAATGAGAATAGAGAGTTTGTGTTGGATCTTCTTAACTTGATGTCTCATCCTCCTCCATCTCTAATTCCTTATCCTTTCCCTTCCCTTTCTCTTTTATGCGTTCTTTATTATTTTCATCCTACTCCTGTATGCATTTTATATGGTTTTATTCTTCATTTTCTCCTTCCAAATTAATTATCACAAGGGTATATTTTGGAGGTGAGTTAAGTCCCATGCCCACAATATTTGGTATCTTGACCATCCTCTCCATTATATCCATTATGTGCAAACATTTTTGTTTAAGTAGGTGCACTTGGTGGGGTTCTAACATATCGTCACTCTTATTTACCCTCTTTTTTCGCATGCATCATGTGCTCAACTTCTTATCTTACCTCTTTTCCTTGACCTTGCATGGTTTATACCTTCTTGAGAAATTACAACTAGTCTTAAGTGTGTTCTTCTAAAAAATAATCAAAATCAATCACTACTTGTTCTTTAGTAGTTTATATTTCGACGCACATGAAGGTTTCAACACAATCAATCATTTTTAACTCCTCTTCCTCCTCCATGTATCAAGTAGGATTTCATTGGAATACTCTTTTTCTTATCCCCCTTTAGTGTTCTCAAGTATCATAGGCACAACATTCAAGAGCTTTCTCCTCTTCTCCTTCTGCTTAATTGACCCTATCTTTTGGGGGCATGTAACACCTCATCTTCTTCTTCAACTTATTGTTCCCTAACATTAGGCCTCCTTATGGGATTTATCTAATAATAAAACTAGAAAGCTTGATTATTTACCATAATTATTTGTTATGGGGAGATATCACATAGGCTAGTATCTTATTACTTAGCATACATGTGTTGTTCATAGTAGATGGGTGTTTGTATCTATGTGTGTTGCATTAAGGATTATCTTAACAACATTTTTAATCAAATTTATGAATTATAAAAAATACTCATCCATGAACTCAAATGATATCTTGGTGCATGATGACATGCACTTTTCAATCAATGTGATGCGCGCAAGGGAATATATTGCATAACCAAAAGCTGAGCATGTTCTTTTACAAAGACCAGTAGGAGCTTGGTTTTGTTCCATTCATCCTCAAAGGCTACTTTTAAGTGCCCTAAACGATATTCCATCCTAGTTTTGTATTCTTGTATGACTATTAATGGGTATAAATAATGTTTATATTGTATGTTTGGTGATTTTTCTTCCATGGGGAAATTCCATATTACTTTTATGTCTCCTTCTGGCACACTGATTTCATTGAAGACAAAGAGGATTAGAATTGGTCCCTAAGTGAAATTTATTCTTATGGCATGCATCCCTTATGTGTTGACCTCCATGCTCTCACTAATGTACTCAAAAATATTTAAATGCGTCACCTTTCCCTTTTGGTGAGTGATATGAAATAATTTTTTGTTCATGTATACCCGCCTCTTGGATCTTTCCAACTTGTGACTGAATGAGCAAGTTACAACCTTTGTTTAAATAAAAAATGTTTGTGATGTGGAATGTGCATCTTCCTATCTTATAATTAAATTTTCTTATGTCTTTTCTACCTTCTTTTCATCGTGCAAGACTATGTTAAGGTCTTCCCCAATACACACCACACCAGTGGCCTTACTAATGTAATAAGTTGTGATTTTCATCATTCATATATAAAATTATAAGTAACCCTTGTGTCTACACAAGAAAAGGAATTAGATAAGATCGATCATTTTATTTAAAAATCTATAATACCCCAACATTTTATAATGCATGTTTGACATTGTGATAAAAAATGATGCATCCATCTAGTGTATTCTTATCTATTTCATTAATATACTCTTGGATGATTATTACTTTAGACAAAAAATCACACAATTTGGGTATATCTTTAGGTCCTAGTCACAAACCACTATTCATATGATTCCTAAGTGAGAAAATTAATAATTGACCATTGTCTTTGGCCTCTTTATTTTCAATTTATTATTCTTCTTGGTCTTACACACCTTCTTTCCTAGTATGATCTTCAACACTTTGGTTTTTCTGATTTTGGACACCATCGTCCAAGTCATGACACCAACGTCGAGTGCCCCCGTCCCCTCTAGGCACCCTCGACCTCTTTGTATATTGCTCACATATTTTGGGTCATTTCTAGTTGTTGGGCATATTTATTTCTTATGGGTCAACCTTTTAGTGGTTAATTACAAAATTTAATCAAGGGAATCATATAAATACAAAGCTATGTGACCATAATAAAGGACCAAGCACTAAGCATTAGCTATCACCACCTAAGGTTGCATCCAAGAGCATTCTAAGAACATTCAAGCATCCATTTAGCTCCACATAAGGGACAAGGGACTATCATTTTTGCATACACACATAGGATGGGAAGTTCATTCTTTCATGCATACATCTATTTACATCTTTTACATCTATCTATTGCTCGTTATCACGTGTGACTCACATCAAGAGCCACCTAGGGTAAGATTTCTTCACACATGCACACATAACTACATGGGGTCTACAATGTAGTGCAACTGTTAGTCATAAGATCACTTTATTGACATCCAAGGATAGTCTGACCTTCCATTTTGCATCTTTATTTTTTAGGATTTGATGTAGTTTGGGGGTTTTATAGGTACTTCTTTCTTATTATAGGTTTCAAGCGAACAACAACGAGGTCTAACAAAGTACAAACGATCAAAGGTGACAAACAAAAAACATCTCATGACCTTATGAAATTGGTTTTCACAGCTTCTGAGTAGTTACAGGTGCCCATAATAGGTATCTAGCACCCCAGGCGCCCCTGATCCTCTATAGGAACCCTGATCCTTAATTTCTGATACTCCTACAAATTTCTAGGTCTGATTGTGACACTCTGAGATCCTATTCCAGCACTTCTCCTACTCTTCATACCTTTGGGATTATTGCGAATTAAATAAAAAAAAATCTATCCCTCCATTTGCAATTAGGGATTCAAATTTAAATTACTTATTTTCTTGTATCAAATATATACCTTACTATTTATATTCAATGTTGTTACATAATATAGAATAAGGAATATACTTATTCAATATTTTCTTCATCATTAGGTGAACCTGACCATTCTAACCCTATCTTCTGAGTATGTTTTCATCTTCTCAAGTCATGGATCAATATTATTATCCTTCTTTTCCTCCAACTAAATTTTTTAGTATGGTTACTACTACTATTGATTTTATGCAAGTTTGTACTCAACATCCTCCTTATCTCATTACGCCTAGGGTTGATCTAACTATAAATGTAGTCAGCACTCTCTACGCTTGGCCTCCTATGACTCATCCCATTTCCATTCAACCTCTAATTACTTCTACGGCTCCTCCTACTACTTCTAAAGGCTATGATATTATTGAGAAACATAATAATACACCAGCTAAGATATCTCTCTATGACTTATTGTGCAATGCACCCGATTATCATCATATCTTAGAAGTTGTTCTTTGTATCATTTACATTGAAAGCACTAATTCTTCGATGGCCTTCACACACCTCATTCAGTCCGTCAAAAATATACCACATGTTATATCATTTAGTGATGAGGACATATCGCCATCTCCTATTGACAATCCATGTACACCTCTAATTATCATTGTTATCATAGCCATTGTTTTTATCAAATGTGTGATCATCGACAATGGATCTACTGTGAATTTATATGTGCATTCCCTCTTAAATAAAATCGGCATTACAGCTAATCTAATTTCTAATAATTCCACCTCATTGGTAGGTATGATTCAACTACTTGAACATGCTTAGGCACTATCACATAACCTATACAAATCAGGCCTAAAATTGTCCCTACTGAATTCTTCCCTATAGATGCCTTGTTTCAATTCAATATTTTGTTGGGTAGGCCATGGAATCATGCAATGCACGTGGTCCCATCCATGGATCATTGATGCATCAAGTTTTTACATGATGGCTATGAGCATACCATTGTTGTAGACCCGGGTCCATTTAAGTTTCGTCGCATAGACCTTGTCATTGTTATACCTATTCCTCTATTGTAGCCTATTCCATATAGCAATATTGACACATATGACATCGTCCAATCTATATCTTCTCATCCTGTTTCCAATTCTCTGAGAACTCCACCTATTTCTACTCATATTGTTGTTATCATTTCACCCATTATTTCTACTCCAATCGGTACTACTGATCTACTCATTGAGGCTCCTCCCACTCTTACATCTTCTACACCTCCTACCAACATCCTTGACACTACCATCTAGTATGACTATGCCAGAAAAAATGATTCTGATGACGAGGTCGTTACCATTGAGCTCACTGATGACAAATTGGGAAATCTTAATTTCACTCCTATTGAGGTAGATGATTCATATTTCAATGATACGTTCATTGTTGTCTGACCTGGTGAATATCAATTCAAGAAAACCACTCCTTCTACTAATGTTATGGTACTTTATCGAGAGTTTTTCCATCCTATGGACATCATTTTACCTTCTTCACAATCTCAATGGAAATCTGCTTCTACACGTCCTCTTTTCACATCACGTTTTTCATGAATAAATCTTATTGGCATAATATTCCATTTGATCCTACTTGCTCTGACACTATTTGCACATATGATGGCTTGATTCAACTTGGTTTCACACTCAATGATCTCTTACCACCGCCTCATTCTGATTAAACTAAAATGTGATATTATATCCTAATCTAATTTTATGTAAAGTAGTAAATAATAGCTAAATAAAATAAAGAAAATTACCCAAGAAACTAAGTAGAAATGTAAAACCCTTATGTGCAAGAGGGGTTAGGAGTTTATTAGCTGATTTGATGAAGGTGTGAGATTGTGTCATAGTTTGAACCAAGCAAAAAGGAGGGAAAGACCACACAGAAGCCTCAAAAAGCAAAGATCTGAGCTCTTGGTTGGACTGGGGCACCTAGAGAGGGACGTGAGCACATGTGGGAGCCATGATCTGATATTTGGGTGCCCTGGTCTATGGAACTAGTCTGAAACCCTCCTCTAAGGTGTGATGTTTGCATGCATTTTCTTCCTATCGTACTAGCTTCGTTGGAATGAGCAATATATCGCTAGAAATCAATTATGAAGGAGGGACTTGTAAAACGAGAAGATAAGAATCAAACCCCTTAAAAATAAATATGTATATGAAGGGGTCGGATTGTCCTCAGTGGACACAATGGTGGACTTAATAAATGAGTATTACACTACATCTCAGACCTAATGTAGTTCTATGTATGTATGTAAAAATTTTGGCCTAGGTTTCTCTTGTGTCGGTCAAACTTTGTGAATTATCTAACAATAACTAGATGTAGAATGTAATATATGTGTGCATGGAAACAATAGAATCCCCTCCTATGAAGTGTGATGTAGATGAACCAACCTTGTGTTCCTTGTGATGGAGCTAGATGGATGCAAATGTAGCTTTAGATACCTTTAATGGATTTAACTCTAGATGGTGATAGTAGATGTTTAGTGTTTCATCCCTTATTAGGGTCTCATAACTTTATATTTATATGGTTCCCTTGTTCTAATGTTGTAATTAACCCTGAAAAGGTTGACCACTAAAAATATGGAAAGCTCAAATGGCTATAAAGTGCCCAAAATATGGAAGTAAAGTACAAATAGGATCATGGTGCCCAGAGGGGACCAGGTCACCTGGGGTGCCACAATCCTGGCTATGCACCCTAGTTAAGAATAGGAATAATGTAGAATGAAAATAATACTAGGCAAGTACAGTCGGAAGATCAGAAGTGACGATAGAAATAAAATTTAAATGGCCAAAGGACATGGGTTAATTAGTACTTTCTTCACTCAAAAACCATATGAAAAGTGGTATGAGACTGAGACTTAATATTGACTCCAAGTGCGTGATTTTGTGACTACATTTTCACCCACTTTATGTTGGTGAGTGGAAAAATTGGTAGCATAAAGTAGATAGAGATGTGTACCTGATAATATATGTAGACTGATATAGAAACACGTCTAAGAACTAGACAAAGCGTGGAGTGACAAAAAGATGGAGCATGGAGACTAAAGATGTAAAAAGTGTAAAAAGTGATGAGAGTAACCCTAGGGTGAGAGCGCATGTGTATATGCTTGTGTATGTAGTGTACTTGCAAGGTTAGTATCATGTGTGTACTCATTGTGTGTGTGTTGTTGTTGACTACTTTTTTCCCATACAAACGGACCTGTAAAAGAGAAGATGATTACATAGTCAAATACGCATGTAAATGTGTATAAATTCTATGTAAAGAAACATGTAGAAATAGTACAAAAATGACGGTGAAAAAGGGACATGTGCACCTAATCCGTGATGAGAAAAAGGGTGTAGAAAGGATATCATGTAACAGTTAGTGAAGTGTGAGTTTTTTGGGTGATCTTATACCACTATGGCCGAAGAAGTGTAGGGAGAAATTTGTGTTATTCTCCAACCTGTAACTACTTCCTTGAGATTGGTTAAGATATCTCTATACTGTCTGGATTTTTGAGCAATCCGACACCACTATCCAAAGTAGTGTAGGGAGGAAATTCCGTTGTATCCTCTAACCTGCAACTGCTCCCCAGAATGATAAAGACAATCTACCCTATAAAATTTTCTATGTATGGGCTTCGTAGAATGGTCTGAACCCACTCGTAAATTGTAGACTAACCATAGATTGTACTATAGACTGAACTGTAGACAAAATTGTAGAATGAAATGTATCGGTACCATGTGTAAACCCCAAATGATGCCCCCCTCTTAGGGGGTACATGTGATGTCATGGATAGGAGAATGTGGCCCCAAAAGAGGACCGACCATGTATACTAAAATTGTGCCCTGTAGGGGGAGGGGAATTTGCTTGGTAAAGACCAAGGTACACATAAACAAGTGCCTAGGAAACAAGTGTTAGTACAAATTATCATGCATGTAAAGAACAAGTATAAGCTAAACAAATAATGTGTAAGCTAGAACATAAGAAAACAATGTAAACACCCAAGAAAATAATCATAAACCACTCAAAGTGGGTTGTAAACATGGGACACCACTCACGATGTTGCAGGACATGTAAGGATGTCATGGCCACAAATAAATAAGTGTGTACACACAACAAAGGGAAAGACCTGCAAGCAATAAAAAGTAATAGCAAACAACAAAAAAGTATGGAAGAAAATATCCCTGCATAACAAATGTTGCACATGAAGCACCCGTTAGCAGTTAGAAAAATATCAAGTATGCCAAAGCATGTATTACCTAATAATGAAAAGTGTTATGTACAAAATGAAACAATAGCACTTGTAGTGTATGAATGTGGATGCCCCCAGTAGCTAGTGTGTGAAGCATCAATGTTATGTGTAGAATTTTTGTATCTACAATCACAAATAGAAAAGGACGTGAATGCACATGTGTCTATGATAAATATAATGACATAAAAGATATCTATCTAACATGTGTAGTAAATTGAACATGTAAAGACAAGTGCAAGAAAGATTAAATGTAAGCATAAAATACAGTATATTGTGGATGGATGGAATGGAATGCAAAATGGATTGTAGGAGTCGCATGCCCCCTGATTGAATGGAGTTGTATGTAGTGAGGTTCATTTAGTATTCCCCCTCAGTAGTCAAGAATGAACCATAATCAAGAGTGTGTCAAAGGGAAATGAAAATGTATTTAATGTAGATAGCTATGTGAATGTCATAATGTGGATGTGTGTAAAGGCGAGTCTAAGACGAGTGTTGATGCTAGGGTGTGGGGGGGTGTGGATGATATGCCCCCAAGTACTTGTGAGTCAATGAACCAGCCAATGAAGGTGAAGTACAAAGGTCCCTCATCCAATGCTAGTGGTGGAGAAATTGTTTGGCCATGTTCTAGTAGTGGTGGAATAGTAGATAGTCATTGTGCATGTGAGTTAACTCTAGATGCATGTGATGGATGAGTGTATGATAAATGTGTAGGTGCAAAAAAAATATGTAGGCAAGGGAGACAGATGAGAATCTGAATGTGGAGGTGATGGACACCCACATGGAATAAAATGAGGCAGTAACCTATGTTGAGATGTGGTAACTATGCGAGGAATGGCCTATGCCTATGTGTAGGACTAGTAGAGTGGTACCACCTTATAGATGGTGTATGGGTAGGTGGGCTAGGAGAAGATTGCACTTTAATTAACATAGGTTGTGATGTGTTAGTATTGCAAGTGCCTATGGTCTTCATATCTTCTATCTAACAATATTCATTACACATGTTCCTCACACTTCTCCACTCACACTTGGGAAGCCTTGACTTGATTACATTGGGAACACTTTAGACCCTAACCATAATAGTATCATGTTTCATATGCCCTTCAGTCATGTTTCTATTTGCAATAATTCATTTCTTGGTTATTAAAGAAACATCACTCATTGGTATGCACATGGATGTCCACCCACACCATTCACAGAGAAGGAATATGCAATGGGCATGTACAATTTGCACTGCAATGGCTCCTTATGTGATCAACCACATATTATAGCCTACCAAGTCTCGGATG
The DNA here is from genome assembly GCA_019776745.2 of Taxus chinensis. Taxonomy (NCBI): domain Eukaryota; kingdom Viridiplantae; phylum Streptophyta; class Pinopsida; order Cupressales; family Taxaceae; genus Taxus; species Taxus chinensis. Next base: position 25,631,089 of record CM034156.1, read on the forward strand.
CATCTCCATTCATTTTTTGACCATGACAATAATGACCTCTTAGATGATTTTACTTGATCACTCTCACCATCATGCACTTGGGTGACATCGTACTTATTCTCCCCTTTCTAGTTTTCTTAGGTGTTTTATATACTCTTCACTTTGTATTTAGTCTTTCACACACATCATACACATCTTGATACACTCTTGTATCGTCATTACCATATGACGCACTATAGTTCAACGGTTCATACTCGACTATTGAGGGTATCAATATACAATGAACCTCACCTTATTTAATCACTCTCCACACTCTACGCTTTCCCTATCACATTTTTCTAGCACACGCATTCAAAACATTTCTCGATGACGCACTCTTGTTCTATGGTTCATTTTCGAGTGCTGAGGGGGAATATATACATGAACCAAATATCATGCATACACATCCACTCATGGGGCACATTGATCCTATCATACTCGCACTGCATTCCATTCCATCTCATCCATAACATATTCCACATCTTGGTTACACTTAGTCTTTCTTGCATTTACTCGTTACATGTACACTATTACACATGCTAGAAAAATGCATTTTATGTCATTATCTCTTTCTAATACACGTGTGTGTTCACTTCCCTTCTGGTTATGAATGTAGATATAGGTCAATACACACAACATAGATACTTGGCACAATACCTATTACCAGTCCCACAGTGGCTCCTGGGGATATCCACTTTCATATACACTACAGGTGTTGTTGTTTTTTTTTTCATAGCACATTACTATATCAGATCATACACACTTTCAAATAATTTTTTATCTTTCTAACATGCTAATGGGTGCTTCATGTGTAGCATTTGCTTTGCATGTTTATTTTCTTCCATTGTTATTTGATACATTGTTTGCTACTATTTGCTCTTGTCTTCCTTTGTATGTCATTGTCTGCGAGTTTTTCCTATGTCTTGATTATTCATTGCTTGTGTGCTTCGGGTCACTTCAAAATTGATTGTATTATGACATCATAAGTGATGTCCCATGTTTGCAACCCACTTTTTGCAGTCTATTCGGTCTACATTATTGTGTGTTTACATTGTCTTCTTACGTGCTAGCTTACATATTTTCTTCTACATACGTATTTGTATTATTTACACTAACACTTGTTTTCCTAGCCACTTTATTTTCATCTACCTTTGTTTCTACCAAGCACATTCCCTCCCCCTTCTAGAGCATTTGTTTCAACACAACATTTGATCCTCCTTTGGGCTACATACTCCTTACGAAGTCGCATGCACCCCAAATAAGGGGGGCATAATTGAGTGAATCAGTCACCCCACACAATAGTTTGCAGTCACAGTTTTAGTATCACTAAACAGTAGCACCTGGGTTCTTCTGACCCTTTATGGACACCTATGACTAGGGGGAAGTTACACATATTTTCTCAATTCAGACATTATTCGGCATGTTACATAACATATTTTACATGACACACAATCCTTCAACACTCGACATGCATGCATTACACCTTAATTTCTACTTTTATGTTGGATGAAACTGGATCATATTTGCACACACCATCTGCAATGGTGTTTATACTTTGGGAAGCATTCAAAGGTTGAATAATAACACTAGACCTTTCTCCCTACACTTCTTCCACATTTTGCGTGAGATCTCCCAAAAAAACTCATACTTGGTGCAACTCGCATGAGATCGCCCAAAAAACTCACATTCAGCACAACTAGTGTGAGATCGCCCAAATAACTCATTCTTATACAACATCTTTAGGATCATTTCTATCTCTTTCAATCATCATGGATCAGGTGCACATGTTCCTTTTTACATTTTCACATATTTGTACATACTTTCACATGCTTTGGATCAAAGTTTTTTTCGTTCTTATCTTTTGCAGGTCCATCCTTATGGGAAGCAATAGTCACATCAATCACACATCAAACGACATAAATAATAGGTACAATGCGACATCTTCACATAAAATTTCACCCCTAGGGTCATCATCATTTTCACTTCCTCTTATTTTGCTTTCACACTTCACTTTTTATCACTTCATGCTTTTTCTTGTGTCTTTCGGCATGTTTTTTCCATCAATCTACATAGATATCAGGTATACATCTCTTATCTACTTTCCGTTCTTGAGAATTCTCTCAACAACATAAAATGGGGGAAAATTTAGACACTAAATCACACACTTTGGGTATATTTGTAGGTCCTAGTCACATACCACTATTCATATGATTCCTAAGCGAGAAAAGTACTAATTGACCATTGTCTTTGGCATCTTTTATTTCTTTCTGTTATCTTTCTTGGTCTTACACACCTTCTTACCCAGTATGACCTTCGATACTTCAATTTTTATGAGTCTGGACATCAGCACCCAGCTAAGACGCCAATGCTTGACACCCCCATCCCCTCTAGGCACCCCTAACCTTTTTGTATCTTTCTCGCATCTTTTGGGTCCTTTCTAGTTATTGGGCATCTTTATTTATTATGGTTCTGCCTTTTAGTGGTTAATTATGAAATTCAAAGAAGGGAATCATATAAATAAAAAGATATGTGACCATAATAAAGGACCAAGCACTAAGTATTAACTATCACCACCTAAGGTTGCATCCAATAGTATTCTAAGAGTATTCAAGCATCCATCTAGCTCCACACAAAGGACAAGGGATTGTCATTTCTACATACATGTATATGAGGGGAAGTTCATTCTTTCATTCACGCATCTATTTACATATTTTACATTTAGTTATTTCTCACTATCACGTGTGGCTCACATCAAGATCCACCTAGGGCATGATTTCTTCACACATGCACACAGAACTACATGGGTTTTGCAATGTAGTGCATCACTTGGTCATAAGCTCAATTTTTTGATAGTCGAGGACATTTTGACCTCCCATTTCACATCTTTATTTTTTAGGATTTGATGTAATTTGGGGGTTTTGTAGGTGCTTCTTTGTAATTGCAAGTTTCAAACAAACAACAGCAAGTTCCAGTGAAGTACATGCGATCAAATTCGACAACCAACAAACATCTCACGACCTTGCGAAATTGGGTTTTGTAGCATCTGAGAAGTCACAAGTTCCCCAAATAGGTCTTTAGTTCCCCTAGCCCTTAATAGGTTCCATGGTCCTAGAATTTCTTACGCTCCTGCTGATTTTTGGGTCTAATTGCGACACTTTGAGTTCATGTTCTGACATTTTTCCTTCTTAGCATACCTTCGGGATTGTTGTGAATTATTTAAGTCTTTATATCTCTCCATTCACAACTAGGGTTTCAAATTTAAATTACTTATTTACTTAGATAAAATATGTACCTTATTGTTTATATTCAACATTATTACATAATATAGAATTAGGCATCTATTTATTTAATATTTTCTTAATCATTTAGCTCCAAGCCTTTTTCATGGTGGTTGAAGCTCATAATTTTGCACATTATTACCATGGAATTTTAATCTTCATTACACAACATTGAGTTAGGTTATTTTATTTCAAATAAAATATTGGTAATATGTGGTGTGGTGTGGAGTTTAATCTTTATTTGTGTATCGTTGGCTAAAAAAATTATAGGTGCACATGAAGTCAATAGTTCAGGGGACATCAGTCACTAAAATTATAGGTGCACATGAAGTCAATAGTTCAGGGGACAAATTTCCCTCCTCTTTAATGGATAGGTTCCCTTATTTAAAACCAAAAATTAAACCCTAAAAAATTTACAAATATACACTCTATTAAATATTTGTTGACGATGCAAGTTCCATTGTGTAATCACATAATTTTGAATATAAAGAAAAGAGGTTAAGATATAAACAAGCTTAATGCAGAGAAGGAGGGAAAAAAATAATTTCAAATAAAGAGAAAACATATCTTATTTTACTCCTACATGTCAGTAAATCTTGATACCACATACACTCACATATATTGGAGATTAGTTGGTCTTGTAGACAACAAATCATGCACTTTAGACATTATTTAGTCTCGGTCTCATATAACTATTTAGAAGATTTTGAGTGAAGAAAGTACTAATTAACCCCTATCTTTTGGCCATCTTCTCTTATTTTATTTCTTCATTCCCGACCTTTTACACCCACATGCCCAGTCAATTTCGGTCATCTTCTATCATTTTAGCCTTAATGGGGTGCCTAGGCTAGTACTGAGGCACCCATGGGCACCTTGATCCGACCAAGGGTGCCCCAATCCTTTTTGAACTTTCCTGCCACTTTTTGGGCTCTTTCTAGCTATTTTAGCTTCTTGTCTTTTGGGGGGTCAACCATTTCGAGGTTAATTATGAAATTAGATCAAGAGAACCCTATAAATATAAAGTTATGAGACCATAATGAGGGACCAAAAACTAGTCACTACTATCATCCACCTAGAGTTGCATCCATTTGGAGATCATTTGCATCCATTAGCTCCATCACAAGGACAAGGCTGGTTAATCTACATCACACAACCATAGGGGGAGGGATTCTATTCTATTCCATAAACACATTTTATTACATTTTCTACATTTAGTTATTTCTCGCTACTTCACAAAGTCGAACTGACACAAGACCGCCTAAGGAACATGATGTGCACACATGCCATAACTACATTTGGGTCTAAAATGTAGTGCAATGCTTAGTAAGTAAGCCCAATGTTGTGGAAGTTGAGGTCAGTCTGACCCATTTAATTGCATTCTTATTTTTTTAGGGTTTTTATACTTCTTTTGGTCTTTTATAGGTCTTCAATACATATTGAATTATCAGTGACATCTAGAGAAGTGCAACATATTTAATGTGACACACAACGAGGGTTTTGGACCACTTTCCAGACCGGTGAAACTCAGTTCTGGATCTTTTACATAAACCAGGGCATCCATTATGCAAACCAGAGCGCTAATAAGTGCCTTGGTCCCTCTCCAGGTGCTCCGGTCTAGTTAGATAGTTCGAATTCATCCTTTTCAGAACCTCTGCATAATTGTTCCTACTTTCTTTTTCTCTAGTCACTTTTGTCACATAGATCAGTGAGCTTCTTCAATCAGTTGAGTCACTTCCTCACTCTTCTTGCATATTAGGGTTTCTAATTTCATTAGATTACTTACTTGGGTCATTTCTATATTTGTTTACTACATTTACATGTTGTTCTAGATTATATTAACTATTCCAATATCATACTTTTAGTTAATCATTTTGGTGAACCCAACTCGATCATTCACGCTTTTAGGTTATTCATTCATTGCTTGTCATCCTAGGTTTTGTCATCATGAGTATCTCAATCAATGATTATTTACTTGCAAATCCTGATTTACTACATATAGTCCAACATTTTCTTACTACTACTCGCATTCATGCTAACATGCATCCAGACTTGGTTTATCAAGAATTTTCCAAAGCATTCTCTTCACACATACTATTCAAGAATAACCTTCATGTTGATGTTAACACTTTTGATGATGATCCACCTCTACATATCATATGTCATATTCATAATGTAGCTATTAAGCATACTTTGATTGATAATGGATCTAAACTTAACGTGTGTCTTATGTCATTCCTTGAAGTTTTAGGTCTTTCCACTCATGACATTAGCCCATCTATTATTTCACTACGTGTTTATGATGGTTATATATGTCCATGTCTCAGACACATTACATTTTCCATCACTGTTGGTCCCAATACTTTCCATATTTTCTTTTTCATTTTTGATTTCCCAGTCTCCTACAACTATCTACTTGGTAGGCCATGGCTTCATGCCATGCAAGCTGTCACCTATACCATACATAATTGTGTAAAATTCTTACATGAAAGCATTGAGTACACCATTTTTTGTGACCATGATCCATTCCAGTATTGTGATCGGAATCCTAATATTAGTCTTCCTATTCCACGCACATATATTACATATGATCCCCAACCTAGGGAAGAACCACCTAACTTACCACCACTAGATGGTACCATTTGTGTGATAGATGAAGTTTCTTCTATGCCACCTGATACTACTACTGCTGTGATTCCTTATCATGGGCATGTCCAGTCTATGGACGTTTCTCTATTACCTACACTTTCACGTGTACCACCTACATTAGCACGCTCACCATTCACTTACACATTCTTCATGAATGACTCATATTGGGAACACATTCCATTTGATCCTACATGCGATGACACTATATGCACACATAACATTTTGGCTCAACTAGGTTTTGATTTTGAGGATCTTTATCCTCCTCCTCATGATTCTCATCTCTATTATGGTTTCATCACTATTGTTGTTGCTTATGGGTTACGTATCTTCTATCTTACTGTCTATCTATCACGCAATCCTCATTATTCACCACTTACATTGGGGTAATCATGGATTGATTATATCAGGGGAACTCTCAATCCTGATCATATAGACATCTCTTTCCCTATGCCTTTTGAGTGTATCTTCATTTGTAATAGCTCTTTTCTAGGTTATACACGAAATATCACTTGTTGGTATGCGTACACTTGTCCAGTTGCCCATTTATTGATGAGAAATATGCCATGGTTATGTACAACTTATGCCTTAATGGCTCATTACGTGATCAACCATGCACTATTGCTTATCAAGTCACAAATGCTTATCCATTCGACTTTGATCCTGAAGGAGATTATCTTCTAGATGACATCACATGATTTGCATTCTTCATCCTCTATACTTAGGGGGCATTATATCTTGCACATCCCCCCCATCACATTACCATTAACACATCTCTCATTTTTTGCATTATCGTTCATTTACATCCTTACATAGTACTACATTACACTCCTAGCACTCGTGCCTACCTCATCTTAACATCATCTCATCTTGCATAGTCATACCCACGTTTCCATGTCATCAATACCCAATGACACACTCTTGTGCTTTGGTTCACACTTGACTATTAAGGGATTACTACACATGAACCCCACACATTGAATAATAGGTATTACACATCACATCTATTCACATATCATGTGTCATACATCATACATCATATTATCTGTCATTATGCATATATCATTATTCTATTATCTAGAATTACATAGTATTGATCATATTGTCCATTATACATCCCACACACTCCATACTATTAGGTCATTCTACACATCTAGCATTGCATTTTACCCATCGCATATTTACACATTCTACTCATCGCATGGTCATTTATCATCTTCAATACTTATACTACAACATTTTTTACATGTTGCAGTCACTACCCTATGAGGCACTTTGCTCCTCGGTCCATACTCGACTACCGAGGATTTACAAACCAAATGGACCTTACATTCATCATTCGACCTTCTATCATGTGACATTACTAGGTTAGTGGCATACACTTTAGGCTTAATAGTCACATATCCCTTCATAGTGTATGGTATACACTTTAGGTTACATCACCACTCCCTTTTATTCATCTAGTAGTGATATACTCATTAGGCTACATCATCACTCCACCATTCATTCTATCATGATATATGCTTTAGATATAAGGTTCACACACATCTAGTCTATATGTCCTATACCATCACCATTAGACATACATACTTGTCACAAAGTGCTAGACACGACACACACAATTCGACGATTTCCTAATTACGCACTCTCTTTTATGGTTCCTTCTTGACTGCTGAGGGGGAAAACTAAATGAACCTTGGTGCATACATTTCTATTCACTTGGGGGGAACACAACTCCTATCACTTCATCTTACATTCCATTCCATCCATCCACAACATACTACATATTATGGTTACTTTTACTCTTTCTTACTTTTATTTGTTCATGGTCATTTTATTATACATGCTAGTTAGATTATTTGTATGTCATTTATCTATATCATCTACACATGTGCATTCACGTCTTTTTCTAGTTGTTCTCACAAATACAAGTCTCTTACACACAACATGGGTGCTCGACTTATACCCTTCCTACACTAGTTGTTAAGGGCATCCACATTCATCTCTCACAGGTGTTATCGTTTTATTTTGTACTTAGCACTATACATTCCTTGGTTATACACGTTTTTGACATACCAGTTATCTTTCTAACATGTTAATGGGTGCTTCATGTGGAGCATTTTTTATGCAGGGATATTTGCTTTCATAACTTGTTTGTTCCATTGTTTGTTATTGTTTGTTCTTATATGTGGGCTTTGTCTTATGTTTGGTGTGCACACTTGTTTGTTTGTTTGTGGCCATGATGGCCTTGTGTGTCTTGTGACATCGTGAGTGATGTCTCATGTTTGTAACCCACTTTATGTGGCTCACTTTTTCTTTTTGCATGTTTACATTACTTTTCTTAGTAGTTTACACACTATTTACGTATATTACACATGTATGCTTGTTCGTACTAACACTTATTTTAGATAGCCTTTCATTTTATGTGTGCATTGGTTTCTACCAAGTGCTTTCCATTCCCTTACAAGGAAGAGATTTAGAGTACATGCGGTTGGTCCTCTTTTGGGTCCACATTCTCCTATCAGTGACGTTACATATGCCCGCAAAGAGGGGGCATCATTTGGGGTTTTTACATACTAAAAACGAACATTTAGACGGGTTCAGTTCAATGCGCTTTCCACCCTTAGAATTGTGGGTTACATACAACGAGTGGGTTCAAACCAGTATATGAACCCCGTACATATCAAATTTTACAAGACATGGTGTCCTTAGCATTCTAGGAAGTAGTTACAAGCTTGGAGGTTATAATGGGTGTGCCTCCCTAGACTACTTTGTCCAGTGGTGTCAAATCGCCCAAAAAACCAAGACCTGCAGAGATCTCTTCAAACATTCAGGGAAGTAATTACAGGCTGGAGGATATAATAAAATTCCTCCCTACACTTCTTCAGCCTATGGCCTCAGATCGCCCAAAAAACCTTGAAAGTACAAGATATCCTTCTACACACTCTTTCTCGACATGGATTAGGTGCACATGTTTCATTTACACTTTTTCATTTGCATAGTTTACATTCACGTGCTTTTTACATACATATATGTGTGTCTTTTACATTTTATTTTTACACATACATACATAGATCTACATGTGTTGATCAAGTCAAGTAATAAATTAAATGATGCAGATGATGTTTTTTCAATTTACATCAATTGAGATCTATAAGTTGTTGAATTAAAAAGAAAAAAATGGTTTGCATGAGGTCATGCACAAAACTAAGTGTGGGGGAGACTCACTCTCTTCCAAATATTTTGAAGAAAGCATGAGAAAAAAAGAGCTAAGTGTAAAAAAAAATCTTCCTACATTATTTATGAAAAACCTCATTAGAGCACGAATAAGAAAGAAGTAAAAAATTTACTTCTAGAATCTCAGTTTTCTACTATCATGAAAAAAAAGGAGAAGACACTTTGAAAGATGCAGAAGTATTGACAAAATCAAATTCTATAGGAAGATCAGTAACTTGCATGAGGGCATGCAAGAAGTTAAGTGTGGGGGAAATGATGAGGCCAAAATATGTCTTATTATATCACCAAATAGCACTCTTATTCTATCTCTTAAAATCAAGATTTCAAGTGAATTTAGATGTAGTTTTAATAACAGATAGCATATTTAAGGTAGAATATAGGATTTATCTTATCGTCTCTTTAGAAATATATTTACAGTCTACTTTTTTTTATTCCCTGATATTTATTCTAAGTTGGAATGAGATAATGTGTAGAAAATAGGTCATAAACAACTCTACTCCAAGTTCATAGATTTCAGCTACGTAAAGTCTTCATACAGAAATTATTCACGCAGCTACGGAAATGACCAGCTAGTGAAAGTATTCTAGTTTGTTCCAAAATAATATAAAGGAGCACCGAACTATTCAACCCAATCTTTGATTCCATGTCATAAACCAAGAATATAGATCCAAACATGTGGCAATCTAAAGTCACGCATGCATGTGGCATTCCAAGAATAATTCAAAGTCACGAACTTAGAACTCCTCCATTTTTTCTCCATGTTTCAAGGATGATCAAATAGTGGAATAGTATTAGGAATGTTGAATAAGTACTCTCCCACTTTTTGTTCATATATAAAAGGGATGAGTTGTAAAAATATTCTCCACGATAAGAGGACGGTTGTAGTCAAATTTTTTTAGGATTTATTGCTTTAAATAAATTCGCCCAAGAATAGGTAGTGTTGGCTAGATTTTCTACATAGCACAAAACCTAGGCATTCATGAGATAAATATCCCTCATTTAACCAGTGAGGCTCTCGTGTCAAATTCGTCAGTAAAAATGTGTTATTATCTATTAGGGTTTTTACTTTAACCACTTAGTTCATGAACCATAACTTAGAAGTTCTGCAGCAAGTAAGTAGTTGTTCAAGAAAGGAAGTATTTTATAGAAGAAGGAAGTAAAGGAAATATAGAGAAGAAATGGGGAAGATGTGCATCCCAATTAGTAGATAGCAGAGCTAATTGCATGCACATAGAATGAACTTAATAGATATGAACACACAAAATTATAAAACAAAGGCAACTCTAGATCTAGATCTAAAATAACACAAAGTTTATCAAGAGATCTAAGATTCAAAGCAAGAAACACAGTACACCGTGACACAAAGTTCTCCGGAAACCTACTCCTTTGTTTTCCTTTTCTCCAAGTTGCTCTCAGGGGTTCAGCACAAAGTCTAGAACACAACATTGTTGTTTACAAATTCTGATTGATTATTAACCCGAAGGTTCTTCTCCTCCTTATAAAATGTAGGAGGGAAAGTACAAATGGGAAGTCTAACTGAACTAAAACATAAATAACAAGTAAAGCTGACATTTGACAATCATCCTTCACTAACTTCTCCCTAAGTGACACATGTATCACTTAACTAATAGAATGGTTCCACATGACTTTAAGTAATGGTTGCAAAACCAATAACTCAAAAGTTTTACAATTTCATCCAGGAACATAGAAAATAGAAGAAGAAAGAATAGAAGAAGTCATGCCAGCTGTAACATTTATGTCTTATTCTTGTTCTAATATCATATATACTTGTCGAACATATAATTCAGCATCCTTCCATTTGTTTTAGCCACTGCTTCTTTCTTTGTTCTGAATTGCAGCAACCCTTCATTCAACACTTTGATGCATGCTTCCACATCCTCCAAGCTCTGCCCAAACCTCGCAATGTCTTCCTGCAGCGCCACCAGTCTACTGATAGAATTCATCGTGAAAGGCTTGGTAGCTTTATCAATTCTCTTTTGTACCATCAGAAGAGAACCTTCCAGGGAATTAGGAACCTTTCTAGAAACGATCCACACGTATGACGTAACACCTTCGTCCACTCTTTCCTCAGTGAAAGAAATGATACTGTCTAATAAGTCTGATGTCCTACTCTCAAGTGCCTGCATCCTCTTCAGCAAAACTCTGCAGATTTCAAAACGGAAAGATACTGCAAATTCCAGCTGCTTCCCCTTCTCAACTAATCCATCCAATACAATTTGTTCTGCAATCAATATATCTCCCGACAGCTTGTTGATCTCGGCCAAAATACTCAGGTTACTCTCAGCAACTATATTCATGCCTTCTATGTTCGCAATCAGTTGCTTCAGCTGATTTACTACATCATCCATAACCTTTAGGCGGGCTGGCACTTCTCCAAGTTATACAGAAGCTTGACGAAGAATCAAATTCTTCCATTCATCAATATCCTTTACTTGATTGCTTGCGTCCTCCATTTCCTGCATAAGATGATCACTCACCTACTCTGAAATGGGTTGAATGGAAGGTTTAGTAGCATTGGCTATGATCTCACATAATTGAGATACCTGCTTCTGCAGCTCTTCTTTCTCCGCCTTCTCACTGTCAAGCCTAAAGAATAAAGCATCTATCAATGTCTGCGTGTCTTGCTTCAATCCTTCAGTGGTGGCTTGACTGAGTGGTACTTTGGTTACTATCACATCTTCTGCCGTGGGCTCCTCCTCCTTCTTTCCTTCTGCCGAAATTGATATCTCAGAAAACTTCTCTCCCAAATCCTCGATGATCAACCTAGAAGTTGTTTTAGCAACTTTAGGCCTTTTGTCTCTTCTACTTAGATCCTGGAGTAGTTGCAAGTCATGCTCTTCTAAGTTCATCTCCATTCTTGCTTCTGGAACCAACTGCGAAGCCAACCATTCCAAGAAGTTACTTCTCGGAGAATGAGAAGTCACTGAGTGCACTACCATTTCCCGCTTTGTATCCTCTCCATCAAAAAGTGCCACAGTGTTATGGCTGCCATCCTCTGAATCATCTAAGGACAAAGCTCTTTCGAACTCCACCATCTTTAGCTTCAATGTATCCTCTAGAACAGGCACTGAACGAAGTGGCTAAGGGGAGAAGATGAATGTCGCTGGATTCAGTGGAGGCATGGAAGCGTCCTGCTACTGTGGTGTAATAGTTAGTGAAGTACTGGGTACTGGAGAAGCCGGAGTCAAAGCTATGGTTGTAGAAGTGATCTTCTCTTTTTCTTGAGATCTTCTGTGTACTTTCAACTTCTCGGACCTTCTGCTACTTTCTCCTTCATGCTTTCGCTTGAGGAAATCTCCTGCACCAAAGTTTCCCGTGATTTGATTCATCAATGCTTCATCAAGGCAATATCCCTTCGTTAGCAGCCAGTTTGAAGTATTCACCAACACAGCTCCAGATCTTTCTTCAATTGAATGGTAGCCTCCTACGTTATCCTGCAGTATGGCTTTATCTCCTCCCATTTGATGTTAAGTGTCAAGTACCACGTTCCCATCATCTTTAAGATCCGCAGGTATCCACGCTAGTCCAAAGTCGAACACTTGCTTTACTGATAGCCTGCTGAAATCTCTCTGTCTAACCTCGTACTCACTTTTGCACTTCATTCAGAAATCTTCTAATGAAGGCACATGTGCGTACTCCTGGGAGATCGTCTTCCTGGATACTCCAAATGGATCAAAGTTCAGCCATGCAGGAAAGAACTCTTGCTCATACTTGAATAACATTTACACCTCCATCCCTCGAGCTCTATGGATGCTAATGCAGCTGTAATGCTCCACAGTGATTGGGAAGAATCTCGTAGACTTGTGCCGCTTTGACTGAAGGTCATGTAATTCCACAAGTTGCCTGCTGAGCTCCATGGCAATCAATCTATCATTCGGATACCTGGGCATCTTTATTGGTTCTCCAGAAAATCCTGTGACCCTGAGCTATATGAAATCTGCAAATTGAATGAATAGACTGCCAATCTTGGACACAGCTTCCCATGCTTCCTTGCTTACCCTATTGGCCTTCAAGTCTTTGTCTAGCCTGCAAATGAAATCATAGAAGAATTCATCATTGATCACTTTGAAGTCCTTCTCACACTCATGTGTAGTGAGCTGTGGGTAACACTCGAAAATGGGGTCCTTAGAAAGAACACCACATCTATCCAGCTTGGAAAAGGTGCCTTGCGAAGCTGCAACATACACCAAGTATGAAGTCATCTTGAAGCTGAAAGTACGCTTCACGTTCCGGAGTTGCTCACCGATTTTGTTGCTAATAATTTCCAACCAATTGATTATGGAATCAACCTTGTTGACTTCAATGGTCCTGATGAAAGCATACATCCATGTTCGAAAAGTGTAAGCATTCATTTCACCGTTAATCCTGCATAGCAATCTGACAACATCATCTACCTCCTACACCAAATTGGATCGCAGAAGAGTTCTCGGGAACTTTGAAGGAGATCTAGGATTCTTCATGTATTGGTTATTCATTATGCTCATGCAATCAACTCTATGCTTTTCCCATCTACTGTCAGCATCTTGAATGCTAATGGAAGTCACCACCTTTTGCACTAGAATCTTCAAACAATAATTCATGAACTCTGCGTCCAAATGAATTATTGTCTTTCCCGAAGCATCACGTAATGATCTAGATGAAGGATGGTAAGATCTAGCACACTCCATAACAAACTCTGGCAACTGGGCTATACATGGAAAAGCTGCAGCTCGGATAATTCCATTGCTTTTGACCGCACGCATGAGTGAAGTCTTTCCCGCTCTGGATCTATCAATCAAATCGGAAAGAGGTTCCGAGCCTAGATCTGTGTCTCCTATGTCTGCAAGTTTGGAAGCAATGCATGACTCCATCATGCTTTCTTTTTCATCTCTTTTCGCCATGGCTTTGTCTATTTTTGTCTGGATAATTCTTTTTCTTCTTACTTGGCCAGATTTCTTCAATACTGGTGCAGATCTGGACAATTCTTCAGATTCGGAGGATATTTGCAATGTATTGGACATTGATAAAAGCTCATTTTCTTCTGTAAAGCACCTGTAATGAATTCCTACAATTTATTCATACAAAAATAGCCACCGAAGCATGAATAGTGAATTTTAATTATAAAAATCTACACTTTTCAAGCCTGCTGCCCCAAAAAATGGTGTTTAATTTGCACATAAAGAGAGCATGAATCCTTTCAACAACACTTGAGCTCCTGTAACACATGTGCAAACAATTATGCAGACAAAGATCAACCTTCTTCAAAACATGCGCCAAATCTGGAAGCTTTTAGCCTTGTTGCCACCTCGCCTGAGCAAAATCCTTCTTCAAATGGGGGCACACTTTTCCTCTTGGCTGCAATTCTTTACCTTTGAATCAAATAATTCACCCATATGGCTACCCATGCTTATATAACCTTCATAATTCTATAATTAATAATTGCCCTAACAATTAAAGGCAATTAATTAATTAAAAATTATGCTCTTCTCCTTTAAAAATAGCATGTTTAAGGACAGCCATCCAATAAATTAAATTAATCCAATTTAATCCCTCACACATCACTTCACTTAAGCTTCACAGTGTGCCTTGACTATAGCCACTGAAAATAGAAATTAATTTAATGTTTTAATGCCTTACAAAAACATTAAATAACTCCCAAATGGGGCACACTTTTTGAGAGAAAGGGGGCAGCCATTAAATGAATTAAATTTAATGCATTTAATCCACTTCTTTTATTTCAATTTTGACTTGTTGACTTCCTCCAAGCTTGGGCACACTTTTTTGAAGAATAGATTAATTAAAATAATCACTTTAAGGCTGCCATCATCTCACCAAAGGGGGCGCACTTTTTTGCACATATAATTCTATTTTTAAGAATTTTTCCACAATGGGATTCTTTACCCTGCAAGGCAGACACTAAAATCCCACGATCCACTTAAGTGATTTGACTTTGACAATGGGATTCTTTACCCTGCAAGGCAGCCTGCAAGGCAGGCACTAAAATCCCATGATTTCACTTAAGTCACTTTCCTTTTATTTTATCATGGGATTTTTTACCCTGCAAGGCAGGCAATAAATTCCCACCTGCCTGCAGCCTCTATTTTTCCCACTGCAGCTTAAGTGAATTTTATAACATGGGAAAAGGTACCCTGCCAGGTAGGTACAAAATTCTCACCCTACCTGCGGCTTCTATTTTTCCCATTGCAGCTTAAATCCTTTGTTTTCTAAAAATGCGCCCATCCCCGCGGGGGCTTTTCTGTGCACAACTTCGCTTTTTCCCAGTGATCCAAACCTCTGATGGTGACTTCCTCCAAGCATAATGTGCGTATATGTTTTCTAGCTACTCCAGGCCAAAAATCGAGCTTACCCGGCAAAGGAATTATTCTAGAGAAATTTCATAGAAAACGAAACGGGACACCACAAAAACAAAAAAAATTGCCAAAAGTTACAAATAAAGCCCAAAACTTATTCCAAGTTAAAACCCTTATGGCACATAGGAATAATGACATATTCGCTCGTAATAGAGTTAAAACAGAGCGCAAATAGCCACATACGGGGCTCAAAATAATTAAATACAAATTTCCCACAGACAAATCCTGACGACAGAATATAACAATTTAGGGCATCTGGGTATTTCATGAAAAAGGCTAATATGGCTCTTTGGGATTATCTTGACGCAATACAAGAACTTTTAGGCAATAAAAAACACAGAATGACCCATTATTTTAAAAGTATGAAATTTATTCGAATAGGGTAGTCACAGATTTCAGGATGAAATTTGTGTACACCAGTTGGCTCCGTCTGTGGACATCTTTTTCTCTGTCAGAATGACAAGGGAAAAGATGAGATCCCAACATCTCTGGTTTCATATCTTGGTTTTGAATCAAGATCTTTGAAGCATGATTTAAATCCTCTTCCAAGGAATGAGTTGGCCACTCATTCCAAGGAAGATGGATTTATGTATTTGTGTTTTTGTATTGTAATAATTTATGTTTGTGTTTATTCTATCTTTGTGATAATCATTTTTTTGTATTGTAATCTTCATTTTCATTTAGTTTGTTATGAACCTGCAGGAGTTTTATTTGAGTTATTTTCAATTCAGAAATTTACTATATGCAAGTTGCTTTAATTTCTGCAAGTGTGATTTTGATTTCTGCAAGTGTGCTTTTCCATTTCTACAAGTGTGCTTTTTAATTTCTGCAAGTTTGGATTGTGTTTGAAGGAGTTGTTTTCCAAATATCTCTTTCTCCTTTTCCATACAACCATGGATTGACATTATTAATGAAGAGGATTAACAACCCTCATCATTTTTTTTACATTTTTTCATCTATAGTTTCCGTACTCCACCATATTTTTTTCATTCAACACTTTTTCTAGTCCTTCAACGTGTTTCTACTACAATCTTCATGGACATCAGGTACGTATCTCTATCTACTTTCTGTTACCAAGATTTCCACTCACCAACATAAAGTGGGGAAAATATAGACACAAAATCATGCACTTTAGACATTATTTAGTTCCAGACTCATACTACTATTTAGAAGGTTTTTGAGTGAAGAAATTACTAATTAATCCCCATCTTTTGGCCATCTTCTCTTATTTTATTTTTCCATTCCCAACCTTTTACACCCATATGCCCACTCTGTTTCGGTCATCTTCTGTCATTTTAGCCTTGACTAGGGTGCCCAGGCCAGTATCAGGGAACCCTGGTCCTACCCGGGGTGCCCTGATCCTTTTTTAACTTTTCCACCAATTTTTGGGCTCTTTGTAGCCATTTTAGCTTCTTATCTTTTTTGTGGTCGGACATTAGATCAAGAGAACCCTATAAATACAAATTCATGAGACCATAATGAGGGACCAAACACTAGTCACTACTATCATCCACCTAAAGTTGCATCCATTTGGAGATCATTTTCATCCATTAGCGCCGTCACAGGGAAAAGGTCAGTTCATCTGCATCACACAAGCATAGGGGGAGGGATTATATTCTATTCCATGAACACATTCTATTACATTTTCTAAATTTAGTTATTGCTCACTACTTCACAAAGTGTAACTGACACAAGAGCACCTAGGTCACTTGATGCACACACACACACACACACACACACACACACACACACACACACACACTAGAACTACATTTGGGTCTAAAATGTAGTACAACGTTCAGTTAGTAAGCCCACTGTTGTGACATCCTTTTTTATGGTTTTGATACTTCTTTTGGTATTTTTCAGGTCTTCTATACATCTTGAATTATCAATGACATCCGGATCAATGCAACGGATTTGATGTGACACACATCGAAGGTTTCAGACCACCTGCTAGACCTGTGAAACTTAGTTTTGGAAATGTTGCATAGATCAGGGCACCCATTCTGCAAACCAGAGCACCCGTAGGTGCCCCAATCCCTCTACAGCTACGTTAGTCTAGTTATATAGTTTGAATCCATCCTTTTCAGGACCTCTCCACAGTTGTTCCTACTTTCTGTTTCTCTAGTCACTTCTCTGATCCATTCCAACGAGCTTCTTCAATCAATTGAGTCACTTCCTCACTCTTCTTACATATTAGGGTTTCTACTTTCATTAGATTAGTTTCTTGGGTCACTTCTATATTTTTTTATTACATTTATTTACTGCATTCACATATTATTCTAGATTAGATTAACTATACCCCATATACCCAAATATCATATATTAGTTAATCAGTTCTAAACAAGATATATATTGAATAAAATTTCGAAAAACAAAGATGAACTCAAAGTTTCATAATCTAAAATATATAGATGGTACATAAAATGAATAGAGTTATAGGAGGAAAAAGATAGAAACTAGAGGGAAAAGACAAGTTCTCTTTTGTATTCAAAATGTATATCCTTTACATCAAAAATAACTAGCATCTAACCCCTTTACCATTGAAAAACAATCCTTTTATAGGCAAGAGGGGGAAAATAACTACATGAACTAACTAATTGTTAATTAAGTGATTAATCACTTAATTAGTTAATTCACATTTAAAATGAATTTTACATTTAATATTCCTTTTCAAAAATAGAGTCAATGATAAAATATTACAATTATTTGCGACAAGTACTAGAAGAAGAAAGAGAGGAAATAGAAGAAGTTGGGACTTTGAGTTTCAATACGTGCATCAAGAATTTTTTCACCACAACCGATATTTTTATTCCTTTGGCATAATTTTTTTAGCAAGGTTAGTCATCCATCTTCCTAAAGAATTATCCATTTCAGAACTCGTTCCTGCATACTAAGATAGTTCCTTAGAAGCTTCAACTATTACATAATTCAACTTAGATAGTTCTTCTATTTTATCTTTGTTTAGATTTCCAGTCTTGTAAAATTCCTCCATGATCATCTTCTTGAGGTGCTCCTTGATATGAACTATTGAGTTCCATTAGGAAGAGTTGTCTTAGAAGAGATCATAATGAAAAACTCTAATATCAGTGAGGATATCATACTTTAAGGATTCTCTCTTTTTAATAACATTTTGTAACTCATTGGAGGCATCCTCAAGAAATTTCATTCTCCATTCAACACTTAATGACCATGTATGATACAAATTATTCATGGCATCATCAAAAAACTTCTCTGAGAGAAGAAATTTTTCATTAGTAAGGGTCATAATGCAAAGTTCTTGGATTACATCAACCCAAATATTCATCTCTTTTTCAATATTCTCAACCCCTGTGCTTATTTACTTTTGTACAACAATGTTGTTATCATAATTTTTTCATGCTTCATTGATGAATTCCAGACCTATGATGAGAATATTCTCAACCCATGCTTCCGCATATTTTCCTTAAATAGTGTGTTTATGCAATTCAACAGTTGTAGTAAATGCTAAGAAATAATCCAATGGAGTATTATCATAAGACAAGAAGTATTTAATGAAGGTGGAAAGGATCTGCACATGTTCCTCTAGCTGCTCTTAGGTTTGTTTCCCCTTTTCAACTCTTTTAATTACTTTGTATATTGTTTTTTCAGGTTTTGTACATATTCCTCAAGATTTGTTTCACCCAAAGATGTCCTCATTAGTTCAAAATAAGCTGTACAAATATCATGTTCATTCTTATCAACTTTGGGTTTTATAATTTCAATGAATTGTTGACTTGAAGTATCTAGGACCAGGAGAGAAATGGTTTTAGATTTTTGGGGAGGATGAAAAGTGTTGATAAGTGCAGCCATAACATCATATTTAGGAACTTCAACTCTTGATTTAGATTTCCTCTTCTTACTATCAACCATGGGATTAACCCAAGAGAAATAATAACCTGAGGATGTTCCTGAAGGAGCCATTATAATTGCAAGGGATGGGAGAATAGATTCAAATGTAGAGATTGCCTCAACATTTGAAGAAGGAGGAGAGGGTATTCTTATATTTATCTTAGTTTTGGAAGCACTTATCTTCCCCAAATCTTGAGCTGAAACTTCAACAACATCTCCCTCCTCTTCTTCATCCTCTTCACTTTCTTCCTTGTGCTCTTCTTCTTCTTTATTTTCACTCTCCTCTTTCTCACTTTCCTTTTTCTCTTCTTCTCCTTGTTCAAATTCTTTAACCTTTCCTTCCTCTTGTTTTGTATCATTTTTATTATCACTTTCTTTTTCTAATTCATCCTTCCTTCCATATACCTTAGATCCATATGTTCTATAAGTAAAAGAAGGAGGATTTTGTTGGGGAGAGGTCACATGTTTGGGAGCATTAAATTTGGTAAATTTCTTATCAAACCATTGTTTGGTTCTTAAGAGGGCGGGAGAAATAAGATCATCAAGGTTATCCTTCTCCTTATATGACCAATCAATTGTGGGGAGAGGAGATTATTAGATGGAATTAACAAATTCTAGAAAGAACAAATTAGAATAGTCTTCAATCATGCCTTCTAAAACCTTATACAATTTGAAGTCTTGGATATTTTGGAGATTCCTTCTCCCATACATTATATTCCTTACTTCAAACTCATCATCATAATCAGCCCAATAATATTCACTTTTGGATACATGAAGGTATGAGAGATGAAGATTATTATTGATGAAGCTATTTTTATAAAAGGATGCCCTATTTTGGAAGGGATGCTTATGAAAAGGAGAGATAATTCTCTCAATGTTTTGTTCATCAATGGAAGACTTGCAAGTGTAGTTACCTAGGGATATGGGAAATTGAATTCCATATAACTTCTTATCCATACAATTCCTATAGAGAATATCCAGTTACATGCCTATAGAGATCAATGAGAATTATCTTATCATTTCAATAAATAGGGAGCTTGTATCGAATTCCCTCAAACCCTATTATCCTAATATATGAAAAATTCTGAAATTGGATGAATAGGCTTTCATATACAACTATCAATTGCTTTGGATTCTTAAGAAGTTTTGTTAGTAACATTTCCTTCCAACAATCTGACTAGGAACATGGTGAAGACATCATTAACCATCATAAAATGGATTTGTTTATTTTCAAAGTTCAATTGGGTGTAGAATTCATAGATTTAGAGATTTTTCCTACCACCTTGACTTAGCAAGACAATCCAAATTCTATATCCAACAATGTATAGATAAAATATGAAGGCATGTGAAAATATCTAGTTTGATGAACCTGGTTTAATTGTTGGGTTAGGTTCTCACAAATTATTTCTTCTCAATTGAGATTTTTTTTTTCCTTCATAAATTAGATTGATGAAGATACACATCTAATCTTGAAATTCCTTGGTTGAGGGAAGGCTCATTAATCTTGCTAGAAGAGATATAATTTCAAAAAATTCTTCAATGAAATCACATTAGTATAAATTCTTTGGTAGTTTTTAGGGTCCTTTCTTCTTTATTTTCAACCAAGACTTTGCAATCATCATCTAGTATTTGTTTGGAGTTAAATCAAACTCCTTTTGTGATTCAGCTAGAGTCAAAACCTTGGAGTTGTCAAAGGTGGGAATACCAAGGGCTAGGTTAATATGATGTGCATCCAATTGATCAATTAATTGACCTTGGGGATCCTTCAATTATTTAGTTTAAGGGTAAAAACATGAGACACAAGCTAGGATGGTGTCAGAGCATTGTAAAAAAGTGGGAAAACTTCAAGTATGGGCAAGACCACTACCAAGGATTCTTTGGGCCAATGCAGTTGGGTTTTTATCACTCATCCTTATCCAAAATTCTACTAAATCCATAAGTTTGACATCATTGTCTTCAATTTATGGCACATAAGTCTCCAAAGAATAAATTAGTTCATATCCAACATATTGGAACTTTATTTTAGACAAGTTTGGAAGCACTGACAGGATCAAAAATGTCCTCACAAAAAGAATTTGGCAAAAACAGGGTAAAAGGGCACTACAATAAGAAAATCCTTGAAAACATGGAAAATAGTAATGGAAAAACTTACTTTTTGGATGAAAAATAAGGTGTCTCCTTAACAATCTAGATGCACTTTGAATTTTGGAAAATGATTGAAAAACGAGGGATTACTGTCAAGAAAATGTTTGCGTGCGGGAGGAATTTGACAGGGCACAACTCATATTCAAAATGAAAATGTGAAATGGATATTGAGGGGAAAGGTATTTTATATTCCCACGATGCCCTAAGCAATAAATGCCCCAAAATGCCATTAAATTGTAAATTGGCATTTGGAAGGAAAAGAAGAACGACTTGATATGTGTTACCGAGAGTCGATTTTCCCCATTTTAAAGTTTAATGCACAGAGAAAAGGGGTATGCAGGGAACAAAGTGAACGGAGGAACCCTTCCAAGGGTTTCGCTCGGGACCAATTTTACGGACTTCAAATCTTCCTTCTATGTTTGGGTGGTATATTAGGTCATGCAGGGAAACGAGGAAGTTCTAGAATAGCAAAATTGTTCTAAAAGTTATGTGAAAGAGTGATTTTTACAATTTTGGGTTAAGGATCGAGCATGATGTCCATGCGGAGGACTTACGGAATACAAGAAATGTTTTGAAGGTTCTTCCTAAGGCCGAATTCACAGACGCAAGAGTTAGGTGTGGGGAAGGTGTGTAACAGGAGAATAAAATGAACAAATGAACCATTTCAAGGGTGTCATATAACGACGACTTCACCAATCCAATAGGTAATGCGGTTATGGAAGAATTTCAGGGAATGTGAGAAATAAAAAAATTGTTCCACTTGTTCCTTAGAAGAACAATTTTCTCAATTTGATTCAAATTTTCCCAAAAAAGACTAACTCCCTTTTCAATAGTGGTCTAACAAGGGGGAAAGATGACCAAAATATGAAGGATTTTCCCATGAGTCTTAAAGTTTCAAATTTTTATTGATCCCTGACAACATGTATATTAAATATCTCAATATTGTGCATTATTAATATCATGTGAATTATTAATTCATGTAATCCATATAATGTGAGGTGGCATATAGTCTTCACCTGTTTTGTCTTATTAGACATATTTCTCATTATAAGGAATATTGGAGTTATATTTCAAATGTAACTCATTTTCCACTTTGCACCCACTTCCCTTCACTTCATGAGAAATAGTGACACTAGACACACACTTGGAAGGTTGGCTAATGCAATGATTGGAGTTACTTTATAACTTCTATTATCTCTTCACTCTATTTCAAGAGTGTTTGAGTCTCTTCCTTAACACTTGTTCAATCTCTTATTTTAGAGAGTTTATTAAAAAGTCTTATGTCTTTCTCTAATGTTCTCTCTCTCTCTCTCTCTCTCTCTTTTATCTCTCTCTCTAATTTTTTATTTCTTAGAAGAACTTCTATATAAGTCATGTTATCTTGTAAATTTTTTAAGTCATCTTTCAATAGCGCATGGGGTTTTCTTCCAATGTACAGGTTTCCCCACTTGAAAAATCTTGTCGTAACTCTTTTATGGTATGTTTTATGCTTCCATTAATCTCATTGCATTTTATTTACCTATGATTCAATATTTTTGTAGTTGATCTTCAAATTATTTCTTACATGGTACCATAGCTAAAAAAGTGTCCAAATTTTTTGGGCGGAGAAGTAAGAAAATTTATTGGTTTACTTGACACATTTTTTTTGCAATGGCTCATACCCTTGCAAATTTTTTTTGGTTTTTTTATAACCATTTATTATTCTTTTTTGTTTCCTACAATCTAACATTTTGCATAATTTGCCCCATTATACAAGCTTGTTGGAAATTCTTTCAAATCAACTTAATTATTTTTTCTTCTATTTTTATGTTTATTTGGGAAAAAAATAAATGCATAAATAATCTTAATTCATGAGCCTTTTTTATTACTATTTGAGAGCTCCTTAGATCTCTTATGATATGGTTTTCTTCATTTATTTTCTTTGTAAAAGGAAAAAAATCAATTTGTTTGGTTTTTTTACTCATTTTTGTTTATAAATCTAATATATAAAATCTGATCACAACTTTTGATTAATAATTTAGATTTCTGAAAATTTTAATGGGTTTTTTATTTTCTAGGTTAAAAACATGTGCTTCAAATTTTAGCCATACTCAAATCGTGATTTAAGAGAGAAAAAATTATTTAATAAGTTATTTTGAATAGTTTATACCCATATATTTTTTAAATGTCTAGAAAACAGCTCATAACTTTTAATTTACAATTTGAATTTATAATATTTTTATCTTATTTGTTCTCTTATATGTTAGGAAAAATATGTCAAATTTATAGTCTAACCCATATTACAGTTTATGAGAGAAACGTTCTTAAAAATGATTTTAAAAAATATTTGTTTTTTAATGTAATATTATTTATTGGTTTCATTATCTTTAAAAAAATCTTTTGGTTTTTTTTTTTCCCAATTTCCTCTTAAATTGTTTTAGTTGAATTATGCATTTTTTAAGCATAATTTAAATTACAATAATTTTTCAAGTGTTTTTATTTGACATTATTTTTTATATTGTTTATTGTTACAGCTTTATTTTTAACTTTTGAAAACATAAAACAACAAATTTCTTCATGTGATAATGAAATTATAGATCTTAAATGTCAAATTCAATGCCAAAATAAGGCTACTAATGCATTGCAAAACTCTTTTGTTAAATTGTGTTAACAAATTAATTGTTAAGATTGCATCTTTATAAAAATGTGTTTCTAATGTTGATATTGATAACAATCTTTCTTATGTTGATATTAATTTTTCTTCTACTTCAAATAATGAACATTTATCTATCCAAAATAATCTTTCTAACGCTAGTTTTAAATAATGAAATTGATAAGTTACAATAGATGTGGTCTTGGTAAGGATGAAAGTGACATTGTTAGACCCATTTGGTTTAAATCTAATACAAATTTTGTAGGAATCGGTTTTAATGCCTCTAATGGAAATTTGAATTTGTATTATCCCACTCATTGAAGGACATTACATAATATTGATTTTTAATATCATAAGACTTCTTTTGATTATAATGTTTTTTATTCTCATACTCTATTTAAAAACAATAAAATTTGTGAGCATTGTGGTAAACATCATCTTTCTAAATGTTATAAATTACATCCATGCAATATTATGGTAAATCAACTTATGAAATTCTATATTGTTAAAAAACCACTAAACCACCTCATTCAAATATTAAACCAATTTGGATCCCTAACATTATGGTATCTTCTCAAGACTTTAATGTGGCTTCTTTTGATAATTCCTCATTTTTTTAAGTAGGATATCTTTATAGGAAAGTGAAACATCCTATTTGTCTCCCTTTTTATAAGTTTAAAACTTGATTTTTTAATTTATTTTTCATTCCTTTCTTTTGGGCTTACTTTTCCTTGTAATTTGTCAATACATGTTTTTTTATGCTAATTATTTTTTTACTAACTTGTTTTTTCATGCAGGATTCAACAATTTGTTATGGAAGTTTTCTTTTGCTCCTTTTTCATTATATTAGATCTACCTTTTTTGCATTAATGTAGAACATATTTTCTTAACATAAAGATTAGTGTAACCTTTTGTTTTGCAAGTATAGAGAATCATTTTTTCCATCTCCTTCTTTGTTGTTCCTTGTTCCAATATGGATTGACCTTCTTGTCCAAAGAGGATTCTTAGATATTTTCTATGTTCAATTTGCAATATTTTTGGAAGCACCTACTCTCTTCTTCTTTCTTTCTCAAATAATTGTTTTTCTCTTGAAAGAAGTTTTCATCAAGGGGGAATGTTGTGTAATGAAACACCTTTTATATATTTAGATTGTTCTCTTTTTCTATAAATCCCAAATAAATCTTAAGGGGGAGTCTTGGAGTTTAATTTTTATTTGGGTATATTAAATATATCATTATCGTGTATTATTAATATCATTTGAATTAATAATTCAAATAGTCTCGATTATACGAGGTGGTATGTAATATTCACCTCTTTTGTCTTATTAGAGAAATTCCTTGTTGCAAGAAATATTGAAGTTATATTTAAAATGAAACTCCTTTTCCAATTTGCACTCACTTCAGAAGAAATAGTGACACTCGGCACATACTTGAAAGATTAGTTAATGTAATTATTTGAGTTTATGTGTAACTCCTTATTCTCTCTTGACTTTATTTCAAGAGTGTTTTAAGTCTCTTCCTTACCACTTTTTCACTTGTTCAATCTCTTATATTAGAGATTTTCTTAAGGATGTTGTTCGTCTTTCTCCGGATTTTTTTTTCTCTCCATTTTATTCTTTCTTGAAGAAATTATTTGTATGTTATGTTATCTTGTAAATTCTCTTAGCCATATTTCAATAACATGTGGTATTTTCTTATAACATACCAGTTTCCCCAATTGAAAAATCTTGTCACAAATATTTTATGGTATGTTTAATGTTTCCATTAATTTCATTGCATTTTAATGATTTATGATTCAACAATTTAGTAGTTGATCTTCAAATTATTATGGTTTCTCATTTTTAGCTAGAACTCAAATTCATGACAATGCACTATGTTATAAAGGAACTCCACTCCATTTATACCCTTCAAAACTGGGTATGTCTTCTCACATTTGATTCTCTTGCATGCGTGAACTCTCAACTCACCACCTTCTATATTTATTGTCAAATGGTTGTCAGTTATACCCCACTTCCATTTCCTAGGCATTTTGTGATTTCAAAATTTTCTTAAGTAGGTGATGACATCATTTATGTGTATGTGTGCACAAAAAATTATGTGGATTATTTAAGTTTTACTTTTCCTCGCGCTCATCACTTTTATTCATGGGATATGTTCCATCCTTTATGTGTTTAACACATCTCTTCCTTGTGCATGTCTCCTTTTCTTATAGCTTCCTTGCACACATTCTTTCCCTCCCATGTCCTATTTCATATGATTGAACCATTCTTGAATCTATTATGAATTTTTCCATCACCCCTTTCACACACGTCTATTGCACTTAAGAATAAGTTTTAAAAATGTTATTTGTGAGAGTTTCCTTCTTTTCCTATGCACCCAACCCGCTATTATTTCAAGCAATAAAATGTTGTTTGTGAGATTTCCCTTCTTTACTTATGCACTCAACATATTATTATTTTAAACACCAAAACCCTCATACTTTTTCACTCTACACAAATCTTATGTGTGTTCCTTTTCACGTGTTTTGTTGAAAAGGTTACCATTTCTTATGTGATTGAAGTAGAATAAATAAGAACGCATTTTTAGAGAGATGATTATAAGTATGCCAAAACATATATTGAAACTTTGTCGTATGAATTCAAGGGTAAAAACTACGTGAAAATGTGCGCTTATTACAACAAAGTAAAATGTAATAATTAAAATATTTTTGAACTATATATGAGTCTACTCTAATCATGTGGTGTATGCATTATTCATTAGAAAGAGGGCCTTTATGGATGGCAGGGTTTTAATTTAATCCCATTAAAGCGACTTCATAGCATATCTCTACGGATATTTTTGAATTTGCATGCCTCTATGCGGAAGATGTCATGTATCACGTATGGTCCAAACCAATGCATTTTTAGCTTTCTAGGATGGCATGAAAATTTTGAGTTGTACGGTAAAATAAGGACACCCTTCATGAATATGTTTTCTTTATATTTCAGTCATATCATATTTTTTGTCATGCATTTTCTACACTTAATAGAGATTCAACAAAGTTGTGAGGTGTTCCATCAGAGACTCCTCATCCAAATTTTATACAAGGGTGCCATCAATTCTATTTGCAACACTATGTATACATGTCATTTTTTATGCTTGCTAATTGTTTCTTTTGTGGAGGGGTTGTTAATTACTTTTTCCTCTTGAATATGTGCCTCTAGGGGGCTATCGGAATTGGGGTGTGATCAAGCTTGGTCATGTGGGCTATAACACAACATTTGAGAGATGTCACTATTATGTCATAGTTACCTTACCCTTGCCTCACTTTTTCCCTTTGTTCATACATTACACCCATTATGTCCACTTGTCATATTATGTCTACTTTTTTGTGCTTTTTGCATGCTAGTATCCCTTATATCGTTCACCATAGACCTTCATCATTTACCTCTATTTACATTTTGGCTTCCACCTCACATATTTTTCACAATTTTGTCTTAGGGTTACCCTAAGGCCAATGTCATCGCCCATTTGTGGTGGTATCGAGTTTGGTTTTTCCTTATCCAATCTCATCGCCCATTGGCTATGACGTCGAGTATATATAACCCACTAGCTTTTTGTCAAAGCAGGTAACCAAACAATTATTTTTTATCATACATAATGTCACTTATAGCTCACATATTTTCATATTATTTCACATATACTTATTGGACTTGGAGTCTTGAAGCTTACCTCTCTTGTATTTGGGTCACCACAATGAGTTGGGACTAGATATCTTGTTGATCTTTCCCATTATCCTCCCATAGCAATTCTCTCTCAATCTTGTTGTCTCTGAGGAGGATTATGCATCAGTAGTCACACATGCACTACAAGTAAGTATCTTTACCCTTCTTAATCTTTTATCTTGCACATTTGTCTTGTTTAATGGTCATTCATTGTTATATACTAGAGTAGATGTATGTTTTATTTGATTTATTGAATTCTCTGTTATATTATGTCATTTGGATTTATCCATCCCTTGATTATTATTATTATGAATCCTAGTAGGATACTTATCTTTATCATAATTATACACCTTGCATACTTATAGTTATCCTAGGGTTAGGGTCACTATCCTCTAGAATTATATAGCACATTGCTCCTTAAACACCTTTATATCTACATCGTGTTCCCAAACTTAAATTGGATCCCCAAATTTGAGAACTCGGATAGAAACTTATATTTTTTCCATCATACACTTTGTGATGTGATCTTTACTCTTTCCTAAATTAGATTAGATTCATTGTACATTTTAATTTTTCCTACTTTTTCTATGCCACTAGCCGCTATGTGGAACCCTACTACATGGTCAATTTTTTTTACACTTTGACCCTTCTCTTCATACATCATCAGCCCTTCTGAAAGTTATTTACAAGATCGATCATGTTCCAAACTCCTTCAATTCCAGAGCTAATCTCTCCATATGCCATTGGCCCTTGTGTAATCTTCCTGCATGACCGATCCTATTGGGGAAAAAAATCCAAAAAATCTTTTTCAAGCATCCCTGCTTCATAATGAATTATTTTTTCAGTGATTCCACTTCATCCACTATCAATCCATATTTTTGTGAACACAAAAAACCCTGAATTTGATAGTTTTGTTAAGATAATTCTTCCTTTCATGACTATTTTGTGATAGTAGATAATATTAAGAAGCTAAAACCTCCACCTCAAAATGTATAGACCAAATCTAGGAGTCAAAAACATGTCTTTGAAACTGAAGAAGGGTAACATGAATATATTCTTAGGTTTGAATAAGCTCCCACTATGCAAAAAAATCTTTAAAAATTTCCTGAGTATGTACGGGATTCACCCAAAATACTACACAATCACATTGAATACTCTATTTCTTATAAGTTGGATTTAGATATCAATCATACTAAGCCTCCTCTAAATGGAAAGAATCCTAGTCTAACCAATAACATAAATCTTCCTCCAATATTGATCCTACGCAACTCATCATACAATGGATTGATCATCTACGTCAACAATAGACTATGACTACAAATAAGTTCTTGTACATGCAAACCAATCTAGCTCATCTTATTAGTCAACCTCAAATGGTTTCTTGGGGCATGGAAAATCAATTTTATCCCCCTCCTTTCCCGATTAGAATCAATGGAGAACCCATTTCCCAACCTCATATCTATAATAAGGTCCTTTAATCCATTCAAAGAGAGTCTCTTACTCCCTATTTAATTTTATGGACCTTTGAGGAATCACTCCTTCCATCACTTACGATGGTTCTATCAAACCTTCTCTCCATATCAAGGATTTTTTCAATCTATATAAAGATTGGGTCAAAACCAATTCTTACATAATTGCCACAAAACTTTTAGCTAAGACACTTATAAGAGATTACTTGGATTGGTAACATACTCTTCCCATCAACTCCTTTATCGAGCTCAAAATATTAGTGATTTACTTATTCTATTAATTTCAGTATCATGGTCTTCCTGAAAATAATGTCAAAACTTTCATAAATTGAAAACAAATGGACAACAAATTTTCTCAATTGTTGGTCAGTCAAAATATGACACTTAGCAAAAAAATACAAAAGGTTCATGCAAAAGAGCAGAGCACATTCAAAGGTGTGTTAGGGTCAGGAAAGAATCACATGCGAAGGACAAAGATAGATTCGAGACTTAGCCATTTTCACGATGATGAGCTATTTTTGGAGATAGCATGCCAAACACACAAACTGGTTAGAGACTTGCGCAACACACATTGTCTATTTTTGGAGGGTCGGATATGAATTTCTTTGCATGGGTACAAGATGAGAATAGATTTACTACTGACAGTTAACTAGAATAATTCTATTGTTAGCGCACTTGCATGTGTGACTATTATTGTAAATGGCTTGTGGCTAATAATAGCACGTGACTTATTTTGGAATTAGATAAGTGGTGAAGGGAAATTCCCCACCCTTATAAATATGTAGTGAACTATGTAGTATGATATATATACAAAGATGGGATGTAAGGACTGAGTTATTGTGAGGTTATGCTGCCAAATTTGATGCACACATAAACTATGGTATTAGCTATTGTAATAAGCTTATATGTACTTATCATGTTTAATGCAATGGAGTGTATTGGATGAATCAGAGTATCGAATCCTGAGTATAAATATTTATTGCATGCTTGATTTCATCATGGTTATATTTTAAGTCTGTTATTCTCTAGATCTAGATCTAGATATATTTTGTAGAGTGTTGTATTAGTTATGGATTTGAATGCTTTAAGTCTGCATCATGCTAACATCCTGTAACAACAACCCTAAAGAGGGGCCTGGTAACTTTGTGTGCTTTAGGTGAGCACTCACTATAGGTTGAGTGATGTGCCAACGTGCCTGGGCTTTTACTGGTAAATTATAGGCTACATGATTGGTTCCATTGTCAGGGTCTCTTTTTCAGTTGTTTTCAAGATGATTTGCGATGAAGACATACCAGTTGACCCTAGCAAGTGTTGAGGAGTGGATACATGACCTGGAAGAAGAATGCACATGGAGGTTCAGCACCGGATCTAAGTTTAACGCACACGTATGGGTGGAATAGAATCTGTATGACAGTTTATATGAGAGCTTCTTTGTTATCTTTCCATTAGAATTGTATGAATGGGTGATTGCTTATGCATCTAAATAGAATTAGAGGTATCACATACTTTTATGGACACGTGAAGAATTTCAAACCCTTTATGATGCTGATATGATTTGGACTCGCGTTGTGGATACATGGTTCCGTGGTGTTTTGAACAGTTATATCTTGGAGTACTTAATTTCCACTTAATCATGCCTAGAGGTAGCTGAATTCTAGTTTTTACGATATCCAAGGGGAACTTACTTGCAAGGCATTCCACTGATGATCAAGATTCTGATGGTAACTCTGAACTTGAAGAAAAAACTTATGGCTAACTAAACCCCACAACGCGTAGGGGCAGGAGCAAGTTTGGTGAAATATGGCAGACCTAGCGGCAGAGAGGCAGAGAGAGGAAAGGTGGCTTAAGTATAATGAGGCGCATGAGAGGGAGGTAGAGAAGCATCTGGAGGTTATAGAGTGAATGGCATTGTGGAGAAAGATAGTTTAGGAAGGAATTGAAGTTCACACAGAATACATGGAACCTGAGCCTCGGGAACTCCCCCATTTGGGAAAGTATGACAGAGAAACCTCCTCGACCTCATGCAGAAGTGCGCCAACAAAGAAGTCCTGGGCCGTGGGCGTGCATCCGAATCCACCTGGAAACTTTTCCCTTGCGCTTGGTCTTCTAGTATCTAGTACAAAAAATAGTCAGCAAGTTAATTCAAGTAATGGGAAAGCAGGAGTGAGTCATATAATAAGCACAATGATGGCAACACAAATGACTTCATTGTTAAATGGGAGTAGCTTTTTAGGTGTATCATCCACATAGAATTCAGGCATGCAAATCTTTGGACTCTCTTCTAGGAGTAGTAACACTTTGCAGACTGTTGGGGTACAGTTCAGTACTACTGTTGGGACACAGGAAAGTACATCTTCTAGTCTGACCCCAACTATAGGTTCATGATCAGGAGGTATAGGTGGCTCTAGCTCTGGTGGATCTGGTGGTTCTGGAGGTAGAGGAAATGCATGAGGTTTTGGATCAGGTGGGAAAGTTCCACACCAACCCCAAAATATTTACATGGAAATTTCTCTTCATCTTCCAGAGTATAG
This sequence comes from Taxus chinensis, assembly GCA_019776745.2. Lineage (NCBI taxonomy): Eukaryota > Viridiplantae > Streptophyta > Pinopsida > Cupressales > Taxaceae > Taxus > Taxus chinensis. The sequence continues at coordinate 25,662,986 of CM034156.1, forward strand.
GGGCATAGAAGATGCTGCTAAACACGTACACATGTGTGAAATATTGTGGTGCGCAAAAGGAATCATGAATTCTGAGCGTAGGGTAAGCCAATTTGTTACTATGTTACAAGGGGGTGCACACAGCTGGTACAGAAAGTTTTACCATGATCAAACTTGTGTAGACTATACATCTTTAAAAGATGCTTTCCTTAAAGAGTTTCACATCCCTGATTTCAAGCAGAAGAGTATAAATGCGCTCAAGGGTATTAAGTAAGGAACTACTGAAAGTGTCAGAGAGTATGATGCTCATTTCAACATTTTTATCCAAGCTTTCTTATGATATTCATGCAAGCCAACATGCACAATGGTTTGTTGGAGGTCTGATTACACCCTTTAGGAGAGCATTATCACATAAGACATACACTGATCCATGTGAAGCACTTGAAGTAGCTTTACGCGCTGAGGCAATTAGAAATATAGACACTAGGGTGAGCCCATTTTTAGAAGCACAAATCATAGCTATAGCAAAGTAGTTGCAGAAACTATTGGAAAATTCAGCACATGAGACGCGCACAGGGATTTGGTGCATAGATTGCAATGTGGAAGGTCACACAAAGGATTATACCGTGGCTACAGCAGCCAAGTTTCTATGGAAAAATATTATTACAAGGTATGGATGTCCGTTGAGTCTGACAAGTGATAGGGGCACACATTTTCTTAATGAGACAATTAGAATTTTATTGGATGAATTCATGATTGCACACCATAAGACTACACTTTATCATCCTCAGGCTAATGGAACTACTGAGGCTTTCAAAAAAAAATTGATCTAGACATTGACAAAAATATGTGATGTTGGAAGAAAGGATTGTGATGATAAAGTATGTGCAGTACTTTGGGCATATTGAAAAATATATAAAAGGTTGAACAAAGCCACACCATTTCAGTTAGTGTCTGGTGTAGAAGCAGTTCTTCATATGGAATTCATGTTATCATCTTTGTGTATTGTGTGCGCTGGAGGTCTAGCTGATGAGAAAGCATTAGAAGAATGGATTGACGAGCTAATCAGGTTGGACAAGTGATGAGCCATAGCACGTTGGAGTCAAAAACAAGAAAAGGCCAGATAGAAAGCATGGCATGACAGGCACATCAAGGATAAAAAGTTTGAGATTGGACAGATGGTGATCCTTTATGATTCTAAGTTTTTGCGCCATCTAGGAAAACTCAAGGTACATTGGTTGGGGTCGTATGTTGTCACTCACATACTTGAAACAGGCGCTTTTCAATTAGATGCACTTGATGGAATACGGTTACCTGGATACTTCAACGGGAGTAGGTTGAAGCCCTACTATAAATAAGTTTTCTTGGTGTTTGTAATAAGGCAATATTGCCATTTAGATTAGGTTTTCAATTATGCATTTCCTTAATGTATTTCCTTCTTCGTCGTTATTCTTTGTCAATTTAGTTGGTGTTTTTGTGTAATAAGCACGTTTACGCACCATAAGATAATTACTATTTGAAGAATTTTTATGCACAGAGGATTGCACATACCCTTATTGTGGGGTAGGTTATTGGTATCCAGGTACATGACTGTTGAAAATAAGTCCACATGAAAGGAACAAACTGCTACGGGTGCTACTCAAGTTGGAGAATTGACAAACATTGCTTTTGGAAATGAGGACCGTAGGTGGAGATGAATGAAGAAACAATTATAACACGAGGTAAGCAAGGGCCATGGGAACTACCAAAGGAAGGTGCAATGGTGAGGTACCCGGGTGCATGGAGGCACACTGAAGAGAATTTTGTGGCTTAAGAAGGTAGGAAGGTGCATGCTGGAAGGTAATATCCTGGGTGTACGAATATGTACTACGCACAGAAAGAATGAAAATGGTCAATTAATGAGAGGATTGTTGGTAGGAGAAGAAGTAATAAATGCACTAACTTTTTGAAAAGATATATAATGATGGGATGTGAGTTCATTTTTACCATTGCAATCACAATAATTTGAAAGAGCCAAGTGCGACCGAGCTGCAAGAAGAGTATTGAGTTGCGAAGAGCGTGAATCGAGATGTGATGAGTACATTTGTGCGTAGAGGAAGCTTGCATGTCCCCAGTTTAAAAGGGTTTGAGTGAAGCAAGGCATAGTAAAATAGCTAGGGTACATGTAACTTCAACTAGAGCATGTTGAATCAAGCTAGGGTTTTGGTTTGCACATTGCAGGAGATAAAAGGTGAGTATTTCAAGTTGAGAAGATTGTAGGTTATAAATGGCACTGAAGAAAGCACCCATAACAAGAGTAAAAGGAAAGAAGAAGGTTGGAAGTAGAGGTTGAAATGAATCCTAAGAGTAATTTCTCATAAATGTCAGTATCTAGAGGGCATGATTGTGGGACAATAATGGGATTCCCCCATCCAGAAAATGTAAAATAAGTGATTATAACCATCATACATCGGATAATAAGAAGGAGCTGGATGCATTGTTGAGTAAACACAAAGATGAACAAACACACAACATAAGACATGCCAGTGTATAATGATGTTGGGGAGAAGTTGTTGAATAAAATTGGAGTGTTCCAGTTGTATGAGTTCCCCTACTTTGGGAAAGTATGAACCATTGTATCAATGGTTGATGAGCAAGGGTGCATGAAAATTTCTTCTACTTTGAAGTATGTAGGGTAAGGATTACAGTCGCGTTGATCTCAACAGTAACAGGGTTGAAAGGCACATGGGTAGATCTAAACATGGTTATTTAACTGATAAAGCCACAATCACTGAAGACAAGGAAGGAGTTAGGGTACACCAAGGGTCTTTGCAGTATGGACATCGACAAATTAAAGAAGTACCCAATTATACAAGTAACTACCCATCTTAGTAACAAAGCTGAATGACCAAGAAAGATGGTCACAAGTAAACACATATTGTGGCTACAACATTGTGAAGAAGATGTCACAAGGAGTGATTTACAAAATATCTCAGTTACATCACGGAGACTATCATTGAAGAAGCACGTACACATGAGGGAAGATCAGTTTTCAGGGTTGTTCTATTGACTTTGGTGTTTATGGAAATCAGAGTGCCCGATGGACCAAAGGAGAAAAGTATGGGAATACCCTATAGAGAACAAGTCATCTACGGAAAGATTTGGAAAGTACTTGTGTGATGGATTAATGAGTGGACCAGTTAAATCAGAGGGCAGAGATGTGGTATGATAGACTCCATGTGCAATGTTTGAAGAAGTAGTGGCGCACACCTAAGGAGTTACCTTCGGTAGTAGTGTAAGGAAGTGCAGTTTACGGTATACCAACACTTTTGCATCGCACATAATTTTTGATGAATGATGGGGCTTCAAGCCCATGGTGTAAACTGCTATATTCCTTCATAGCAAGATATTTCTAGGCATCATTTCATCAGTTTTCAAATGTGCACTGCCTAACCTTCAATGAAAATAAGGTAGATTATGACTACCATACACTGAGAAAGACATATGTATATCCAAGACAAACTGCCTACATTGAGAGGCTTATCTCAGATGTATTATAATCATGAAATCCTGTAAGATTGGTCAGTTGGGGACACCAGAGAAAAAAATTTGTACCTTCAAAGCAAGCCCAAGCTAAGAGAATAATAAGTATGTGGAGAATGAGTTTCACGCTCCCAGGGCCGCCAAAAGGTAAGCATATAACAGAAAATGTTCTAGAACCTAAGGCCACAAAGACAATAAAATTAGATGATGAAGAAGAGGAGCATGAGGATAGTGGCAGTTTGGAGCATAAGAGGCAAGAAGGCAACCTCAAAATAAGGAAGAAGTTGAAGTGCATGACTACTGCCACCCTAGCCAGCAAGAAGGATATGATGAGGACCTGGATGCAGTGCAAGGAGAACACCACTTTCAAAAGAGTATTTAGCAGAATAAGGGCCCAAGGTATGGTACTCCATAATCTATGTATGTAGATCACCTTTACTCTCTCCACAGAAGGAGACAACTTGAGAAAAGAAGAAGGAAATTTGAAGTTGAATGAGGAGGCAGAAGATTCTGAGGAGAGCGCATCCAAATCTCCTACACCTCGAGAGACCATGTGGAAGAGCCAAAGGATATGAAGATATGAAGGATGGAGAGGAAGAAGAAAAAGAGGTAGATGAGACTACGTGCAAGAGACTTGTTCAGGGTACATAGTAGAACAAGATTCAAATCTTGAATGATCAAATTCTTGAGGGGCCAAGATAAAAAAGAACAAGTGAAGAATGTGTTCCACTGATCATGGGCTATACCATGAGGACACAAGTAAAATTGTTCAGTGATCGTTTTCAAAACACAATGACACCAAAGGAGTTATATGGGTTGGTGAGCTGATGGATGAAGATATGGAAACCATGCACACAAGGAAGCAATTGTCATGGTCTGATGCACACACACATAGATGAACCTAGACTTTGATGTATATGAAAAGTCATGTGTATCAAGGAGGTTAAAGAAGACACCTGCATGTTAGGCACATAACAGTAAATCCTACTATTATGCTCAGATGAACAAGTGAGAAATTACTTTAGTAAAAGTCTTGACAGAGGTGGCATAGTGAAATATGGATAAAGATGCAATAATTATGGCCCTAAGAGAAGAGCTCAAAACTAAGGATGTAGAAATAGTGTACACATAAATAAAGAAAAAGACTTTAGCATAGAAGAAGAATGTTTTTTTTCATCAGATCATGGACAGAGGAGATTGGGGATAATATGATGAAAGCAAAAGCCACACTTAGAGCCAAAGGTATCAAAAACATTTCCTTCAGACAATGCATTATGTCAAATAACTTGGTGAAATTAGTGCTTGAAGATGAACCTTTGTGTATGCCAGAACCAAAGAATCATGAGTAGGAAGCAGAGTGAGAAAAGGCTTTGGTGATGATGAAATATTGCATCATATGAGGGGTTGTTTCAGATCTTGTAGGAGGAATTGAAGAAATTATATCAAGCACTGAATATTTGTTCAGCCCCAGAAGCCATTAAAAGAACTAGGACAATTTTGGAAGACAATGAAGTAATGAAATCCCTGAAGGATGAGACCTTAGGTCACGCATAACAATTAGCGCTTGTCAAGTAGAAGTGTGAGGCCCTTACAGTAGCACAAGAATGACACAAGGAAAGGCTAGATGAGACTTGAGAAAATCATCACATGCAAAAGATGGACTTATTAGATAGGAAGAATGACTGCAATGTCTAACAATGTTTTGGTCTTGCAGAATGAGAAAGGAGAGACTTGCAAAATATGAGCTAGAGTAAATTACAGTGGATATTCCAAAAAAGGTAAAAGTTACACTCAATGATTGGTAGACTTTAGAGGTGGAAATAAAATAAGAATATCGAGAATTGATTCTTTAGGTTGAATCAGAAGATGCTGCAAGTTAAAGACATTCTTTTATTCATAAAAATTATTTCTCCATTTCTTCTATTCTTTGATTCATTTTGGAGACAACCATTTGTCAAGGCGGCAATACAACTAGTGTGTGGTAATGTTGATCATTCAAAATAAGACACTTAGTGAAGGACATATAGAAGGTTTGCACATAAGAGAAGAGTGCATTCAAAAGTGCACGGGAGGATTGGGAAGGAATCACGCATTGAGTACAAAGACACATTCGGGACTTAGCCATTTTCACGACGATGAGCTATTTTTGGAGATAGCATGCCAAACACACGAACTGGCTAGAGACTTGTCGTAACACACATTAGCTATTTTTGGAGGATTGTCTATGAAGTGCTTTGTATGGAGTACAAGCTAAGTATAGGATTTACTGCTAATAATTAACTAGAATAATTATATTGTTAGTGAACTTGCATATGTGGCTATTATTGTAAATGATGCATGGCTAATAATAGCATATGACCTATTTTTGGATTAGATAAGTAGTGAAGGGAAAGTACCTCACCCTTATAAATATGTAGTGAACTATGTAGTATGATATATATACAGAGATAGGATGTTAGAATTGAGTTATTGTGAGGTTATGCTTTCAAATATGATGCGTGCATGAGCGTATAATACTGTCTATTGTAAGGAAGAGTCTATGTATTTATCGTCTTTAATGCAATGGATTATATTGGCTGAATCAGAGTATCAAATCTAGAGTATAATTGGTTCTTGTATTCTTGATTTCATCATGGTTATATTTTAAGTTTGTTATTCTCTAGGTCTAGATCTGAATATGTTCTTTATAATGTTATATTAGTTATGGATCTGAATGCTTTAAGTCTTCATCATGCTAACATCCTGCAATAGCAACCCTAAAGAGTTTCTTGGTACCTTTGCACGCTTCGGGTGAGCACTCATTCTAGGCTGAGTGATGTGCCAGCGCGTCTGGGATTTTATTGGTAAATTCTAGGATACATCACCAATATTTCATTAAGCATTGGAAGACCTTATCCAATAAGGTCAAACACAACATTCCTGAGGAGAGTTTGTTTCAAATAATTCTTACGGCACTCAAACCTTTCCTCCATTACAAGGTGATATCATTTTTCCCTACCTCTTTGGAAGAAGCATTTGAGCAAGCCAATTGCCAAGATTACCTCATAATGGAATTTGAAAATTTTTCTCCAAAGCAGAAACCAACCAAGAACATTGAATTCCTCATGCATCCTAGAAACAAGAATCCCACTAATGGTGGAGTCACATATGCACTTACTCAAGGAATTTCTTCCAATAGGACTATCCATAACATCAATCAATCTACCCTTAAATTATAAGGTCATTATCTTTCTTCCTTCCTTGTTGATTGTCACCAACCTTTGTCTGAGGAATAGTTGAGAAAACATCCTTCTCAACTATTCCCCATGGTTGTAAACCCTTCTTGACCTCTTTCTCAATGGCATGATGAAAGTAAATTTTTTTGGTGGCATGTTAATTGAGTCCATTCTTATGATAAATGTTGCACCCTTTGATATTTTTCCTATACCTTCCTCCTTGGCAATATATTTAACCATGAGGCCATCACTCGAAAAAATTTAGATGAATCCATCAAGGCACATGATAAATCCCAGCAATGTGATCGGCATTAAGTGGTTCACCAAGCTAATGAGCTTCTTAAAATCTAAAATGATCCACTTTTGTATCATTCTAAGTCTAAACAACCTAATCATGATCATGTTATGACTAAAAATATTGTTACCAATGTCATTGACACCTCATATCCCTCTACTAGAGTATTCGTTGAGAACACAATTCATATGGACAATATAAAACATATTATCACCTGTATTTAACTCTCGTATCCTTCTTATTTTCAGGATAAATCCTACATAGTCGTATATCCATACTCTTCAGACCATAAATTCAGAAAAAAAACTTACATTCATGATCACATAGTTCAAATAAATGTCGTCAACTCATGTGCAGAAATTCTCACTTGGCCAATCCTATCTATGACACCATCACATCTCCCAAACAACATCAACCCTTATAAACCTACATGATCGATCTCTTTTCTTCCCATCTCTGACACTCATTACGACATCGACTCCTGTGAAGATATCTCTCCCACGGTCTCTCTCATTGACAAGCAAGAAAGAAATCAAAATTTAGATCTTTCTATCAGTTTTCCTCCTTTAGAACCTATTTAGATTGGCCATCCCTAGGTCCATAATAATTCACAATTCAACCCTAAAGATTGGGAACCTCTTGTAAAACTCTTTCACCTTCCAAGTCAAATCCCATTCTTGGAACTCATTTATACCGCTCCCAAACATCGTGAACGTCTTATGTCAGCACTCTTCATTATGAATACCATTTTCCACCCACTTTGGGCATAACCTATCCTACATGGTTTGAAATAGATCATCATGTGTCAATGTAAAGAGCTATCCATTTCTACCAATCTCTCTATTGATCATTTCTCATGCATTCGCTTTCATCTTGATTCTATGATCCCTGAAGAGCTACTATTTTGTGCAAACGATCCTCTCCTCTTTATCTCATTTCAGATTGGCCACACTTCCATCATGAAAACCCTTATATATGAAGGTTCTAGTACTTGTGTCACTTCCCTCAAATTCATTAAGACACTGGATTAATGTATCAACCACCTGAAATTCATTAGGAATACGTGTCAAGGTTATGATCGTATATAAATTCCTCCCATGGTCTGCATTTGGTCCCCTATCACTGTACCTTCTCAAAGTCATGATTTTCAACTTCTCATTGACTTATATTATCCTCCTCGATTGACCGTGGACTCATCATATGTGCATAATCAAGACATCTTCCTTTCAATGTGTTAATTTCACACACCTAGGGGCTATATATATAGTAGAAGATGATATTGATCCTTGAAACATTGACCTCTTCCAATAATGTGGGATATTCAAAATTCCCACCCTCGAAGAACTCCCTACCATCCCATTTCACGAATATCAACACCTTAACTAATTTGTGGATTCCCTTCACATCTATAATGGTCATCTTAAGGTTGTGGGTTTTACTCCACCCAACCTTCTCGATTCTAATGAGAATGAGCTCAATGAAATCAACCTTAGGATTAACACCTATGATCTTCCTGATTCCATTATCTCATAATTACCTCCCACTCTGCGACCTCACTCGTGCAAGAAAGATGTCAACCGTGTCCCTGTCACCATTACTCACACTAAACATCTTCACGTAGAGCATCTCGTTCAAGTCGGTATTATTATTGATTCATGTGTCATCAATGTCACTACACATGATTATGATGCTAATTATTCTCTAGATGATCCTTTCTTAGCAGGTTATGCCCATGATAAGAATAAGAAAATACTTTTCTATCAGGAATCATTATGCTCTACTTTTAGTCATAACATCAACACTATCAATGTTTCCCCACAAGAAACATATTATCTTTAATTCGGAGGTGGATGACCTCATGGATGATGACGGTGCCTACTATGACTTCAACTCTAAAAATGAGCTCATGAACTACACTCCCTTAATTGGTGATCTAATGCCCTAGCCACAACATGCTCCCTCAAATACCTCCTATATAATGCTTATTGTGACATCCCCACTCCTTCCCCTTCTACTTCTCCACATGCCACCATGACTCAACCTTCTACGACATTACCAATAGTGTTTATTGTCATTATGGCTCCTAGCTCTCCCATGGTTAAACAATATTGCACGTGGCATGAGGCTTCTAGGCATGATGTTTCGTATTATCAAACCTATTGATAGCATATGGAGAAACTTGAAGCAGAAGTCATACGAGACCAATAAATGAAATCCATGCAACCTTCTTCGATTGGACCACAATTTTGTTATGTTATCGCAAAAAAAAATTAAACCGTTCGAAACTTCCAATTTGTGCTAAATTGTGTTAAAACCACCCAAGAAACGAATTTTAAGAATAAACACGTCATGGTCGAAAATTCTGACACATTTCCATTACTTCACCTGGTCGTAAAATCTCAATTGATTTTCATTTTCTTATTGTGTAATATCATCACCCATATTTTGAGTTGGCCCACATGTCACAACTATTTTATAATATTTTAAGTGTAAAATGTTGGTCTTGTCCCTTATCAACTTCGTGAGGATTTCTACCTTTAATCTTATAAATTGCCTTATTATAGCTTTGAACTATCCAATATAAATATGTTTTAAATTCTAGTGGCGTAGTCAGTTCCCAATGGAGCTCGAAAAACTCTGCATTGCTTCCACCTCAGACTCGATTCGCCAACCAAGGAAAAGTTAAAACTCTCAATCATGGCAAAGTCGCCTTGACAGGCCAAGGGCATCGTGCTTTTATTCATGGCAAACCTTTTCAAGAAAGATGGAAGACGGAGTTTGAAGCTATTGTCGATTACCTGCAAGGAATACTATGATCCAAATGGATCAATGCTACAGCTTCCACTTGCACTTGCAGAAGAATGGATTGATCTGTGTCCAAGACGGTACCCAATTGTGAGCCTTGTCGGCCTTTACAGCGGTTTCCCATGATTTTTTTTTTTTTAATGTCTGGTGATTATACCAAAACAAAATATTTAGCCGCCATGGAGGGTGCAGTGCTATCAGGAAAGCTTTGTGTTCAGGGTGTTTTGCAGGATCATGACTCACTTATAGTTTTTACGGTAAAGGAATATGGGCTGAAAGCATGTGAACTGTTTGACAAAATGTCATAAATGAGCTTTTGTTATGAGGAATGATTCTAAATCTGTGAACTATATATCAAAACCGAACTTAAGCATGTAACAAGATGGATGCCACTACTCCAAAATCCCCAAAGGCTATTTCAAGACGTTTGGATGCATCCCAGACAAAATTCCGTTTGTGCCATTCCTGGTTTGGAAGGTGATAATGTGAAGGTGATAAGTTCCCATATTATTCAAAATTGGCACATTGCCTATAATTTGCATCATTGTGGATGGAATGCATGCAGTTCTTGCCATGGAGACGCTTCTACAAAAAGGTGGTATCTCATTCTACCGCCACTGGTATCGGTCGGTATTTACAACGAAGGATCCAAGTTTACAAAGTTGTTGAGCCAGAAACTATTTGCACCTAGACTAGTAGGCTAACATAGCCTCATGCAACTCATTGCCTTGTAATATTTTAATCTCGTCTTGAAGACAAAAATGGAAATGCAGAGGGCAGTAGATTCCTGCTCTTAAATTGAGATTTGAATATGAAAGGAGGAAGGGCAAAACCAGGTTATAAGACATTGATGAGTTCATCCTTGGGAACACCAGAAACATTGAAAAAGGAATTAATTCAGATGGATTATATGGAAAACAGTTGGTTTGATGGCACATTAGAGCAAACAATTGACCTGTGTAATGAGAGACTCGTACCATTGGAGGAGAGATTTCTTCATATCCATCTAAAGATATAGATTTTGTATAATATGCCTTAGTTAGCAATATGGTGTATTTTTCAATAGTGGCATCCAAGTTGAAAGGCTCTCTTAAAGCAAAAACGAGACATATTAAGAAATTCAATAGAAAATAATGGTATGAGATTAGGCCAATAAAGACATAATTATTCAAGTCGAAAGAAGAAAGATGAAATGAAAATCAAAACATTTGACTTGAGGGCATTTTATCATTTTAGTCCATTGTCTCATTCCAATTGTGTCAATTCATGGGAATTTTATTAAAATTTTGATTTAATTGATTTATTGAACTAGCAATTGCACATGAAATGTGCGATGTGAATGCCGAAGGGAAAGTCTAGGAAGAGGTTGATTTTGAGGGACCAAAACATAAAAGGAAGAAGGGTTCTAGAAGAGGGGGTTAGAGGGAGGAGAAGGAATTGGGAGAGGTTAATGCTGGGGTTAGGGAGGGTGAGGGGGGAAGGGAACTACCATTTTGTGGAAGCTATTTTTTTTTTAGGAGGAAGATATGTATCATGTGTACGTTTTGTTAATTGTTTCATAGAAAAGTGGGATATGGCGTGCATGGCGTGGTGGAAACACATTCTGGAGATATCTTTGAAAGTAAGGTGTTGGCAATGAATATTTTAAAGGAGAACTTCCATTTTTTATTGAATGTGGAAGGCAAAAATTGTTAAAGAAAATACAATTTTGTATTGAGGGTTTATTATGTTGTCCTTTTCATGTTCATGTACGATAATGGTTTCTCTTCAAATTTCAAGAACATGATCAAGGTTCTCAACCATAAAGTTTTGTATTGAGCTGCAGAACAGGTGCAGGACATGATGAAAGAAGAAATGAGTAACACGAGACATCAAAATATAAATCAGTTTTCACTATAACTAAGTAAACCATTACCAAGATATAAAAATATTTAATATTTTAACGAAATTTAGGTAACTTTCCCTGAGGTCCTTGATCCATGTTTTGTTCGGATGGAACTTTTAAAATGTTTGTGGAAATTGCCAGCTACATATACTAAAATTAAATGATGATGGTGACGTGGCTCAATTTCATCTTTGTGGAATTTTTATCCTTGCAAGGGTTTTGAATGGCCATTTTAACACGAAAGGTTTATGCGAAAGTGTTCAACACTAAAGCGAGACACTAAATACAATGGAAAAAGATGGAAACTTTAGTACCAACAAGGATAATATGGGGACTCGAACCGGCAACCACCTGCAATACAATCAGGTGTACCTTCACGGAAATATTTCACACAGACAGCTAAAACAAAGCATTGTTAGAGGCATCCATGTTAGTTGATAGAAAACCTTTCACTAGCACCCACTCCACCTATTCATGTTCATCCTTTTTTAAACAAATGCGAAAGAGAACTACTTGGACACTTGTGGGGTTCATGCATGGCGAATGCGCGAAAATGTGCTTCAGGAAGTTGACGTCAGTGGAGCAGTGGGCACTGAAATGGAAGGTTGATATTATTTTGTTCAACGTACATTTATGGACAGCAACAAAAAAAGTTATCATTGCCCTTGAATGTCTGGCACCTGTTAGCTCACCGGCTAAGTCTTTCCCTTGCTGAAAATGTCATTGGCGTAATTAAGACGTCAATAACTACTCGAATTTTTAATGTTGTGTAATCTATCTTCTGTTTCATGCCCCACCACCAAGAAAAGCTCTATCTTCATTTTGTCTACGCACTTAATCATGGGCCCACGAAGGACATCAACGTTTAAAGTAGAGTAAATTAGATTCATTAAATTCAATCAGTCATACTCTTGTACACTTATGAAAGGATTGAATGGGCATTGTCAATTTTGAGAAACTGAAGATACAACACATGTAGGTCAATGGTCTCAGATGGTTCCATGGAAGATTTTGAGCGTACTTTGAACAGTGGATCGTTGAGTCACCTGTCAGACCATCCCCCATCCCTAACCCACCTCTGACATCCCTTTAGCGTACATATATATATATATATATATATATATAACCTTCACATTTATGAGCAAACAATAATAATTTCATCGTCAGGACCAAACGATAAAAAAAATGTAAACAATGGGTGGGAATTCAAAATAGCGATCACATGTGACCAACATCTGAACTGAAAATGATGGGATACGGATTTTAAATATACTAACTATAAAATTGAACAATTTTAATTCAAGCTATACAAATTCAAATTCGAAAAATACAACATTGACATATATGAAAGGCCCTCAATACTACATGGAAAAGTGCCAATAAAAGCTTACATCTGAAGGAAATGGTGAAGATGTGTGTTCAATAGATCAGAAGAAATATTCTCACATTCACTTGGTCTCTTTCATTAGATGAAAGATATTGTAAACATGTCATTTAGAATGGAGATACTGACAACCAACATAAAAACTTTCTACTAAGGTTTTGTTAGGAAAAGAGGGGATACGCCCATTACTAGCAAGGTGTGACATCCATTTGAAGCGAGACACATAGACTGTGGGCTGCGTGTTTATTTACGTCTTGGAACCTTAGTCAGCTGAGAGGACAAAAACTAACAGCGATAAAAACAAATTACAAAGATATAAAATGAAGAACAAGAAAAAGTGCCACCTTGTATGCCTTTTTTCTCAATATTTCCTTGATACGACAAGTCTAACAATGAAATTTTAGGGTTTTCATGTTATAGATATAGATAGTTTACATTTATAGTCGTGACACATTTTAGGTTTTTTAAAGGGCATTCGATATACATTTTCCTTAAAGTGAAAAGATTCCAATATACCTTCAAAAATATATTTTTCGCCATGTCTTTAACAACAAAATAAAATTTTAATGGGAAAAATAGACCCGTGTCAAAAAAACCCACCAACTGGGTTAATCCCTCTTTAAAACACAAAGCGGAATATGGAAAGCGACACATCCTAAATGGCCTTTCCGGCCTGTCATTTTTCCTTGAAGTGAAATTTTAGGCTTTTTTGTGTTATAGATATAAATATTTTACATTTATGGTCATGACACATTTTAGATTTTTTTAAGGGCATTCGATATACATATTCCTTAAAGTGAAAAGATTCCAATATACCTTCAAAAAAATTTGTTTCTCCATGTCTTTAATAACAAAATAAAATTTGAATGGGAAAAATAGACCCATGTCAAACAAACCCGCCAATCGGGTTAAGCAAAATATGGAGAGCAACACATCCTAAACAACCTTTCAGACCCGTCATTTTCCTTAAAGTGAAAAGATTCCAGTTAAACGTATACCTTCAAAAATATTTGTTTCTTCTGTGTATTTAACAACAAAATAAAGTTGTTGAATGGGAAAAATAGACCCATGTCAAACAAACCCACCAACCGGGTTAAGCCCTCTTTAAAACGCATTGTGGAATACAGAGAGCAACACATCCTAAACATCTTTTCAAACCTGTCATTTTCCTTTTCATAATAATGCAAGTAATTTATTCGAAATCCACATTCCAGAGGCGTTAACCACACTGAAACCCAAGCTAACGTTGTAAATTTAGTAGTAATTGGATAGATGCGGGCTTGCAACAAGAAATAAAATAAATAAATAAACAGAGCGTTACATAGAACTGTGCTAAACGGAGCTCTCGCTAATAGCCATCCTAAAATGAGAACCATTATGGGCTAAATCAGACTCTGCACACGGAGATAAAGTTGTAACCCTAATATCTCCTCATTTTACTATATACAAATTGATCAATCTGGATATGTATTTGTATGTGAAGTGGGATTAACTACCTGTTGTTGTTTTGTTTGCTATATGCAAAAGAGGAAGAAGAAGATTGAGGATTAGGAGGCGTTTCATTCGGTCGTAATTTCTATATGTAATGATTTTTCTTCGTCTTCTTCTAAACACCTAGCCTTCATGCACTGTAACCTTTTCCGCACCATTCCCGCAGTAGCCAAACAATTTGGGCTTAGTCCATCCCCGCTCTGACACTCAAGAATGATGTGGCACACGCGAGATTGATATCTCGTAAGAAACCGTGACCATCCCCTTTCAGGGTTCCTCCCCCGTGCACGTAAATAAATCAACGGCTCCCCTCAATCTGTGCATCAACGTACATGCTACAGGATACAGGCACAGGCTGGGAGTACGCAAATCAAATCAGAAGACGTGGATCACTTCCTGTCATTAAGATTTCAACGCAAAAGTCCAGCTGCAATTTGGTCCCTCCATATTTTGACGTCTATCAAAATCATCTGGGTTGATCTCATAGAGAAATGCCTTCGGTGTAATTACTTATGTATCTCAAGTTGAGCCTGTATGCACCTAATTTTTCATACTTGTAATTAACAACTCTTTTGTGTAGATAAGGTTCATTGATGTATCTATTTATCAAGTGGGGGCCTTAAGGAGATTTCCGAGAATGGGTTATGATTATACACATAGTCATTATGGGGTAGAGACAGTGCACAGAGAGAAGTAACACTATTTGGTCCTAGCTTTAGTTACCCTTGCATCCTTTAGTCTTTTTTTGTTGTACACACTAGCACACCTGACAATTCTTTGATGTTGAATTCATCATTGACACCTTTTACACTTTCTTTCCCTTGATCCATGACACATTTTCACTCCACTTGACATTGGGTTCCCCTTGGCCGATGCCATTGCCCATGGGCGATGGTTTCAGTGTTAGGTTTTCCCTTAGCCGACGTCATCTCTCATTGGTGATGGCATTAGATATATATACACACCACACCCAAATATTTAATGGAAGAAAGGAATGACATGAGCAAGCTATCTAATATGCTCTTTTATGCCATCTTTGTTTGTGTTCTCTCTGCTCTTATTTTATCTTGTACTTGATTTGGATTGGATACTCTTCTTGGTTATTGGATTGTTTGCATGATTGGGTATAGTGAGTCTAGGATAGGAATGGTGTTCCCCTTCTCCACCCACAGCAATTCTCTATCGACATGTTTTTTCTTTGGAGAGATAGATGCATCAATAACCACCCCGTAGGTAATTTCTCTAACTCTCATTTTCATTTTGCATAGATTAGTTCATCTCCTTTCCCATTGCTCTATGTTAGCTTAGTATTATATGCACATCGGTGCTACTTAGCATATTTCTCTTACATGATCATCTTTTTAGCTTTCCTTTATTTACATTTCAGTTATATTGCAGTAGTGTAGATTTTGCAGACTTGTATTATCTTTCGATCGATCTACATCTCTCCCCCATTAACTAATATCCTAGAAGGGTACTCTCCTCTATTTTGACTACAAGCCTTAAAAACCCTAAGTTTTCCTAGTGTAGGGATCACTTCCCTCTAGATATGTGACCTTAGCACTTTTTTTATCCCCTTTTAAATCAATCTATTGTGTTTAAGTCCATGTGTGTCTCTTCTTCGTTGCCTCTTACCCTTGTAAAATAGATGACTTAGGAGTGCAAGACATTGAGACATATTCTTGGCCTGGCATACATTCAGGTGAACCTGGCGTGAATCCTACAAACCTCTTGACTGAGCACATCTTGTTAAAATCATTCATCTCTAATTTTGACCTCAAAATCACCAAAATTCAGAAAGCCTAAAAAAATATTCTACACAAACGTTATCACCCGAGGGCAATATTGTCTATTCCTGCAAACTTTTCTCCTGACGCCATCGGTCCCTGTGTAAAATTTCTTGCACAGTCAATCATGTCTCCCAATAAATCCCTATGCCATCGACCCCTATGAATACATCTGACATGGCCGATAGTGTCAGAATCATAGTTTTCCAAAACCTTGTTTTTGGCTTCCAAATTACAAAAATGTCACCTCTGAGGATATTTTTGGTAGAGTTGATCCCCCTAAATTTATCCATGGGATATACCTTTGTGCTTACAACTCCGCTTCATGCTCTTAAATGTTCTAGTTCTCATCCTACAAGTATTAATCTTCCAACTTACCCTAACCTCACTCGTGCAACTCTATTTTCCCAACCTTGTCCCTATGATCAGTCAGAGAAGGGTCACTCATTAGAATGTAACGTGGTTGATATTGAGAAAATAGATCCTAGATCCATCATTAATAACCTTAAAAATAATGAATAATTTACTCTTGACAAGGATGGAGGTTTTCGAAGGATCCTACCAATGCTATGGAGATGACTATACATCATTCTAATCAGGAAGTACCCTATCATGATCAGACTCCTCCCTACAGTACTAATAAAAGTAGGTCTCCTCAAACCCGCAATAATGAGTATGATAATCACAAACAACACCCACCTCTAAAGGCCATTGTTCTTCTATGGATCCTAACATGCTGATAGTCAAACTTCTAGATCATATGGCCATAACTAGCACCACAACTAGCATAATCCAAGTGCAAAATCAGATGTTGCAAATAGAATCTCAAAATGTGGTCCCTAACATGCATCCTTACACACCTCATCCATTGGTGGATGTGTATGGGAATCTTATTCCTCTTCCGCCAGTCCAAAACAAGATGTTACAAATTGTCCAAAATGAGCCTTTAGCTCCCTACATTATAGCCATGGACATGGAAGATATTGTCCCTACCATCTCTTATGATGGCTCCATGGCTCCATACCTCTACCTTAAAAACCTTTGGTAACTTCTACAAAGAATGGATTCAAACAAACACTTATGCAACCACTAAACTTCTAGCAAAGAATTTCATAGGCGAGGCATCAGAATAGTATAACTAGCTTCCTTCCAACTCGATAGTTGATTTAGAAGGTTTATTAAAGGCTCTAATCTATTAATTCAGCAACAAGACCTTCCCAAAAACAATTTATAAAGATTCAACAACCTTAAGCAATGTACGCACAAATCTACCCATGAATTTATTAAGAAATGGAAAACAATTTCCATACAAGCCAACCATAATCTTTATAATCAGAGCTTATGTCAAATATCTCTTAAAGACCTTACGCTTATTCTCTAATATAAGGCCATTTCCTTCTCTCCTAATACACTGGAAGAATCCCTCGAACAAGACAAAATACAATATCACCTCATGTGTGAATTTGGATGCACTTCCAATTCATCTTCTAAACTAAAAATCACAACCAATGCAATCAGCCCTTTGAGTATTCCAAGAGAAAAATGAATGGGCGAATGTCATGAACCTCCTCACCCCCCCCCCTCCCCACACTCATTTATCTTATAATGAGCTTCTCTAAATACTTCCTAATCTATGAATTTTCCTTCTTTCAAAACAATCCTTATCTAACTTTAAAGGTGGTATGTTTTGTTATTGTGATGTAAATACAAGACACTCTCAAAGTTATTGTAAGGACCTTAGGAAGGTAGCCCTTGATTTATTCCTTGGCTCTTCCTTTGATTACTCCTCCACAATACAAGAGCGTTATAAGAAATATCAATCTTTAGAGAGATATCACTCCAACCATCAAAATAAACGTCACAAAAACCCCATGAAATATATTGGCAAAAGCATAGAGCCTTCCTACAATCATAACCTCTTAAATTATCAATATGTCAATATGGCTAAGGTAAATTATAGATGTAAACCTGCCCATAAATATCTCGTTACTAAACCAAATTAATCCTCTAATAATCCACCATTTCTTAATACTTCCCAAGACCCGCCAATGACATAATTCGCTCCTATAGTCGAGCTTCCACCTATGGTGTCGATGATTTAATTAAATCCAATATTTCAGAGTAACTAACAATGTACAATCTGATAAATACAGTAAAATACAAATGTTAAGCACTCAACCAATGCAAGACTATAAGTAGATGAAAGAGATAGGTGACTTAGTTGATTTCTATGTGATCTGTAGATAGTCATGACTGTATATCTATTGGATCTAGATGGAAATGATGTCACATGAGCTCACTAAGAGTTCTAGAGCTCAGAACTGGGATTGGGTCAGGGGCTCCCACATGAGGATAGGGGTACCTGGGCACTAGTGTCTTATTATGGGTGCTAGTGATTGTGTCAATCTTTAAGATCTACTTCATTTTTGGGTATGAAGAGCTGTCACTCTAATATTTTCTTTATCACTTTGAATTCACTATTAGGGTTTTGATAGTACGTGTAACTTGTAAAATAAACCCTCACTACCTACGCAAGCTCACAAACACATTAAATATGAATAAAATATGCAATATGTGAATTTAGACTGACCCTAGTGGTCACCCGAAGAGTGAACTTATTACCAAGCGTTGCACTACATTCCAGACTCCATGTAGTTTTGTGTGCTTGTGTGTGAAATAGTGTCCTTAGGTTTCCCTTGCACCAATGACGCCAAGATAGCAGGATATAGCTAGATTTGATGCAAATGTGTGGTATGGAATTTAGCACTTCCCCTTCCTATGCAGTGTATGCAGCCCAAAAATACAGTCCCTTTAATAGTAGTGATAATATGTAGAAGTGATAGCCCTTTAGAATTGTCAGTTAGAATAATAGTGTGTATGTTGTGTATATATATGAATCTCTTGTTTGAATTTTGACACTAGCGACACAAAAGGATGACTATGAACATGGGATAATGATTACAAAACTAAAAAGGATGACTGCAAATGTCAAAATGTGTAAAAAGAACAAAGAGTACAGAAGCACCTACAATGGACACAAGCACCTGGGCATTAGTGTCCAGAGTGGGCGTTGGTGTCCTATCTTGGGATAAATAATGACAAATGTGAAGTGACAAACAAATAGGGATTCCTGTGACCTGACTAGAAGTTGGTACAAAAATGACAGATGTGGAAGAGAAATACAATAAGAATCAATCAAAGGCATATATGGACATGGGATGGTGTCACCATTGAATACTTTTTTTGATTAAGATACATGCATATAAACAACATACTGATGACATAGTAAAATAGTAATATGTGTGTGATTTTGAGTCTACATTTCCACCCCTTTATGCTATTTGAATGAAATTCAAGTAGTGTAAAGGAAGTAAGGAACATACTTGTATAAGTCTGGAGAATCCAAATTGTAGGAAGTGCATGTAGAATGTAGAAACTTGTAGCGTGGCGAACCATGGATCGGTGCTGATGATCCATGTAGTGTAAGTGGAGATAACAAACCGTTGTAAGGAGCACTTGGAGAAATATTTGAATGATTTGGAGACTTTGGAGATTTTGAATTATTTTCAAAGGAGATAGAAGAGGTAGGGAGTGATCAATTCCCAACCCGATTTGTTTGAAAATGGGAGGATTTGGGCATCCTACCACCAGAGGAAGAGTGTTGGGGAGAGAGGTCTAGTTTTCTCTCCATCCATGATTGCATCCCCTGCAAAAGAGATCCAACCGATTGCAAATGGATAGAGACCAAATTATGAAAGGAAACGATGTTTTTTTATGATTATTTCTGATTGAAAAATTGTTTGTTCCTGATTGAAGAACCCACATAGGAGTAGTATATGAAAGGAAATGACATCTCATTTCCCCCACTCCTATTGAAATGGGTGTTCCAATTTGAATAATGTTAGATGGCTTCCAAGTTAGGTCATTTAGAAGCGATAGTAATGTAATGCGGCTCCCAAGTTAGGTCATCTGGGAGAGATAGTAAATGTGCTTATTGTACCAATTGATTGATTTGATTTGAGTGATAGAAGATTGTCTTGAAATAATATGTACTTAGGAGATTACTCATGGAGAGGTTTTTTCTTTTCCCCAGATTAGGTCATTTGGGGGAATAGACTTGAAATAGTAGAAAGTATTGACTGTCATTATAGAATGATTGTAACCTTTGTTTGAATGAGATCAGAGAAAATTGTGATAGTAATGTATTAGGAGTGTCGATTGATTGCTGTTGTATCATAAGAGGGATTATAAGATGATCACGATTGTATGGCCCCCCTTTCAGAAAAAGGGTGAAGGGTGGAGAAATGAGCTCTGTGCCAAAAGTAAAATGTATAAAATGTTGTAATAGTAAATGAGAAATATTATGGGCTAGTATTGTAAAAGTATGAGTAGATATTGAGTAGTACATGTGCTAGATTTGAATAAAAGATGATGAAAATTATATGGTATGGTGTTAGAGGAGATTATGATCTGTATGGTGCAAACGGTGAGACAAATGGAGTTACAAGGCTCAAGATATGAGAGAAAACTGTGTATCGTGTATTAGTTGTAAAAATGGTTGTAAACCAGTAACTATAATTATATGGTAAATTGGAATTACTATACATAGTAATAATAGAAAGGTGAATGGTAATTTCATTTGTACCGAGAGTATTTGAGATTTGGAGCTCTGCGTATAAGAATGCCACACATTGCCACGATTTTGACGAGATTTGAGAGAGTGGTGATGGGCGTGGCTTTGCAGATGACCGAGAAGCTGGTAAGTGTGATTATTTTTGGAAAATTTGGTCAAATAGGCTTGTTTTTATCAGTTTTAATAAAATTTGAATTTTTTAGTATTTGGGCGTTTCTCACAAGGACGAAAGAAGGCATAAGGTTTTCTGTCCTTGGGGACACTAGTGTGTAGTTCCTGGTGCTAGTGACCTGCTTCTGGATGCTAGTGACCTACATCCTGGGCACTGACATCCCAGAGCATGGTTTTGGCACTATTTTTTGAAATGCATGTATTGTGATTATTTTTGTGCCATGATGAGTGATTTTGCAGTATGTATGGTGTGTTAATAGAAGGAATTTCATTATTTTTTGGTGTTGTGTAGAGGGACATACACTTTAAGGAGTTTTTTACAGGGTTGTCACTTGAGTACATTTCTTGCTTTGGGGTTTTCAGATGCTGAGTGGGATATATTGGACCATGTTGGCCTGCGACACATTGCTAGATTGGGGGAGATACCCCATAATATGCCTGTGTTGACTGCTTTGTGTGAGCGATGGTGGGTGGATACTTGTACATTCTGGTTGTCGACAGGTGAGATGACAGTGACACTAGAGGATGTATATATGATACTGCAGTTGCCTATAGTAGGAAAGAGAGTGCAAATTATGGCCGTATTGGGTGCTTGTAATCAGATGAGGGCATTATGGTGGTATTTTACAGGGACAAGGGTACAAGTCAAAACACATATTAGTTTGGATGCCATTTTGAGATATGGGGTTCTGTGATTGTGGAAATTTATTGCAGTGATTCTAGCTTTGTCAGTGGCAGTGGAGGGTGGTGAAGTTGGGATTTTGTACAGGATGCATGATATTTTACATAACATCGAGGAGCATGGTACTAGATATGCATGGGCATGGTGTGTATTGAAACATTTGTATAGGGACTTGTATATATTTACACAAGAGGATCATGGTGGTGGGTTAGGAGCCATTACTTTGTTACATGTATGGGCATATGAGTATATTGTTATATTAAGGCCACTCAGTGGGCCACGAGCCAATTGGGATCGAACCTGAGATATTCGCGGCGAGGTTGATTAGCACCCGTAGTAGGAGGATTGGATATGACTACATATAAGTTTATGATAGATTATATTAGGCCATGAGGACATTATAGGGAGAACATATAGAGAAGATAGAGGATTGGTTGGAGGATGGTGTGGAGTTGTACGGTGCGTTTGGCACACTATGTGGTTAAAATATCACTTCGTGGGGGTAGACGGAGTTATTCAAGGGTGAGTGAGTTTCTAGACAGTTTAGAATGGCCTAGGATGTGCCCCTAGAGCCATATATATGGTGTTAATCTACTAGGGCGACGAGACAACCAGGGATCAAGGCCAGACCCAATAGGATCACAGCTAGTGCATTCATGTTCAGATGAGGTGGATCCAGTGATAGATCCTATACAAGTTTGATGATGTGGAGTGCACTCACGTGAATATAGCTAGTGGTGGGTGGAAACACTGATGGGTGTTGCTATTTCCAATAGCGGTGGATATATGCTAGATGGGCAATCTTGCAGTTAAAGGACTGAGAGGGATATGCACTTTGCCCCCGATGTAGATGATGTAGTAGCAATGGCAATGAGCAGAGTGTCAGTATTATTCAGTGTTGCTATGTTACAAGTTTATTGCTTGGTTACTTAATCGATGCAAAGATGAATGTAATCAGCTAATGTTTTTTATGTGATTGCAAGGAGATGCTTATTGGTCCGCTTATCGTAGACACTTCAATACGCATGATGAACGCAGAATGTGCCCCTAGATATGTGCTCGAGGGAGAAGGGATGCTAGAGTAGGTAGACGTAATTGCGGGCGAGCATGCCTATTTGTTTGATCCAGTGGCTATGACAGCATCGGTGACATGTGCATCATTTTTTTTAGCAATTGTACGATGAGGCTTGTGTCAAGAGGAAGAGCAAGCGATACAGGTTGTAGGAGGAGGAGGCCTGGCTCATGATGTATTTACATGCACTATATGGAGCTATAGGGACGACATGTGGAGTAGAAGGCCGAGGTTATCTATGGTACAGAGTTCAACTTGATAGATATAGAGGTCAAGATAGGCAACGACATAGAGTGAGCATTGATGCCTCTAGTTTTAGAGCAATGATTATACAATGAGGATGATAGGTGATAGCATTGACATATGATGTATGGATACATGGGGGATTTTCCCCCACCGATTGCATATTGACATATTTATGATTTTCAGTGGGATTTACCCCCAGTAATATGTATGTTGTTATATATGGTTGTTAATGTTCATTGAGATATGATGTGATGATTCATGTAGTTGATATATTGGTATTGATTGCTTCATGTACATTGGTGTATGATGTGATTATACATATGTTGGAATGGTTTATCATAATAGTTATCGTTGAGATTCTATAGGAATTTTTGAATGATGTGGAAATAATTGATTTTAGTGCATATAGTATATAGTAATAGTATAATGAACAAAAGTGAATAGCTATAGTATATGCATGGAATAAGGATTCATATATGTGATGCAATGTGGTATGTAAATGGTAACGTGATATAAGATAAGAGAATTAGCTAATAGTGTATGTATATGTGTATAAGAAGGAAATGTACACGAATGTTCGCAATGTGCATATCGATGTGGATGAAAGGGGGATAAGAATAATCAATTTCCCCCTAGTTTGATAATGAGGTTCATGTATAAATGCCCCCTTAGTATTCTAGAATGAACTATAAAATAAGAGTTTGTAATTGCGGTGCAATGAATCTGTCGCAGGAAAGTAGATGCTATAGAAGATATGTCATGATGCACATAACATGAAGTGTGAGAATGGGAGGTTCATTGATGTAATAACAATGCCCTCAACATTCAAGTGTAAGAACCATAAGAAACAGAGTGCATCATCGAGTATTGAGAGTGGAAAATGGATATCATCTACAAAATACGAAGAGTCTTGCGATGCATGGTAGGGAACATGTGAAGCAAAAACAATGTGAGTAATAAGTGTTGCAAATTAGATGTAATAGTAAATGGTAGTTCCAATAATAGGAGGTATGCGATGGGTAGGAAGTGTGGAAGCAGACTGACTTAAGAATCCAATGGGATGTAGTAAAAAGGTGAGAAGGGTGGGACGATGTGGCTGAGATGTGAAGGCCAAGGTGAAGGACGTGGATGAATGATGACTATAGGCGGTGGGCAGCTAATAACCTTAGGAGAAGGGGAGGGAGACAAGGGAACAGTGATAAAAGGTCACTTATGTGGAAGAGGAGAGAGAGAGAACTCACGAGAGCAAGAGTGGAAGGAAATGACACCTTTATCTTATAGTTCTTGCAAATTTATCATGGAGAGCACAACTGTAATTATCACGATGGCCATTTATGCGGTGAAAAGTGTAGAAAGAGTGATCACCCTGGCATTCTAAGCGGTGAGGAGGAGGTTGCTAGTTTTAAGGTAGACAGATTAAGCATTTTTCAAGTAGGGTACACAAAACATCATGAAATTTAGCAATATGTGAAAATTATAATGGGTCATGGGTGGGATGTTGGAGAAGATTTAAGTGTATGCCAACGTAATGGTGGGGAAGGAAGAAACATTGACATAGAGGAGGAGATGGTGACCATGGATGGAGGTTCAATGACATGGAAGAAGAGAGGAGGTATTAGGTCAATGAAGTAGTGGAAGAATTTGAAGGGGGTGGTATAATATGTTCCGCATTTAAATATCATTCTAAATCAATAACTTTGTAGCACAAAAGAGTAAACGAATCACATGTATCATATAAGAGATTTTATTTTAATGGAGCAATTAAACCACGACAAAAGATAAATTTCATTTCTAAATCAATAGGTTGAAATAGTAATTGATGCATGTAGGAATTGAAGCATAAAATGTAATGTAAAATGGGTTCTTTCTTTCCTTGATGTAAAGAATTAAAGCACTCATATGTAACTTTATGGCCATTGTTAGACATAAAGCGTGCCTAAGAAAAAAATATTTCATGTTATAGTACGTACTAATAGATACAGTAGGTAAGTGAGTATACCATTGGAGATAATTATCAATAAGGCCATTACAAAAATCTTTCAGTAACCATCGATCATTAGAATGAGGAGCCCATGGCTAATTGGTAATGTTTGAGATGCAAATAGGGATTGCATATGCCATTCAAAACATGATAAGGTAGGCGTGATGAAGCCCTTAGAGAAATAAAAATTATGAATCTTCTTGGGAATGGGATTTGTCAGGAAGGGAATTAGTTTCAATAGAAGCATAATATGATTTACTTTCGAGGGTAAGGGTAATGAACTCAAGCTTGAAAATTACCAAAAATATGCATGAGGGATAAGATGTCATGAGAAGGGATGGTTGGAGAAGTGAGAGGCACATTGAGAGGTTGAATCTTTTCCATTATGGGTGATCGTGAGAACTTGAGAAAGAGGGTGTGGAGGTGGAAGAAGAGGAGAATGGAGGTTGTGAGAGGAGGAGAGGAATGTGAAGGCTCTACTGAGATGCTAGGTGTAGGCTTATGAGACACAGTAAGAGATGCACTAGGGGTAGTAGTGGAGTCATCATGGGCATCATTCGGAAAAAACTTTAGAAGTAGAAGAAAGAAGGGTGGTAGATTCATGTTCTATACAATATTAAGGGAAGAAACATCATCATCTAACATGTTCATGATTAGAAGCATAATCAAAATCACTATCAGTCATATTTCGCAAGTAGATGATTTCATCAAGATTATCATCAGCATACAAATAATCTTGCAAGAGTAATATCATCAGGTTTATCATGGAAATCATCAGAAACAATTTCAGAAGTCAAGAAGAGTAGGAGATATGTATATTTATACTCATCTTGACTACGAGTAGAAACACCATCATTCACATTGACATTGTCATTATCACAAGTAGAATTATTAGCATCCATGTTGTCGCAAGACAATAACCTCATCATGAAAATAATCTATATTAATATTATCATGTGTCATAAGATAAGGAGAAGAGGAATGAAAAATAAATTGTCTGGCTATGGTAGATGAGGGAGATACAATGATGAAGCAAAGTTTTGGTCTAGGGGTGACTATGCAAAAATAAATGGTTTGGAAACCAACAGGGAGGGATTTCTGAAAGTCAAGGAGTTGTTGGAGGAATTATGGGATCGTATTAAGAATTTGTGCATGAGATCACAAAATTAATATTCTTCAGAGGAATTTGAAAAAAAAATGGTTGCATGCACATGTATATGTAATATCATGTGCTTGGGAGATGGAAAACTATTTTTTATCCATAAGGGTTTTTGGGATCATAGAGAAAGGAGTTCAAATAAGAGTGGGGTTCGCTAAATGATTTTATTATTATTTGTATTAAATATGATTTCAAGAGTAACTAAAAATGTACAATATGATAAAATACAGTATGATACAAATGCTAAGTACTCAAATAATGCGAGACTATAAAGCGAATGGAAGAAATATGTGACTTAACTGATTTCTCTGTGCCATTTGTAGCTAGTCGAGGACTATGTATATGTTGGATATGGAAGGGAATGATGTCATTGGAAGATTGCTAAGAGTTATGGAGCTATGCACTGATCGGGACAAGGGTACCCATATGAGGAAAAAGGTGCCTAGACGTTAGTGTCTGACTCTGGGTGCTGGTGACTATGCGGATGTTCGGGATCTGCTTCTTTTCTAGGTCTAAAGACTGTCACTTTAATCTCTAATTTTCTATGTTACCTTCACTATTATGGTTTTGGTCACACAACCTGTAACCTAAAAACAAGCCATTGCTACCTATGCACAAGCCCACAAACACATTAAATAGGAATAATATATACAATATGTGAAGTCAGACTGACCCCGAACGGTCACCTGATGATTGAACTTAGTACCAAGCACTGTACTGCATTCCAGAATCCATGCAGTTATGTGTGCTTATCTGTGAAATAATGTCCTTAGGTTTCCCTTGCACTAATGACGCTAAGATCGTGAGCTATAGCTATATAATATGACAAATATGTGATATGGGATTCAACACTTCCCCTTCGTATGCATAGTTTATGCAGCCCAAAAATGTCGTCCCCTTCATAAGTGGTGATAGTATGTAGATGTGATTTCCCCTAACAATTGTCTAGCCAAAAGAATAGTCATGTATGTTGTGTATACATATGAATATCTTATTTGAATCTAGATACTAGTGACAAAAAGGCCGAACTATGAAAATGCGAGATAAGGACAAGAAAGGATAAAAAGGTCAACCAAATATGTCAAAATATGTAAAAAAGAATATACAGAGGACAAAAGTGCCTAGGATGGACACAAACGTCTAGGCCGCTAGTGTCTAGAGTGGGCACTGGTCTCCTAAGATAAATAACAACATATGTGAAAGTGACAAATATACAAGGATCCCTGTGACCTGACTAGAAGCGGGTATAGAAATGCTATATGTAGGAAGAGAAGTGCAACAATAGAGAGAAATCAAATAACATAGATTAAACAAGAGGATGGTGTCACCAGTGAATACTTTTCTTACTTAATATCCATGTATATAAACAACATATTGCCGACATAGTAAAGCAGTAATATGTGTGTGATTTTGTGAGGCTCCTAAGGCTCTTATCACATCCCAAAACCCAAAAATTTATCACATAGAGACTACATGATAAGCCCTACAAAATTCACACTTGGGTTGTTTATCCTTAGAGTTTGTGGAGGATGACATGATTACTGACAAGGTCCTACTTTGTGTTGATGACCCACCCCTACTCATTAGTGTTATCATTGGTGATGCACAATTGTGTAGGGTCCTCTTGGATGAAGGATCGAGGATCAAATTAGCTTCTTTCTCCCTTATCAAGAATCTTAGATACTCTATCGATGACCTTAAGCCTACCCACTTGACTTGTCATGGCTTTGAAAAAACCAAAAAAAACACATAGGATGCTTCTGGTAACACATCGCATTTGGACCCAAAACAATCTATATCAAGCTCATGGTTCTATACCATCCTTT
The DNA here is from genome assembly GCA_019776745.2 of Taxus chinensis. Classification (NCBI taxonomy): domain Eukaryota; kingdom Viridiplantae; phylum Streptophyta; class Pinopsida; order Cupressales; family Taxaceae; genus Taxus; species Taxus chinensis. The sequence continues at coordinate 25,691,119 of CM034156.1, forward strand.
CCCATACCTTTTATTGGGTTGACCATAAACACATCACATGCATGCAGTTGTATTGTCTGGGTACCAATGTATAAAATTCATCCAAAATCAAAAGTATTATGTAGTTAAACCTCTTTGATCTTAGGTCTGAAATCCAAGTTATATTAGCATATTCAAATGATAATGAACCTAATAGCCTTCAAAACACAATCAACAAAAACAAGTTTCCTGATGACATCGTGAACCGGTTACCTTCGGTTCTCCTACCTTGAGATGGATTCCCCACAACTCAAGAATAAAGAGCCAATGGGTGATGCCTCGACCTCTAACCACGTAGAATGTAACAAGTTAGGAATTTTGAAGCTCTTTAATGATCACCCTCCCCTTTCACCTATATCTTTTAGCAATATCGGTGTCTCGGAAAAAAAGGAGGTGCTTGAACCTAAAGGAAAAGGGATTTCTTGTTCCCCTACTCTCGACGAAGATTACATCATTTTGTAAGATGAGTTTAGGCACTTACAGGTATTGTACCACCAAAGTGCCTTATCCCAAGTACGGTGTTCTCTACTTGAAACTAATGTCATTTACATTTCTTATGAGCCCCATATCTATGATATTATCAATAGTGAGGATGAGGAAGAAACACTTCCTTATGTCCCACCCACTAATCCACCACTCATAAGCACTTCCTGGATCATATAATAGGTATATGACTATGCTTCACGTCACTCTCCCACAGCAACTCCACCACCTGTACCAACCTCTGATCCAACATTTTCATCCAACACTAGCCTCGGTGCCCCTTGCATAGCCTTTTTTTATTCTGCACCTAGAGAGGTCATATTAGATACTAGCATATTATACGTACAACATACTAGCTCTAGGTAGGAAAGAGACGATAGGTGATATGTGGGCCTACAAATTTATGTTGAATACCATGTTCCTCTCCCTACCTTATACAATGATGTGGTTATTCTATAACTCATGTATACATGAGAGGATAAACTCTCTCGACATCATCATAAGTTGGGAAACTTCTTCAAATAACATATGTGCTTCGATGATTATTTTGCTACTATTGATCCCATCTAGGATGAAATAGCTAAGTTACCCGATGTTCCATATCATTTCCAGGATGGAAATGTTATGCTAGAAAAACCAACCATTAGTTTACATATTGATGATGATCCCACACAGATAGTCATTTTTGGTGACTTATTTCTCATTTATGCGAGTGTCACATAGACGTCTTACGAAAACATAAAGAAGTATTGGAATGGGATATGTCGATATTCCTAGCATTGATTATGATATTATTTCCCATAACATGATTACTTACCCCAATGTCACTCTCGTTCAGAAAAATATAAGAAATCTACCGCACGAGATCAATGATTTGTGTCATAAGGATCTCATCAAACTCTTAGACATAATATTCATTCATATTGTGGACTAGTTTAAATGGGTGTTCAATATCATCCTGGTTCAAAAAAATCCACTTTGGCTATCTGTATTTTGTATTGACTTTAAAAACCTAAACCTCACTTGTCCTGAGAAGAAATTTCCTTTACACTCCATCGACGCCATAGTAGGGTACAAAATTTTATCTCTCATGGATGGGTTCTCGGGGTACAACCAAATGGGTGGACTAGGCTAAATGGGTGTTCAATAACGTCCTAGTTTTAAAAAAATCCACTTTGGATATCCATATTTGCATTGACTTTATAAACCTGAACATTTATTATCCTAAGAATAATTTTCCTTTATACTCCATCGACGCCATCGTCGATGCCACAATAGGGTACAAAATGTTATCTCTCGTGGATGGGTTCTCGGGGTACAACCAAATGGGTGGACTAGTCTAAATGGGTGTTCAACATCATCCTGGTTCTAAAAAAATCCACTTTGGTTATCCATATTTGCATTGACTTTAGAAACCTCAACCTTGCTTATCCTAAGAAGAAATTTCCTTTACACTCCATCAACGCCATCATCGGCGCCACAATAGGGTACGAAAGTTTATCTCTCATGGATGGGTTCTCGGGGTATAACCAAATCTAGATTTCCCCTAAATATCAACACAAGACTACCTTTATGACATAGTGGGGCACTTATTGTTATATAAAAATTGTCATTTTGACTCAAAAACATCGGCACAATGTATCAACACGCCATGACACATCTTTCATGACCTCATACAAAAAATAGTCAAATTCTATGTCGATGATCTATTCATCAAATCTCGATGCACAAATGATCATTCTCATGACTTAGACATTTCCTTAAGACACCTTTATAAAAATAAGTTTTTCTTTAACCCGAGAAAATGCATATTCTAGGTAAAATGGGGAAAAATCCTAGGTTTCTTAATCTCTAAATGTGGCATTGATGTCAACCCAACAAAATTTAAATCCATCCGCCATGACCATCCTCCATAGAAGACATACACACTTTCCTCAAAAAACTTGGGGTAATCCAAATATTTGTCCCTGATTTTACCTATCACACTCGTGCCATAAATATCCTACTTTGGAAGGCTTCCAAATTAGAATGGACCAAATATTGTCAATGGTATTTTGACAATATGAAACACTATTTATCCATGTTACGAGCCCTATAGTTTCCTTCACCAAATCGACCTTTGCTATTATACACCTCTTCCACTCTAGTGTTCATAGGGGCAATATTAGCATAGGAAGATGAAAATGGCAAGGAGCATGTTGTCTATTATGTTATTCAAGACCTACTAGACTATGAAACATGATATACTTCCATTAAATAGGATTGTCTAGAAATATATTACACATCCATGAAGTTACATCGCTACATATTGTATCGTACTACCTATGTCATTATTCATATAGATCCCTTACAAGACTTCTTCTCACATGTTATCCTCCTGATAGATCGTATTGAGAATTATATGGCCCTCCTTATAGAGTTCGACCTTCGTATCATCACATGAAAGGAAATAAAATTCCAAGTTATAGTAGACCAATTAGTTGTCGCCCCCATCTCTAATCCTCAACCTATTCATGATGGATAACATAATGACTACATCCTCCTCATTGAGGACATGGACAACTCCATTGTTATAAAATATTACTACTATATCTTCATGTCCAATCTTGATGAGTAGTCCTCTGAGGCTAGTAATGAAGCACGCTCCCCACCTAAAACCAGATTGATGACTGAAATCATTGAGGAGGTCACCATTGATCTCCATGAAGATACATAGATGTTTCACTTTAATGGGAAAAATTCCTCCAAGGAGTTCGGTAGGTTGTGTACTCACCAACCCCTTTGGTAAAACTTTCCCTCTCTCCTATCGACTCAAGTTTGAAGTCACCAACAACATTATTAAGTATGAAACTCTTATCTTAAGCATACATGCCACCTTAGCCAAGGATGTCTCCTATCTCCATGCCATGGGTATTATAAGTTGTTGTGTCAATAGGTCAGTGGTGCATATCAGTGCCACAACAAAACCTTAAACCTTATTATGACTTAGTCCAGGTTAAACACATGTAGAAACAAAATCACGCACATACTACTATTGTACTATGTCATCAAGTATATTGATATATGCATGGAACTCAAGCAAGAAAACTATTCAATGGTGACATAAGCCTTTTTTCATCTACTAGTTTTGAGTGTTTCTATTGTCTTGCTCTCTCACATTTGTCATTTCTATACCCAAATATAGTCAGGTCATTGGGATCCATGTATGTCTGTCTTTTTACATCTGTCGTTATTTATCTCAGAACACCAACACCCACCTTGGACACTAGCACCCAGGTGCTCCTACCCATCTTGGGTACCTTTTTTCTCTTGGTTCTTTTTACTTATTTTGAAATTTGTGGTTGACCTTTCTAGTTTTTTATCCTTATCTCGAGCTCATGTTTGGGCTTTTGGGTCACTAGTGTCGAAATTCAAACAAGAGACCCATATATATACACAACATACACTATATTATTCTAGGTAGAAATTCTAAGGGGCAATCACATCTATATACTATCACTACCATCAAAGGGATTACATTTTTGGGTTGCATACACTACATAGGAAGGAGAATTGCTCAATTCCATATCACACATTTGCATCTTATCTAGCTACAAGCCCACTATATTGGTGTCATTAGCACGAGGAAAGCTTAAGGACACTATTACACACACAAGCACAAAGAAATACATAGATTCTAGAATGTAGTGCATCGTTCGGTCATAAGATCACTCATAGAGTGATCGCTGAGGTCAAATTGACTTCACATATTGCATTTTTCATTCCAATTTGATGTGTTTGTGAGTTTGTGTCAGTATCTAGGGTTTTTTTTGCATGTTACAGGTACCCTCAGTGAGCAAAGAGTGAATATCAAGTGATTGACAGGAATTGATAGTGAAACCCTAATAACACAACAAAAAGTAGATTCTAAGCTTCTATGCAAACACCAATGCCTAAGAGCAGTCACCAATGCCCGGGTGCCCCTATCCAACACTAGGCACCCATGTGTAGCATCATTTTCAAGATCGATATTTTACATAGAGTAGTTGTGACACTGCTTCATCCTTGTTTAGTACCTTATACTTCCTAAATCAATTGTAGATTGTGTAGGATTCAACTAAGTCATCTATCTCTCTTATTTACTTATATTTTTTCATTGCTTGAGTACTTAGCATTTTTATATCTATTGTATTTAATCATATATGTTATTCTACAGTTGTATTTAGTAATGTTTTTATTAAATCATTTGGTGAACCCAACCTTCTTCGATCTCCTTGCCGTAAGATCCTACAAACCATCATGGATAAGAAGAGGTCATCATCTCCTAAGAATAATATGGCCAATACATATCTGAACCCTATTTTTGACGATGCTTCTATGTAATTTGAATTTTGTGACCTCTACCAAAACCCTCGCTGTGATTCATCCATTCTCCAAGAACTTCTTTCTTTCCAAAACACCCTTCCTGCTAACTTTGACAACTCTAACATTTTCATAGTCTCCCCTGACCAAAACTTTACTTCATGTTTTCCTTTCTCTTCCATAGTCACCCATGTTGTTGCACTTTCTTATCCTCCTCTTATAGCACATGATAATACTACTACAGATTCTTTACTTGATCATGTTTTTGCTTGTGCTAATATGGATTCCAATTCTTCTACTTCTAATGTTGAAAATGTAAATGTGCATGATGTTGTTTTTCTTAGTAGTCAAGATGAGTGTCAAGTTTTATCTCCTACTCTTCCTGCTTCTAATTTTTTTCCAATGATTACAATGATAATTCTAATAGTAGTACTCCCACCACTTCTTTCTATGTTGATGATAGTCTCGATGAAATACTTTCTTGCAAAATTATGTCTAATAGTGGTTTCCATTATGCTTATGATCATGAACATGTTAGTGATGATGTTACTTCTCTTAAGACAACTGAATGTGAATTTACTAGTCCTCTTTATTCTACTTTTGAATTTGTTGCTCATGATGATTCTATTCCTACCACTAGTACCCCACTTATTATTTATTTCCCATAGATCCTCCATTTTCTTCTCCTCCTCTTTCACCTCTTTCTTCTTCTTCAGAAGTTGTTTCTCATGATTTTTCTACTCCTACCACTAGCACACATCTCATTATATCTTTTAAGGCTACATTTATCATTCCCATATAGCCTCCATGTTATTATCCTCCTCTTCCACCTCCTTCTCCTCCTTCCACATCCGCTCCTTCTTCTAACATTCCCATGATCACTCACAATGGCAAGATCCAACCTCTCAATATGCCTCTTACTTCACCAACCATTCCTTCACATGATATTCTATATCTCATGCATGTTGTTGGTACTTTGCAATCTCAAGTTCATACACTCTGCCTTGAAAGTAATGTCTATTATGCTTCTATTGACAATAATTCTTTGCATGACAATCATATTCTTAAAAAGATTCATAATTTTGCTTTTTCAAAGGACTTAATCATGCCTAACTTTCCACATTTTGATGGCATTTCAAATCCTTATTTACATCTTAAGAAATATCGTTCATCCATGTATGCTCATTCTAATGATCACTCGTTACTCAAATAATTTCTTCATAGTCTTGTTGATCATGATCTCCAATGGTATACTCATTTTCCTTATGGATCCATTAGTACTTTTTATGATATGGAAGATTTTTTTCTTAGGAAATTTATTTCTAACAATGGTCCTAAAGTTACATATGAATGCTTGCCTTCATTACATCAAGGAAATAATGAAATAATTTTAGATTAGATCTTATGCTTCAATTCTTCCATGAATCAGTTATTATTTCATCATAATGATTTAGAAAAATAATTTATTATTTGTTGTGGTTTGATTCTTACATTGAAAGAAAAAATATTATATGATACATGTCAAACTTGTACTATCTTATGCTACAAATTTATTGATTTATAACAAAATTAATTGCTGCAAATGTTATATCACCCTCTTTTACTTCTACTACGACTTCATCGTCTACTACTTCTCCTCTTTCATACATTAAATTCCCTCCACTATCACCATATCCTTCTCTGTGTAAGTGTCCTCCTTCTCCTCCACCACATCGACATACACCTAATTCTTCTCTACCTCCTACTCGTGAACCATTACAATTCTCACATAATGAAAACCGTCATGATGTATTGTGTGCTTTAATTGATAAGCACTTAATCTGATTACTTTCTAATGAGCATCATCCACCTCACCACTTGCAATTTCAACGTGATTTCCCTTCTTAAAATTTCCTTTGAATCAATGGCCATCGTGATAATGATTGTTATGCTCACTATGATCACTTACAAAAATTAGAAGACAAAGGTATCATTTTTTTCTGCTCGCCCTCTCGTAAGCACTCTCTTTCACCTATTTTGTATAAGCGTTCTTCCACCACTATTAACTTGTCTCCTTCACCTTCATCTAAAGTAGTCATTTACCCAATGCCTAAGGTCATTATCCATCCACATCCTCCATCTAATCCACCTATGGTTGCATTATCTAATTCTTCATAAATTTCCATAGTACCTCATTATCTTCCTAAACAAATTACTTCCACACTTCCTCCCACCAAACCTTATATTCTTGGCTTCAATCCATATCAATTTTTCACTTATCCTCAAATTGTTCCTACTTCACATGCTCCATCTATGCCTTGCAGGAATCTACATATCTAGTCGATAACATCCACTTTCATTTCATTACCCTATTACACACTCTCTTGCTTTGGTTCACACTTTACTGTTGAGGGAATACTACATCATTAAACCTCTCCTTTCACAACTCATTATTTGTGCTTCATGTCATATATGTTCTTGCATCTCATCTCACGTGAAAAACTCATTTTGTGATGACAAACTCTTGTTTTATGGTTCATTCTTGACTGCTGAGGGGGCATTTATAAATGAACCTCATTCTCACACTGGGGGGAATCACTCTTCTTCCCCCCTTTATTCTACTCACACGTGATTACAACCATTGTTTAACATTCTCTCATCATACAAATATCAACGCATAATTATTCCATTCTTTTGTATTGTCTACTTAATATTGCTCTTTCATATTATCTATTCTATTACATCACATACATCTATTTCTATTCATCACATTCTATGCTCTTCATTTTTTATTCAAATACAAATCTTATTCTAATCATTACTTATCTATTTATTTCCACATTATCATGACATTTCAAAATAACCATTACAACCATTTCATATACAATATATCATCATTACCCAAAGTGCAAACAATAATCATCACATCATATACCAGTACACATCAACAACACACATCATATAAATATCCATTTATATCTATATATCTTGTCAAAAATAATAAGTTTCAAAATAAAATCACTGGGGGCAAGCCCCCATGCATCACTAAAACATATACAATACATCACACATCGCCCTTGTTATCACTATATAAAATTACGAGAGCTTTATAACTAGAGGATTCATCACTCACTCTACGCCGCTGACCTTGGCCTTTATATCTCTCTAACTCACTCAATAATACAAAAATCTTGGTTGTCTACTCAAAAAATTGTCCCTGTATCTCAACATATCTAGCAAAAACATCCTTCACTAGTGATGCAACCTAGAATTAACTAGATAACACCCTAGACGCACTGGCACATCACTCAGCCTAGACTGAGCACTCACCTGAAGTGCCCAAAGGTACCAGGTCCCTCTTTAGGGTTGCTGTAGCAGGATGTTAGCGTGATGAAGGAAGAAACATATAGATCCATAACTAATCCATCATTCTACAATGCATGCCATATTCAGATCTATGAAAGAACAAGCTTAAACAATAATCATGATTGAATCAAGAACATGCACTACTCAATTACACACAAGAATGACACTTAGATTCAGCCAATAACTTCCATCTATTAATAAACACAGAAGCTCCTTACAATAATGGCATTCTATACCGATGCGCACATGGATCTGATATAGTAATCCAGTCATATGCACATATCTCTTTATGCTTACCTCTTATGCTGCTATACATATATCTATATATACCTATATATCTCTCTCTATATTCTCTCTCAGGTATTATGTCACTACATCATATATATAGGGTGGGGACTTTCCCTTCACCACTTATCTATTCCAAAAATAGGTTGCATGCTATTAATAGCCACGCGCCATTTACAGGCATAGCCACACATGCAAGTGTGCTATCTATAGACCTCTTATAGTTAACTGAAGTGACAATCCTATTCTTAGCTCATCTCCATGCAAAATGCTTTGATCTGATCCTCTAAAGATAGACAATGTGTGGCGCACATGTCTCTACATTGTTGGTGTGTTCTGCACACCATCTTCTAAAAATAGGTCTTCATGCTCAAAATCGGCTAAGTCCTAAATGTTGAACTTGCCCTCCATGTGCATGGGTTCTTCCTGTCCATTCACACCCTTAAACCTAGCCTATTTTCCCATGCAGACTTCTTGTGTGAGTTTTGTCAAGTGTTCTCTGATCAACATTACCCCACACTAATCTCATTGTCACTGAACAATGGGTATCTCCAAAAATTGAAGTAAAGAATAGAAGAATGGAAAGAATAAGAATGAAAGAATGTAGATGAATAAAGAAGTTTTATGAGGCAGCCTCCTCTATATCAGTTTGAAGTATCAACTCTGGATACTCCTCCTTTATTCCGGCCTCCAAGGCCTACCATTCAGTGAGTGCTTGTTCTGATTTTTCTAGAATGTCCACAGCAATGGACTCCAATTCATCCCTCGCAATCTCCCCTTTTTCATTTTACAGAACCAACACAATGCTGGACATTGAGGTCATTCTTCCTTCTAGAAGATCCATCTTCTGAGCAATGAGCTTCCCAAGCTCTTCCAGCTGAGTCTTGTGTGGCTCTTGTGCTGCTGCCAGGGCCTCGCGCTTCTACTTAACCATTGACAATATTTCTGCATGGCCCAATGTTTCGTCCTTCATTGCTCTCTAGACCTCATTGTTTTCTTCTAGGGTCTTTATATTGATAAGTGCCTTTGGAGCTGTGCAGATGTTCAAAGCCTAGTCTGATTTCTTCAATACTTCTTGTAGCACTTGCAGCAGCCCTTCATAGGATGCAATCTTTCGCATCACTGAAGCTTTCTCTCATTCTACCTCTTGTTCTGAATTCCTTGGCACTGGCATGCGCAGAGGTTCATCTTCAAGTACCAGGTCCACCAACTTTCCTACATAATGTATCGCTAAGGGAAACATCTATGGTACCTTGGGCTCCAAGTGTGGCCTAGCTCTTATGACATTGTCTCCAATCTCCTCTGTGATGCTGATAAATACTTCATTCTTCTTCTGTGCTAAGTCCCTCTCTTTTGTTATGCATGTTATCTCTACATCCTTTGTCTTTAGCTCCTCACGCAATGCTCTTATCATTACATCTTTGTCCATGTTTCTTCTAGCAACTTCAGTAGAAACCTTCACCAATGCGTTACTGACCTGCTCATTTGACATGATAGTAGGCTTTACTGTCATATGTCTAGCTTGGGGTGCCTTCTTCAGCCATCTCAACATGCATGACTCTTTCCATACATCAAATTCAGGCTCATCCATGTGGGTATGCATTGACCATGAGAGTTTCTTTCTAGTGTGCGAATGGTCACCATATCCCCATCCATTAATTCCCAGCCAAATAAATTATTTTGTTCTACAGTTCTTTGGAAACGTGCATAGATTATTTTTACGGTGTCCTCTACATAGCCCATGATTAGTGCACTGTGTTCCCTACTCATCCTCTTCAATCTAGGATCCTAGGGAATTATAGCTTCAAGGTTAGGAGCTTGTCCCATTACACCTTGAACAATTGCATGTGAAGATCTTAAGGTTTCTTTCTCTCTTTCTTCTCCGTCCTTCATCTCTTCATATTTTTTCTCTTCCTCATTTTGTGGCTCATCTTCTTGCTTGAGTGGGGTAGGAGATGCACGCTCGCTCTCCCCTGATTCCTCTGCTTCTTCATCTAACTTCAACTTTCTTCTCCTCTTTGGTTCAGTGGTCTCCTTGTGTGGAGAGAGACGAGGTGATTTCCTTACCATTTGTGGGGTTCCACCTTGAGTCCTTGTGTGTCTAAATACTTTCTTAAATCTGTGCTCCCCTGCTCAACCTCTGTATCTTCCTCTTTGTCCTGTCCCTGAGGTGGAGTGGTCATGCGTTGTGACTCTTCTCTGTCATATGGTTGCTTTCTTCTATGCTCCAAGCCTCCACTATCTTCACGCTCCTCTTCTTCATCCTCTACTTCAACAGTTTCTGTGGGCCTTTGCGCTGGTATGTTTTCCATTGTGTGCTTACCCTTTGGTGGCCCTAGGAGCATGAATTCATTCTCCACATACTTATTGTTCTCCATCTTGGGCTTCAGCTGAAGATACACTAATGTTGCCCCTATATCTACTACAACTAGACTTATTATTGGCTTAATATTCAATACCTCCGAAATGAGCCTCTCGACATAGGCACTCCTTCCTAGATACACATACTTTTTCCTCAACATGTGGTAGTCACAGTCTACCTTATCTACATTGAATACCAGTCAGCACGTGTCTGTGAATCTATGAACAAATGCTTGGAAATACCTTGCAGTGAATGCGTAAGGCAATTTACACCAAGGGCTCCAGACTCCATCTCTCATTGGGAAGCGTGATGTAGAAATGTTGATATACAACAAACTAGACTTGTTTCCCCACTACTGATGGTAGGTCCTTCAGGATGCTTCACTCTTCTCCAAATGCCGTGTGAAGCCTGTTGTACCATTTCTTTGCCCTTTGCTTGACATCATCTGTCATGGACCCTTTACATAGGTACTTGCTAAACCTTTCAGCTGGTGAATTATTCTCCATGGTATTCCCATACCTTTTCTTTTGGCCCATCTGGTACTCCAATTTCCATGAATACCAGTGATAGTAGAACAGCCCCAAAGCTAATCTTCCCTCTTGTGCATGCTTCCTCGACTATTTGCTCTGCAATGTAGCCTGCAATATTGTAGACTACTCCTTCTAACATCTTACTGTGCAACGTGTAACCACATAGTATTTACCTGTGACCACCGCTCCTGGTCATTCAACTTTGTAACAAGGTGTGTTGCTGCTTGCACAACCAGACAATTCTTCAACTTGTCTATATCCATACCGCGCGGACCCTTCAGGTACCCCAACTCCTATCTGGTCTTTAAGATCATGGCTTTATCTATGAGATCATTCTTTATATCCTCTCCTGTGGCCTTCAAACCTGTCACCATTGAGATAAGCATGGATGAGATTCTAACTCTGCATCCTACAAAGTAGAAGAAGTCCTCATGCACTCTACTCATGAGCCACTGGTACAAGGGCTCATACTTCCTAAAATATGGAAGCTCGTATAATTGGTAGACCCCAATTCTCTTCAGAAGCTTCTCACCTACATCATCATAAACCAGCATGTCATCTGTTGTACATTTGTTTGTCCTTGTAGTGAGCAAGGAATCGAGCTCCTTCTTATTCTCTAAGGTCATGTGATTGTATTTCTTACTTTTCTTTTTCTAATGGGTGAATCCCATTCCTGGCTGATGATGACTCCTTTTGGATATTGCATTTCTGAAAAATCACTTTCAGGTGCCATCTCTTCCTCCTCAATGACCACCTTCTTCTTTCCTTTTGCTCCTACTGCAGCTGCCTTCTTGGGTGCCATTTTTACCTTGCAATCGTCTCCTCTTTAACTCTGTAATTTGTGAATCAAACCCTAGCTCGATTCAATCATGCCCTAGGTGGAAACTTCATGCCCTAACTCCTCTCTATCACCTTGCTTCACTCAAACCCTTCACCACTGGGGACACAAGCTTCTTTTCACACAGATCTATTTGTCACGCTTGGTTTCACACCCTTCGCACCTTAACCCAATCACTCGGCTCTTCACACTTAGCTCTTTCCTCAAATACTCTTAGTCGCAACGGTAAAAATGAATTCACATCCCATCCTTATATAATTTTTCAAATTTTGATGCATTTATTACTCTTTCACCTACCAAATATCCTCTCATTCATTGACCAAATTCATTCGTTCCGCGTGGTACATCTTCATGCCCTAGCTATAACCTTCTAGTGTACCTTCCTACCCTCTGGTCACAGACTTCTCTTCAACGCATGCCCTTGTGCCCGAGTACCTCATCACTGTACCTTCTCCTAGTAGTTATCATGGCCTCTACTTACCTCACATTATACTGTCCTTTCATTCATCTCCATCCTTGGTCACTTTTGAGAAGAAATCTTCTTTTGACTTAAAGCACACCCGTAGCAGCTTATTCCTTTCACCTTTCAATTCCCACAGTCTTTTACTTGGATAACTACAACCACCCCACACTAAAAGTATGTGCAGTCCTTTATGCATAAACATTCTTCACATAGTAATTAGCTTCATGCACGTACAAGCACGCTTATTACACAAGAACATACAACTAAATTGACAAAGCATAATGACAATGAAGGAAATACATAATTGAAAACCTAATCTAAATGGCAATACTGCCTTATTACAAACACCAAGAAGACTTATTTATAGTAGGGCTTCAGCCTACTCCCGTTAAAGTAACTGGGTAGCCGTGTTCCATCAAGTGCTTCTAACTGGTAAGCACCTGATTCAAGTATGTAAGTTATGACATACAACCCCAACCAATGTGTTTTGAGCTTGCCTGGATGGCACAAGAAATTAAAGTCATAAAGAAGTACCATTTGTCCAACTGCCAATTTTTATCTCCTTATGTTTCTATCATGCCATGCTTTCTTCCTGGCCTTTTCCTTGCTTCTGACTCCATCGTGTTATGGCTCGTCGTTCATCCAGTTGAATCATCTTCTCAATAAACTCTTCTAAATCTTGCTCATCATCTAGACCTCCAGTGCGTGCAATGCGTAAAGAAGGTAACATAAATTCTATAGGGAGAATGACTTCTATGCCAAACACCAACTGAAATGGTGTGGCTTTGTTCAATCTCTTATAAGTTGTTCTATATGCCCAAAGAACAATTGACACTTTATCATCCCAATCCTTTCTTCCAACATCACAATTTTTTGTCAATGTCTGGCTCAAAATCTTGTTGAAAGCCTCAAAGTTCCATTTTCCTGAGGGTGGTAAGGTGTAGTCTTATGGTGGGCAACCATAAACTCATCTAATAGGATCCTTATGGTTTCATTTAAAAAGTGTGTACCCCTATCACTTGTCAAACTTAAAGGACATCCATATCTTGTAAGAACATTATCCCATAGAAACCTAGCTGCTTGTAGCTGCATACATACAGTCCTTTGTAGGTGCTGCTTCTACCCACCGTGTGAGATAATCTATGTAACTTAATGATATAGCATGATCCAATCCTATGTTGCGATTGGTGAAATAGGTCATACAAAGTCAATGGCCCATTTCTCAAATGGTTCGGCACTAGTAATTGGTCTCGTGAAGGCATTTCATCTCTTTGTCCTGGTTTTCCTAGGTGTTGACAATGGTCACACGCCTTATAATATTCTTTACATGTCTTTATACAATGTCTCCCACCATAATCCAGCAAGTAGGATCTCCCGAGCATTCACATCACCTACATAATGGCCTCTTGCAATACCACCATGGGATTCTTCCATAATATCCTTGCGCTCATGCTCTAATACACAACGGTGTAATACTTCATCTCTACCTAACTTGTAGAGGTCACCACTGATTAACATAAATGGTGCCGCACGTATAGCAAGTTGTTTCTTTTCTAATGCCTTCATTCCTTCTGGTGTTATACCAGTCCGTAGAAAGACAACAATGTCTTCTAATTCTGATGGTGCATGGCGTTGTAACCTATATAACTGTGCATCTGGCATGGTTTCTTCAATTGTCTGTGCTTCCTCTCCTAAGTTAATTATAGACAAGTGGTAATGGTCCAGAGTTACTTTTCCCTGGCTTCACCACAACTGTGAAGTCAAACTCTTGAAATAAGAGTACCCATATACATATGTGCCCTTGAAAGACGGGTTTGTTCACCAAATATTTCAATGCCATGTGATCTGTATAGAATACAAATGGTGTAGCTATAACAATACTGTCAAAACTTGTGCAATGCATAGATCATTGACAAAGCTCCGTGCTTTGTAGTTGTATAATTCTGTTCAGCAGGGAGTCAGCTTCGCTACTAGCAAAGTAGATAGGATGATCGACAATACCTTCTCTAGGTTGAGATAACATTGACGCTAATGGTTATGCCAGAGGCATCCATATGTACATGAAATGGTTTATCCCATGAAGGAAAATGTAGGATAGGTGTGGTAATAAGTTTCTCTTTCAATGTTTCAAATGCAAATGCTGTTGCGATTTTCCCCAATAAAATGTACCTTTTCCTTTTAGTAACTCCTCTAAAGGTACCGATCAAATTTTGCATATCCCTTTATGAATTTTCCTATAATATCCTATGTGACCTAAAAATATGTGCACCTCATTTGACTAGTAGGCACTTCCAACCCTAAAATGACTGCAACCTTAGCTGGATCAACAAGTAATCCTTCCTTGCATGATTAGGTGTCCCAATAGTATTCCAAAAGGTGTAGAAAATATGTACTTCTTTACTATTCAAAGAGATACTCAATTGTCTGCACCATTCAAACATTAAGTGCAAATTGTCACAATGATCCTTAACAAGAAACCATATAGTTTCCATTCATTGAGGTAGACTTGCAAAAGAAGTTATGAATAAAATGGATTTAAATGCCATGAACAACAATGCATGCAAGAATACAACAAGCACGTTTTTCAATCTCAAAAGGCATAACAATATAGGAAAAACTCCCCCATTCATTGTAGTAAAAT
Organism: Taxus chinensis; assembly: GCA_019776745.2. NCBI lineage: Eukaryota > Viridiplantae > Streptophyta > Pinopsida > Cupressales > Taxaceae > Taxus > Taxus chinensis. Next base: position 25,706,425 of record CM034156.1, read on the forward strand.
TTGGTCAAATTTCTTGATCCTTCTAAGAGTAATTTGAACCTTATGATACCCAGAAAACCCATCAATGTAAAGGAATATATTTCTTGCCTTGCAACTCCTTCCAAGTATTTCTTCAATGAATGGTGTTAGGAAAGGGATCTGTTGACACATGTTGCATTTAGCTCCCTGTATTCCACACATATTTGAATTCTACCCATCATTTTTTGATACTGATCACCATTGGACTAACCCATTTTGGGACTCATCTGAGGCTTGATGATTCACTGAATTCAACATTTTATGTCAATTTCTTCTTTTACCTTTTCTATGTAATTTGAGGATTCATTATGTAAGGTCTCTTAAGCACATGGCTCAGAAAGCACTTAGCTCCTTATCAATCATTATATTCATTTCCCCAAGTGATTCATGCATGCCTTTAAGTTCATGATACCCTTGAGGGAATAAGATCCTGGTAATCCTTAGTAACTCAATGATCTTTGAGCACTTCTGATTTTGACTTCAGTAGTCTCCAATCATGACCTCCTTAGGCTCAGCCTCCAATCCTATATTGACCTTCTTTTTCTTGATTGGTTCATGGTATGCACGTGTATCCTTATCTACACTATCCAACTACCTTGTCATGCCCCCTGTGAATGGTATTCATATATCTAGGTTTTCAACTTCTTTATCATCCAAAACCACTTGATACACCATATTTCCTTTTTCTTTCTCAAGACAAGTCATGTTCAAGCATCTTCCTGGAGTCTTCTCCTTAATGTTCTTCAAAACACTTTTTTCTATCTGATTATGTCTCACTCAATTAATTCTTTTATGAGTTCCTCCACCTTTGCACTATCCCTCCCATGGTTAACTCACTTGACAAATTTTAATGCCTATTCTATTACCAAGTGTTAAGAAAAAATGTAGTCAAAGGTTTGGATCATTCCTGCCTAAGTCAAACTTTTTCCAGTTTTAGTCTCTTGTATGTAGTTCTATGCGTATACATACCAAGCACATGTGCCCACCCTTCGTAGAGTGTAGTACAATTTATGCACCCAGAGTAAAGGTGGTAATGCTTCATGTCCTATCAAAAATCTAGAGTCTCTCACACTACTGAATGTGGTGCTGAACAGGTTGATCACCATTATAAACTGCAAATCTACGTAGGTGCATTACTTCTTACAAACTTGGTAGATAAGGTGATTCTAATCTCCTTCCAATCTATAAGATTATCTTTATGAACTACCTACCAGCACGCTACTATCCCGCACAAGACATATGCTAACATGTTTCTTCTCCTGACTTGGTCTATGCACTGTGCCTAAATGGCTTTCGGAAAATATAGGAAGATCTTCTGCTCATGTATACCAAGGTACTGCACCACCTATCCGTCGAACAGAATGAAGTCCATTCTTGAGATGGCAACCGCGCTTTCAAAACCTTGCGCCCTACTAGTTCATATGTGCCATGAGCCCAATTGTCACAAGAAATACTCATAGTATAACTAATAGAATGAGAATCCTCCCACTATAGGATGCCTTCCTTTTGTTGGTACCCAAATTTTTTCTCCTTTTCAGTCTGAGCAACATCAAAGATATGGCATGAAGCTTGAAGATAGATGGATCATGGTGTGTGTCATTTTGTAGCCGGGGATATGATCTAACTGACACTCAGATTTGTGGAGAGATGGATAGCACTCAAATAGGACTTGATCTTGTCCTAACTGTTTTAGGTTGTTCCTTTCAACCAAGGTAAGAGAACCTATTTTGTAACCCTCAAATGGTGAAGGAGATGAAGATATCCCTCAATTTTTGTAAATAGTATGAAAAGGGCCTTGGGAAAATATGATCAACACTCCAAATCTAACTTTCACAAGTTGTCACTTCCAGATTATGGAGATACTTTCAATGCAAGACAAGGGTTACTGAAGACATTTTGAAATCCTGATCTGTTCTACATACTTTAGCAACTAGATTTTGATCTTTTGTGGGTATACAGGGAAAAAAAGGGGTAAAACAGGGTAGGATTAGTTGTTTTGAATGATTTTTGGGTGGGAGTTTAGACAAGACAAACCAAGGTCTGCCAGACTCTTTGAGGATTTCAGCAAAATATGGAGAAACTTAATAACAGAAAGTATCAAAATGGTTAATCATCCCTTCAACCAGGATATGTGCATCAAATGGAGGCCCAGATCTACACTTTTCCACACAATCTTTGATCATCTATCACAAAATCTTGAGTTAGAATGAACCAATGAAGCATTTAGCAATCACTATTTAATCATGACCTAAGGTGCACCCAAAGGTTTACAAACAATCTCTGAAATCAAGGAAGGTAAAGTGATTTTAAATTTGTTTATCTCTTTATCAGATGAAATCTCTTCTGAATGTGAGATTGCAAATGCCACTAAACTATCACAAGAAATGAGACCATGTATGATCAAGAGAGATTTTAAACACAAGACTGCAACAGGAAACAAGAAACACAAATTTGAAATGCATTATGAAATGTAAGCATTCACAGATTTTTCCCAAAGACAACACAAAATAACTCAAACTTGATCAGATTTATTAGCAGGGGAATGTTTTGAAAACAATCTCAGAGCTTGTTAATGGCTATACATGTGTAACCAACTTAACATGATTTGAAATCTGATACAGAGAGAGTTACATGAGTTTCTCAAGTGGTCACTCAGAGAATGGGCTTCTTCCCATATTTTCCACTGAAATTATTAGTTTTCTAGAATTTTTAAAACTCTTCCAACCCTTTTCATGAAAAATTCATGCAATATATAGCTTTTGATCTCCTTTGAACCTTCTTTTGCAAGAAAAGAATATGCCAAAGGATCAAATTTGTTACAAAAATTCCTCATGATTGCAGACAGGGACGTTTAACAAAACATGTCCAAAAAGTTTCCAGTTGTCTCAAAAAGAGATGAATCATTGCAAAATTTGCATCATTATCCATTGTGGAGGCACATTTTTCATCTTCAAAGCATGCAGACCCCCTTCCTTTCATTATTTCATCCTTATCCCTCCAAAATTTGACTCTGCAACTTTTGGATTTGATATTTCATGTTTTTGGATGGGTTAGGGAAAAAATTCATTTCAAAAACATCTCTGATCTTCAAATTGATCCTCAAAATTGATTGCATTGGTCCTTGTAGGCACAAATGACATGAATTTGTCAAAAAATTGATGAAAATTGATGCAAAAAACCACATCCAAACTTCCTGGAGCATTCTAGGGAAAAAATGGTGGACAGAGCAAAAAATGGGCTACCATTGATTCAACATTCAACTTTTAATCTATGCCCTCCACGTGGAGAAAAACCATTGGAGATGGGCTTTGGAGGTGCCTTTTTCCACTTTACATTTTTTAAAAGGAAATGCCAATGGCAAGATTTGATTCGGCATGGGCACGGGTTTCACATTTTTACCCTTTTGACCTTTTTATTCTGATGGCCATGTGGCACCATTCCATTGGATGCGGACCTGAGCTTCATTTTACCTTTTAACCTTTTTCCAGGAAAAATTGGAAAATTTTGATATTTTTCCCCACACCTCCACCTCATGAAAATGGCCTTGACATGTGTCCCAAAGTGGGCCCTGATTGGAATCGTGGACCGATTCTACACATTTCCACCTTTTTTGGAAAAAGGCAAAATTTTCTCAAATCTTCCCCAATTTGCACCCGCACCTCCTTTGAGTATTGTTCTGTCCCTAAATCTGCCACATTGTGTTCCATTCTGATTGATTCACTGCGGAGCCCTAGGCATTTTCTTTGCACTTTAACTCTTTTTCCAAAATGCCTTAAGGCACAAAAAGACCCGTTGCTTCTCATCCAATCAAAAGAGGACACATCATCATTTTGGGGAAAATTTAGAAATTTTCTCTGCCACTTGAATTCAGGCAGATTAGCACTTGGCAGGGCCACGGGGGTAATTTGAAAATTTTAGCCAAAGTTTTCCATTCTAAAAATTCCTTAAGTTCTCAAAATGACCCGCTACTCCTCCTCCAATCAAAACATGCCACGTAAGCAACATTAGAACCAATCAGAGTAAAGTGGAGCCATGGGACCAAATTCACCCTTTTGCCAAAAAAGCAAAAAGTGATAAGTTAAAACAATTTTCCACCATCCCTCGGCCAATTAGAACAAGCCACATTACTGATGAATGCTGAAGAAGAAATTGATGGGAAAATGACCCCGTCTGACTGTCAAAACACAGAAAATGCCAGGGATGCCTTAGAATTCAATTTTTTCGCTAAGGACGACAAATTTCTTGAAATTGAACCAACTGAAACATGTTTTCAAAGCATTTTTTTTATCATGGAATTGGATTTTCAATGGCATACAAGTGCAAATCGATCAATTTTAAACTTCCATGATTGGGCAAAAAGGAAAAATGGTAGAGCCCGCAAATTTTGGAAAAATTAGGGCACAAAACAGGGCACACATGTAGATTTCTTTCAAATTGGGGCAAAACAACAAGTTTGTGAGCATTTCAAGGCATTCGACTAGAGGGAAAAGTTGCAGACCACCAATTTGAGAGAAAAACGTTTCAGAGCACGCAGAATGAAGGAAAAATTTAGGGCAAAATGGTGCAAGCTCAAAAATGGCACCAACATCGGCTCCTTCTCAGGGATGGGCACTCCCAGTGAGTGCCACAAGAACAAAAGAAGTAGACCAAGTGCCAAAAACAACCATTGGGAAATGGATTCAAAAATGTAGGGTAGAAAAACTAGACCCAATCGACAAAAAATGGCTGCCAAGAACAGGGAAAAAACAAATCGACAAAAACAACAAAAACAGAGCCAAAAAACAAAGACTATACACTATACAAGTGGTGCATACCTCAAATTTGGGGATTAATCCAAGAAATGCTTCAGATGCCTACCATTAATAGGTAGTTCAAGCAATTCCCCATCTAAGTCCTTGAGAAAAAAAAGGTATTTTCACCAATTCTGATATCAATGGAGTAAGGGCCCATCCAAAATGCATCAAATTTACCATGTTTTCCCTTATCTTCATGCTACTATCCCACAACAAAACCATATCTCCAACATTGAAATCCCTAGGAGTGACCTTCTTGTCAAACAACCTCTTCAACTTCTCTCTAAATCTGACATGCCTTTGGTGGGATGCTCTTCTTTCTTCATCCAGCTCAACAATCTGATTAATCCTTGCTTCATATGGACTGACCTCTTGATCTTCAAGTTGTTGAACAAACTAAAATGAAGATAATTATAGATGTAAGGGCAGAAGAGCTTGAGTTCCATACACCAACTCAAATGGGCTCTTACCAGTAGCTCTTTTGGCAGTGATTCTATCAGCCCAAACTACAAATTTTAGTTGTTCACCCCATTTTCTCTTGTTCAACTCCAAGGTTCTCCTAATGATCTTCAACAAGTTCTTATTGTTGGACTCAGCTTGTCCATTCCCTTGAGGGTTATAGTTTGAAGCATAAGTCAGATTGGTTCCATACTCCTTGCACATTGCCATCAAGGGCTTAGCTCTGAAACACATGGCATTATCAGCAACAATCTTGACTAGCACACCAAATCTGCATATGATATGATTCAACAAGAAGTCCATAACAACTTGGTGTGTTGCTTTCTTGGTGGGGATTGCTTCTACCCACTTGGTGAAGTAATCTGTGGCTACAAGGATCCACTTATGTCCATCACTAGAAGGGTCTGAAATCTCACCAATGAAGTCTATTCCCCATTGTTTGAAAGGAGCTTCAATTGATACAGGCTGCAAAGGAAGGGAGCCTAAAGCTTTCATTCTTCTAGAGAAATGCTGGAAGCTTTCACATTTTCTAACCAGCAGGGTTGCATCTTTGAAGAGAGTAGGCCACCAATAACCAGCTCTCAAAATTTTGTGTGTTGTAACCCTTCCAGCAAAGTGTCCTCCACAAACTCCCCCATGGAAATCAGCAACTATTTTGGGAGCTTCATCTTCAGTTATACATTTCAAGAGGACACCTTCAGGGTTCTTCCAAGCCAGCCCAAAGTCAGTGATGATGTATTTTTGAGAAGCCAGCTTGAGGGATCTTTTCTGATTTTTATTCAAATGATCAGGGCAGCATAGGTGTCTAAGGTAAAATATTACATCCTTGTACCACTAAGAACTTACCAACTTCTCAAGAACATCTTCCCTTTCTTCCTCTACTTCATTCACTTCCACAGTCTGCAAGTTTCTCTCAGCCATGAGCTTAGCAAGACCCAAACCTCTCACCAACTTTGTGGTTTGGATATCCATGTCATATTCCTGCAGTTTGTTCACCCATCTACATATTTTTCTTGAGATCTCCATCTCTGATAAGATGTCTTTTACCATGGTGTGGGGAACATAAGCAACAACTTTTGAACTTAAGATATAAGGCCTGAAAACCTTTGTTGCTTTCACCAAGGAAAATGCTTGTTTTTCCATGATTGTGTATTTTAACTCAACAGCTTGTAAAGCCTTGCTAAAGAAGGCAATAGGCCTCTCAGCCCCATCTTCATCCTTCTATAGAAAAACAGATGCAATGGTATTTTCAGAAGCAAAGGAGAAGATTTGGAAAGGCTTCTTGTAATTCGGAGCTGCCAAGACAGGTGCATGTTTCAATGCTTCTTTGATTCCTTCAAAATCCTGAATAGCAGCCTCCTCCCATTTGATAACTTGGTCTTTCTTTAACATGCATGTAATAGGAAGAGTCAATTCAGAAAAATTAGACACAAACCTTCTAATGAAATTGATCTACCTAAAGAAGGATTGGATGCCCTTCTTTGTTCTTGGAATTGGAACCTTGCTGATTGCTTCTACCCTCTCAAGGTCAATCATGACACCAGCCTTTGAAACAATATGACCAAGCAACTTGGCCTTTTGCACCCCAAAATGACACTTCTTTGGATTGAGAGAAATGCCATATTCTCTACATCTGATCAACATTCTTTCCAAGTGCTGCAAGTGATATTTTCTACTCCTTGAAAACACAGTCACATCATCCTGATAAACTGCAATGAAGTCATTTATGTAACCAACAAAAGCAACATCCATTGCTCTTTGGAAAGTAGCTCCAACATTCATAAGACCAAAAGGCATTCTTACATAGACATATGTTCCCCAAGGAGTGGTAAAGGTAGTTTTAAATCTTTCTGACTCCTTGACAACAACTTGATTGTAGCCAGAGAAACCATCCAAGGTGGACAACAATTCAGATCCAGTCACTAACTGCAGCATGTTTTCCATGTTTGGCAAAGGATAATTGTCTTTCAATGAAGCTCTATTTAGATTTTTGAAGTCTACACAAAGTCTGATATCTCCATTTTTCTTTCTGACTGGCACAAGGTTTGCAACCCAAGATGAATACCTTGTGGGTTGAATGATCCCTCCCTCCTTCAGTTTCTTCAATTCATCTTGCATCTTCATTGAGAGGAGTGGATTAATTGGCCTCTACTTTTTTCTGAAGGGCTTGGCATTTGTTTCAAGAGGAATCTCATGCTGAAACAAGTCCTCTCTGTATGCTTTCAGCTCTGAATAAGACCAAGCAAGACAGTCCTGATATTTCTTCAATAGTTGAACATAGGACTATTTTTCTTCTTTGTTTAGATTTCTACCCAACCAAACTTTTCTTGGTTTATCATTAGTGCCCAAGTTATGCTCTTCCACATCCCTTGAGGTAGACATGTTTCTATTGATGATGCAATCAGCATTGTCAAAATTTGACTCAAGTGCAACAAGACCTCTAGGAATGGTGTTAGTTTTCAATTGGATAATATCCTTTCCAAAAAAAGTCTCTCTTCCTTCAGTCACACATACCATTGGTTCCCAATAAATATTCTGATCTGCAAACTCACCTTGATTTTGTAAGAACCTTTGCACTTGAGCATCATCATTAAACACTTGCCAATGCTTGATGTTGTCAGGGACAGCTGGCCTAGTTAACACTTCAATATTGTACTCACAATAAGGTGAAATGGTGCAATTTCCAAATCTTGACCCCAACACTGCCAACTTGTCAGTAGTAGCATTGAAACTTCTGTCATGATGCACAATGTTGAAGGAATCAAACATCTCAATTAGATCCCAAACTACATGTTTGTACTGTTTCATCCACTGATTTTTTGTAGCATACAGTTTTCTTATTTGTTTGACAACTAGCTCTGAATCTCCTTTTGCAATGATGTCCTTGACACCATACTTCCATGCAATTCTCAGACCCAACAACAAGGCTTCATACTCAGCAATGTTATTAGTACATTCAAAATTAAGCTTGACGGAAAAAACAAACTCTTCCAAGCTAGGAGAAATCAGAATTATACCAGCACCATTTCCAAATTTGGAGCAAGCTCCATCAAATAGCAAGGTCCAAGGGGAACCTACCTGTTCAAGGAAATTTGAATGATCCATCTTGTGTTCTTTTCCATCAGCAAACCCAACAAAGTTATCAGCATCTACATCAGCAAACAACACCTCATAGGAAGCATTGTTGGGATCTTCAATAAGGTGTAACATCTTCTTTTCTCCATAGAGCTTGACAAGGCTGCCTTCAATGGGAATAGTGGAAAAATACATGTCCATTTGAACAGTCCCACCAACACTTGCAGCCCACTTTCTTGACAAAAGCATACCCCATTTGGCAGGGCAATCAACAATCACAACATCAAGTTTCAAATTCTTACCCGGATAGGCTGCAAGTTGTACCACCAAACCCTTCACACAACCAACTACTAGCACTTCTCTTGATTCCATGGTAGTACACTTTCCATAGGCTTCTGTCACTTTGATATCCAACTCATTCATGACTTCTAGAGGCATGACATTGCATGATGCACCAGAATCAAACATACAATTGTGAAGTAGTCTATCCTTTATGATCAAAGTTGTAAAGAATGGATCAACATTCAATTGGGAATCAACCAAGGATGTCCCCAAGTATACCTCAGGTGTTTCTCCAAGATCCTCTAATGTTGGTGGTGTTTCAAGGTCTGTGCAATGGTTTAAGGAGGAGTTTCAACAACGTTTACATTTTTGCTTGGGGTACTCTTCTCCTCTTTCAATCCCAAGTACTCAAATGCTCTCTTCTTGTGCTCAGGAATCCTAAGCAACTCAATGATTGGAACACTCACTTTGATTTGGCTCAATACCTGGGCTATGTCATATGGAACACTCTTTGGCAAGGAAACATTGGAATGGAGACAAGTAGATTCATTAGATGGCATGGGATTCTTGGCAGCTTGGGCATGAGGAGGACTGATAATTTTTTTCCTGGGACAACAGAGATTTTGGTAGGTGTTTCTCTTATAGGAGCTTCTTTGGGAATACTTGTAAGCAAGGGTGTTTTAGGTTTGGCTTGAGGCCCAACTCCCTTAACAACCTTCTCCTAGTGTTATACTCTTTCTCTTGAGCCACAACAACATTCATTAACAATTATCTATCTTCCTCTGAAGGGATACCACCATCATACTTCTTAATCATCAAAGCTCTTAAGTATTCAAAGTCATTGTTAGGAATCTCAAAAGCTTGCACTACATCTACCTCAAGAGTATGAGAGGGAAGAAGGACTTGTACCCATTTGATACAATCCCAAAAGGTTGTAGCTGTCCTTGCACTTATTACCTCAGTTGATGTTGCTCCTTCTTGTGAGCCTGAAGAACAACCCACCATGCAGATATCATCATCAGTACCATCATCATTATTAGCTTCACCATCTTTCTGGTCCATTTCACATGGAGGATGGGGTAGAAAACACTTATCACACCAATCAATATCAACAACTTCCTCAACAACAGCAACCCTAGCAGTTAGGGGATCAGGTAACACTCTTCCTTCACGTGCTTGAGGATGTCTATTTGTAGACCCCATGGGTCCTTTCCCTCTATCATCAGATCCCTTTGATCACCTCTAGGATGATTGGAAAATCTATCATGGTTTTGTGTTATTTTTCCTGACCTTGTGAAGTCTACCCAATTCCCTTCTCTGCCCAAGCTAGCTTGTATGAGATTTCTTTGACAGCCCCTGCCAAAGTTTTCACAACCTCCTCCAAATCAGCACCCTTGCTAGCTTGAGGTTTTTCAGGGTTTATCAACTTTACACCATCTCTCTTGAGAGGTTTCCCAATTGCTTTGATATTGTTTTCAATCTACAGTGCCATGGTGAAGGCCTGCCTCAAATTAGTAGGGTTTTTGTCTCTTAAGTAGTAGGCTTCCTTCTTATCAAATGCATCTGCATATTTGATCAAGCATGACTCATCACATGGCCTCAAATTAACAGGAAGCCTTCTCAAAGTTTTGTTAAACCTTGTGTTGAAGTCATGAACTGATTCATTGGGGTTCTTCTTGATATTTTCAAACTCAGACAAGAGAAACCTAGGATCAGTCTTATCACCATATTGCAACCTAAATGCATTGTTCATTTTAGTCCAAGAGTCAATAGAATTATCAGGCAGAGCCTTGTACCAATCCCTTGCATCCTCTTCTAGTGTATGAATGAACAATTTAACATACACATCTTCATGCTCAATCTCAAATTCCTCCATCATGTTAACAAAAAATTTTAGGTGTTGATCACCAGTTATTGCATTGTTACCTTGGAACTTTGGCAACCTATTCCTTACATCTTGAGGGACAGCATTTGGATAACCATTCATTCCTCTAAAATTTATAGTACCAAAGGTGTTAACAAAAAATGGAGGTCTAGGTGGAGGCTGAGCCATATTATTTTGAGGTGGTGATCTTGGAGGAGAAACAGAATGATGAGGAGTGAGAGGTCTTTGGGGAATAGAAATGTAATCTTCAAAATGGATATCCCCTATAGGATCAACTTCTTGATAAACTCTAGCAGATTTGGAAAAAATAGGGGCAGAATGAGGAGCAAGATTTTCAAAGACAAATGAAGGTCCCTCTCCAAATGGAGAATGCAAATTTTCAGGAGGACTATCTGATTCAGATTTACCTGAAGAAGAACTGTAGTCCTCAATGACAGGCTGATTAATCTCAAGTTCAACAAAGGGAACCTCCTTCCTTGAGCTCTGCTCTCCAACCACCTTCCAAACTCTTCTCCCTTCTAACTCTGAGTTCCTTGAATCTGAAAACAACTTCTTAGTAGAGTCTCTAATGAAGAGAGATCTTCTTCCTTCCAGTTTTGTAGAGATTAGCAACACCAAAAAATAAATGACAGAAAGCTAAGACATTGGTATTTATCAAGATCAAAACAACATGGAGTTGCCACTAAGGACTTTCACCCTAGTTGTGTAAATGCACTAAAATACTCTGTCAAATACCTATCAGCACTGAAAATCTTGCCAAACTTTATAGATCAGATCTTCCTTTTCTTGAATCTATCAACCACAAATGCAAATGAAGTGCAACTACTGCTAGAAACTGATAAAATTATAGACAGAGTTTGAAACCTTTGCATACACCTTGCAAATCTGAGTATAGAATGATGCTTTAACAATATATTTGTAGACAAAACTTGCAAGAGACATTACCAGGGTTTGATATGCATTCAAATATGTATGCACATGGATCAGATTGAACTAAGAATGTCCCCAGCAATGGTGCCACTGGTGTTGGTACCCAAATTTTTTCTCCTTTTCAGTCTAAGCAGCATCAAAGATATGGCATGAATCTTGAAGACAGATGGATCATGGTGTGTGTCATTTTGTAGCCAGGGATATGATCTAACTGGCACTCAAATTTGTGGAGAGATGGATAGCACTCAAATAGGACTTGATCTTGTCCTAACTATTTTAGGTTGTGCCTTTCAACCAAGGTAAGAGAACCTATTTTGTAACCCTCAAATGGTGAAGGAGATGAAGATATCCCTCAATTTGTGTAAATAGTATGAAAAGGGCCTTGGGAAAATATGATCAACACTCCAAATCTGACTTTCACAAGTTGTCACTTCCAGATTATGGAGATACTTTCAATGCAAGACAAGGGTTACTGAAGACATTTTGAAATCCTGATCTGTTCTGCATACTTTAGCAACTAGATTTTGATCTTCTGTGGGTATACAGGGAAAAACAGGGGTAAAACAGGGTAGGATTAGTTGTTTTGAATGATTTTTGGGTGGGATTTTAGACAAGACAAACCAAGATCCACCAGACTCTTTGAGGATTTCAGCAAAATATGGAGAAACTTAACAGCTGAAAGTATCAAAATGGTTAATCATCCCTTCAACCAGGATATGTGCATCAAATGGAGGCCTAGATCTGCAATTTTCCACACAATCCTTGATCATCTATCACAAAATCTTGAGTTAGAATGAACCAATGAAGCATTTACCAATAACTCTTTAATCATGACCTAAGGTGCACCCAAAGGTTTACAAACAATCTCTAAAATCAAGGAAGGTAAAGTGATTTTAAATTTGTTTATCTCTTTATCAGATGAAAGCTCTTCTGAATGTGAGATTGCAAATGCCACTAAACTATCACAAGAGTGAGATCATGTATGATCAAGAGAGACCTTAAACACAAGACTGCAACAGGAAACAAGAAACACGAATTGAAAAGCATTCTGGAATGTAAGCATTTCACATATTTTTCCAAAAGACAACACAAAATAACTCAAACTTGATCAGATTTATCAGCAGGGGAATGTTTTGAAAACAATCTTAGAGCTTGTTAATGGCTATACATGTGTAACCAACTTAACATGATTTGAAATCTGATACAGAGAGAGTTACATGAGTTTCTCAAGTGGTCACTTAGAGAATGGGCTTCTTCCCAGATTTTCCTGTGAAATTTTTAGTTTTCCAGGATTTTTAAAACTCTTCCAACGCTTTGCATGACAAATTCAAGCAATATATAGCTTTCAATATCCTTCAAGCCTTCTTTCCCAAGAAAAGAATATGCCAAAGGATCAAATTTGTTACAAAATTTTCTCATGATTCACAGACAGGGACGTTTAACAGAACACATCCAAAAAGTTTCCAGTCGTCTCAAAAAGAGATGAATCATTGCAAAATTTACATCATTATCCATTGTGGAGGCACGGTTTTCATCTTTAAAGCATGCAGACCCCTTTCCTTTCATTATTTCATCCATTATCCCTCCAAAATTTAACTTTACAACTTCTGGATCTGATATTTCACGTTTTTAGACGGGCTAGGGTAAAATTTCACTTCAAAAACATATCTGATCCTCAAAACTAATTGTATTGGTCCTTGCAGGCAAAAATGACATGAATTTGTCAAAAATTCAATGAAAATTGATGTAAAAAACCATGCATCTCCAAAATTCCTGGAGCTTTCTAGGGAAAAAATGGCGATAGAGCAAAAAATGATGTACAACTACTGTTGATTTAGACATTCAACTTTTAATCTGTAGCCCTCTATGTGGAGAATAACCATTGGAGATGGGATTTGGAGGCACCTTTTTCTATTTTGCATTTTTTTAAAGAAATGGTCACGTGGCAAGATTTGACTCGGAACAGGCATAGGTTTCACATTTTTACCCTTTTGACATTTTTATTCTGAGCGGCAATATGCCACCATTCCATTGGATGCGCACCTAGGAGCTTCATTTTACCTTTTAAACTTTTTCGGGAAAAATTGGAAAAATTTGATATTTTTCCCTGCACCTTCCACCTCATGAAAATGGGCTTGACATGTGTCCCAAAGTGGGCCCCATTGGAATCGTGGACTGATTCTACACATTTCCACTTTTTTTGGAAAAATGAAAATTTTCCAAATTATCCGCGCAGACCCGCACCTCCAATTTTTTCCCTGGCTCTGAAGCCACCACTTGTTCCATTGTTGATTCGTTTTGGGCTTTAGGAATTTTCTTTGCACTTCAACTCTTTTTCTAAAATTCCTTAAGGTACAAAAAGACTTGTTGCTTCTCATCCAATCAAAAGAGGACAAATCATCATGTTTCGGGAAAAATTTAGAAATTTTCTCCACCGCTTGAATTCAGGTAGATCAGCACTTGGCGGGGCCATAGGGCAATTTGAAACTTTTATCCAAAGTATCTAAAAAAGAACAAGTTCTCAAAGTGACCCGCCACTCCTCCTCCAAATCAAAACACGCCACGTAAGAAACATTAGAAACCAATCAGAGTAAAGCAGAGCCTATGGGACCAAATTCGCCCTTTTGCCAAAAAAGTAAAAAGTGATAAGTTAAAACAATTTTACACCATCCCTCAGCCAATTATAATAATCCACATTGCAAATGAATTTTGAATAAGAAATTGACAGAGCAAATGATGCCCGTCTGACCGTCAAAACACAGAAAATGCCAGGGATGCCTTAGAATTTGATTTTTTCATTAAGGACGACAAATTTCTCGAAATTGAACCAACTGAAACATGTTTTCAAAGCATTTTTTATCATGTTATTGGATTTTCAATGGCATACAAGTGCAAATCGATCAATTTTAAACTTCCACGATCGAGCAAAAAGGAAAAATGGCAGAGCCCGTAGATTTTGGAGAAATTACGGCACAAAATAGGGCACACATGCAAATTTCTTTCAAACTAGGGCAAAACAAAAACTTTGTGAGCATTTCAAGGCATTCGACTAGAGGGAAAAGTTGCACACCACAAATTTGAGAGAAAAACATTTCAGAGCACACGGAATGAAGGAAAAATTTAGGGCAAAACGGTGCAAGCTCAGAAATGGCACCAACACCTTTGATGGCTCATTGACCTCTGGGTCTAGAATAATGCATACATAGATTCTGTTTAAATCCTCCTCACTTAAAGGCTCAACATATGGTGTAGACTTCCCATCTGTCAAAGGTATCACAACCCTTTCCTCCTTGTTCTCAAAGCTGATATACCCCTTATTAAATCTCAAGTTAGCGTTATTTGCATAACACCAAGGGCGTCCAAGCAAGGCTGGAAAAATGTTTACTTCCGCAAGTACTAATACCTCAAAATCCCCAATGAACTTGGCCCCTTGTATAGTTATAGATACATACTTCAAAACTCCTATGGGAGTTGCCTTAGTTCAGTTCACCATAAACAACACATTAGATGATGGCTGCAATGGGGGTCTCCCCATTTGTACCCATGCATCTAATGTAAGCACATTTACTTCCACACATGTATCTATCAGAATATTGCTCAACAACCATCCATCCACAACAACATTTAGAGTAATTTCCTTGTCATAGTCAATGCTATCAGGGGGAAGATTTTTATGTAGGATCTATCATCCTGTCTCAATACTTACGCATGGATTGTTCCCTCTTAACCAACTTCCTAATAGTGGGATGATGTTCTCCTAGTGCAACATTTTACATACTTCTCTTAGATCATCGATATTAGTTTCCACTATCTCTTATGCTTTCTTATGCTCCTTTAAGAACTGTATTTCACCCTAAAGATTCCTTAGCACTTCCATGGTATCCTCATAAAACCTCCTTTTAATGAGCTGGATTTGGGTACCTTGCATGCAAAACCTCCTCCTTGGTGATCGTAGGCTTCTGGTATGATGCCTCTCTTACGCATGCTACTTCAGTGCATGTGGTAATCTTGACAGTTAAGGCCTCAGGTTTTGGTGCTATCTTGGGAATCCACTTATTTTCCTCCACACGCTGGATCCTAACCACCCCTGCACCTTTGTTCTCTTGCTTATGTTGTTTACTTATATGCTCATATAAGTCTGGGCACTCCTCATAGCTATGATTCTTTCTGCAAAAAGAACATGTAACATTATGGGGACATTCGCATCTATAATGATCATGGGATCTGTATGTATAGCACGTTCCTCGAGGAAACTTGCTTCTTCCTCCACCGCAGCCTCGTCCTCCATATCCACCTCGATATCCATGTCCTCTTCCACGAGCTCCTTCAAAACAGCCCTCATTCCTATCATAGCACATTTGATTATGATCTCGATCCTGGTGCTCATTCTTACCCTTAGAATTATCTATTACACTTGTCTGTCGTACCCCAATGTCTATAACATCCAGGATCTGACCAATCAATCGACAATCCTCAGTATTATGGGTCATGGACCTATAAATTTTACAAAATCTGGATGCACTCTTCCTCATCGCATGCTGTAACAAAGGACAGTGACTAGTATCATGATTCAAATGATAGATCTCACAGTCAAACAGTAATGAGCATATTGTTCTATGAGGACAACTATACTTGGTGTGACCTTCTACTTCACAATCTGTACACCAAATTCCTGAGCATGTTTCATGGGCTGAATTTGCTAATAGTTTCTCTAACTACTTTAGCCATAGCTGCAATTTGTGCCTATAAGAATGGACTAACGCCAGTGTCAATTCTCCCAACTACCTCAGCACACAAAGTTGCTTCCAGTGCTTCACACAGATCAGTGTATGTCTTATGTGACAGTGTTGTTCTGAATGGTGTAATCAATCTTCCAACAAACCATTGTGCATGTCTGGCTGGCGTGAATACTCATACTCACGTACACTCTCATTAGTGTTTGAAAACGGGCATCATAGAAGTGTCTTGAAAGTGGGCATCATACTCACATACACTCTCAGTAGTGCCTTGTTTAATATCTTTAAGCGCACTTATACCATTCTGCTCAAACTCAGGGATATGGAACTCTTTCAAGAGAGCATCCTTCAGTGCTGCATAATCCACGCAAGTTTGATCAAGGTCAAAATTCATATACTAGTTTTGTGCATGTTCATGTAATGTAGTAGCAAATTGACTTACCTTGCACTCAGAAGCCATGATCCCTTTCACGCGCCACAATTTTTCACACATGTGCACATGATCAGCAGCATCCTCTATGCCTCTATACTCTGGGAGACAAAGAGACATCTCCATATAGATATTATGTGGTTGTTGCGGCCCTTGACCACCTGATTCAGAACCTCTTGTGTTTCCTCTACCTCCAGAACCACCAGATCCATCGGAACTAGAACCACCTATACCTCTTGATCCCCCACCTGTAGCTTGAATAGGACCTGTAGATGTACTCCCTTGTGCTCTGACAGTAGTACTATATTGAACCCCTATAGTTTGTGTGGTAGTTCCACTTCCAGAGGTGAATCCAACATTCTGTGTGGATGATGTGCCTAAGAATGTTCCTCCAAATAACATTGAAGTCATATGTCCTACCATTAATGTACTTACTTCTTGACTTACTCCTTCTCTCCTACTTCCCAAGTTAGCTTGTTGGTTAGTTATCGTACTAGATACTAGAAAACCAATTGTAAGGGTTGGGTCACTAGGTGGATTAAGATGCGCACCCATGGCTCAGGTAGTCTTTGCTAGTGCATTTTTGTGTGAAGCCAAGGGGGGATCTCTGTCATGCTTTACAAGATGGGGGAGTTCATGATGCTCTAGCTCTATGTCTTCTACATGAGCTTCAAATCCTTCAGAAGTCATCTCTCTCCTCAACGCCATACTTTCTACAATATTAGGTTGTTTCCTTTATCTCCCTCGCGTGCGCCTCATTATACTTAAGCTACCTTTCCTCTCTCTACCTTTTTGCCGCTAGGTCTACCATCTTTCACCAAACCTGTTCCTGCCCTCGCGCAAGGTGAGGTTTAATTATCCATCGGTTTACACTCAAGGTTATAAGTTACCAGCAAGATCTTGATTACCAGTGGAATACCTTGCAAATATGCTCCTCTAGGATACCGTAAAAAATCAGAATTCAGCTACCTCCAGGAAAGAATACGTCGACATTGAATATTCCATAATATAACTATTTAGAACACCAAAAAACCACGTATCCATAGCATGAGTCCAAATTAGATCAACATCATAAAGGGCCTAAAATGCTTCCTGTATCCAGACAAGTGCACGATACCACCAATTCCACTTAGATGCATACGCAATCAGCCATTCGTATAATTCTACTGGAAATATTATGAAAAAGCTCTCATATAAGTTGTCATATAGATTATGTTCTACCCAAGTGTGTGCATTAAACTCAAATCCACTGTTGAACCGCCATGCATATTCTTCCTCCAGATCATGTATCCACTCCTCAATACTTGCTAGAGTTAACTGGTACGTATTCATCGCAAACCATCCTAAAAACAATTGAAAAAGAGATCCTGGCAATGGAACTAAAGATGTAGCCTAGAATTTACTAGATAACACCCTGCATGCGATGGCACATCACTCAGCTTAGACTGAGCACTCACTCGAAGCGCGCAAAAGGTACCAGGTCCCTCTTTAGGGTTGTTGTAGCATGATTTTATCGTGATGAAGGAAGAAATATATATATCCATAACTAATCCATCATTCTACAATGCATGCCATATTCAGATCTATGAAAGAACAAGTTTAAACAATAATCATGAATGAATCAAGAACATGCACTACTCAATTACACATAGGATGACACTTAGATTCAGCCAATAACTTCCATCTATTAATAAACACAGAAGCTCCTTACAATAATGGCATTCTATACTGTTGCGTGCATGGATCTAATACAGTAATCCAATCATATGCATGTATCTCTTTATGCTTACCTCTTACGCTCTACATAGACATATATATCTCTCTCACTATCAACTATTATGTGATTCACATCATATATATAGGGTGGGGGATTAGCCTTCACCGCTTATCTATTCCAAAAATAGGTCGAATGATACTAATAGCCATGTGCCATTTATAGGCATAGCCACACATGCAAGTGTACTATCTATAGACCTCTTACAATTAAGTGAAGTGACAATCCTATTCTTAGCTTGTCTCCATGTAAAACACTTTGATCCGATCCTCTAAAGATAGACAATGTGTGGCATGCACATCTATGCATCGTTGGTGTGTTCTGCACGTCTTCTTCTAAAAATAGGTCTTCATGCTCAAAATTGGCTAAGTCCTGAATGTTGAACTTTCCCTCCGCACGCAAGTTCTTCCTGTCCATTCGTGCCCTTAAACCTAGCCTATTTTCCCATGCAAACTTCTTGTGCCAGTTATGTCAAGTGTTCTCTGATCAATAACTAGGGATCCTCCTCCTACGGACTTTCTAGCTCACTCAATCTTTGCGTAAGCCTAATCATGTTCACTCAATAACACAATACACATGGCTATTGTTATAGCCACCAGCTCAAACAAATAGGTATACTCTCCCATAATAGAATAAACTCTCTCCAGCATACCACCTCCCACGAGTACATATGGAGGCACTCTACGTCAATGTGAGTATTGACAAATCTATAATCAATGACCAATATACATCACCTACAATTAGAATACATACCATTACTTACTACATACCTACGTAATATCTAAATAACCAAACAAGTAACACAAGCAATGAACAATACTTACACTTGGCTTGCATCACTGTAACATCATCTCCATCAAAGGCAAGTGTTTTCCCCTCTACTCCTCCAACTGTTGCCCCATCGACCGCATCCACCACTATTGTAGGTAGAAGCACCCATCGATGTGTCACCCACCATGCACTGTAGGCCTTGGTGCACCCAGCATCGTCAACCTATATAGGCTCTATAGCCGTATTTACCTCATTTGGAGTAAGATGCACTAGTTTTGCTTTTGTAGGTCCCGGCCTCGCTCCTGGTCATCTGGCCGATCTAGTACATATCAACCATATATATGGATCGAGAGGCACATCTTGGGCCATGCCAAACTATTTATATACTCGCTCACCCTGGAACAACTTTGTCACACCTAGGAAGTGATCCTTTAACTACATGGTGCGCCGAATGCACTGCATCTCCACGCCAGTCTCTACCCATCCACCATAGTCTCTATACGGTCTCCATATAATGGCCCCAGGGACCATCTAATCTAGCATCAACCTATATGTGGTCGTATTCATCCTCCTAGTATGGGTGTCTACCCACCTTGCTAGAAATATATTGAATCAATACCAATTGGCCCATGGCCCATTGAGTGGCCTCAATATCGCTACATGCTCATATGCCCATATGTCCAACAAATTCATGGCTCCTAGGCCATCCCCATGATCCTCTTGAGTAAATCGGTACAAATATCTATACAAGTGATCCAATACACACCGTACCCATGCATAGCTCATCCCATGCTCCTCTATTCTACGACAAATATCATGCATCTTATACAATATCCCAACTCCGCCACCCTCTATTGTCACTTATGATGCTAGAATCACTACAATAAACTTCCACAACCACGGAACATTGGATCTCAATATCACATCTAATTTGATATGATTCTCTGTTTGTACTCGTGTTCCTGTAAAATACCACCTTGTTGCCCTCATCTGACTCTGGGCATCCACTATAGTCATCACATATGCTCTCTCTCCTACAATAGGCTATCATAATATCATGTATACATCCTCCATGGTCACTTTCATCTCACTAGTAGACAACCACAATGTACAAGTATTTGCACACCATCTATCACACAAAGCAGTCAACATAGGCATATTATGGGGTACTTCCCCCAATCTAGCAATGTTTTGCAAGCCGGAACGGTCCAATATCGCCCACTCAACACCTGAAAATCCCAAAATAATCAATGTACGCAAATGTTAGCCCTCCCGAAACTCTCTCAAGTGTATATCCCTCTGCACAACACAAAAAGCAACAAAATTATTCCATTAGGACACTATACATATTATAAACATCACTTCTCATAGCATCAAACTGATCAGAATATCATCAGTTCACAACACAATGCCCAATCCCTTCTCTAGAACATCAGTGCCTATGAGCAAGTCACGGGTGCCTAGACACAGGTCACTAGCACCTACAATTGGGTGTTAGTGTTCCAAATCACAACAACACCCTAGTCGCTTCTGCACAGGTCAAAAATGCCAAAAAAAATACAAAAAAAACAAATTTTACTAAAATTAACAAAAACAAATGTATTTTACAACATTTTCGAAAAATCATCACACTTACCAACTCGTCGGTCATCTACAAATACATGACCACCACTACTCTCTCAAATCTAGTCAAACTCGTTGCTCTAATGTGTGCCATCCTCGTAGCTCAAAGCTCAAATCTTAAACACTCTTAGTACAAATGACAATATTATTCACCTTTTCACTATTACTATATATAGTAATTCCTATTTACCACATACTATAATCACTATTTCCAACCATATTTCCAACTAATACAAGTTACACAGTTTCGCTCATATCTTGAGCCTAGTAACTTTGTTTGTCTCAACGTTTGCGCCATATGTATCATAATTTCCTCTAGCACTATACCATACAAATTTCAACATATCATACTCACATATGGCACATGTAATACTCAATATCCACTCATACTTTGACAATGTTATCTCATATTATGTCTCATTTACCATTACAATATCTTCTACTTCTTACTTTTAACTCAGTACTCATTTCTCCTCCCTTTATGTTTTTGCTAAATTTTGGGGGCAGTATAATTGGGATTAATTCCTTATAATCCCTCTCATATTGGTTACACAAAGTCAATTGACTTGATTCCCAACATCTACTATTAGAACTTGCCTCTAATGTCATTCGAACAAAGGTACACTAATTCTATATTACAATGAATAATTTTTACTATTTCAAATCTATCCCCCCTCCAAATGACCTAATCTGGGGGAAAAGCACAAAACCCTCTTCATGAGTAACTAAGTACACAATCTCTTATCTGTAAACTTCTACTTTGGAACTCTACAAAATCACACAATTATGTTGTTCTACTTTCAACTTTGTAAAATGACATATTACTTAAAGATTAGAGCTTTAGCAATTGATTATCTAGTGTTATAGAAAGGATAATTACACGAGAACGATCAAACATATTCTAACTTTCCAAACACCAAAAGTTTTATCCTTGAAACCTCCAAGGAAGGAAAACATTTCTGTAGGAAGGGAAAAATGATCTTTCTTCCCACTTTTTATTGGTCACGCATTATAGACAATCTTCAGATTACAACAAGACAGAAAATGGAAACAACAATGTAGACCTCTCCCTTCTTATGTCTTGTATTGCTTTATTTCAGCTGGAACTTGCTCCTACAATTCCACTCTAGCACTGAAAATCTTGCTCACTTACTCTCATTAAACTTAGACCTATTTGCTCAAAACTTTGATCTCTTTGCGATCTTTAAATGCTCAATTCTCTTGTTGCCTCCAGAAGAAAATTGTATTTTATAGCAATCTCACATTTAATTCTTCAATGCATTGGACAATGGGAAATCTGTAGGGAGGGAAGAGACACAGTCCCAACGCTTCAAAATTTTGTGACATTTGTGCTCCATTTCTCTTTTCTATGTTCGAAAGTGTCAGGACTGCCACCCTAACGTCAGACCGTAGTGGTAAATTCAGGGATCACCACTGCTGGGTAAAAGTTACATGACCATCCTACCCGGCTAGTAGTTCTACAACCACACTCTAGACACAATATGGATTCTATCCAGAACTCAATAAATGATATTTACCTTGATTTTCCTTTATTTTCTTCAATTCTCCTTCTTAGTGCTAAAGGAAAAATGAAGTGGTGTGACAATAACATCCTTTACTGGATCATACCTCCCCTATTTTAGGAGGCTTTTGAACCCCAAAAAATATTAGTGGAGCATTGGTAGAGGAATCTAACTAGAGACCAAAACTCTTGCTCCTTCAAGTACTTGATTGGGTTTTCCTTGGTGTCTTTCTCTCATCCAATATGTCAAGACTCATGTGGATCTCATGGTTCATTGCTCTAGTTCTTTACATTCTCCTCATGAGTTATCCTCAAGTACAATCCTCTTTGAAAGGCATCTTCTGTATGTTTCCTTCTTTTTCATGTATATATGGCTTTAGTAAGTGCAAGCTCTTGCAAATTTCTATTACGTACATCTACATGAAGTATGTCCTGAAGGTTTCTTTGCCAACCTTCTCAAGTATGACGAAGGTGCCATACTGTAGTGGTTTAATCCTTCTTACTTGTCTTTGTCTCTTGAGATGGATTGGTTGAATCCTCTCTATGTACATTGATGTTATAGTCGCCATTGTTTCTTGTATCTCCTCTTCTCCTTACTGCCCCATGCTCAGGTCCAGTGAATATGTAGGTAGATACAGTGACTGCATAGCAAAATTTTGTTTTGCTCCTTGAATGAACAGTTCATGTGGTAACTTATTTTGTAAAAATTGATGAGTGTTATCCAAATTCTCCATCCTTTTGTCATAAATATTCGTGCCCTCATGTCCATTTTTATTTTCTTCCAATGAAAGTAACAAAAACTAATGATTTTCCTGAATAAGTCTCGATGCTTGGTTGGCACTTACCATAGCCTTCTTTGATTTTCTTTGGTGTGCCTAGATGTTGAAACCGACTCCGTCCTTGATCCATTTGTATCGGTTCTCCCTCCTTGTGAACACATCATCCCTGGCATACAAGTAAGGACTTCTAAAGACAACGTCAAAAACATCAAGTGGAATAATATCAACTTCTATTACATCTATGTATTGGGTATTTATCCCAAACTGAAACTTAACTTTCTTGTAACTTGTATTTCTACACCCCTCTTCACCCATCTGAATGGGTATGGATGTGGATGCGTGTAATTCTCTAGGACAAGTTGTTCTACAACTGCATTAGAAATCAGATTTGACTGAGATCCAGAATCCACTAAAGCATTTACCTTAGTCTTCTGGATTTGGACTCTGATTTGAAAAAGCTTACTCATCTCTTCTTATGCACCCTCGTACATGTTAGCAGTCGTGCATCCTAGCCTCTCATCTACATCTAAATCATCCTCAATCTCCACCTCTTCTTTTGTTTTCACAGTGGTCATGGATTTCTTGGAATCCTTGGTTTGGTGCTTTGGGTGCAATTATGGACGCAACTTCCAACATGTGGCGTTAATATGTCCATTAATATCACAATTCTTATATAAATTCTTAGGATCTTTACAAGTAAGCAAAGCAGTAGTGGCATTTTTACCTTTCCATTTACCTCCGCTCCTTTTCTTTCCTTGTTCTTTTTATTGGTGACATGTTGACTGGTCTTCCTTTGGCTCTGTTTCTCCTTACTTCTTCTCATCATCAATGTAGTGTGCTTATATACATGCCTCATTGAGATCTTTGGGCTTTGAGATTACCTTCCTCTGAAGGTGAGTGTGAAGTCCTCCCAAATACTTGGTCAAAATGTCCTCATCCTCCAAGTCCATATTCAGCAACATGGCTTGCCTCCGAAATTCCATAGTGTAGTCTTGCACGCTTTCACCGTTGCCCTGTCTAAAATACTACCACTTAATCATCATGTGAATCTTATGGCCAATAGGATAGAAGTTATCTCTAAGTAACTCTTTAAAACCTTTCCAAGTACTAACAATGGGACATTTCTTCTTCTCACAAGTGGTTAGATGGGTTTTCCACCAAACCAGAGCATGACTTTCCATTTTGAGATGTGCAAAGGTGATTCTTTGTGCCTCAGTGACATTATGCACACTAAAATAGACTTCCAATTGTTTTAGCCACTTATCAAGTAATTCTGCATCTACATGTCCTTCAAATTTCTTTATTTCCACTTTCGTTTCAAATTTAAAAGGTGTATGAGTAGAGTTTACCTTCTTGCTTACAATTAGTGTCTCTTCTTCACGTTCTTCCCATTATTCCTCTTTGTAGATATTTTTGATACCAAATTTTTCGACCATTTCTTGAACCATTGATTCCATGGAATCTTGCTTAACCAAAGCCATTTTTTGCAGATCTGAAATCTCTTCGTGTTTTCTATACAACCTATCCATCATGGTCTCTAGCATCTCAACTCTACGAACCAAGTTCTCTTCTTCCATTTGAGCTCGAATTATCTGTTTCCACTTCTTCATAGAAATATCTGGCTCACAAGGTAAAATTTCTTCACCTTTGGACCTTGTCATTGTCATACAAATCACAAGAAAGAATCAAATTCCACAGTCCTGGATATATAATCAGCTCTGATACCAAAATGATCCATAAAATTCTACTTTGGAACTCTATGAAATCACACAATTATGTTGTTCTACTTTCAACTTTAGAAAATGACAAATTGCTTGAAGATTAGAGCTTTAGTGACTAATTATCTAGTGCTATAGAAAGGAAATTGCAAAGAGATAGAGAAACAAATTCAAACTCCAAACACCAACAATTTTATCCTGGAAACCTCTAATGGAGGAAAACCAGTCGAGAAGGGAAAAATGCTCTTTCTTCCCACTTTTATTGGTCAATTATAGACAATTACATATTACAAGAAGTAGAAAATGGAGACAACAATGTAAACCTCTCCCTTCCTATGCTTGCTTTCTCTATTTCTACACCTTGCTCCTACAATTCCACTCCAGCACTATAGATCTTGCTCACTTTCTCTCATTAAACTTAAAACCTTTGCTCCTTTGATCTCTTTGGATCTCTGAATGATCAATTCTCTT
The DNA here is from genome assembly GCA_019776745.2 of Taxus chinensis. NCBI lineage: Eukaryota > Viridiplantae > Streptophyta > Pinopsida > Cupressales > Taxaceae > Taxus > Taxus chinensis. The sequence continues at coordinate 25,731,691 of CM034156.1, forward strand.
GTTCCTCCTTGTATTTATAGCCTTCTCCCATGTCCTCCTATGCACTGGAGAATGGGAAAGGTCAGGGAGGGAAGAGACATAGTCGGGCGCTTCAAATTTGCATCCATTCGTGCTCCATTTCTCTTTTCTATTTGAAAGTGTAAGGACCACCGCCCTGCACAAACCATAGGTTTCAGGACCACCACCCTGGCTTGGCAGCAGTTATAGTACCTTCACCCTGCACGGCGGTGGTTCTACAACCGTCGCTCTGCACAGAGCGGCAGTTCTATCCAGAACCTTTGTTTACCTCATTTTTCTTCATTTTCTTCAATTCTCCTTCTTGGTGCTGATGGAACTGATGAAGTGGTGTGTTTTTTTGGATCCCTATGGATCAATCTCAAATCAAATCGATCAATCATTTCAATAATCATATGCTACTATCTCTCCCTGATGACCTAACTTGGGAGCTATATTACATTATTATCGCTTCTAGATGACCTAACTTGGAAGCCATATAGCATTATTCAAATTGGAACACACTTTATTGAAGGAGGGGGGAAATGAGATGTCATTTCCTTTCCTATAATTCTTCTATGTGGGTTCTTCAATCGGAACAAACACTTTTTTAAATGGAGCTAATCGGAACTGAATTTGGTCTCTATCTATCTGCAATGGTTAGAGATTTTAGGGATGCACTCGTGGATGGAGATTAAAACTAGACCTCTCTCCCTAACACTCTTCCTCTGGTGGTAGGATGCCCAAATCCTCTCATTTACAAACAAAATCAGGTTGGGAACTAATGCTCCCTACCTCTTCAATATCCTTTAACAAACAATCTAAAATATCCAAATTATCAAATAAACAATCACAAATATTTCTCCAAGTGCTCCTTACGAAGGTTTGTTATCTCCATTTACACTACATGGGTCTAAACATTGATTCATGCTTTGCCACACTACAAGTTTCAACACTCTACACACACTTTGCAACATGACTTCTCTATTTTTTCCTTCATGTGAGAGAGAAGATTTTATGTTGTGTTTATGTTTGATATTTCTAGGAAGTTATTTGAGTTTATTCGACTAAATATTTCTCACTTCCTCTGTCTTCTTTCTCCTTATTTATCCTTTCCAATTTTGTTGCATTTGTTATTTTCAATTAAAATCACCAAAAATACAAATACCCCCATCATATGAGGGAATTTCCCCTCTCAAATGCAGAGGAGCATCTCCTTATCAAAATTTGATTTTCCCTAACTATTGTTGGTTTCACCTTCCATTAGGAAAATCAAAATAACATAAAGAAACATAAAACTCTACCAACATGTTCTCATCATGGATTTTGATTACATATAGACAATACATGTTGAATTATCTCCTACAAGCATGAAGCTCAATAACCTTTTCCTTGTGCACGTAAGTGTCAAACCCGATCCCCTCCATCACATCCTTATATGACATCATCTAGTTCTCATCAAACTTGTTATTCATCCCCTTGTCCCTCCCTTGATGATATCCATCGTGATGTTCTCACACGTATCACTAATTGAATTGATGACTCTCTTTGCCACATGACAAGAAGTTTTTTGTGGTATCAACGTCATACAAGACACTTTATTCTACTTAATATATTGCTATTCATCTCTTATTTGGATTTATCCCTCCCACTTGGGTTTCTATGACCATTGATTCATGTTTTGGATACATTAATAATTCTATAATATCTCCTGCTTGGATTTATGCCCCCTGCTTGGATTTTTATAGCCATTGCTTCCTATCTTGGATAATTTGGTAATTTTATGTTATCTCCCACTTGGATTTATCTATCTTGTTTGTGATTCTACTACCATGGCTTCCTACTTTGGATAGTTTTGTCATCATATCCTACTTGGGTTTATATCTTACTGCTTTGGCTCTTCCTCTAATTGGTCCCATCCCATTCAATTTTACACTCCCTATTTTATCAATTTTAAACCTTTTATCATTTCCTCTTATTCATGCACACATAATAAAATGGAATCATAAAAATAAACTTACACCACACATCAACATTAAATACACATGACATTTCCAAAATAGTGTTATATATATATTTATATATATATATATATATATATATATATATATATATATATATATATATATATATATATATATATATATATCTTTGTGTGTGTGTGTGTCAAAATGAATCATTTTTATATCATATATAATCTCTCTCTCAAAATATAACCATCCCTCAAGCACCCCCTCCCTCAGACAGAGGTCGTATTATGCTTTAATTTGATGGTTCCTGACTTGTCATGCATAGGGATCATGCTAGGGAAAAGTCTAGACTGAGACCTTGTAGCCTCTCCCTCTATTCTAGCCACACAAATCTCTAACTCTATAATATAGGTTGCATCAATTGCATGGTATTATCCTTCACCTATACATCTAACAGTCTCACTACTTGATCTTATTCTAGAGTCACATGTTCTTTAAGAATTCCATACACCAAGGATGTCATATTTCTCACACTCTCCATTGCATGAGCATATATCTACCTTTAAAGCTCACAAACTGCCTCTCCCACAAGTCTAAACGCACTCACTGAATCTTCAGTCATCATTGATATTAGCTCTACCATCACAATTGTATCTATCAAGTCTAAGTTGTCATCCAATATCTCATGGTATCCACCCTCAATCATCGTGTTCCATTCTAGTGCGGTCCACTCTACAAAACACAAATCAAAAACCTTATTATAAATCTATTCAACATCACAATATATGCTATCATAATAACTAATTTTGAGACTCGGTTGGCTCACCATGTTGCTTCACTATGATGGATCTATCTTACTGGCCTCCCAAAACTTCCCTCGTATCCTCGTTTCTCAATCGAAGGTCCCCTACCAATTTTACCCTTCCATCTCAAGGCACCAATCTAAGATCATATCACACCTTTTGTATCTCTTGGAGCACCCCTATCACCTAAGGCACTCTCACACATCTTGGAATTCATATTAAGTGTAGACATATCTGAAAAAAATAACCCTAGAACAATCCACTAAACCAAATTTGAATACAAAGAGGTCAAAGTTTTGTAGTGCCAATTATCACAAAGTCCAAAGAAAAGATCACATCTATATTGCATATGAATTTTCACATTCACACATTCACATAGGTGAAATACCTACTAATTATAGTTTGTGTCTTCTTTAGAGTAGTGATATGTAGACAACACTCGTCCATCGTGAGGATGTGTTAAGATCAATAACGCAAAATTCTAACCCCTTTTTAAGGTATATTTTCATCAAGCATACATTGCTAGGGTTTTAGAAAAAGTAGAGATCCCACAGGCTTCATCACATCTAATCAAAGTTGAAAACACATCAAAATCCATATTGCGAACAAACAAAGGGATCTAACCAATTTATAATCCTAAAAACCTCCTAAATGTTGCCAAAACAAACTACAGAATGTCATCTGATGCAGACATCTAACTCTATTGGTAATGTCTAAACATATCCTCTAACTCTACTTTTCATTGAGCCTCTAATCATACATTTGTAAGTTGTTCCAAGCCCCGTAGCAATTTCTAGTATCCACTCATAATCTATAAATGCTTAGAACCTTATCCTTATTGGTTATTTTCTTTAATAAAATCAGTCAATTACACATTTTTTATGTTTGTACAATTAAAATTTGATGCATTTATTATCTTTCTATTTATGATCTGAATTAGCTTATATTTAATCACATTTTTATGCCTTTATGAGTAAAATATATGGTGTAAAAAATACTACACGACAAGTTGATTTCAGAGGAAAACACTCGACAATAGACCATTTGCATCAGTTTTAAACACTTGATCCAAAAATTATTTAATAATAACAACATTTACGGTTTCTTTATGGATTTCAAAAAATATCCTGAACATGGTAGGCAACAACAAACTATAGAAACAAGATAAGAGGAACTTCTCAAACCATATACATATACAAATTGAGGGAAGGTTGGCAGTATAGTTTAGGAGTGAAGGTCAAGAAAGGTTACCCATTTCCCCCCACTTTCTTTGGTTTATTTATCAATAGGATGCAAGATGAATAGAAAGGACAAGGGGAGATGTGTACATTTAGCTAGATATGTAATGAAGCTTCACTTTGAGCATCCGAATACCATCTATATTGGGAATACAACACAGACCTAAGGAGACAACTTGAAAGATCTAGAGTTCTATTGTAAAGAGGTTGGGGTTAACATCAAAAAAACTATCATTTTCTTTCTCTCTTCAAAAATAAAATAACAACCAAATCTTCAATTCAAGGGAGATTCACTAGAATTATTAAAAAAAACTTTGGTAGATTCCAACAAAAAAACAAAAATGGGAATTATGCAAGATGAAGAGGATACCACCTGGAGGGGGCTATACTCATTACAAAATAGAGGTAGAACATTTTACCGTGGGATTAAAAGACTGTTAAAATTTTGTATGGGCTACCAATAAGAATGTTGTATAGGTGAAAGGAGTGGACTAGCAAGACATCAAGAATTAAATGGAAATGCATAAAAAGAATCCAAAAAAACTTGATCACAAATATTTCAATATAATCTTTATTTTTGTATGAGATTCTACTTGCAATAATTAGGACCGTTCTGCAAGAGGCCATTGTTATGATCCAAATATTGGGCTATCCAAATAAAGAAAATTATAAAATGAACAATAATAGGTGGCCTAAAGCAAGAATATAAGAAAATATCAATAGTATTAAGCACTTGAATGAAACAAAATAACAAATGGATGAATAAATAGGGCATTGGTTTTACATGAATTTCCAAGCACTAAACAAGACATTAAAATTGTGACAAAAAATAGACTATCTGAGTCACAAAAGCCTTGAAAGAAAAGAGCAATTCGAAAGTCAGGTACTCAAATATAACAATATGTGTGTGTGTGTAAAAACAATATTATACAACCTAATATAGCCTAAAAAATATTAATATCTTTTTTAAATTAAGATGTACAATGTTAACAAAAGATGAGAATAACTATATCGATACTTATCTTTAATAGCTCATCATATCTAGGACCAAGAGTACAACATATTTTTTTAAAAAAACACTAAAATACAAGTCTTCAAGACAAGTACAAACAAGTCTAATCCTCAAGATGTATTTTTGGTAGAATACGGGTCTCGAACATTTATAATAACTTTCCTTGTATTTATTAATTTTTGTATATTTATAAATTATGCTCATATATATATTACACCAAACTTTTATAGAAAACAATATTTTAGGACTTTTTCCCTACCTGAATAGATAGAATGTTGGGATTTGGTAAATGTACATTTCACCCTTTATATGTCACAATTATAAACATCAAACTTGAATTAACACATGAAATCATTTAAACCCTAGTCAAGGACTTTTCTTCCCACCTAAATAGATCACAAGTCATTATTTGGTAACTGTGCATTTCACCCTTTGCATGGCGCAATTTCCTAAACATCAAACTTGAATTAACACCTGTAATCATTTAAACCCTGGTCAAGGTTTTATCATAGGCATCCCCAAAATTAAAGTAATTATCTACTATAGTAGTTTACCCCTAAAATTAGATAACGTATATCACCATCAACACCTCACAAAATCCATACTTTTAAGGCTTAAATTAATGAATGTTGCTTAAAGACTAGTTAGTTTTACAATATGAGTGACAATAGAGAATTCAACCAATAATAAAAATTCAAATAAGGAAATTAATGTCACCCATTCAAATGTCACAAAGGCCAAACATCAAACTTGAATTAACACTTAAAATCATTTAAACCTTAGTTAGGGTTTTATCACGGGCATCCACAAAATAAAAGAACATTAACTATGTTCTTTTATTTTGTGGATGCCCGTGATAAAACCCTAACTAATCATTTAAGTGTTAATTCAAGTTTGATGTTTGGCCTTACACACACACAAGCGCGCGCACACACACACACGCACACACACGCATGCGCACGTGCACGCACACACACACACCATCCATGCCTACAAATTTAATGCTTTGACAGTTTTAATTACTAATTGTTGTGTTGTATAAAATAACCCCCTGGGCTATTTTGACAACTTACAAATTCAATTTTGGAATAGACAAATTTTAAGTTCAAGAGTCGCGAAACACTAAAACTTAGTCTCTCGTGGAATTAAAGAGCTTAGTGTTCTACAAGTTCTCTTGACCCGCAGAATAAAGGAATCATCAGTTTGGACTTAGGCATATTTTTGGGAAGTTAATCTTCTGCAACATCGAATTAGTCTACAGTGGGTTCAAGGAAGGTCAGAGGACCGCGGGTTTGGATGCCTGCAAAAGGTTGGAAAATTGGCTAAGGACAGGATCCGTGGAGCGAGTGAGAGATCATAGTGTTATGCGTAGTTAAAATGGAGTTAGTGTGTAGTGGAGTTTTTAATCCTAAAAAATTAAGGAATAAGTTTGTTTAGAACAGGTCACGATGCATGAAGAATGAATCGCACGTGGATGTAAAGGAAAAGTGTCGCGAGACACCATGCGACAAGAACAAGGAATTTTAAAACTTGACTAAGGTTAGAAACCGTAAAATATTATCCCAATATTCCACAGGCTTCCCGATTGTAGTGTTCAACAAGTTCTCCTAACCCGCAAACCAAAGGAACATGGTCACGGGTCAAAATGCCACGCAATGAAGGAATAGGCCAGCATAACATGTGTAGTGGGGAACTTTAGTGCGGAGTTGGAGGTTATGCAAGTTCAAGAGCTGTTGTGAAAGCCACAAATCACCAAGAGAGTAGTGAAGGTATTAGAAACCAAAACCAACGTCGTGGAGCAAACAAACAAGAGATAAACCACAAAACAAAGATGAATCAAGACCAAATCCGTTGAATAAAGGATTTTTTACCAGTGATCGAGTTTGGTCTTTTGTTGATACCTTTCATCATGGAGCTCCATTTTGCCTCAACAAGGAATGATCACGCATTTCGAGAGATTGAAGTTGCGGATTTTTTGGATGTTTCATGTCGCTTTTTAAATTCATAAGATTCTATTTTCGGTTGAAAGATGCTTGTTTGATCCTCCCTCGCCTTGATATCCTTTTGAATACTTCCAAAAGAGAATATTCTTCCGATGCCCAATAGAAATGATGAGGAATGGCGATATGTGTAACAAATTTGGAAATTTAGTAACGTCACATTCCTCCATCTTCCAGATTTCATGGGCATCCATTGATTTACAAGCTATTCATCCAAAAATAATCTGCAATTTTATTGCAAGCAAGTCGAACATCTCTATAGCATCTTTTGATCCCCTCTCCTCTCCTTCTATAAAATGTAATGTGTTCCTTCATTAAAGGATTCTCTCTTGATTGTTATTGTTATCATTTCAAAAATTTGATAGAGCCAAGGAGTAGAAAACCTATGGCATGTGTTTTATAATGCATCTTACCCTCTAAATGATTGTAGCAGTATGTTCATACTTACAATAATAATATATTGTCAATTATGGCTTGAATCTTACCCTTGTGTTGAATTATTGTCTTCTTGCCTTCTTTTCTTTCATTTTTGATGTGTATCAACTATGTTTTACAGAATTTCATGTCATTTGTGTCAACTATACATGGTTGGGAGTTGATTTAGTTACAAAGTTGGAAAGTGGCAAGCATATACCCCTCTAACTTTACATTGAGCCTTCTCGCTTCTCTAAGACTTCAAGAGAGAGTGATCATCATCTCTTTGTTGTTATCACGCACCACCCTTTAGCTTAACTTATTTCCCTTTCATGCAATCTCTCTAACTCTGGTCCCTGTGAATGACTAATTTAGGTTTATATAGTTCTATTTTTAGCTGTAGAAGTAGTGTTAGCATTAGGTTCTATTATTAGAGGAACCATCGATCTCTAAGGTTGATCGTCACTCATGAAATTCCTACACATTGTGGAGATCATATCATGTTGGCCCTGAATTATGGAAAATCTTCCATGATCCAAACAAGGGTGTAATTTTGAGAAACAAAAAATTTGGCATGCCCGGTGGGACAAAGAATTATGAGATTTATATCATTTCACTAGGATTGGTGTGTGTCTTGGTGATATCCCACCTTTGGAGGCTTACAACAACACATCTAGCAACTCCCAACAACATATCTATTGGTTTTAGCATTCAAATGTATCAAGTTTATGAGAAGAGTACAAACAAGGAAAAACATAGAAAGAGGTGAGCCTTTTGAATACTTACAACACCTTTCACCAAGGAAAAAAGGGTAAAACCAGTTAAAAGGTCTCTATTCCCATCACCTATATTCCATTCAACTCCCCCTTATGCTAGGTTTTCCTTTCCTATTCATAAGAATCTAAAACCCACCTCTTTTATGGTCCTTCAAAGGAATAAGCCTTTTGTCACTTTTAATGGTGGTATCCACCTTATTCTAAATGCACATCATGATATTCCAATAGTTGCCCTTAAAAGCATCCCATTATTTACATGAGATAATTCAACCACTCACATTGAAAACATTTTATATGTTACAAATGTTTGTTTTTTCCACCTTATCAATGAAGATGATGTAGCACTTAGGCTATTAGTTTTATCTTTTAAGGGGAAGGACATTGCAATGGTATAGAATTTTGTGGCCAGATTATATTCACATGTGGGATGAGCTTGGGGAGAAAATATGCAAGCATTTTGAAGATAAAAGTGACCATTTATCCCTTATTGAGAAGCTTACTACCATCAAGATATCCCCTCATGAAGTTATGACAGATTTTAATATCAGGTTTCAAAAGCCTTGGGATAGAATTCCCCCTCCATTTAATCCCTCTCCAAATACCACATTTTTATATTTCTTCAAATCCTTGAATAGTGATGTGGTTTTTATGATTCAATCTATGGGAGGAGTCATCTTACCTAATGCTTATATATAACATACCTATTAGAGATGGAAATTGTTTATTCCAAGTCAGGAAGATAACCCCTAGTCATTCAATGCCTCTATTTCTATAACCCCTCCCAATATAACATTTTTGGACACCCATTCTTGGAGCAATCATTCATCCAATTCCTCCTACCTTGCCCCTCATTTGGATCCATGAAGTTATGTTGTGGAAAATATTGAAATGAAGTGGTGACCATAAAGAGGCAAGTAGCCCAATAAAACAGACCTTACCATCCTCTCAATCAAGCATACCAGCCCCATAAACAACCTTATCAAGGTAATGCCCAAGTTCAAGGCCAAATAGGTTACCCTAGGCCATTAAACACACAATACCCTACTTGTTGCAAGATCTTCCAAGGCTATTGTCCCAAATCGAACAACCTAGCACATGATTATGAGTGGTGTTACCCATGTCCATCAGCCTCATGATCAAAATTCTTGTGCAAAATTAGAGTTCTCAGATAAGCTTTGATGGTCCAAAGTGCATTTGTACTCCAAGAGTAACATGAAGATTCGGCTGCAAAAGGAGAAGAATCTCATGGACATGTATCAAATGAATCTACCCTTATTAATTGGCAAGAAGGTGAGTTTTTTGGAGTAAATCAAGAAGTTGCAAGTAGGGGCACCAACCCAGTTGCACCCAAAAAAGGGTCTAAGAAGAGAGTTATATAAGGGGAAACATCTCACATGGGTGGTAAAGAATATACCTCCCAAATAAATAAAGAAGTGTACAACTACTAAACCCTATGAATTACAAGAAAATTAGAATATTAAAAGGGATAATCCTCCTAGAAACCAGACTCAAACCAGTCAGCAATTAAAAGAGGATGTTGCTACGACAAAATTCCAAACCAAGATTAGCCATATTCCTCTAAATGTGATGGAACAAATGAAGAAAACCATGATGAATATGACTATGTGGGAAGCACTCTCCATCCCATCGCAAAGAGATTTGTTATAAGAATATTAAAGGCATCTTTGTGACATAAGTGAACTAGCGAAGGGTACATCAGATGTTTCTACAATGTTTATGCCAACCAAAAGAAGGGGAAACAAGTAAGATCATCAAACCACCTCCTTTCTATATATCCTTAATCATTGGTAAGTACCTTTGTACACAATTGTATGATAGACTTTGTAGCTAGTAGTTCTGTTATGCTCAAGAAGATTGCTGATTCATTAGTCATAGAATATACACCAATCACCAAGGGGATTTTCCAACTGGATGGACACTTTTGTTAACACAATTGGGATCATAAAATATTTGAATCCTTACTTTACATGCATGTCCAATTCTTTCAATCTTGCAATGACATCTTAGTCATTGACCTCCCTCCCTTTTTTGTCATATGCCTTTCTAGAGATTTTACTGCGAAGGTAGGGGATACTTGTCTGCAAATTGGTCACATATGCTTCTTAGAACTAGATATGGAACTAGAGTGACTATCAAAGTTGAACTTATTTCCCATAATCATATTAAGTTGTATACACCTGGTCCCATGGATATGAATTATGTTATGCATGATCAAGAGTAGAGTGATGAGCTCCATGAGGTTTCCACATCCTTAGAGGAGGTTCCTAACATTCTACTTGAAAATTAGGCAAAGGAGCACTTTGAGATTGATCCTTATGACCACATGGAAGAAACAGGGTAAGTGACTTATTGTATTCATGAGGAGAATGCTCTTATACTTAACATTATGAAGTCGAGGGAAGATCAAGATGGTGTGTGGAAGTTTTGTTTTGATGGATTATGAAATAGGAATGGCATTGGAACTGGGGTTATGTTGATTTCTCCTAATGAGAAAAAATACTTCTTTGCATTTAGACTTCAGTTCAGTTGTACCAATAATGTGGCGGAATGTGAGGCGTTGTTCCAAGGTCTCCGATTGGCAAAAGTGTGGGATCAATTTGTTACAGGTATTTGGGGATAGTACATCAGTCATACATCAATTCACATCTCAATGTGTATCCAAGAACAGCCTAATGAAATCCTATAAGCATGGAGTATGGGACATGATTGAAGTTTGTGATGCTTTCAACATCCAAGTGATACCAAGAGTGAAAAACAAAGATGTTGATAGACTTGCAACCATTGGATCCCAATATGACATTCCTCAAGACATCAAGAAAGGTTTAGACCAGTATGTCAATCTCGTGATCACAACCTCCATACCAGATAATGCAACTTGTTGGCAAGTTTTTGACAATGATAGGAAAATTATAAATTTTTTACAAGATGACGCAGAGTTCTCTACTGGAAATCAGTCAAAATTGCAAGAGCAATATGAGGATCACATCATCTAACTCAAGACTAACAAGTTGCCTAAGGGATTAATCACCTTGGAAAGTTTCTTTAACCCTAGTGATCAACTCAATTGAGAGAAAATGAATATCACAATAAAAGAGGAAATATATGAGTAAGTGGCCATTTCAAGATACAAGTCTTTAAAGTTTGGAAAGGTATGTAGCAGTTTTGAAAAGCAATCTCCTATTGATCTTTGTAAAGAGTATGATGATGTGTTTGCTTGGAGTTATGAGCATCTTAAAGGTTTTGAAACAAGCCTTGCACAACATACCATTAAATTGGATCCCAACACAAAACCTATCATTCAAAAATAGAGCCTATAAATTCAAAATTGAAATCCTTGATAAGAAAAGAATTGACCAAGCACATATAGGCAAATATCATTTTCCCAATCAAGCATTCTTCTTGGTTGTAAAATTTGGTTCCAATTGGGGGGAAAAATGGGGAGATTATATTATGTGTAGACTTTAGGGACTTGAACATAGCATCGCATTATCCTCTTCCATCCATGGAACGGGTCCTTCAAACGATGGTTGGGGCAAAGAGGTTCTCTCTCTTATATGGTTATTCAAGGTCGAACCAAGTTCTTGTGCAAGAGTCAGATTAGTTCAAGACAACCTTCGCCACCAAGTGGGGTAGTTAGGTTTATAAGAAGATGCCTTTTGGGTTAACAAATGAAGGTGAAACCTTCCAAAGGGCAATGGACATGGGCTTTAAGGGACTTGTGTAGACACTTAAAATTGGTTACTCAATTTAGTGTCCCTCACATTCGTTTACCTGCTTAGGTAACCTGGGGCACGTTTACGTCACCGCTATCCCCTTGGGGATATTATCCGATTTGTGATTTAAACATCTATCCTAAGTTTAATTCACCCCATTGTATCTTACCAGTGAGTAATTAAATATTAAATATTTAATTACACCTCTTCCCATGTATCCTAATCACTTATCTACCCCAAATTAATTCTATCTATGTATCCCCTTTTTTTCCTTTTCCCCAAGCGGGATATTTCTAGTATTTGGGGTAATTCTCATCTTTCTAGAAATCAATCATTTTTGCCATCTCGAGAGTCTGTCCCGCGATCGGCGCCGACCTATACGGTCGGCGCCGATTTTCTAGGAGCGGCGCCGATTATAAATACAAGTCCAAAACTCAGTTCTAGGGACCGAAAAACACACACGACGAAGAAAGACGCGCACGATAGGACGATGAGACAGAAACACAGATCGTGAAAGACACAGAACGAGAGATCTTTGCGCATCTGGTGTGAACATTATCTATCGAATGAGAGCGAATCTTGTCCAAATCAATCCCTGAGAGGAGCACCGTTACTCTGCTCTTATCACATCAACATCACACGTCTCCATTGATTTTCTGCTGACTCTGTTCCTGCACCCAGCATCGGTGCAGTCTTTCCAGTATCTCTCCGGCTTCTACAGATCCAGCAGACATTGACGATCTTGCCTTCATTTACGATCTTGCCTTCATTTTCTGATTTCCAAATCCTGTTGCACTTTGTCTCCAATCGACGCCGATCTAAATAATCGATGACAATTTTAACCAGTCGACGCCGATTTCAAAAAGCGACGCCGATCTACATAATCGACACCGATTTTAACTAGTCGACGCCGATTCTACATAATCGACGCTGATCATCCTACAGACAGGTAAAAGGACACAGGTAACACAAATCCAGCTTTGTTTTCACAGTTCCCTATCTTCAGTTGCTTTCTACCTACTGTTTAGATTCTGTTTATTACTTTGATCAGAAAATCTAGTCTTGTACATACATCTTTTATCATGTATACTTCTTTACTTAATTGAAAATGTGGACTGACATCCGCCAAGGGATCTCATCGCTTCCCGGACCCGCTTCTCAGGCAGTCCACCTAAATACCTTTTAACATGGTCTTTTTCTGTCAAGCATCGGTGTCTTGCAGGTTACTCGGATCTACTGTGCGAATTGCTCGTGTGCGCCCGTCTCATCTATATCGGCTTCCTTATCCGTCTGCATCTTCAGATCTTGTCCATCAGGTATTAATTTCATTTTGAGTTTTTCAAGGTTTTTGTGTTTAGTTTGGTGCATTAACTTGGACAGGTAACAAGCGCGAAATCCTTGATCTACATTCTGGCACGCTCGGTGGGACCCAACCAAAGTCCCTTATTGGTAAGTTCATCTCTTTTCTAGTTTTGAGCTTGGTTCCTTTTCCTCCCTGATTTTTATCAATTCTGCTTGAGCATTTCTTTTCATCATTTCAATCTTGCTTTTTATGCGGCATCGTTGTCTTGAAATTTTTCTATTTCCTTGAAATAGAAATTTTTCATTTCACCATTATCCGGATATATCTTTCTGGGTCTTGTTTGTTGTTTGCTTAACCTCTTCTTGTGGAGCACTTTGCTTGATTCGTGGGATTGCTCGAGGGGAAGAGCTCAATAATGCGCTTTTTGAAGTCCACACACCTTGGAGAGCTAAATCTACAGGTATTTCTCTTTTGCGGTGTTTTCTCCTTTTTAGGATTTCTTTGTTTGATTGTCTATCACATCCAAACATTTCAATTTTTGGTGCTTAAAAGGAATTTAATCGCATTTGGGAAAGAATCTGTTTGACTTGTCTTCATCGAAATCAAACACTTTGTTTTTAAGTTCTTAAAAAGTACCTTTTCTTTGTCATTGCTGTTGCATGTTTCTCATCTAGTTTTAACTAGGCTGGAAAATTGATCAAAATCGGTAGTGACACTATTTGATTATTATTTTTCACCCTTGCACACAAAGCCAAAATCACTAGGTATAAAGCATTTAAACAAAAACTCCTTCCCTGGCCTCGCCTACTTGGAAGTGATATCCAAGAGGAAGAGCCTACGCGGTACTCAGGCCGCGCTATAAATTCACGGAAGTTCTGGTATATATTGGCAAAGCACCCGACTCCCTTATCGCAGCGGTGTGTGAAGTGCGGGGGTAGGCCCCTATATCAAGCCACGTACCGGTCTTTTACTGAAGTGCCTTCGGGACTCCTCACCAAACATTCCCCAAACCATCCTTAGTTTGGCTATCTGAGTAGTTCCTGTTCTAAAAAGCCTTCCCTAATATTTTCTTTCTTAAAAGCATCAAAACTTAAAGGAGATAATCATCTGCGCTGCTTGAATTGTCTGTGCATTAGTTAGGTCAATTTTCTTTTCTGCGTGTTTATGACGGTCATCACTCGGTTACAATCTAGAAGAATGGCTCAACTGGCTCCTTCTTCTTCCGAGATTACCACTAGTGTGGATGTTTCGGCACCCCCCAAATCTTCCTCGGGACCGCTGCTAGTTGGTTCCCCATCCTGGTCATATAATCCTTTCTTTCAAGCCAAAGCAACCCCATCACGTCCAGCTTCCCCTAGTCCTTCAGAAATATCATCTACTTCTGACTCAGAGTATGTTCCTCGCGGGGATCCTGAATTTCAGGCGTTCCTCGATCGCAATCCGGTAGCCCTTATGGACTACCTAGTACACAAGTCTATTCAAATATCTGATCAAGGACCACCAATCCAGCAAGTGTACGATTATTCTCGTGAACCATCCCAGGCCTTTGTAGAATAGTTTGCATCATCTCTCTTGCCTCCAGTCACGGAGAAGGGCGGTGCCCCTGTGCCTCCTTTTTCTCTTCCACCAACCATATCGACTAGTTCTCAAATAGTCTTACCTATTCCTAACACCGCAGTTACCTCGAATATTCCACAACCTACTTCTGAGAGGTCCTCTGCCCTGGCTATAATGAATGCGTCTGCGCACCCACATATTGCTGTTAATTCATCTATGCCCTCCATTGTATCCCAAGGTCAATACCCCTTTATGAGCCAACCCCCTCCGAATAGTCAGTTGGTTCCTGCTTCCCGTCCTCTAGTGGGTCTTTCTTCCAATATTCCAGCAACAGTGACCTTCACCCATCCTTTAGCATCAGCACCCTTAATGCCTAATCCGGCAGTAGAAGGCCCCTTTCAGGTCTTGTTCCCCAATATGTCCAATCAAATTGGCACTCATGTTCCTCAATCTATCCCGATTCAGTCAACAAGCATAGGAGTCCACCAATCACAGGCTCCACCCGTCATCCAACCTTCATTTTCTCAACCACTTATTATCTCACAGCCTGCCTATACACAAGGTACTTCACAGCAAATACCCCACCAGGTGTCACCCAGAACGCCTGGTTACTCCTCTTATCATCCTATCAATCAACAGATGAATCCTCCGTTGACACCTCAACAACATCCACCATTTGCTTCTTATGTAGGACATGCCAGTGTGCCTCCTCCTCAATCTGACGTGGTTCAAATTCTCTTCAAGAAAATCACAGACTTGGAAGCCTCCACAAAAGGGGCTCGTCCTTCATACTCCTTTGAAGAAGTGTGTAATGAACCCATTCACCCCTCAGTGGCTTTTAAGCCTTATCCTCCCCAATGGGAACTTCCTAAATTTTCAAAGTTTCATAGTCGGGAGGACCCTCAACAACATTTGCGAGCATTCAAACATGCTTGCTACCTCATAGTCCAGGATCAGGAGCTTATGCTCCGTACCTTTCCTATGTCTCTAGCAGGTCCTGCTTTAGACTGGTACAATAACATTCCTCAACATTCCTTGTTTTCTTTCTCTCAATTGGCCCAGATGTTTGTTGAAAACTTTTCAATAAATATCACGCATAAGATCTCGATTACAGATCTTTATAACATTCGTCAATTCGATGATGAGTCTATTGCAGACTTTTTCGCTCGTTGGAGAGGGATAATCAACCAATTGTCTTTCTCCCTTCCTCAATCCCAACAAATCGAGTTGTTTACTCGATCTTGTGCTAATCACATTTCTTCCACTTTAAGGATCCAAACTTTTCATACCTTTGAAGAAGCCTTTACAATGGCACACAAACTTGAATCTCGCGCCATTGAACAAGGGAAGCTAAAACTTTGCTCTAAATCTAAACCCGATTTTTCTCGATTTACCAAACCAAATTCTTCCCCTTCTAAAGACAAGAATCAGGGATCCACCAATGCCATCGTATTAAAAACATCACGAGCCGATAATACTTCTAATCAAACACCATGAAGAGACTCCTCATCTTCTTGAAAAGGGACTTCATCATCTCGATCCTTCGCTCCATTGGGGGAATCATATGCCTCTATCTTAGAGAAAATGTTGGAAGTTCGCATGATCGAACTTCCCCCTATTAGGAATATCGATGAAAGCCAAGAACGTCCATTCTGGTATAGAGAAAATGATTTCTGTCATTATCATAGAACCAAAGGTCATGACATCGAACGATGTCAGACTTTCAAAAATCTTGTCCAGAAATTCATTGATAAAGGCGAGCTCATTCTGGATAACCCAAATGCTCCCCCAAATCAGGCAATGGATGTTTTTAAACAACCTTTTCCTAATCATTCCCCGAACCATAATGCTTCAGAGTCTCAAAAACCAAACACTCATACTATCAACTTCATCTCTACTGAAGAATCTTCTTCTGAAACCAAGCCATCTGCGAACACATCAACCGAATCAGAACCTCCTTCCACTCCGCCAATCACTGAAATTCCACCATCTTCAGATAGCCCGTCTTCGAATATTCCTACATTGCGAGATACGGGTTCATCTTTCTCCACTCCTTTGTCTCACCTTCCATCCATACCCGAGACAGTGTCATCCTCATCTGTCTCATCATCGAACATTCTTTCAATGCTCGAGGCAATTACATCCCTTCGAGTTTCCACTACAGATACATCTACTTCTGTTGCTCCCATTCTCGCTGCAACTATGCCCCTGGTGAACGTACCTATAATTGTGCCAACTCCGATGGAAGCATCTTTGATTTTGACTCTTCCTGTCTCTTTTCCAACAGTAGTTCCACCCATAATTACTGCACCAGAAGTAGTCCCTTCGCAAAGAACTACTTCTTCATCACTCACTTCTTCCACCACTAGTGCTGCTTCGCCCATTAAAGGAAAATCAAAAGAAGTAGCACCAACACCTATACGCTCGGTTCCTGAACTTAAACCGAGACAACCAAAATCTAACATTGCGCCATCAGTACCTCCCCACTTGCTTCCTCCGAAAAGGTTACAATCACCTTATGCCGTTGAAGTTGTCACCATCCCTGAAAAAGGAAAGCCCATATTTCGAACCATCAAGACCCTTGGTGCTTTCCCACAAAAAATCTCTCTCTACGCCCCATAAAAGATTGGATTTATCCACTGAGAAGGCGTCTTCTTCTACACACTTATCAAAACCATCATCTTCTTCTACAACACATTCTTCACCAACACCCCGAAAAGTGGATTTACCTACTAACAAGACGCCACCTCTTCTATCAGGATCATCATCTTCATTACCAAAAGCCAGGGCGTCCTATGTCCCTCCGATTACACCTACTTTGGGAGCTTCTTCCTCATCTAAATCGACATTATCTAAATCATCAGTAAATTCAACCAAACAACCTCCTTTATCTTTGAAGACCACAACACTTGTCACATCTCCGTCATCTTCAAAATCTATTTTAGGGGCTCCTCCTCCACCAAAATCAATCATGTCTCACTTACTTCCATCTCAAGTGCCCAAGACTGCTCCTCCAAGTGTCCAAAAGAATAAGATGATCCCTAAAAAGACTGTCAAACCTAACATGCAGGTTCTTTTGCCTCGGCAGTCTGTTAAGGCAAAAGAGGCACCTTCATCACCTCTATCCTCATCTTCATCTACCGGGTTCTACACCGAAACCCTTCGCCAACTTATCCAATCTTCATCCATATCCCTTCCGCCGATTAAACCCTATAACCCTAAAGGAGTTAAACCTACCTGGTTTAACTCTGATCTGATTTGTGCTTACCATCGTACCCCGGGTCATGATACTGAGGTATGTAAAGCTCTTCAAGCTGTTGTCAACAACCTTTTGGAAGAAAGTGATATTTTGCTAGAGGAGGAGGAACAAGTATCTCCTGTCATCTTAGCCCCATCTGAGCCCCAAAGTTCCACTCAGACCTCTAGTGATTCCACTCCAATTGATCTTCCACCTTCTCAAATTGACACAATCCATATCGCCACTAGAACCCAACACTATGATAATCCATCTTCATCATCTATAGCATCTCGATCACAGGTTGTCATTTCTACAGCCCTTGAAGGAGTTCCTCCTTCCTCACTGGCCCCATGACCTAAGGTCTCTATTCGTGCTGCACCTCGGGCTCAAATTCCCGTGTCAGTTGAGGAGAGTGTTATGAAACAACTCACCCAGGCTCCGGTCAAAATGTCTCTTTTTGACCTCATCCAATCCTCTCCACAACATCGCTAGGCTCTGATTGATAATCTGCGTCGCATCGCAGTAAATTCAGATGAGCCCCAGCCCTACGAGTTGGTTGTTGGATTGAATAGACCATCAACCGCCATTTATTTTGAAGATTCGGAAGTTCCTCCTCTTTCTTCAGAGGATTTGGAGGCTCCCCTCTTTATCACAGTCCAAATCGACAACACCACGTTAAAACGCGTTATGATCGACAGTGGAGCTGCACTCAACGTCATCTCCTCGCACACATTTGAGCAACTTAAATTACCAAAGAACGTAGTGTCACCCCCACCTTTCGCCCTTCGATCATTTAACGATCAGTTAGCAGTTACTTTAGGAACTGTGGTCTTACCCATTCGAGTAGGTAAGAAGCTGCTTCATGAACTCTTCTACATTGTCGAAGGAAAATTCCACTATAATATGATCCTCGGACGCTCCTGGATTCGCGCAATGCATTGTGTCCCATCCACCCTCCATCGATGCTTAAAATATCAATATGAGGGCAAAATATATACTCATCCAGGAGATCCTTTTCCTTCCGCACAATGCGACATGACCACAAGGTCTGCCCCTCTAAAGGAAAATACTTCTTCTCCTGACGGGGCCTCATCTTCTTCCATACCTGCAACCAAACTACCGGATTTACAAAATCTAGAAGAGACATTGCAGCGTTTCTCACTGGGAGAGCTTCCTCTCTTTTCTTTCGACGCCCATCTCAATCCTACTGAGTATGGTAGACCGGACAAACAACCTGAGTATCAACCAGGTCTCGGTCGCATTGTCACCATTGGTCTGCCCAATCAACAGACTAATTTCATCTATGGTGGTCTTGATACGCCTCATTATCGCCCAGATTCTCCTCCTAGGACCAAACCTTACTTAACAGGGTTCGATTATCTACAAATCCCACGTTTGCAAAAACTTATCTATATCGATGCGCGTGGAAGGGTTTTGGTCTAGGAAAATATGAGCAAGGTGTGCATGACCTCACATCCATTCCTACTCTCATGCCACATCAAAAATTTGGTTTAGGATTTAAACCTCTTTCAAAAGCCACCGTCACTATCCTCGATGAGCCTCTTCCTACTGAGGAACCATCTTCTCCCGCTAAGTCAGAAGCATCACTCGATGTGGACGACGACATTTCCATCCCACCTAACTTTTTTTTTATCAATACCATTTCCTTAGGGCCGCTAGCCTATACGACTAGCAACCGGTCCGCTTCCATACCGTTAATCTTCCCTGAAATAGTTGGAGATGACTCTCCTACTATCAACACTATCCACTGTGCGGATGATGATTCTGTCCTCACCTATCTGGGGGCAGAGGATTCATATCTTCCCAAGACTATTCCTTCTGACACGTCTACGCTTCTCAACGAAGCCACTGTCGACCTTAATATAGGGACTTCTGAAGACCCTCGCATCATTAAGGTCGGTCAATCCCTTAATCCACAGGAGTTAGGAGATTTTACCACTTTTCTTTCCAACCATCGTCAAGCCTTTGCTTGGTCATATGAGGATATGCCAGGACTCGATCCCGATATTGTGGTCCACAATATCGTTACTCTTCCCAACATCAAGCCAGTTAAACAAAAATTACGTAAAATGCACCCTAGAGTAGCCCTTCTTGTTAAAGAAGAGTTACAGCGCTTGCTCTCGGCTAACTTCATCCAACCCATTGATTATCCACAATGGGTTTCCAATGTAGTACCAGTAACTAAAGCTATTGGGAAAATTCGAATTTGTACCGACTTCCGGGATCTTAATCTTGCTTGTCCAAAAGATGATTTTTCTCTACCTAATATCGACCAACTCGTGGATTTAACTGCGGGTCATGAGATGCTTTCTCTTATGGATGGTTTCTCTGGGTATAATCAAATTCTCATCGCACCAGGAGATCAACATAAGACTTCTTTCATAACTCCTTGGGGGACCTTTTGTTATCGCGTCATGCCTTTCGGTCTTAAGAACGCAGGAGCAACCTATCAGCGAGCAATGACCTACATCTTCCATGATCTCTTACACAAAACTGTGGAAGATTACGTTGACGATCTCCTCGGTAAGTCCAAACGTCGCCAGGATCATCTTTTCATCCTTGCACCTCTCTTTGAGAGGCTTATCCGCTTCTGTCTTTGTCTAAATCCAGCTAAGTGCGTGTTTGGCGTTCTCACTGGTAAACTTTTAGGTTTTATCATTTCCATCAGGGGTATTGAAGTGGACCCCGCAAAAATAAAAGCTATCCTTGATATGCCTCCCCCTTCTAACTTAAAGCAACTCCGCAGTCTCCAAGGACGTCTTCAATCAGTGCGTCGTTTTATCTCACAATTGTCGGACCGTTGTCAGCCTTTTCACCATCTCCTCCGTAAGAATGTTCATTTTGAATGGGATGAACATTGCCAAAAGGCCTTTGATGATCTCAAAGCTTATCTTCTTTCTCCACCTGTGCTTACACCTCCACGTGAGGGGGAGCCTTTCTATCTTTATATCTCTGTGACTGACCATGCTCTGGGAGCCATGATTTCGCATCGGGACACTTGCGGTAAAGAACAAGCTGTCTATTACATCAGTCGCACCCTCCATGAGTATGAAACACGTTACTCCGAAGCTGAAAAGCTATGTTGTGCTCTCTTCTTCGCAACTTCTAAGCTTCGTCATTACCTCCTTAATCACAAAACTTATATTGTCACAAGTGTCAATCCACTCAAGACAATTCATGCAAAGCCTTATCACAATGATCGTATCACTCGTTGGCTCATGCTTATGACAGAATTTGACCTCGAGTTTATCCTGCAAAAGTCTATCAAGGGTCAGGTTATTGCAGATCAATTAGCTGATGCTCCTCTTCCGGACACTCAAGACCCCCTTGCTCAATTCCCCGATGAATATATCCAACAAATTGATTTTGGTCTATCTCCATTTAAAGTAAAGCTCTTCTTTGATGGATCCAAATGCCAGCAAGGGGGAGGTGCGGGTTTCGTGATGATTCCTCCTTGGGGTACGCCTATCCCAGTCACACACAAATTGAACTTTGAGTGTACCAATAATATGGCTGAATACGAAGCTCTTGTCTTAGGTCTCCAAAATGCCATTAATCTCGGCGCTCGTCATATTGACATCTTTGGTGATTCTGAACTCATCGTTAATCAAGTCACGGGTGTCTATCAATGCAAGAATGATATCCTTCAAAAATATCGTGATATCGTTCTTGCTCAACTCCAATCTTTCGATAAATTCACTATCCAAGCTATTCCTCGCACTGCAAATCGATTCGCAGACACAATGGCTTCATTAGCCTCACTTATCCCACCTTTTACCGAAGACTCGCGACTTTATGTGGCTGTACAATGATTAGATCAACCATCTCATCTTAGGCAACTAACTTCAATCCATGCTGTCACAACCCATACTCAGGATGAGTGGTATCAACAAATTGTTGATTATCTATCTCATTCGGTGCTTCCCCCAGATCTGACTTCCAATGGTAGAAGATCTTTTATCCAACGCGCTAATCGCTATACTATTCTAGGCGGGATTCTCTACAAACGTGGCTTTGATGGTATTTTGCTTCGGTGCCTCAAAACCCATGAATCATCTAAAGCCATCCAGGAGGTCCATGACGGTATCTGTGGTGGACATTTTAGTGGCTTAGCTGTAGCTAAACGCATCTTACGTTTGGGATATTATTGGCCTTCTCTTAATCAAGATTGTTGTGAATACACTAAGAAATGTATCAAGTGTCAACAACATTCCAATCTCACACATATCCCTAGTCAAGCTTTACAACCTACAGCGGATTTGTGGCCTTTTTCGCAATGGGGTCTTGATCTTATTGGTCTCATCAATCCCCGTTCTTCACAGCGTCATCATTCTATCATTACTGCCACTGAGTACTTTACTAAGTGGGTGGAGGCTATCCCTCTTTCTTCAACAAAGGCTAAACCCATAGTTGATTTTGTCTATCAGCACATCATTTGTCGCTTTGGTGTCCCACACAAACTCATCACAGATAATGGTAAGTCTTTCAAGAACGTTGATTTGCAGAATCTCTGCGACGCTTTCAATATCAAACTCAGTTTTTCTTCTCCATACTATCCTCAAGCTAATGGTCAGGCCGAAGCTTCCAATAAAACTTTGCGTAATATCCTCGCAAAGGTAACTAGTCGAGCTGGTAGGGATTGGCATTTACATATCCCTTTTGCTCTCTGGGCCTATCGGACTAGCATTCGTACTCCTACTGGTGCTACTCCCTTCTCTCTCGTCTATGGGTCTGAGGCTGTTCTTCCTTTGGAAGTCCAAATCCCATCTCTCCGTGTTTCTCTCAGAGAATTTGTCTCCGATGAGGACTATCGTCAAAATCGTCTAGCACAACTTGAATTATTAGATGAGCAGCGTCTCAACGCTCTTGAACATCATCAAGTCTATCTTGAGCGTGTCAAACGTGCTTATAACAAGCACTTGCAGCACCGTGACTTCAAAATTGGGGATCTTGTTCTTAAAGAAAATCAAAATGTCACTACACTCGAAAGAAGTCAACGTGGTAAGTTTGCTCCCAACTGGATGGGCCCATACATTATCACTCATAAATATGGGTCTGGGGCTTATCGTTTATCTTCCATGGATGGTATACCTGAAGCGGAACCTCTTAATGCCTTGCATCTACGGCCCTTCTACTGTTAAAATCTATCTTACACAAGCCTAGTCGCAACACAGATCTTTCATCCATCTAAACAACCAGTCATATACTTTCATGGTGATTCGAAACTATGTGGTTCTCCGCCTATTGCCTCTTTTACCTTAAAATATGAGTATCGCGGCTCTACTCATTGCATGTTTCTTTTGGATATGTTCCTCCTCATGGTAGGAATACCTTAATCACCACTTCATCTGTCCCAAGTGCTTATCTTAATCGGATCTACTCGGGGCATGAGTGCATGTTATTCTATGATCTCTTCCCCTCCATCTGATCTATCTAGGTCTAAACTCAGCTTCTTCCAAAAAGATTTTCAAAAAAAAAAAAGAGAAGAGATGCTATCCAAAAAGATAGACTGATCCCTTGAAGGACAGCTATCCCTACATTATCAAATGAATCAAAAAGAAAAAGATATAGACCATACCCTCGAAGGATGGCTATCATTGAAATTCAAAATATAGACCGCTCCCTTGAAGGACGGCTGTTTCTCAAAGATATATTCAAGGATTCTTGCAATTAATCAGCCTTTCAGTCAGTTTATACACTTTTTAGCATCACTGAAAGACTTCCCGTATTGATCAGTCTTTCCATATCAAGCAAACTTCCCGCATTGATCAGTTTGCTTTTCTGCCAAAATCATGAAGCTGAGATTTAAGACCTTTTGTAGATCATATGGAGAATCCTATTTTCCCACTATGGACATGTATTCTATCCCTTGTAAATTCTGACAAGATACTTACTTACTGTTCCTTTCGTTTCCCTCCTAGATCTGTTTTGTGGCTAGTTAGTGTCAGGTTTATTTTAACCTCATATAGGGCCTTACATGCATGATATTGTGATTTCCTATCCAGATTCTATCTATGGTCGGTTGGGAGTCCAACTTATCATTTTCTTTCTTATCCGAGCATATTTCCTTTATTCCTAGTCAAGGTCATTTTCATTACCTCCTTGGCTCTCGCAAAGAGTATTCCCCATTATTCTTTGTTTTTCATCTAGTCAAATTGACATTTCGTATGTTAATTCAATCAAAATTTATCTTCTATCTAATTTCATCTTATCTATCAAGGCATCTATTATCAACACATGTGGATTTCTGGCTATCTATTTTCATTAAAATGAAATTAACATCTCAAGCATGCCGAGTACATCAATCACATCTATCCATCTATCCATCAAAACGTCTCAAAAAACTGGTGCATCCAAGTTACACTACATCTATCTATATCCATTTTCCATCAAAATAAAATCCATACATCAATCACATCTGTCTATCTATCCATCAACAGTATCGAAAAACTTGTACATCCAAGTTAGATTGCATCTGTCTATCTCTATTTTCATCAAAATTATATCCACATATCTATATCCATCCAATCACATCTATTTCTATCCTTTATCAGTCTATATCTATCCAATCACATCTATTCATCATCTATCAGTCTTTACTTAGATCCATCACAATTATGCTACATCTATCCATGTATATCAAAATCAAACGCATAAGATCAATTATATGACAAATGAAATAATGAATCTATATATACATGTGTGTCTGTACAACAAAAAAAAAGGGTGGCTTTCAATCAAGCCATCTATATAATGCCTTCCAATCAAGGATACATCACTATACAGATACAAAATACATCAATCCCTATATGGTAAAGTCTGATGCATGGAGGACACTATCTCCTCCACCCTCCTCTGGACCAGGCTTTCTCTCCTGGTCGCCTCCTATCGAGCTAGATGCACCTACTACTGGAGGTCTCTATCCACCTCGATCTCTCCCGGTGCTCCCTCCACCTGAGGCCCCGCTCGTTGTAGTCGTCGCTGCTCTCCTCCTCGCCCCGTACCGAGGCACATCTGGGGCATGTTGCGCTAGGGCATCCTCATAGTATCTCACCTCAGCGAGGAGAGACTGATATGTGCTCAAGCTCACAGTACCAGGTGCTCGTAATGGTGCTGTTAGTGCTGCTGGGGCTGCTAGCACTGCTGGTGGTGCTCCTCCTAGGGTCTTACCCTGCGTACCAGACTCTGACATGGCACCTGTCTCCCCATATTTGGCTCTGAGGGCCTCCCTATTTCGAAGGTAGCGATCCCTCTACTGGATCGCTATATCTCGCTCTTGGTGAGCGGTGTCTCTCTCCAAAATTAGGGCATCCCTCTCCTCTATCAGAGCCTTGATCTCCTCAAGAGCCACCTGATGTGTCTATATCAGGGTGGCATGCTCTCCCTCCAGTCTATCTAGCATTGCAACTATGTCATCCTTGTCGGCATCTATAGATGCCAGGAGATGTCGTGGAAGCTCTGTATCATACCATGCTGCATAACCCTCATCTACCCCTGCATCATCATCGCTGTCTGTGGAGGGTGGGGCCTCTCTCAGTGGATCTGCCGGGATCAAAATCGGCAGATCAGTCTCCCTGCTATCTCGCCTATAAGGCGTGTAGGTGGTTGGCACTTTCTGTACTAAGCCGAACTGTCTCAATACCCGCATAAAATGGACTCGCTCCCACATATTAGGCCTACGGCCCCTAACCACCCTGCTCCGCCTCAATGCCACCAAGTGAGCATCCTGACCAACCCATGTCAGAAATGCCTGATATGGCCTCCAGATGACTTGATCCTGGTGTCAGCATCCTGAAACGCTCGGTGTACCAATCGGCCTATCTCCCTATATCCCCAATGGCCATGTCAGCCCACCATCGCCGGAATCCATAATCAACACCTCCCACTGCTGCTGGCATCCAAGGAAGCCCGGATGGCCTGATCACCGCTATATGCTCATAGGCCCAGTAATGGAGCACAAAACTAACATCTATACCTGTCCTCCGACCTGTGGTGTACATCCATAGCTCATGGTATATCTGAGCTATCAGGGCATCAGCAAAAGCAAACACCTACCTAAACTGCAGAATGTCGCAAACACAGTCTAATAACAACAGTGGGAATCTCCCACCTCCTGAATCTAGAAGAGCAAAGTAGGATATAGCCATCTGAATCAGCACTATCCGTCTGCTCCGGGGACTATCCTGTCTGTACTGTGAGGCTATCCTCACTGCCCCAGACACTATCTCTGAGTCATCTACCCTGTCTCTATATAATCGACCTAGGGCCCTCTGCTGCTGCTCTCGTGGGGTAATCTCGATATTGTCCCCAGTGATCGGCAGTGTCAGAATCCTGTATATGTCCTCATGGGTGATGGTCATCTCACCCGTCCTGAACCAAAACGTGCACGTATGGCTGTCCCACCGTCGCACTAGTGCCCGCATCAGCTCTATATCTCGCGGCACTCGTCGGTAATATCTAAAGCCCCCGAGCCCGGCTAACTCTAGATGCCGCCAATCTGCATCGGTCACATCTGGGAGAATAGTCTCCAGTAACTCGGGAATAGCATCCCTCATGTGTAGAGCCTCTCGTGCCTGCACCCACGACATCAAGAGCAATATTAGTCCCAACTCACAGCATCCAAAACAACCACACAAAAAAATTTCTATTCCAATCGGCGTCAATTTAATAAAATCGGCGTTGTTTATTTCTAGTCGACGTTGATTCATACTAATCGACGCCGCTCAAACACCAATCGACGCCGATTTTACCAATCGACGCCGACCGACTGTCCGCCCATAAATTGGACCATTGCCCCAAAAAAAAAATCAAACAAAAAAAAAATTAAATGCAACGGGTTCAGGAAGAACCACTTACCCCAGGTCGTGTCCTCCTTCGCTTCTGACCACTCCCAGAGGCTTCCATGGTACTCAAATCTAAATTCTGACTCTCTCTGAATCAATCGTCACGATGAAAATAAATCGTTTACGTTTTCTGTTCGCATATTTATATGCACTACGTTTGGTCGGCGCCGATTTTGTTGATCGACGCCGTTTATATTGGTCGTCACCGATTAGTGTGATCGCCGTCGATTTTCCATGTCTGTTTGCCATAGTGTTGATGCTTGGCTTATTTATCCATCTGATCATTGTTTTGTGTTGAATATTGCCTTTCGGCGCATCTTTTCGATATCACCGTCTATTTCGGGTTTTGTTCCCTTTGCGTGGGACACTCGTACTTTTTGGCAGCTTGGAGTTAAACGGGTCTGTAGGCACTAACGTCGTCTGCTTTGCAGACCGTCTAGTTGTCCCTACCAATGTGTCTCTCTTTAGATGTTGACTATTTTGCAGTTCTCCTTACACTCATGGGTCTGTAGGTATTAACGTCGTCTCATGAGGAGACCGTCTAGTTTGCCCTACCAATGTGAGTTCCTTAGGTTGCTGCCTTTTTATTTATTTTGTGCGTCATCAATGATCAAATCTACTCCAGACATCCGACTGCGGCATCCTGCGTTTTCATCTACCTCTTTCAAACTTGGGATCGTCTGTTCTATCACCCATCCCATCCCTAGTTTGAGGGGGATCACATCATCATACATTCTTCCCTTCTTCCATCTCTTTGTTTTTGTCTCATAACCTTGCTTATCGCAAGTTACTTGACAAAAAGGGGCAAAATGTAGACACTTAAAATTGGTTACTCAATTTAGTGTCCCTCACATTCGTTTACCTGCTTAGGTAACCTGGGGCACGTTTACATCACCGCTATCCCCTTGGGATATTATCCGATTTGTGATTTAAACATCTATCCTAAGTTTAATTCACCCCATTGTATCTTACCAGTGAGTAATTAAATATTAAATATTTAATTACACCTCTTCCCATGTATCCTAATCACTTATCTACCCCAAATTTATTCTATCTATGTATCCCCCTTTTTTTCCTTTTCCCCAAGCGGGATATTTCCCGTATTTGGGGTGATTCTCATCTTTCTAGAAATCAATCATTTTTGCCATCTCGAGAGTCTGTCCCGCGATCGGCGCCGACCTATACAGTCGGCGTTGATTTTCTAGGAGCGGCGCTGATTATAAATACAAGTCCAAAACTCAGTTCTAGGGACCGAAAAACACACACGACGAAGAAAGACGCGCACGATAGGACGATGAGACAGAAACACAGATCGTGAAAGACACAGAACGAGAGATCTTTGCGCATCTGGTGTGAACATTATCTATCGAATGAGAGCGAATCTTGTCCAAATCAATCCCTGAGAGGAGCACCGTTACTCTGCTCTTATCACATCAACATCACACGTCTCCATTGATTTTCTGCTGACTCTGTTCCTGCACCCAGCATCGGTGCAGTCTTTCCAGGATCTCTCCGGCTTCTACAGATCCAGCAGACATTGACGATCTTGCCTTCATTTACGATCTTGCCTTCATTTTTCGATTTCCAAATCCTGTTGCACTTTGTCTCCAATCGACGCCGATCTAAATAATCGACGACGATTTTAACCAGTCGACGCCGATTTTAAAAAGCGACGCCGATCTACATAATCGACGCCGATTTTAACTAGTCGACGCCGATTCTACATAATCGACGCTGATTATCCTACAGACAGGTAAAAGGACACAGGTAACACAAATCTAGCTTTGTTTTCACAGTTCCCTATCTTCGGTTGCTTTCTGCCTACTGTTTAGATTCTGTTTATTACTTTGATCAGAAAATCTAGTCTTGTACGTACATCTTTTATCATGTATACTTCTTTACTTAATTGAAAACGTGGACTGACATCCGCCAAGGGAGCTCATCGCTTCCCAGACCAGCTTCTCAAGCAGTCCACCTAAACACCTTTTAACGTGGTCTTTTTCTGTCAAGCATCGGTGTCTTGCAGGTTACTCGGATCTACTGTGCGAATTGCTCGTGTGCGCCCGTCTCATCTATATCGGCTTCCTTATCCGTCTGCATCTTCAGATCTTGTCCATCAGGTATCAATTTCATTTTGAATTTTTCAAGGTTTTTGTGTTTAGTTTGGTGCATTAACTTGGACAGGTAACAAGCGCGAAATCCTTGATCTACAACTTGTTGGTGACATGATCTTGGTATATTTGGATGGCATAACTGTCTACTCAAAACGCACAAATGAACACTTGGATCATTTAAGGAAAATATGTGATAGGTGTCGAGGGTTTGGTGTTTTTTGAATCCTAAGAAGTGTGTTTATCGTTCATGAAGTAAAGCTACTAGGGCATGTGATCTCAAAAGATGGTCTCTCTCTCTCTCTAGGCACAAGAAAGGTTTGCAAAGCTTCTTAGGAACAATAAATTTTGTAAGAAGGTTCATTCCCAACTTTGCTACTTTAGCTAAACCTCTTGCTTCTATGCTCAAGAAGAATGTTGCCATTCGCTGGTCAAATGAAGGCAAGAACAGTTATGAAAATATCAAGAAATTCATTTCTCGGGCCCCCACTCTCATAAATCCTGATTATGCTAAAGATTTTATTCTTTATGCATTTGGAAGAAGTGACAACATTTCTGGCATCTTGGTTCAGCAAAACAATGATTCCTTAGAGCAACCTATAGCTTTTTTCAATCAAACACTCAAAGATTATGAGGTCAAGTACAACTTTGTTGAGAAGAAAGCCTTTTTTGTTATCTACGCACTTAAAAATTTAGACATATGCTTTCAAATAATAAGATTCAGCTGATGGTGTCTCATCCAAGTCTAAAGGACTTCCTCTTGAATAAAGATGTGAATGGGAAGAGAGTTGGGTGGATTACCAAGGTCATGGAGTATGATGTTCATATCAAGGTCACCAAACTTGTGAGAGGTAAGGGTTTGTGTGAACAAATTGCAACAAGTTTAGGAGTTGATAAGGAGGTATGCATGTTACAGGAAGACCAGCCACCTTCTCCCCATGTCCTTAATGGTTGGTATCAACATATGATGACTTTTTTAAATAAGTGGCTACCCTTAGGGTTTAAACAAAGCAAAAAAAGATATTTAATATTGCAATCCATTCCCCAAGTGCTCATAGATGGCATCTTATTTAAGAAAGACATCAGTGGTGTTCTTCTGCGATGTCTTGACGCCAATCAAGTATAAAAAGTCCTGCATGAGTTCCATGATGGACCCGCATGAGGACATTTTGCGAGCCACGGCACTCAAGATCATGAAGGGTGGTTATTATTGGTCTAACATCTTCGAGGAGTGTCATGCATGGATCAGAAAATGCAGGTAGTGTGCTTTCTTTGTAAGAAAAGAGAAACTTACAGCTTTTCCCCTCCACCCCATTTCAGTTGAGCAACCATTTATTCAATGGGGATTGGATTTTATAGGAGTAATCAACCTGCATTCAAGCTTGGGACACAAATGGATATTGACTGCAACTGGTTAGTTTACCAAATGCACTGAAATCTTTGCTTTGAAAGAAGTAAATGAAGTTAGTATCCTAGACTTCTATGAGGGAATTATAACTAGATTTGGGGTCCCTTCCACAATCATATCAAATAATGTCTTGGCATTCCTAAGAATTGAAATAATTGGATGGGCTATGAAAAATGGAATTCATTTAAGTACATCCTCAAACTATTATCCACAAGGAAATGGTATTTCCTAATCATTGTATAATAATCTTCTAAGGATTGTTAAGAGAACCTTGGGAGAAAATAAAAGTATATGGTACATAACTAAAATCAAACTTATGGGTTGATAGAATCTCCCCTAAGAGGTCAACTAAAATCTCACCATTCAAACTTGTTTATGGAAAGGAGGAAAGATTTAGAATTTCCCTTGAGCTTCCATCCTTAGAATTCATAATCTAACTTAAGATGTTTGAGGAAGAGGTAATTGAGGTTAGGTATGCAAAGCTAATGGATCTAGAATAAGTAAGAGATAAGTTCATGCATGTAATGGAAATGAATCAAGCCCAAATGAAAATGTGCTTTGACAAGAAAGCGATGAAAATAACCTATGAGGAAAGAAACATTATCCTCAAATGGGATAATGATAGATCTCAACTAGAAAAGCACACCAAATTTAACATCATTTAGATAATCCCTTATGTGATCTCTAGCTACAAATCAAATAAAACTTTTCAAGTTTTAATGTTGAATGGAGATGAACTTCCTATCCCATAAAATGAGATGTACCTTAAGATCTATTATTGAGGTAAGGTTTCACCTTATATAAAGTGGTTTCTTCTTTCAAACAAGTTCTTATATACTCTCTGCATGTTTCTATTCATAACATGTATGATTTCCATCCTTTTTTACATAGTGTTTATGGTCTTTCCTTTTGGTTATGTACAGTGTAGTTCAGTAAATGATTATGGTGGAAACAAGGAGTTTTGGGGAATTTTCCAAGCATATTATTTCAAGTTCCAAGGATTTATCTCTTTTTAGTGCCAAGTTCACTCTTCTATGTGTATTTAAGGGTAAGTATTTTTCAAATTTAAGGATTAGGTTTTAAGTTTTTTAGGCGTGACTCCATGCCCAATGGATGATCAAATAGCCACTAATATTCTATCTAGCAGAAATATTTCCCTATGACTCACCAATATTATTGTCCAAAATATCCCC
Organism: Taxus chinensis; assembly: GCA_019776745.2. Lineage (NCBI taxonomy): Eukaryota > Viridiplantae > Streptophyta > Pinopsida > Cupressales > Taxaceae > Taxus > Taxus chinensis. The sequence goes on from CM034156.1 coordinate 25,763,306, forward strand.
CCATGATATAATTGAAAAATTATAAATCCAATTTTTAGACTTAGGAATTTTTTGATTTCAAAATACATGGAACACTGTAAGTTAGTGTTCCACAAAATCTAGGAAATTATTATTTCATAGGTTCTTCTAACCCACTAAACAAAGGGAGTATCAGTTTAGACTTGGGAAGATTCCTATAAACTTAGTGTTATACGGGGTCTCCTTACCTAAGAAATAAAGGAGGAAGGCCACATGACATTCAATTATAGTGTTACACAGAAATGGTTTAGATCTATCTATAGTATTGGTTTGAAGTTGGTATAAGGGGGCCATGTTGATCCTCCTTCGGTCATTTTTGGTGTTTCAATAGTCTTTAATGTATTTATATGTTGGAAACAAATTTTTACAAATCTAAAATTGGCTAAAACATAAGTTTGTGGAATGTGTGAACTTAGTGTTTTGTGCACTCTCTAAATCCATGGAAAAAGGGTCGATTTAAGCTCAGTCTTCAATGACAAGGGAGATGGAAGTTTTAAAGGTAGTGAAGGTTGAAGCCACGTAACATTATCTTAGTGTTCCATGGGATTCTCGAAGGAATAATGTTCCATGGAGTTCTCCTAAGTCTGCAGAATAAAGGAAACATACTTGCAGGTTAAAAATAATGTGAAAAACAATGAATGAATACATCCACACAATATGTGGAAATAGGTTTGTGGGTTTCAAACAACCAGATAATAAATAGGAAATAGAGGAAACGCATAGAATTCTTTAAAATACTCCAAATGTAGGAAATTTCATGAAACAAGCAAGATCATTTGAATTCTACCAAATAAGAAGAGATCAAAGAGGTATTAGAAACCAAAACCAAAACCAAGGTGACAGAATAATCAAAACATTTCAAAGTCACAGAATGAGTGAATAAAGGAAAATAATGACCACTATGGAAATAATGATTTTTTTACGAAAGTAGTCTAGTTTGGTTTTTTGATGATATATTTTGTTGCAGAGCTTTGTTTTACCTTATATTTGATTCATCATGGGAACATATTGGATATCCCTAAAAAAAGAAGGAAACTTTATAAGGAATGATCAAGTATTTTGGTAGGTTGAATTTGAGGGTTTTGGGGACATTTCACCTCACTTTTATAATTCATAGGATGTCATTTTCAATTATGAGATGCTCATTTGATCCTCCCTAGCCTTGATATCCTTTTGAATATTTCCAAAATGAGAATATTCTTCCCATACCCAACCTAAATGATGAGTAATAGTGATCTATGTAATAGATTTGTACATTTAGAAATGTCACCTCCTCCATCTTATATATTTTGTGGGAATCCATTGATCTATAGGTTGATTGCTCATCCATAGAAAACTATATAGAGCTTTCTTGCAAAATAAAGGACATCTCTAAAAGCATGAACCATCATGAGGTGTGGATGTTACCTCGTGAAGGTAATTTGGAGGGTTTTATCTAGGTTTAGTAGTTTGAACATCTCCCCGGCATAATTTTGATCCCCTCTCTCTTCCTTCTTTAAAATGTAAGTGTATGTCTTCATTAAATGATCCTCTATTTCTTGGTAATGTTATTATTTCAAATTTTTGATAGAACTAAGGAGTTACAGAACCATGGTATTTTCTTTATAATGCATCTTACCCTCCATTTTATTGTAACAATATGTGCATACTTACAACAATAATAATATGATGTCAATTATGGATTGAATTCTCCTTTTATATTGCATTATTTTCTTCTGTGCCTTATGTTCTTTCATATTGCGATGTGTATCATCTATGTTTTGCATATTTTCATGTCATTTTTGTCAACTATACTAGTTTGCGAGCTGATTTAGTTGTAGAGTTAGAAAGTGACAAGCATATGCCCCTCTAACCTTGTATTGTACCTTTTTGCTTCTTTATTATAATTCAAGAGAGAGTGATCATCTTCTTCTATCACACATCCATCCTTCTTATTTTTATCTTAGTTTCCTTTCCATGCATTTCCTCATCCCTTTTCATCTATAGTTTGGTTCTCAGCATTATTTTAGGAGTATAATTAGTGTTATTTAGAGGAAAAAGAGGAAACTAACGTTCTCTCTAGAGTTTTATGTCATTCATGTAAGTCACACATTGTGGAGATCAAGTCGGCCTTCTCTGGAGGTTGATCTCACTTATGCAAGTCCCACATTGTGGAAATAAATGTAGCAATAGACAAACATGGAAAAAGATACAAACCCAAAATTCAAATATAAATTTAGGCCAGGGATAATTTTAGTGGCGAATATTCGTAATATGGCGAATATTCCATTTTTGAAAATTTTGAAAAGGCGAATGTCATCCCATGTTGGCCCTAAATTATGGAAAATCTTCCATGATCCAAACAAGGATGCAATGTTGAACTACAACACATTGAATTGACACTTCCATATCAAAGTATAGCCTATCAAACTTGCATTGACACTTAACTTAGTAAACCCCTAATTGGGATTTTAACATTGGCCTCCACAAAATCAAAGGCATTGACACTTAAATGTAGCAATAAGACCAAACTAATTGGGATTTTAACATTGGCCTCCACAAAATCAAAGGCAAATAAATGTAGCAATAGACAAACATGGAAAAAGATACAAACCCAAAATTCAAATATAAATTTAGGCATAAAGAGTTCAATAAAATAATGAAGAAATGAACTTAAGACTATCCATCTCGACACATTAAAGGAAAATATATAAAGTAGTAGAGAATATAACAAATATAAAAAAACCCAAATCAAACTACATATGCCCTCATCCTTACCTCACAAACACCAAAGCATCAAGCTTGCATTAACACTGGAAAATCAATTAAGGTTTCAACATGGAACCCAACACAAAATTTAGAAAATCGAAGATTACATAATGTACGGTACACAAGGTGCATGTACACATCGCTTAGTGTGTATGAAATTAAGGGAAACACACCAAGTGCACTAGGCTTTCTTATGATGTGTATCTTGAGTGAGGATTTGGATGTAGGGGTGTCTCCAATGTGGTTCCAATATGGTTGGGCGCGAGTGCTCAAACAACTTTGAGAAAATCCTTAAAAACCCAAATCATAGCATACATTTCACCATACACATCACAAAGTCCATCTTTCAGGATGGAAAATCAATTGAAGATTTTAATGTGTACCAATATATAACTCATAAAATCCTAAAACCCCAAAACACATAACATATCTCTCCATCCAAGTCACAAAGCCCATACATGGGTCACAATAGACAGTCATAAAAATAATGTATATATTTCACTTTAAAGATTGAGTAAACAATGTAGATCAGTCAAACACTACCAAGGGTTTCAACATAGGTCTCAGTAAAAAATTCAATAAAATAGTGAATTAACACTGGAAATGAATCCCTTTGTTAAAGGGGTTTGACTTAAAAAGAAAGATAAGAAAAAAAAATGATTGCTTTCCCCACCCCCCAATTACCACATAAAATTATGATGGAACATCCAAAGAAAATCTTGGACATGCCGTGTTGGATTTTATCCTCAGAACTCATTTAGGGGATCTCGTAGTAGTCTTAACTTCTTTCCTTCCAAGAGCGACAACCAATGAGGGTGAATTTCAAATGTTACTTACAAGACTCGGACTAGCCAAACAAAGTAATGTATTGATTTTGGAAATTGGAGGCAATTCCTTGATTGCAATTGAAGCTTTAAAAAAAGGGAGCACAAATAGCTAGAAACTAAACTCCCTATTACATCCTTGCCTACACCTACTATAATCTTTACCCATTTCAAAATTAATCATTGCTTCAGGGAAGTAAACAAGGCAGCAAATTTATAAACAAATTTGGGTTCGCAACACAAGTTCTTTCCCACCATTAAAAGCATTTCTGTGGATGAATTTTAGGGACCCAAACAGCAATTACTTTGATTCCCTGGACCTACTACAATCTTTTCCCAATTCAAAAATAATCATTGTTTTAGGGAAGAAAACAAAGCAACTATTTATTAACAAATTTGGATTCACAAGATGAGATCCTTCCCATCATTGAAAGCATTTCAATGAATGGTTTTCAGGGGCTCTCAAACATCATTTACTTTGATTCTCACCCTCCTTCCACAGATGGAATCTAACTTGTCAATCCCCCACCTCACTCCCACGCATTCAAACTACCTCCCCTACACCCACTACTTCCATCCATCATTCCCAATGTTGCTTACACTTCAATCATGTGCACTTGTGCCACGCTATCTCTCCCCATCCTTCCCTTTTTTATTTATCCCTCCATCTATCTCATTTACCTCATCATGGCTTTGTTTTTCTTATTACTCTCACAATCATTCCTCTGGTGTAACATGGCAATCTCGGGTCCATCCTCGTCACCAATCTTCCTGGCCCTCATACCGACGACACTATTCAAGAACTATTTCTCAAATGGGATGGATGAAGATTTTTTCATGACCATACTGGGCAGGAGCGTTACATTAGGAGTCACACCTTGCTCACCCTATTCTATTTGAGCACTCTCTCCGAGCTTGCAACATTATCCTCCTTTCAACCCATTTATGTTTATGGTCTCAGTTCTTGACTCTCCAGCCCACCTATCCCTAACCAAAGAATTGAAAGACACTTGGTCTCACTTCTTCGCCAAATTTGGAGATCTCTCCTCCCAACTAAAAAGTTGAATTTCACATGCCCACGTTCTCGGCTTAGGAACTCCTTCCTGTCACTAGAAGTATGGAAGATGTGAATCTCCCCATTTTGCCCCATCTTGTTCAATTAGAGTCCTAGGTTGCATTACTAGAGCAAAAAGATTTTCATTTTGTTATTCGGTCGAGCCTTTTCATTTCCCCTAATCCGTTAAAGAGTAAATATCAAGAGTTATCTTTGGCTCCTCTTCTCCTAACAAATCAGCTTGCGTACTTGTTGGTTCACCATGTATGCAACCATTGACGGGGAAGAGTGGATGATCAAATGTCCATCAAAGCCCCACATTCAAATAATTCTCTATGCCCCGTACAAAAATTTTGACCAACTCATAGAGGAGTTCAACATGACAACAAACTTTCCCCAAGAAATTGTGTATATGATGAGCCCAAGACACGTCAATTGAGTTCTATAGTAGAGCAACAAATATTTTATTCCAAGTATGCCACAATAAAGATTGAACCTAAGGAATAAGGGCAAGCAATACTTCTCTAATGTTCAATACTTACATATCAAAGCTAGCTGACAATTTTGTATACAATCAACAATAGCTATGTAGTAAAAAAATCTAAATTTTTTAAATATTATAAACTCTCTCTCTGTCTCTCTCTCTCTCTCCAAATTCTTCTCGAGGGATTTATTATAAGAAAAAACCCTACATTGTAATTTTTCCCTTTCATGCAAAAAAAATAGGACCCCAATAGAATCCCTCAATTTATCAATTAAAAAAAAACACTAGAAATCAATCAAAACCTTCCCTAGGGTTTCAACAGAGGTACCAATAGAAAAATTTAGAAAAATAATGCAAACCCAAATCAAAGTATACATTTCACCACCATCCGCATGCCACCAAGTCCATACATTCAGATTGAATTTAAACTCAACCATTTAAATCCTAGTAAGGGTTTTAACAAGGTGTCACCTAAGTCACAAGGTTCGAGTTTGCGTTCATGTTTGACAAAATATAAAGTTCAGTTCAAGCGCCAAAGGGATAAAGTTCAAGGAAAAAAAAGTCAAGTTCAAACAATCTTTTTTATCATTTTAATTTTTTGATAAAAATGCATAAATATGTCAAAGGAATATAGTGGAGAGAACTTTCTATCCACTACTTTCAGTCGGTATATGATAATAAGTATACATACATTTGTAAAATAATGCAAAATAGTGTCAAAACTTCCCATGTAAAAATAATGGATAAACATATTTGACAAGAATAAAGATCGGTAAAATTTGAAATTTTTCAATAAAATTCAGAGATCCTTGCGACATAGGGTGTCACTAAAAAAATAATTAAAACCCAAATCATAGAATATACTTCACCATCCATTTTTAATAATATGCATACGTTAAGGCCTGCATTACCACTGAAGAATATAAACCCTAGTCAAGGTTTCAACATGGGGTGGGCAACAGAGAATCATGAAATCCTAAAATACCCAAATAACAGAATATGCTTTCCATCCAAATGTCACAAAGTTTAAACTATCAAGGTTGAATCAACACTAAAAGTCACCTCAACTCTTACTAAGGTTTCAACATGGGTACCCATAAAATTTAAAGAAAATATATTAAGTTGAGAATTCAGAAAATAAAAAACACACACAGCAGAATAAATAGCACCACCCAAACCTCACAAAATTCAATCTACCATATTGCTATTAATAATGAAACCCATTTAAATTCTAGTTAAGATTCTAAAAAGGGTGTCTGTACAGAATTCAGAAAATAAAAATAAAAAACCAAATAATACAATATGTTTCTTCATCCAAATGTCATAAATCCAAACGTTTAGGCTTCCAATAACACTGAAAAATCACTAGAACACTTGATAGGGTTCCAACGTGAGAAGTAAAGAATTAAAAAAATAATGAAAAAACCTCAACTCCAATTATACATTTCACCATCTAAATCTCCCAAAAGCCAAATTATCATGTTTGAATCAACATTGATAATCAATTCAATCCTAGCTACAGTTTCGACATGAGTAACCATAAAATTAAAAGAAAATATATCGGTGGATAATTCAGAAAATAGCTATGTTGCCACGAAACAGGTACAGGTACAAAACACAGAAACCCTGATTTTCAAAAAAATCTTGGGTGCAAAACAGCATGGGAAAATCCATACATTATATTATTAATATATATATATATATATATATATATATATTAAAATATAGGTACAGGTACAAAACACAGAAACCCTGATTTTCAAAAAAAATCTTGGGTGCAAAACAGCATGGGAAAATCCATACATTATATTATTAATATATATATATATATTTGGCCAATAGGCCTTACTAGAGACAACTTTCTTTGTAACTGTCATTTTCTTGTCATGGTCGTCTTACAATATTTGGTAGTAAATTCTCATTTATTTTTATTTTGTTTTCCGTCTTCAGTTTTGGAGAGGTGAGAAGACAATTCAGCAGAAGTGAAATGGTCATTAGATTTAGATGATGTCAAGATTTTCAAAATAAACTCCCTAATCTCCAACAATTTATCTCCGAGTCATTTCACCTCCTTCCTCTAAACACCCTAAATTCCCCATTGGAGGAGGCAGAGCACCGCTTCTGAGATTCTTCATAATGTTGAGCTCTTTGAGACGACGAATACTGGATATATCTGCCAGAAGCTGACTGACGTGCCCTTGTCATCGAGATGCAAACTTTTGAGGTTTCTGAGATCAATCAGAGCAAAGGGAATGCATCCTAACAAATTACTACCACTCAAATCTAAGTATTCTAGAAGCAATAGCTGATGGATCTTGTTGGGGATGGAACCAGACAAACCACCTGAGACGTTTCTGGTTCCTCAATCACAAATTTCTTGAGGAATAAAGCCACGAAACTCTTTTCCTTGAATTTTCACAGAAATCAGACCCCAAATAAGATACAACTGATCCAAATGAAGAACATCCAAAGAGTCGTTCAATAATTCACCTTACAAAGGTGTTGGGGAATGTCTGCCTCAAAATTTTCATTTCTTCAGAGGTTTTGGTTGCCCATGATAATGAGACTGGAGAGGTGATGTCGTTTAAACTGACAGTTTAATTTCTCAATAAGTTTTTGAATTAGGGAAATCCTTTGGCCAAGATGGAAATACCAAACAACCTCCGTAAGCTACTATCGTTCAAGAATGATATTTTGAAATGTTGAAGGTATGTAGGAATTTTGAAGAAATTTTGGAAGAAAGTTTTGCTGCCAACTAGCTTCTCTCCCAATTTTCAGAAATATTAAATATACGAACCGCATGATAAATGGATGGACAAAATGGAAAGCTTCGAAAATAGTATGCAGATTCATTAAAATGTTATTGGAAATGGTTTTTGTCTGATGTAGTAGTTTTGATGCATCGATAGGCATCCATGTGAAATTTGGAAGCATACTGAAAGGCATGTTCCAATTGTTTGACAAAATGCCTCAATGTAATGTGGTCTCATGGAATGACATGATGACAGGATATGCACAAAATGGGCTTTTCTAGAAAAGATTTTGAGATTTTTAAACAAATTTCAATTGATAGGCATAATGCCAAACTCAACAACTTTAGGTAATACCGGCTCACCTTGTGTCTAAACGTCAACTCTAGAATCATGGTGGGAAGATCACATAAAATAGTAATTGAAAGCCAAATGATTCATATGTTGTAGTTCTCACTGTAGTGATATACATGTAGATAAAATGTTGAAAAATAGAGAAGGTAGAGAAATCATTTGCCAAAATCCCTTTTAACAGTTTCATAGAATGTAATAATTTTAGGATATGCACAAAATTGAGCTTGTTTTAAGGAAGTCTTGGGAAACTTTTACTGTTTTACAATGAACCAGGCTAACCTACCATTGTTCACATCAACGTCTCTGGCAATTATCGTGTACATTTCGATGACCATACTGTATGGATGCATTTTTAGAGAACATAGTTCATGTATCTATTCCTACATCTTACACGAGGTAGGACATAAATCACAGAGACAATGGAGTGGATGTCCTACTAGCAAACACTCAATGATTGGACAATGGAGTGGACAATAGAGTGGGGTTAACCGCAAAAAAATCCATATAGGAATGTTCACAATGCTCAATGATTACAATAAATTAATTCAGAGGAAAATCGACAGTCCATGCAGAGTCCAATCATAAAAAAGGCATAGTCTATGTAGTGTCTTTAGAATACAAAAATATTAACAACCGTTTAACTAATCAACCTATACATATGTCAAACAATGAATGTGCATACCATATTCTCAAAAGAAGGCACCTTAGACTAAGAAAGAAGAAAATTAAACTCAACTACAATAGTAATCTATTGAAATTACAATGGATTTCACATAATTGTTGTGCTCCAAGAGAACTAATCTAAAAGTTAGCTAAGACTACATTTTCCTATGGATGAATGCCGATAAAAAATTGTAAATATTACTTTGAATTTAACTCTTTGTATTGATTACTTAACAAAGTTAAATTTCATCGATGAATTAAATGACCACTCACAAACCAATGTGTTCAACAACCCAATTTAGACCAAACAACCAAAAGATTTAACTAAGACAAATGCAATGACTAAAACCTATGTACATCACAATTTCAAAATTGACAACTACCATACAAATCCTCTTTTAACACTATAATGTAAAAATTTATTTATTCTCAACATAACAAAATTAAATTGAATTCTTAAAAAAATACATTTTTAAACATTATAAAGAACATAAAATCTATATTAACCATTCCTATCGGCCTTTCACAAGCACCTATGGATGATTTTGCTAGTATATATATAATACTGATTTTTAGTCCCCAAACGATTAAGCAATCAAAATATTTTGTATTCATAAAAGCTCAAAACATTCAACATGCATAAAAATTCACATGTTCATGAATCATGCGACATAAATGAGAGTGTATGCTTTGCCATTGGATGTAGTGTGTTTATATAGGTTTACACCTATATTTTTCAGTTAATAAGTCTGAAATCTGATAGTCATAGGACCCTCTAAAACTGAGAATTTGCATTATAGCTCTTAGATGTCCAAAACCTAAGTTGCCACATTCGAATTCGTGTTCGTATTCGCCGATGATTAAATTCGTGAAAAATTTGATGCTAAAATATTCAGCGATAAAATTCATTGATTAAATTTGACAGAAAGGAATATATTGTTTAAATTAAATATAATAAAAAATAATTAAAAATATACTTTCATAATTTAATATTTAAACCTATATAATTAAAAGTATATATAGTTAATAAAATATGGGTTACTATCCTAGAAAATATTCATATTTACATATAATCTTTTTTATAAAAATTCACCAAATATAAACAATTTTAAAATGATAAAAAAATTTAAACACCTAAAAATTAAAATACAAAAGCATAATTCCAAATTATTCATATTTAAGGTTTATTTAATGCTAATAAGTTTTCATGTTACAATTTTAAAAAACTAAAACCTAAATAAACATAAAGTAAACCTAAATAGTATAATATTTGTATAATTGTAACTATACACTCAGCATATTTTTACGGTAAGGCATGTCAAAACCCTCCACGGGAAACAGGCCTGCAACCAAGTCCGACGCCTTTGTTGTTGCAACAGGTCTTTCGAGCTGAAACAGTCAACGGCAGCAAGCAAATTGAAAGGAAATTGTTGTATTGATTGCTTCACTAACGCTGCAGATCAATGTGTGACCTCAAAAACGATTTTGGCACAGGTTTTAATAGATCTCTGAACAGTGAACAATTTTTTTATTATATACGCTGATCAAATTTGCTATTTGTTATGTACAAATGTATTGGGGAATTTCAACGATTTTTTTTCCCTGATTTGAGATTCGACGAATTTCGAATTTAATGCTTTCAGTTCGGCGAATGCAGTAACAGAGTCTGAAACCACTCTCAAACATCCTAGAAGTATATACATAAAATATAGCTTAAAGCATAAGATAGTACATGTCTGTATCTAAATGTAAACTTACACGGAAACACCTCTGTTATTTTCATACCATTTCCAGTACAAACCCAGGATGGAGCAGAGTTTCAGGGCAGTTTCGGGACCATTTCCTACCCATTTTAGGTAGATTCTTACGAAGAAACAGCAGGCCCTTGAGCATTTCCCTACAACCCACACCTTATAAAGTTCAATTTACCATACTATCATTAACAGTGAAAATCATTTAAACGCTACTTAGGATTCTGAAAAGGGTATCTGTAGAGAATTCAGAAAATAAAAATTAAAAAAAAAGAAACAATACAATATATTTCACCATCCAAATGCATTAATGTCCAAATTTTCAGGTTTCCATTAACATCAAAAAATCACTAAACCCTTGTTAGGATTCCAACAATGGGAAGCACCGAATTAAGTAGAAAACCATTAAAAATATCCAAATCAGAGTACACTTTTCCCCATTTAAATTTACAAAATACAAACCATCAGGCTTGCATTAAGTCACTGACAATCAATGAAACACTAATTAGGTTTTTAACATGGGCACTCACAAAATTAGAGGAGATTTTCACAATATGTGCCAATAGCAATTCAGAAAAGAATAAAAACCCAAATGAGAGTTATACATTTCGCCTTGCAAATGTCACAAAGTTGAAACTTTCAGGCTTGAACTCACACTGAAAACGGTACAGATCTCGGTTTCAACACAGGCATCCACAAAATTAGATGTGGCAATAGGGAATGTAGAAAATAACAAAACCCAAATTGGCGTATACATTTCAACACCCATATATAAAAACTATGAAGCTTACACAAACACTAAAATAACTTAAACCCTGATTAGGGCTTTAATAAGGGTGTACACAAAATTAAATCAAATTAAATAAGGGTATCCAGAAAATATATATGGCATTAGAGAATTCAAAAAGTAATTAAAACCCAAATCAATGAACATGTTTAGCTATCAAAATTTCACAAAGTCCAAACCATCAGACATGTTGATGGTAATTTAGTAATGATAACCAAAATATCGGGCTTTGTTAAGATTGAAATTCACTTAAACACTTCCTAGGTCTTTACAAGGGTGACAAGTAGAAAATTCAAAACATAACATAAAGCCAATCAAAGCATATATTTCAGTTTTCACCATTAACATCTCACAAGATCCATAATTTCAGTCTAGCATTAAAACTTAAAACAGTGAAACCCTAGCTAAGGTTCCAAATGGGTACCCTGCAAAATTGAAAAAAATAAAATTTACTATCCACGCCACACAATTCCAGATCTGAGACTTGCACCACCCCTCAAAATCATCGTAAAACTAGATAGGTGGTAGTAAAGATTTTAAAAATCTTGGAGAACCCAAATTACAAAATTTGTTTCACCATCCAAATGTCACAAATTCCAAATCATCAGGCTTGCACCACCACTAAAAGTCGGTTAAACCCTAGTTAGGTTTCTTAACATGTAGACAATTTAGAAAACAACAAAACCACAGATCAGATTATACATTTCACCAGGCTTGTATTAACACTGATAACAAGTTAAAGCCAAAACACCAATTAGGGTTTCTACATGGATAGCCGGAAAATATATGGCACTACAAGTTCCAGAATGTAATAAAAACCCAAATCAGAGAGTACCTTTTACCATCAAAATGCCATAAAATCCAAATTATAATACAGGAATTATTACTAAAGTAAAAAAAGAGTTAAACCATACTTGGACCGGAATTAACACTAAAAATCAATCAAACCATGCTTACTGTTTCATCTTGGATATCCAGAAAACATATATGGCATTAATGAATTCAAAAAGTAATAAAAGGCCAAATCAAAGATTTTATTTAACTATCCAAACGCTACAAATTCCAGATCATCGGACTTTTATTGTCACTAAAATTCAGTCAAACACTACTTAAGAGTTTCAACATGGGTATCCATGAAATACATATGGCATTAAAGGTTTCCAAAAGTAGTAAAAGCAAAAATCAGTCTATACAATCAACCATCGATATGCCACAAACTCTAAATCATCAGACTTGTATTACTACCAAAAAAATTTGTAAACCCCAACTAGGATTTCAACATAGGTGTCCACAAAATCATATGGCATTAGAGATTTCAGAAAATAATAAAAACCCAAACCAAAGAATTTACTCAACGATCCAAATGCCACAAATTCAAAATTATCAGACTTACATTAACACTGAAAATCAGTTAAGCTAAACCCCGGATAGGGTTTCAACATGGCTATCCAGAAAATATATATATGATATTACAAGAATTAAGAAAGTAATAAAAACCCAAATCAGAGAATGCATTCATTCATTCAAATACAGAAATTCCAAATTACCAAACTTGGATTTCAACATGGGCATCCACTAAATTAAAAGAAAATACTAAACACCATACATAACCCAATCAGGCGATGTCGGAGTCGTCAAAATCGTCTTCAAAGGAATTGAAGAAATCGGCGTCAGACGGCTTGCTCTCAGGAAGCACGTCGTTCATCAAATCCAGTGGGTCTCCGTCGTCGACCTCCATGGCAGCTGTCGACGTCTGTTCGTCGAGATCGTGGTAAGATAATGTGAGCGTTGGCTTCATGATTTTTCGCTTTCTGGGCGTCAAAACCAATTTTACTCGAATGACCTTACGAAGGCGTCACTTGTGCCCTTTTGGGCTAGAAATGACCGCCAAATAAAACAAGGCCATGATATGGCAAATCCTGCCGAAGCTGAAGGTTTGTGGTGTGGAGGAGGTCTTTGTTGTGAACCTACGCATGACAGAAGAAGACAAGTTAGTTTATATATGTATTTGTTGTGTGGTATTCGACATTACAATGGTCATTGTATTGTTTAAATGATTATCGAAACGTATTTGTAACATGATTTCGAAATTCATCCACTGTGTATGAAAATATTTTGTAAAAAATATTAGGAAGGTAAGTGCATCTGAGCGTGGTGATAAAAAACTCGGCCATATGAACCTCATATTAAAAAGCTTAATAACTACTAGATTTGAAGAACTAAACATTAAAATAATATGTACACACAATCTATCTAGAGCATGTCTCCCAAAACCGTTATCGCAATACCCAAATGCAATGAAGAACATAGAAGTTTGGTTGATGTGTGCCCCAATACCTATGTTGATGGCAATGGAAGGAGATAAGAGGGTGTTGGGGTTTCTAAACAGTCGCATAAGCCACGACCAACTGTTCTTCGCAGTTCTAAGGATGAGTTTACTCGTTATGTAGAATTTACAAGAAGCAAAAAATTACCTCAACTCTAACAAGCGTTCAACGTCACAAGCCCACAACTCCTTGGTCCATCCGCACCCACGGCTAATCGAAGATGCACAAGTTTATGGTCTCTTAGGTGAGAGTACATCGGGAAACATTCAGGTGAGGAAGGCGCTGGAAGTTGAATGGTTCACATAAATTCAATTGACGCCCATATATAGATCAACCTCTAACCATTGATTTCAACTATATATTGTTACAAGTACTGAGGGGTTCCCTCTCTGAAAAATGCATATTGCATAATAATAAGCGAGGAAAAATAAAAATAATGGGGACAAAAAAATGTATTAAATATTAATAATGCTGAGAAATTCGGAAAGAGCTATTGCATGCACTCCACGGTGGGTAATCTCGATGTTCATCGGAGAAACTAACAATTCAGTCGGCCCACTCAAACAATGTTGTAAGACCGGAAAACAGAGTGATAGTAGAGGAGCAACAGGGTATAAAGCCCAGGCAGGTGGATATGAAGCCCATGCGGGTGGAAATTCAATCACCAACATGACTCGATCTATTTATACTTTTGTTTTTTATAGCGACATCATGGATTCTAGCTTGTAACAGTCTCCAAGTACTGTTTGGACATCAGCTTCAATATAAAAATAAAATAAAATAATCAAACCAACAATTTCAACTGCAGCGAAAGCCAGATACAGAAATAGGCCACGGAAACTGTGAGAGACATTTCAAAGTTTTTCCGAAGAAGTGAACCGTTCAAGTTTCTTTGCCAAGAGCGAGTTGTTCTAGTTTCTTTGTGATGCGTCTGATCAAAGAGCTTGAGAAGGCAACATCGTCCTGTTCGGATAGACCAACAACTGGTTCCATCTGGAAATTCCATTTTACCACACACTTTCCTAGCGAACCCATTTTAATCGGCACTCCCGGTACTACCCTTGAAAACAATGTTGTAGGGGCAAGTATTAATCTGCCAGGTACAGACTGTCCGTGGTGTCCCGCATCTGCCTCATGGTTCTCACGGTGGATGGTGCTCATTCGTCAGATTATGTCGACGAAGCACGGATTAAATCTAATCCATCAACGTCATTTTCGCTGTCAGAAGGCGGAAGGCTGAACCCCATTGTAAAAAACACCTTCGGTGTAACAAGATATTGTAATAGTTTCCACTACAAAATACAAAAATCAAAAATCAACACAGGTGCGTCAAGCCACACAAAATTTCTTGAACTCCGCAAAAGCATGAAGCCTGTCATCCACAGTGATATCCTTAAATGCACTTAAATGTAAGGAAGGACAATTTCTCTTCCTCAAAAACAATCACAAAACAGTACCAAATAAAGGGGCAGCCCAATAAAATGCAAGATAAATGATATTCATAAATTGTGAACAAATATTATTTTTTCAAAAACTATAGTCGACAAATGAGAAAATCCACATGTCAAAAATGTATTGGAAAAAAGAGAAAAAGATAATAGGTAAGGTGAAAGCAATAAGCATGCCTTCGGTAGGATAATAAAGTGAACCAAGTTGAGATTATAGATATGTATAAGCATTTTATGAGTTGACATATTTTATTTCAGTTAAATTATACATCTTATATTTATTCTTTTTTCATTTGGAGAACATTTATCGATAGATTTGACTTTTTGCAAATAACTACATCGGATTGAATCTCAATTTTAAAATCAGAATGTGTTAAAATAACATTTATTTTTAAAAAAATTATTTGAATATAAATATATTGAAAATTAAATTTAATAAAAAATATATAATAAATTTGTTTTTTTGTTTTGAATCTGATTCCACAAAGAATAATATTTAATATTTAAATCCTTCCAAAAATTTAAATATATTTTATTTCACTTTTAAAGATTAAAACAACAACTGAAAAAGTTGTATCATCCTGAAATCTATGTAATAAATATACGAATAAAAAAACCTCATAAAACTATGCTAGTGAAAGATACATAAACGAATCTGCATCATACTACAATAAGGTTATATCACTAGCAATCGCGTGCAGGACCATGCAATGTGGACGCCAAAAGGGATCGAGAGGGAAGAAATGTGTGAAAGACAGAAAAGGGGGGAGGATTGGCGATCGAGAATCAAGAACATGATCCATGAGGGAAAAAAATGGAAAGCAATGAGAATAGAGTATGAGTTGAAAAATTGAATTGATGGTATGATTTAGAACGTTGCTCTACCTTGGAAGCATATTATATTTTTAAGAACTGCATGGTTAGAGAGCACAGGTTGGGAGTCAAAATTTTCTCTCTAAATTGACAACATTGAAGGGTTGTGGATGTTTAATCTACCATATTTTTTTGGCTGACATGTACTGGACCTTTTGTGCAACATTAAGGACAAGGGATGAATGTCCATGCAACTCTCAAGGTGTTTTGTATCAACATTGCAATCTAGTCAGTTTCTTTCACAGGCATGTTTGTTCAGAGCATTTGGTATGTCTATGCACATGATTCAAAATTTCTTTCAGGTCTAAAAGAGGGTCGACAACCAATATTTGTAATGTGTTTAATAAGCATGGATCATCTTAGATTGGACAATGAATATATTTTGATCTGCACGAAATGGCATGAGAGTTCCATGCAAATTTTTTTTTATCAAAGCAGTCTCTAGGTTGGTTGACAAAAAACATGTCACTCCAGTTAATTGTCTCTACATTTGGTGCTTCTGAAAACCAGAGGAATCCATGAACATGTGCTATACCTCGATCTTCCCTGTCTGAATAGTATGTTGCTCCCAGGTATATCTGCAAGACAAATACATGACATATTGTGCATCTCTTGTGTAAGTACGCAAATACACGATGAGGGTAGGAAATAATGACATGGTATCTCCACCTATGTGCTTCCGAAGGATCCATAGGGCTATTTACCAACATTACACTATGATGATCTGGCCATTTAGCATCATTTTCTTTCACATGAATGTTTTTTCAGATCATTTGGTGTGTCTTCGTACGCGATTCAAAATTTATTTTAGGTCTAAAAAAGGGTCGACAACCAATATTTGTGATGTGTTTAATAAGCATGGATCATCTTGGATTGGACAACGAATATATTTTGATCTGCAAGAAATGGCATGAGAGTTCCATGCAGAAACAAATTTATCGAAGCAATTTCTAGATTGGTTGACAACAAATATGTCACTCTAGTTAATTGTCTCTACATTTAGTACCTCTAAAAGCTGGAGGAATCCATGAACATGTTCTACACCTCAATCTTACATGTACGAATAGTATGTTGCTCCCAAGTATTTCTACAAGACAACTTCAAGAAATATTGTGAATCTCTTATGTAAGTACAAAAATACACAATGAGGTAGGAACTAATGAAAAATAAATCATTTGTAATTTACCATCTCTTAGGTCCCACTTAATGTAAAAAAAAAGAAGATAAAAACATTAATAAATTTAAATGAACTAAAACCGCATGGGATATATATCTAGTAGACCCATCTAGAACCATAAAAATGGTTCTAAGCTAGAAGCTTTTGCTTGTTAGTGGAAAAGCTGAAGACATTGGTTTTGTTGAAGACATGTATCTTAGACCATTGTTCTTTGTGAAAGAATGGAATGGCTAGAAATATAATTAGAAAGCCTGGTTTGTCATATGGTAATTTTTTTTTAAAACAAATAAAGGTCAGAATTTGAGACAAAGATATACGAAGGGTTTTTTTGTTGGCTCCGTCCTAATTGTTTTGGCTGCTCAAGGGTTCATTTATCTAAAATAATTAAACATTTTAGGAAGTTTAGAGGTTTTTTTATAATATTCTTGGTAGCTAACTTGGAATAACATGGAGCAACTTAATATTGGGAGAAAAAAAAGCAATCGATATTATAAGAGAATTTTATGCTTCTTGAGAGAGAAGCATTTCGAGATTATATTTCTAGATCCTACAAAAAAGATGTGGTGGCAGGTTCCACAATTCACATTACAATCATCATTAGAACCAAGGGAGGGTGATCTTCCTATGATTTCTACGCAGGTGCAGATTTTGGAGGTGGAGGACTTCGCTGATTTGTATTAAGAACACAACAGTACATCCTATTCACTCTCCCACAAAAAAATTGTAATTTATATAACCACACAAACTGCAATTTATGTAACTTGTAAGCCACTAAACTAAATCTAAAAAAGAGTAAAATAAACGAGTGTAGGTAAGTAGTGTGTCATGGGCTATTTAAAAAGAGCAATACCTGCAACCTGCAATCCACCACTGAATTCAAATAATTTTCACTCAATAATTTGTACAAAATCATCGACAAAGTGTTAAGGTTATGACTCATACTTAGATTCATAAAAGTCACTAAGTGATGGAGACACGTTCTCTTCTTCTAGAATCTGAACAATTTGTACAAAACCATTGATAAAGCATTGAGGTTAAGACTCAGAATTAGATTCATAAAAGTCAGTAAGACATGGAAACATGATCTCTACTTCTAACATCTGAATAACTTGAGTCATTATCAGATGCTCTTCAGGAGTGGAAGTTATACACCTTACCACAATTTGTAGAACTGATTATATGCTCTCTTTAGAACTGCAATGACACCTTAGGTCAACAATTTATTTCAACCTATTATCCCGCAACAGTGTCTTAACCTACATTTGCAATGTCAATGTGGATGATGTATATTGAACTACACTGACAAAGATCAACAAAGAGTTTAATTTTATAAGAAAGAAATATTGTTTTATTAGCATGTATATGAGAGTTTCGTATCACACTTTATGATCCATCATCAAAATGCAACAGTGAATCATCATCATATCGGAGACAAGAACCTTGTAAAGTTAAAACCTATTCAGTTTAGATATGCAACTCTCTAGATCACATGAAAAAATTACATTTTACGTCTAATAAGCCATACCTCTATCTATGTGAAATATCAATCTATAGTCTCATATTTTATGGAAAAATTAACAATTATTTTATCATATGCAATAATCATTTTATCTAAGCCAGACCTCTAGCTATGTGAAATATCAATCTATAGTCTCATATTTTATGGAAAAAATAGCAATTATTTTATCATATGCAATAATCATTTTACGTCTAATCACAATAGGTGAAAAGTCGGTCAGTGTTAAGTTTTTGCCGACAAATTAATACCTTCAAAATAATCTCTCATTTCCAACAGGAATAAAGCATGGGTCCATAAGAGATTAACACTCTTAATTTTATTCAATCCATCGACTATTAAAACGCATTCAAGATGAATGCAATGCTAAATCATGCAATATATGAATACACACTAGTAAAATGAAATGGAAAGTTCATGAAAGAAGTACATTTTAATCAAGATACATAAATGAAAAAATAGAAAATGAGAAGGGTATCAAAGTTAAAAATGGTGTCGTTGTCAAATAATAATAAATATGTTTGTTATAGGCACATGTCCATCAAATAAAATAATGAAGTGTTGGAAATTAAGTATGAAAAAGTGTGACAAGAAACAAGCATACAATGAGTGCTTTTTATTTGATCTTATAGATTTGTGTGTATTTTGCATGGATGCATTATATTCTTGGGCTTCTTTATAACTACTGTAGTCTCTGTAAAGAAGTTGTATCTGTATTCATATCCTAGTGACTTAGCAGCAACCATTGAATTGAGGTATCTGTAATAAATATGTTTGTTACAGGTAAATGTCCATCAAATAAAATAATGAAGTGTTGGAAATTAAGTATGAAAAAGTGTGACAAGAAACAAGCATACAATGAGTGCTTTTTATTTGATCTTATAGATTTCTGTGTATTTTGCATGGATGCATTATATTCTCGGGCCTCTTTAAAACTACTGTAGTCTCTGTAAAGAAGTTGTATCTGTATTCATATTCTAGTGACTTAGCAGCAACCATTGAATCAAGGTTCAAAATACAAACATTGAATAAAATATAGTGTCAATCATTAAAGGTATAAATGTCCAAGTAAAAAGCAATAGCTAGGGCATGGAATCAGGCAGATAGCTTGCATTGCTTTATCGGTGAACAGAGTTGCATACAAATGAGTTTAAATGTCTTCATTTAAGAGGGGACTTACAGATAATGAATGTGAATGTACAATATGTGTTATGAGGGAGAGTTTACATATGATCAGAGAATTGTTTTTAATGTGCTTTAAACTTACTCATCTACGATCGCATGAACAGAGACACTAATTATCAGTTACAAAAATATGTTCTTGCTATATAACTTAAAATGGACAAAAAACTACACAAATTCCATATATGTTGTACCATTTTAGTACAAATGACATAGTGTGTCAGTTTCTCACTCAAACTAAAAAATTACAATAAACAACTTACTGCTCTTGGTCTGAAAAACTGCTTCAACAGTGCAGTCCATTTAATTTGTGAAGAAAGAATCCAAAAAATCAAACTCTACACAACGCAGCCGGCAAAAAACACAACGCATTCTTTGGTACAAAGTCTGGAAAAGGAGAGAGCAGGTGAATGACAATACCAACTTATGGAAACTGAATTTTATATCTAAACACCCCATTTACCGTTACCTTTGGGTAGAAAATAAGTGCAGTAGAAATAGGGGACACCAAAAAAATTGCAATTGTTAGAAAGCATGATAAATGTTGCCGAAAAATTACGGTGGATTCCCCTTGCAATTCCCGCTGCATTCGGCACGAAGATATCGTCGATGTTCCTTGGTTTTCTTCTACCCATTTTTGATCAAACTTTATTTTCTGCCAGTTCCGAAATATCTCTACCTACAGTGGAAATCATATAAATATATAAATAGAAGTACTCCTGTAACAAATTTATTATAGTAAATGATAGGATAAAAATGATTACATTCTTAGGAGATTGAGGAGAAGGTTTTGGTGCAAAATTTCCACTGTGTGCAGGTAGGGAATCATAGGGGGCAATCAAAGAATTGGTTTCTCTTTCTTTGAGATGGCAAGGAGTTTCCTTAGACTTTTTTAGCCTTTGTCTCAAGAATCTATGATAAAGAGGAATCGCCATCAATAAGCTAATAAATATAGTGCTGGTTGATTCCTATCGGATTAAAACACTGCAAAATCATGAAACCTCAAGAATCTATGGCAATAAGCTAGGAAATATAGCGTTGTTTGATTCCTATCAGATTATAACCCTGACTACAAAATCACAAGAAAACTGGTGAAAGAGGGTTTGGTGTTTCAAACCTGACTCCTGAATACAAAGTCACATTTTTCATCATGTGGCTTGCAGCCAATTCTTCAAATCGACTATCTCATGCATTATTTAGACAACAAACAAAACCCTCACAACAAACCTGAGATCTAAAACATACAACCATAATTCAAACACAACAGTTATTTGCTCTCCGCAAAGGGTTCGAAAACCATATATCTTGGAGTTGAAGATAGTCGTGTATTAGGTTGAAATGTTTGGCGTTCATGTCATTGAAAAATAAAGGGCCGGCCGCTGCTCGCTTCCTTGACATTCTCTTTAACACACCCTTCTAACCCCAGAAACCCTAGCAAGAAAATAAGGTGAAAAAACACATTACTAAACTCTAGAAATGGCATAGCTGGGGCAGGGTAGAGGCACCATAATGGAATAAACTGTAACTCAAACCGACACAAGACAAAAATTCCATTGTGTGGTTAACCTCGGTTTTAATTTTTTAGATCTCATGTTCGCTCAGCAACTGCCATAGCTGAACGCTCTTTTGTAAACCCTAAACCCCATTGTAAAAAACACCTTCGGCGTAACAAGATATTGTAATAGTTTCCACTACAAAATACAAAAATCAAAAATCAACACAGGTGCCTCGAGCCACACAAAATTTCTTGAACTCCGCAAAAGCATGAAGCCTGTCATCCACAATGATATCCTTAAATGCACTTAAATGTAAGGAAGGACAATTTCTCTTCCTCAAAAACAATCACAAAACAGTACCAAATAAAGGGGCAGCCCAATAAAATGCAAGATAAATGATATTCATAAATTGTGAACAAATATTATTTTTTCAAAAACTATAGTCTACAAATGAGAAAATCCACATGTCAAAAATGTATTGGAAAAAAGAGAAAAAGATAATAGGTAAGGTGAAAGCAATATCCGTGCCTTCGGCAGGATGATAAAGAGATTCCCAGAATATGATTTAAATGTTAGAATGGATGTATTTAAAAGGGCATGAGTCAAAGAAATTGAGTTAATGTTAAGATATTAAATTTATTTGGTTGAGATTGATCTATATATCAGTGGGACGGGATCACACCAATTTTCACTCACACCATTTTTTGCCGCTAGGTGTCTATCTTTGAAGTTGTCTTTGTTGGAAAGTGTCAAAATCCAGCAATGTTTTCCTAGTAAAAATTTTCCGGCAATATTATTTTCTCCTAAGCCAAAATAAATATATAAATATTTGAATTCTTCGTTGTAATTTGCAACTCCTGTGCAATTGCTAGTTTTATGCTAGGGGGCGTCTCTTATTGAGGGACTCGTTACCAGAAAAGTGTCAAGCTTTTCTGGTAAGACTTTCCCTAAATCTTTTCATATAATTTTTTAACAGCTCTTCATGGAGATATTTTATTGTGGGTGGCATCTATTAATTCTCCATTTGTAAGTAATGTAGTTGTCACTCACTAAGTGGTTGTGTCACTGTTTGCTCAAAAAAGGTAACTTTAATGAGTCAAATATTGTCACTTCACAAACTTTTTTCAAGCTAGCAGTGTCGAGTTTTTTATGAGGATATTTTAGGACAAGAGTCACTACTAGGGAGAGCAGTTTGTTTTACGTCCTCAAGAAATGGCTTTATTCTTTTTAGATCAACTTAGAGGCAGTGCTCTAAAACGCATGGAGGGGAGTTGATAAACATTTAGAGGGCATGAATGTGTGGATAGAGTTTTAAAACAGAGTTTTATATTTAGAAGTGGAGAGCTTATAAAAACATGTCACGAGTTTATGGAGGAGGAAAGTGGAATAGATTGAGAACGTGGGATTTAGGGGCGAGGGGGAAGATGTAATTTTTAGTTAATTTTATTAGATATTTTCTTCATGTAATGTATCCTTCTAAACTTAACTTCAACTTCACTCAAAACAATGTTTTATCATATATCCATAGTTATCTTCCCTATATGAATTATACTCTAAATCCTTTAGTCTTTAGCATGTCATTCCATTAGTTTTAACCTTTTGGTGGAATGCATAAATTGTCCTTAAATTTTACCAATAAAATCTTTTGTTTTTCATGTTGTTAATTAGTCTCTTTTTATATTCAAATTTTTACATACCTAGAATAATAGGAAATTATCTGTGTGGATGAGTTTACTTGGTGTTTGTAGATCACGTATGAAATACTTCTAAGAGAATATGCAACAACACTCCTTTTTTAGTAAGAACCTAAAAATTCTTCTCTCTAAGTTCTTGTATCAAACATTTATTTAGTGTTTGGCAGGTGGGGTGATGTTCAGAAGGTAAGGGAATTGATTAATGATAGAGAAATAATAAAGTTACATCGATGTAGTTGATTAACTAAGGTGTAGAATATTAATGTTATTCTATAGTTAATCTAAAGTAGCAACAGTAATGGAATAAAATAGTATAAACTGAAAATGTAAATGTTAAATGATTTTATTTGATATTGAAATGAAATGAAATAATTAAAAATAGGAGGGATATGGTACTAACCTGAAAATGACTTACCTTATTATGTGATGGACTTGAACAGGGTGATGTGCGAATGAAGCAGAGTGTGATGGCACGAACCAGGAAATTGCAGCAACTGAAGATCCGACTGGACTGGGGCACCTGAGAGAGGACTAGGGCACCTGTGGGTGCCCTGGTCTGTAGTCTAGGTGGCTTGGTCTGTAGTCTAGGTGGCCTGGTTTGTAGTCTGGGCACTCTGGTCTATAGAAAAGTTCAAGATTTGAATCTGACAGTGCCACTAGATCTTTGCAATATCTTAGGCTTTGTCATGTAGTTGTTGCAGTGGCTTCGCTTATGTCGTTGTAAATTAGTGATGAAGATCTACCTGCAAAACCCCATACAAAGCATCAAATCCCTAAAAAAGAAAGGTGCAAATGAAGGGGTCAGACTGACCTTAGCTGCCACAATGGTGGACTTACAACTAAGCACTGCACTACATTCCAAACCCAATGTAGTTTTGTGTTCTTGTGTGTGCAATTATGTGCCTAGGGTGCCCTAGTGTCAATGACACAGAAGTAGGGGTAGTAACTAGATGTAAAATGCAAATGGTGGAATGGAATAGAATGAATACAACCCTTTCCCCCTATGCTTGTGTGATGCAGATGTAAATGATGCCCAAATGCAGTCCTTTTCCTTAGTAGATAGCTATCTCTTGATAGTAGATAGTAGAATATTGATAATGTTTATATGTCTTCTTCAAATTGACACTAATGGCCCGACATGCTGACTAGTACCTATGGAATAAAATGAATACAATCCTTTTCATATATGCTTGTGTGATGCAGATGCAAATGATGCCCAAACTCATTCCTTTACCTTAGTAGATAGCTAACTCTTGATAGTAGATAGTCTAACCATAAAAGAGTGAGTATGTTATGTTTATATAGGGATCTCTTATTCAAATTTCGAGACTAATGACCTGAAACATGCCGACTAGTACCTAGGGGAATGAGAGGGAAAATGACAAAGACCAACCTCAACAGAATAAATTAGACCCAAGTGTTATGGGGACTAGAATTGCCTAAAATTAAGGACTGGGGCACCCCAATGGGCACCCCAAGTACTACCCTAGGTGACCTAGTCAAAGATTGTAGATGACAAATGACTAAATAACGACACCTGATATTTCCTGAGAGATGACCAAAACTGTGTAAATAACTGACGACTGTGCAAGACAAATGACGATGATGACCAACTAACTGATGACAAGACTAGGGGATGAGTCATTAGTGAATACTTTTCTTACATGAGATCCATATATAAAATAACATACTTAGAGGTATAAATGTAATAGTAAGTGCATGATTTTGTGACTACATTTTCCCCCACTTTATGTTGGTGAATGACAATCTTAGTAACATAAAGTAGATAGAGATGCGTACCTGAGAGAAATCTAGAGAATCCCATGTTGTAGTAGAACACGTAGATGTGGTAGTAAAATTGCCAAAAGAACCATAAACATGTCGAACCATGGATCAATGTGTTGATCCATGCAATGTAGTGAGCTAAAAGTGTAGGGAGTATGATGAAGTGCACTAAATGAGAGTGATGATTGTAATTTAGATGATTTTGAATGTTGTATAATGATGATAAGATGGGGAAGGGAGTGATTAATTCCTGACCTGAACGTGTGTACACAAATAATCGACCGGAGGATTTGGGCATCCTGCCGCCAGAGGAAGAGTGTAGGGAGAAAAGTGTGTTATTCTCCAATCTCTAACTACATCCTCAAGATCTAGCCACTGCAGACAGACTCAGATCAAAGATTTGTGGTTTTTGGATCCAGACAATTTTGATCAAACAGTTGACCCATATAGGAGTGGTATAGGAAAGACGCTCTTGCCCCCACTCCACGGGTGTCACCGCAATGTGATGGCTTCCAAGTTAGGTCATCTGGAAGCAAACACATAAGTGAATGGCTTCCAAGTTAGGTCATCTAGAAGAAATAAAAATATGAATAGCTTCCCAAGTTAGGTCATCTGAGAAAGCAATTGAATGTAATCTCCTAAGTTAGGTCATCTAGGAGGCCACACATAACTCCCAAGTTAGGTCATCTGGGAGGCCAATTGTGTTAAATTTGTACTTGAAATGATACATGATTTCGATTGTTAGAAATTTGAACACTTTGATTGATTGATTGATTGGATTTATTACTCGTAGAGAGATTTTACGCTAGTTGCCCCCAGGTTAGGTCATTAGGGGGAATGATAGAAATTGGTGAATGATCACATAGAAATATTTTTAATGCTTGTTTCCCCTAGGTTAGGTCATTAGGGGGAAGTGATGAAATGTTGCATATAGAAATTGTTATGTTTGTTGCCCCCAGATTAGGTCATTAAGGGGAATCAATGGTGAAATGTTGCATAGTGAATTAGTAAATATTTGGAATTGTCACATTGGTAGTGTTTTAAATGTGTGGTGATATAAGGGGAATTATAGGATGACCCCAATGATATGCCCCCTATCAGCAAAAGGGGAAGTGATGAGAAGAATGAATGCTAAGCCGAAAGTAAGCACGAAATAGATAGAAAGTGATAGAAGTCCAAAAATGTGTATGAATTGGATGGAAAAAATTCAAGGAGAGATGATGCATGCGTAATGTGTATCAGATATTATGGTGGTAGGTGGAATTCTAAAAATAATTCTACAAACGGGGTTAGAATTGGAGTAGAAACGCTCAAGATACGACAAAAATCGTGTACCGTGTATTAGTTGTGATAATAAGCATGAAATAATGACTATAGTAAAGTAGGTGAAAAAGTAACTATAAGTAGTGAAGTGAAAAAGTGTTTAGTCACTTCATTTGTTGTTTGCATGATTGTGAGATTGAGCATGAAGTGAGTGAAAATGCCACAAGTGAGAGCACATCCTAGTCGGTTTAAGAGGGTGGCAACCGTCATAGCATCACGCACGACTGTGGAGTTAGTAAGTGCATTGTTTTTCACAAAATGTATGGTGTAATAGTCATTTGCATTGAATTTTTACAAATTTGAGAATTTTAATTTTCTTAACGTTTTAGACTTGGACAATAGCGGTGAGGGAACTAGTGACCCTTGGGACGAGCATGCCCAAATCTGGGTGCTGGTGTCCTCTCCTGGTGCACCCCAGTCCTACATCTTTAGAGTCTAGAATGTGTGCATTTGGCCTAGAATGGTGAAAATGAGTAGCAATTGTAATGTATAGAATGTGATAAACGAGTGTATGAGACGATGGATTTACAATGTGTTCTAATGTTGTGTTTTGTTGTAAAAATTTTGTGTTGTGTAGAGGGATATTCACTCGAGGGAGTTCCGTGGTGGGCTTTGATTCATTTGAGTACGTTGCTTGGATTGGTTTTGTCAGATGATGATTGGGAGGTTATGGACCGTGTTGGCCTATGGCACATAGCACGGATGGGGGATGTGCCCCATAATATGCCTATGTTGACTGCACTATGTGATATATGGTGCACAAATACATGTACATTTTGGTTGCCTACAGGGGAGATGACTGTTACGTTGGAGGATGTGTATCGCATATTGTGGTTACCATTTGTTGGTGAGAGGGTACTTGTGATTCTATTGGAGAATATGAAGAGGGAGATGTGAGCCACTAGGTGATATTTTGTGGGGACTTGAGTACCTACCGAGGCCCATATTAGTTTGGATGTTATCCTAAGGTCTGGTGTTCCGCACTTGCAGAAGTTCATAGCAGTTGTTATTGCTTCATCTATAGCGGTGGAGGGAGGTGGTGTAGGCATCTTGTATAAGATGCATGATATATGTCGGTGTATAGAGGAGGAGAGTACTAGATATGTGTGGGTGATGTGTGTTGGCCCACCTATATAGAGATCTATACTAATTTACTCATGATGAGCACAGAAGGGGGATAGGAGCTACTATGTTGTTACATACATGGGCGTATGAGCACATAGCAGTGTTGAGGCCAGTTGGAGGGCCATGAGAAGAGTGGGCTAGACCTGAGATATATGTGAGGAGGTGGATTAATATTCATGGGTGTAGGATGGATACAGATACCTACAGGGCACTGATAGATAGGATGGGGCCCGAGGCAGTTACATGGAGGCCATACCGTGATTATGGAGGATGGCCCGAGGATGTTGTAGAGTTGAGGTGTATTCAGAGGACTATGTGGTTGGAGGATAGATTCTCAGGTGTGGCAAAGCTCTTCCAGGTGGAGATGGTATCGTGTCATTTTGGTATGGCTCAAGATGTGCCCCTAGATCCATATATATGGTGAGAGCTATTAAGGCACTGAGGAGGGCTAGAGCTAGACCAGGGCCCATAACAGAGCAACTAGCACCCCCTGGTTGGATGAGGTAGATGCAATGATAGAGGTGATAGACGTAGATGATGCTGGTTGCACAAAGGAGTATTGTGCATGGTGGGTGACACATCGATGGGTATTGTTGTTCCCATTATTTGCAGGTCCAACGGGGTTACCGCATGTAGGAGGAGGAGGAGAGGGGGAAACACATGTCCCCCATGAAAATGTGGCAACAACTATAGCAGAGCGTAAGTATCTACATATAGCTATGTTGTGTATGTTATTGTTGGCTTATGTTTTAGTAATGGTTGTCTAACACGTTATTTGTTTTGTAGGTGATGTGTATTGGTCCTTGATAGTCAACACATCCATCCACACCTTGACATGGAATGTGCCAACCAATATTCTTGGTGGAGGCATACTTGAGCGAGTGGATGAGATCATGGGTGAGCATGCCCATTTATTTGAGCTAGTGGTTGTCTCAGCAGTGACATGTACTATATTGCTATCTGAGAGGGATGAGGCATGCGAGGAGACTCGATGAGCCAAAGAGGCATTGGGTGGTGGTCCCCTAGCGCAAGATGTATTTGTACGATTACGTGGATTTACAGTGTCAGTTCTCAGAGCAGTCTACAGAGAACACCTTATTGCGTAGGGAAGTGGAAAGATATCGAGGCTTGAACAATGGCACAAAGTTAGTGGTGAGGCATCTAGTTCTAGGGCTCTCGCAACACTCGAGAGTGATAGCAATGATGATGTTTGATTATCATGATTGTATATAATGTAGGGGGATTTCCCCCTAATGATGATTGTATTTTCTACTATGTATGGACACCATGTGATTTATATATGATGAGCTTATTTTGTGTTGTATCGATGTTGTATGAGTTGGTGATTATTGTTGGAATGTATGTGATGTATTTAGTATATTGTTAATGTTGATTGATGTAATATGTAATGATGAAATAATAACGAATGTGAATATTGTCTAAGTGAAATGTTTATTAAATGGAATTTGTAATGCATAGTAGTATGATGATGATAGATACATGTAAAAAGAGATGATGTATGATTATCAAACTAATTGTTGTGATGAATGTGTGTCGTAATAATGTAATGTAATCATAATATGTTAATGTGATGAATGGGGGGGAAAGAAATGATGCCCCCCAACATATGGATGATTAGGTTCATTTAGTTAAGATCCCTCAATAGTCAAGAATGAACCGCGAAAAATAAGAGTGCGTCATCGGGAAATGATTGGAGTGTGCTAGATGAATGATGGAGCGCGTGATGAAAGGTTCTTAAAAAAAACCCTCAATAGTCATGTAAGAATCGTAAGAACACAAGTGCATCATCAGGGGGTAAGGTGATAGTAATCACCTACCAAAGACCAAGGCAATGCGAAGCGGTGGAAGCATGTGGGATGGAAGCAACATGAGTGTATGAACCAAACTAAATGTCATATGGAGTTGCGGTGGGATGTGTGAGAGTGGAGTGTTGTGGAAACCAATGTGAAGGAGCAGTGTGATGTGGTGGATGGCGTGAATGTGATGAATGAGATGGATGAAGTGGATGCAATGGATGATGATGTATCGGTGTATGGACACGGTGGAGAGTGCGCATGAGTAACAAACTACGGTGAACATACCATGGCCTGAGCACCAGATGTAGGAGATGACTCAACTGTAGTAGAAATCCTATGGTGAGGTAGAGGAGAGATGGATCACTCACATGAGTGAGAGCCAAAGGAGATGATGCCCTTATCCTCTAGTTGTTGTAACCGATCATGAAGGGAAAGACAGTCATTATCCTTATGGCCATTTATGCGATGATAATTACAATAAGGTTGGTCACGATGATGTTGTAATCGGTGTTACAGATGATGTTGGTTGGAGGGTAGGTGAATTAATCACTCAGTAAGTAAAACATGCAGCACATCATGTGGTTGAGCATGATGAGAGAAATGTAAAGGCTCACATGACCTAGGTGGAGTGGTAGGAGGAGTAGCCTGTCGCGGAGCTGGAGAAGGAGTATGTTTTTGTGGTGGAGTGGGTTGAGCTTGTTTGCTTTTCTTGTGAGGAAAAGGTGGAGATTGTGTAGGATGCTCAACCGGAGGCAATGGCAGAGAACTAGATGAGGCAATAGCCATAGAGGTGTGTGAAGGATCTATGATGTGTGTTGAGAGAAGATCTTGTTCTAGGTCGATAACTTTGTAACATAGAAGAATGAATGAATCACATGTATCATATTGTAATCTTTGCTTGAGTGGAGGAATTAGACCATGAAAGAAGATGAATTTCTTCTCAAGATCTATAGGTTGGAATACTAACTGATGCATACAAGCATTGAATCATAAAATATAATCCTTGATAGGTTCAGAGGAGCCCTGATGTAGAGTAGGTAAGTGGTCATAAGTAACTTTAGGGCCATTTTTTATTATAAACCGATGGAGGAAAGTGTCCTCCATGTCATAGAAAGTACTAATGGACCCAAAGGGGAGATGAGTGTACCATTGTAATGCCTCATCAATAAGACTGTAGCAAAAGGCCTTAAGTAATAATCTATCATTAGAATAAGAGGCCATAGCCATACGATAATGTAGAAGATGAGCATGAGGGTCACCAATACCATCAAAACATGTGAAAGTAGGCATGATGAAGTTATGAGGGAATGCAGAGTTATGAATCTTCTTAGGGACATAGGGTTACCATGTAATGAGTTGTTATCAATGGAAGCATAGTAATCCCTACTTTCTAAAGTGAGGGACTGAACCTGAGATTGTAACTGACCTATGACATGCATGAGAGAGATGATATCTTGTGAAGGAATGGTGGAAGATGGCAATAATGTATTAAGCGGTTGTAATTTTCCATTGTGAGTGATCATAGGAATATCAAGAGGTGATAAGGGAGATTTTGATGCTAAAGGCACACTAGGAGTAGGTGATGAGGAAGCTATAGTAGGTGATATAGATGGAATATCCATAGCAAGGGTAGGACTAGCATCAGAAACATCCTTAATAGATGAGGAAACCGATGGAGACACATCTATAGGAGAAGATGGACTAGGAGACATAGGTGATGTAACAAGAGGAGATGAAACAGTAGGAGAAGAAGAAGTGATAGATGGTGGTGACTCATGGACATAGTGCTAGATGAAATCTTAGGAGAAGGAAATAATGGAGTAGGTGAGTCACACTCAGTAGTATGGAAATAAGGAGAACCATGACTATCAACTGCCTCATCTTCATCAGATAGAGATTTAGATATGATAATGTCGCTAAGAATGTTATCAATAGGATCATCAACATAATGTGAAGGAGCATGAAAACTAGTATGAGATGTATCATGAGAAGAAATTTCAGAAGGGGTAGAATCATGAGAAGGAACTATATCAGTATCCGGAGTAGAATAGGAACCAGTATGCACATGTGAGTGATTGTCAATACCAAATAAGTAATCAATAAGAGAATCATCTAAAGTTTCTTTTGAAAGGTCAGAAGGAGGATCACAAGTAGCTGTATAACATGGTGTACAATGAGTAAAGGCTATTAGATCCTCAACAATACTAATACCTATAGGATAATATTCAAAATGAGTAGGCACATATTTTTGGCCATCTAAAGTTTTTGTTTGATATGATCGGGTGTAGTAACATGAGTACTATATAGAGCCTTTAGCTCAGTGATGACAACCTCATCATAGATATATTTAATGCTAAAGTGAGACATGATGGGAAAAGAAGATGACTATCCTTAGCCATTAGGGTTTGATTGGATCTAGGGAAAGATATTCAAAAGATGGGTTCACCAAAATGATTAACTAAAATATGAAAATTGATAATCTATATTCTAAGTTAATCTAAAGTAGTACAAAAATGCAATAAATGATACAAAATGAAATACTAAATGCTAAATATTTTATTTGATATTTAAATGAAATGAAATAATGTAAATAGGAGTGATAAGGTACTAACCTAAAGATGACTTACCTTGTTGTATGTTGGACTTGAACAAGATGATGTGTGGACATGGCAGAATGTGAAGGTACTACCCAGGAAATTGCAGCAACTGAAGATCCAACTGGACTGGGGCACCTGGGAGAGGACTGGGGTGCACTTGTGGGCACCCTGGTCTATAGTCTGGGTGCTCTGGTCTGCAAAAAATCTCAGGATCTGAATCTGACAGTGTCGCTAGATCTTCACAATATCTTAGTCTTTGTCGCATAGTTTTCGCAGTGGCTTCACTTATGTCGTTATAAATTAGTGATGAAGATCTACCTGCAAAACCCCATACAAAGCATCAAATCCCTAAAAAATAAAGATGCATATGAAGGGGTCAAACTGACCTTAGCTGCCACAATGGTGGACTTACAACTAAGTGTTGCACTACATTCTAGACCCAATGTAGTTTTGTGTGCTTGTGTGTGTAATTGTGTGCCTAGGGTGCCCTAACATCAATGACACAGAAGTAGGGGGCAATAACTAGATGTAAAATGCAAATGGTGGATGGAATAGAATGAATACAACCCTTTCCCCCTATGCTTGTGTGATGCAGATGTAAATGATGCCCAAATGCAGTCCTTTGCCTTAGTAGATAACTAGCTCTTGATAGTAGATAGTCTACCCATAGAATAGTGAGTATGTTATGTTTATATAGGGATCTCTTGTTCAAATTTTGACACTAATGACCCGACATGCCGACTAGTACCTAGGGGAATGAGAGGGAAAATGACAAAGACCGACCTCGAATAAGTAAATTAGACCCAAGTGTTATGGGGACCAAGGCACCTAAAATTAAGGACCGGGGTGCCCATGGGCGCCCCAGTACTACCCTAGGCACCCTAGTCAAAGACTAGAGATGACAAATGACTAAATAATGACACCTGATACTCCCTGAGAGATGACCAAAACTGTGTAAACAACTGATGATTGTGCAAGACAAATGACGATGATGACCAACTAACTGACGACATGACTAGGGGATGGGTCATTAGTGAATACTTTTCTTACATGAAATCCATATATAAAATAAGCTCAAAAATCCACAAATAAAGTAAGGGCATTGTTATGAAGGAGCCAATTATAAGCACAATCTTCCAGTAAAGTAATTTGAATGTTTAATGATCTTATTAGAGAAAAAACAAGCAAGAAATAAGAACAAAGGGCCAAAGCAGCCTAGGACCCATGTGCTAAACCTTGCAGCAAAGGACCAAACCACAAGAAGGTCAGGTAGGAAAATAAAAAGAAGACTTGTACAATTGTCAAGAACCTTAAGAGTATGTGATCCAATTTCATCATTTCGAACATGGTCACTATTTTTGAAGAGAATATTGGTAAAACTATTTGAATAAAAAATATAAAACCAGACTTGTACTAAACAAGGGGCATGGTGTCAGTTTCAAGTGGTAAGATGGAATCAAGATTTTTTTTAGTTTCTTAAAATGTATTGTATAAAGTGTTTAGAGAACTAGACCATGTTTTCGATTTGATACATATGGTTTAGTATACCTCTCTACATAAATATTCCTAAGAGGTATTTGTTAAAGTCCTTTTTCATCATTTCATGGAGCAGTAATGACATCGAGTCTTTTTTTAGAATCCTTGTATGATTGCATAGTGAAAAATGTGGAAGTGGTGCATGGGATGGAAGTTCAAGGAAAAAAGAAAAGAATTCTTAAAGGAAATGTCAATTTTCTCATCTATACAATCAATCCAATGCTTGGATAAGATGAGGATAACATCTCTTGATTGTTATTTCCTCCTACTGTTGTATGGGCCTTTTGTATGGGTTAGTTCTATTATCTTGTGTATATGAGAGGCCTCCCATTTGGGCCTAAATTATATGCACTAAAGTTTATATACAAATTTAAAAAAATTTAATGTGGATTTAGGGTTATCTAAGTCATTGAATACTAAGGAAAGTTTGTGTTCATTTACATTAAACATTGTTGTTCAAATCCGGTTATTAGAATCAATTAGTGGAGAGAAGTGAATAGTTTGGTATGTGGAACTTTCAAATATCACTTTAAATAATTCATTAAATCTGATTGGCCACCTTTATATGCTCCACTCACCCTCTACCTACCATTGACTATGTATGACAATTGGTTAAGGGTGGGGTGTTCTTGATCTTAACAATTTTATTGTTTCTTTGTTTCTTTTTCAAAATGTAAGACATCTCTAGTCTTTCCTTTATTTCATAAACAAATTCTTCGGATTTGCAAATTGCATTTTTAGTCAAGGCCTGTTGAAGGACTAAATTATCATAGTATTTTTTCTTCCATAATTTTTGTTATCACACATGCATATAATTATACTCTTGCATAAAGGGTTTGTTTTATTTGTTCATGAGATACTTATTAAAGTGTTTAATGGTAGGGTTCATAGAATAAATCTTCACACCTCACGTATAGTGTATTATTTCCATTTTTTGTGTAGTGCCTTCGGAAGCTACATGAATATATCGATATTTCCTTTGATTTATTATTTTACAATAATTTCGATCCTTCCACTCTTAACAACAATCATCAATCCCCCTCACTTGAAAAACAGATGCCACCACTACCTTAGAAGTTTTGTATCGTCTATTATATGATAAAGTAAATCCATAGAAACATTACATTTGCATCTCTTCTTGTGTATGTTGCATGCAATTGCAATTTCTAGTAAATAATCCTTTCTTCAATGTGTATATGTATATGAGAATTTAATCAATAAAAGTGGATTTTTTTGTGTTGGAGAAGTAATTCTAAGGTGTATTTAAGAGACATATTAGTGGAGGTAGTGTAAATCGGAGTGCATGAAAATTTTAGTTATAGAAATAATTTTTTTATGAAATGGAGGCTATATTACTAAAAATTAAATAGTATAACTATTCACAAAAAATATAATGATGTGGATGCATGCCGCAAAATCCAAACTAACCCAAAAGGCATGGAAGAAACCAAAAATAAATGAGTCTGCATGCAATTACAACATTACATTATAAAAAATAGAATTATGCAATAATCGTGAAGAGACTAGAAGGTGGAGGATCTCTGTCATCGGGCTTGCCCCACCTACCACTTGGAAGTTCATGCTCATCATAAATGGGCTCTTAGCCAAAGACACTGACTTCAACGCCTTTGTTCTTTTCTTTTAATTCTTTCTCTTGTCCCCTGGGAGACAAAATCATCAAGCCTAGCCGAGGGAATTTCCCATCCACTGAGGAAACAACGGGTTGTGATGGAAAGGAGGTGGCGAGACCCACCCCCAAATTTGGTGTATGGAGGAAAGTGGTGGCGGATCAATGATCCCCATCTAGAGTGGCAACAAAATCCATGGTGAGAGTGATTGTGCCTATAACCCCTACCCCTCAAAGAGTAATCTTAGGAAACAGGGGGTGGCGGAACATGAGCAACATTACAAGGAATGTTTCCCTAATGGTCCACCAAGGTATGGAGGTGAGCCACCTTTGTGCTTACACTTGCATCTATGAAAAAACATTAGACACAATCATCACATTGTTAAAATTTGAAAGATTACAATCAATGGTAGAATGAGAAAAAATAGACACATTTCTCTCTTTCCAAATGAAGAACTAGAAAATATGCGGGTGCAAGAATGTACAAAATCGGTATGGCATAGACAATATTTATACGGTTTATGAAAAGGAATGTATGATCTTAGACCAGAATATAGTCGAGCTATAGAATTTTCTAGGTGATTCACTTATTTGGAAATGGTGTTCATTGTTTTTGCTCTTCTTTGCACAACCTCCTGATGACGTGTGATGACTTGCAACAAAGTAGAAACCCTATCAACCTACATTACCCTTCATCACAGTATTAGCAAACCACAGGAGAAAAACATGTGTGTGGTCTATGTGTGTTTGAGGTTGGACCACCCTGAGTGCTTAGAATCCAGGTGTTGAACCAATCCAATGATGCATTATATATCCTTGATATAGAATAAAGTCTTGTATAGTTCTCATAGGTTCTTATGCAAGTGTGTACAACTAGTCAGGTCTCTAAGGGTGCCTTTGTGTCTTTTAACACCAAGATAGTGGGCTAATTTCTTAGTCTAGAATGTACGTAGCATGATATTAGTGAGATTTGGTGTGACTCATCTATGTGACCTAACCCTTGTGTTGATTGAAACCCTTGTGGAATGTTTGGAGTGACTTTTCTCTTATTGAAGATATCAATATATGATTTTTACATGCTTGTAGATGGGTAAAACTAGACTCCTTGACTTGGTTGAATGCTTCAGACTTGTAGTAGGGATTGCCCTAAATGATGTGTAGCTTATTTGAGTAGATTTAGGAACCCTTTGAGTGTTTTTAGAATAATGTTTGCAATAGGATCTTGTAAGAATACTAGATGAGTTAGAATGTGATATTAACTTACTTATATAATCTTTCAAAAATGAGATATTATGATAAAGCCAACCCTAGGAAGGTGAAATGGCCCAAAGAGTGATTTAGCATTGAAAGCAGAGTTGGTGATTGAGAAGGGGCAAGACCATATAGGTCGTCCAGGTCCAGACCCCACATCGTGACCCTTTCATATTGTTTTGAATAGGAGAGAGAAACTCCTAAACTTAAAGTTATGTAATGAATATCATATGTTCTATGGTTATTTATTGAATAATATTTCCATAATTCTTGACAAAGCATGGTGTAAAGATAAACAAGTTGTGGAATGGCTAGAGGATGATGAGATTAGATTATGAATGGGAACATTTGTCTTGACAAGGATACAAGGTTGATCTTGGCATTGTACAAGGATAAGTTACCAGATGTTAGTGTCTATGTATTCACCCCTTTAAGTGTGTAATTGAAAAATTGCATGCTTAACAGAAAAATATACATGAGAGTGCACGCACACTTTGCCTTCAATAAAGGGACTTCATGGTGTGTTGGTGTTGGCATGCTCCATGATGAAACCTGTAATTCAGAGTGCAATCAATGTCTAGAAATTAAACTTTAACTCAAAATATAGACAATGCTTTGTAACTTTGAACATTGCAAAAAGTACACAAAGGAGATGCAAAACATGGGAAAAAAATAGTTGTTTGTTTGCAGAGGGAGGAGCTCCCATTATTTTCATGCCTTGGAGAGTTGGAATGCTCTTTGGAGATTTCAATGGATTGGGGGCGATCAGTCCCTGATGTTGTGCCTTAGGAGAGAGTAGAGGAGTAAGGATTAGACTAACAAGAATCCATGTACTTTGATGCCTTCCCCATTTGAGAATATGAAGAGAGATGAGGAAAGATCAACCTACAAATCTCGCGGTTTTGCTTCAATGCTTTACTTTTTTGAGACTCTAGTGAGAGAAGGGGAAAGATCAATCTACGAAGCTTGTAGTATTGCTTTGATGTTTTCCGCTTAACCCACATACCACACCATTACAGATGAATCTAGGCCCAATTTTATCCAATAGAAAGACCCTTGTCATGCCCCCATAAGGTGTTATTGTATTTTAATAGATTGTTTATAATTCCTAACAAAAATCAGGGAGAACGAGGTTCATGCCCCCAAACCCATTTTCTAATTATATATAAAATATCGTTATAAAGAAGGAATGACAAATGTATGCCCCTTTTAACCTACTCTAAATTATGTGCTTTGTATTTGCACCTATGTAAAAATCATGTAAACCTCTTATATAACACGTAGAAACTAGAAATTTGAGTGAAATCACCCTCTATATGGGAACATATGGAAAGATCAAGATTGTACCATGGTCCTGACTATTTTTTATAGTTTTGACCATGTTTGAATTTTACCACGTTTTAGTATTTGTGACCTTTTCTGAGGATCTGAGCCTTGTAGAATTTCTTTCCTATATCCTATAATATATCAGTATTTGTAGAAATACTATGTTGAATGCCACTCTTTTGAGGAACGTGTGATAAAATATTTGAGTGTGTGGCTCAAAAGGATATATGTGTACCCATGTACTATATGTCTGATAATTTGGAGGATGCGGAATGTTGGAGTGGTGGGCACTAATGAGAATTTGTACCTACAAAATGGGATGTGCATGGTGGAAACCATGGCACGGAAAAGAAACAACATGCAACATGCAAAAATACATGTTTAAAGTAACTAGTAATAACATAGAATAATAGAAATGATGTCCTACTCTATAGTAAAACAAGTGTGTAACTAACATAGTAATCATGCAAACATCATTGTAAGTTAGAAACAATAGAGTAATAGGAGCAACAATGTGCAGTCAAGTAAGCAAGGGCATGTAGAAAAAGTCAAATATAGGCATGGGCCGTAAACATGGGACACCCACGGTGTTTCAAGACAAACACAGTAAAAGGCACTATGCCTCACAATCAGAGAAGCAATTGCATACACAAAAAGTAGGCATGAAGCCACAAACATGGAACACCCAAAATGTCATAAGACGGGCAAGACCCTTAAGCCATATAAAATAAACAATCATAACATCGTAATTCAAAAAATCCATGCAGTAAGCAATCAACAAAATGAATTTGCATAAATAAGTAGTGACAATAGTATAGAAAGAAAGTGTAGCAACAAATAGTAATATATTAAAATAAGTAGTAACGATAATTTAGCACCGAATAAGACGCATGTGTTAGTTTTACGGATCCAACACAAAAATAAACACTCTATATGTAAATAAGCATGATGAGGAATGTGTAAAGTAACATATAATCAAACAAAAGCCCCTGTAAAGCGTGGAGGGATGCCCCTAAGAGAGTAGTGTAAGGAAACAAACTAGTTACTATCATCATGTAACAATTTGTGTGTGTCATGAATCAAACTTGAAATACCTTGTGAATACGTGTAAAGAATATATTGGTGTATATGTTGGATAGTAAAATGTAATAAGAAGTTGACATGGATATAATCCATAAGTCTACAATCCTTTTGTATATATGTAGTTAGTATAAGAAAAAGGCTAAAATGTATATCTTCTCTACACATAGGTAAGGAATATGAAATACACGCACGCACGCGCGCGAGAAGGAGATGAAAGGACTGGTAACTCAACAATCATTGCATTTTTATAAAGGTATGTAATATTATCTGAAATAAGATTGATATTAGATCCTAAGATAAAGCAATTCAATATAGTTCTTTTTTCCATCTTGGATCCTAAGATAAAGCAATTTTAATATAGTTCTTTTTTCCATCTTTGTTCTGAAATAGTTTTGTTTATTCTAATCGACTATGGAATTCCTGTGATATGGCTCTTTTTCTTAAATATGTGTATGTTGTATATTATGCAATTGAACTCTTAGTGTTAATTCCATCTTAAGTTTTAATCTAGACTACAACTTGTTGCAAGTTCTGATGTCATAATCCAAGAACCTCTACTAACAATGGTTTTATTTTCAGAACCTTAAAATGTTAAGATGACTGCTAGGCCAAAGAGATGTAGAAAGATAGCTAGAGGAGAAGATAAGAAAATTTTCCAAAGATGAAAATACGGTGACAGGAATATCGACTGAAAGAATCCATTTGGAACATATATATGGACATATTCACGAGATTTTCTAGTGCGAGCTTCTAAAGTAATTAACCACTTGGTTATCTTGGTTAGAATTTTATTGCTTTAGATATAAACCCAAGAAGGAATAAAAATGTATGGAGGAAAAATAGGAAAAATTGCGCAATTTGGATGTTTTGCGGACTCTTGTTGTTGATTATTGGATGAAGAATACTAGTGACAGGTACGTAACTGAGATTGTTGTTCAAAAATTTCGCTCATTTGATTCTGTTGAAGCATGCTTTCTATTTGGACTAAGAGGAAAATGTGTTTGACAATTACCAATTTTGGTCAAAATGCTAGCGATGGAAAAGGCCGTGGTGTCAATTCCGTGTAATATAGAGTAGTCGGGTAGGCGCTAAGGGGATGTAATCCTAGAAGAGGAAGATGAAGGAGAAGGGCCCAAAATTAAAGAGTAATATGGAAGGGTTCGAGAAGGATCAAAAGGAAGAAAAGATAAGAATGGAAAGGCTATATAGAGAAATAAGGATTCGCAATTGATAGGGAAGTGGAGATAATTTTGGGGGAAAGAAGAAAACCACTGCGAGTAGAAGTAAAGTAGGAAGAGTTGTTGAAGGAGGAATGAAGCCTCTGCAAGAGATCGAAGGAAATGAGGAAGAAAGGAACCGAAGTGAACAAGAGGGTGTGCAATGAGGTGTGGACCCTGAAGAGGAAATCAAAAAAGGAACTGAGGAACAGAAAATAGAAGCCAAAGGAGAAGCCGAGGAAAAAGAAAAATAAATTGAGGATAGCTGATTAGAAGTAGTTGGGAGTATATTAGTAAGTAGTGGATGTTGAACCCAAAGAAACCATCATGGAAACCATGGTATTGCGATAATCAAGCAAGCCTACAATATGAAGAAGAATACAACAGGACCCTCAGCAGCTCGTAGAAGATGATAGTACCCCTCTTCTAGGATATTATATATCCCTGGAGCTAGATAAAGAGTTAATTACTTGGGATTGTCTAAACAACATTGAACAATTCGAAATTGTACAAGAGTTGTGAAGAAGGTTAGAACAAAAATTTGAAACACAATCAGTAGAAGAAATTAGTGTAGGATTAGTTACAAGAGAAGTAGAATTTGCATTATATAGTCCTTCATTGTGGAGAATTGTGCTAAGAGGAAATTGCGAAAGAAGTGGAGAAGATAGTAACCATAGCTCCATCAACCCAAAGTATACGATCAGTTTTCTAGAGTATAAAGAATCAAAATGAAGAAAAACTTGAACCTAGCATGTCCAGTACAAGTATTGCAGTGAAAAATTCACAAGCTGAAGCACACTTGAATTCAAGAAAGAACTGGAGCTTTCCAACTGTGCAAAATCAACTAGGATATCAGTTGAGAAGCGGATTATTATAACCCATATACAAGTTTACAATTGTATGATGAAACTATAGACCCTAAACATTACTTGTTGACTTGTAACATATGATGGGGCGCAAAAGGTGTCACTTATGATAATACCAAGAAATGTGAACTAATAGGTGCACTACATGGAAGATCCTTGGAATTTGTCTACTCAAGACAATTGAGTTCCCTGACTCTACAAGACGTTTGTAAAGCTCTAACTTGGAATTTGAAAAGAAACAAGTGTGTCGAGGAGATAATTCAAGATTTGAAAGAAATTAAAAAAAGACCAAGAGAAATGGTCACAGAATATGACATGAGATTCTCATATCTCATGAATAAAGTAAATTTCAAATTTGATGAGTCAAATAAAGTTGTTTTGTTTGTAGAAAGATTGAACAATAAAATCTTGTTTGTAATTGTGCAGACATAAATTCCAACCAAAATAGAGGCCATTGAAGCAACTATTAGAGTGGAAAAAATTGAAGATTATAGAGATAGTAGTAATCTTGGTTTCAAAAAAGAAGCAAAGCTTGATGCAGTAATGTGAAGACTGGAAGAACTACATGAAGGAAAGAAGCCTAGACTCAATATATGGTGCACAGATTGTAGGGAAGAAGAACATCATAAGAATGACTGCCACAATATGAAACCTGGAGGGTGAAGCGA
Organism: Taxus chinensis; assembly: GCA_019776745.2. Lineage (NCBI taxonomy): Eukaryota > Viridiplantae > Streptophyta > Pinopsida > Cupressales > Taxaceae > Taxus > Taxus chinensis. The sequence goes on from CM034156.1 coordinate 25,804,673, forward strand.
ATTTTGTGATGTTTGTAAAATATTTGGACACGTAATTAACAATTTCCCTTTGTTACAACGCTATGTGTGGCAACCTAAAAATGTGGTAGGTTTTTTTTTGCAATGCCACAACTCATGAACTAAAGACTGTTGGGCCTTGATGTATGTAAAGGAGAAGATTACTAGGAATGTTTTCGTAGTATAAGCTCAAATGGTACCTAATGCACAAAATGTTGTAGCATAAAGAGAAATGGTTGCATTGCCAAAGCCAATTGCATAATGGGTTCTCGCTTCATTGAAAACAAATCTGCAATGGATACCACAATCTCCTCGAGCCAGTCTAAGTTGGGCACCACCATCTCCACAAAATAATATGGGGTCGGTACCTCCTTCGCCATAGCAATCACCTGGGTGGAATATGCCTTCACCACAAGAACAATATGGAGGATATCAAGGAAAAAATTAAAATTAGAATGCACTACTGAGACCATACAGAGCACAACAAGGAGGCTACAAGGGAGGCTACCAATAAAGGAAGAAAGGACCAAGACCCCAACGATAAGGATTGATTTTCTACCTTTGCAGAGAGCCCAACCACGGTGTACAAAACTGCTTTTCGAATCCTGAATGGGATGTTTACTATGCTTACTGCGGGGTTCAAGTGCAACAAAATATAGAATATTGTCCCATATTGGAGAAACAAAGAAAAGAAAAACAATTGCACAATGTCAAGATGATCAATGCGGTGTGTAGAGAAACTGGCAGTCTTCAAGTTGTCAAACGAGCACAAAGGAAGGAACAAGCCTTAGAAGATGAGGAAATTCTTACAGAGCCCCACAAATGATGTGCACACGGAGATACCTATTATGGCCCAAGAAAGGAGAAGGCATTATTGGAAGAAGCTAAAAGGTTACTCCAAATAATTCAAAATAAGGAGGGTACTACGCAAAACATAGGTGCAACAGAAGCTCTAATTTATGGACAAATGATTAGAATATTAAAACAAGGAGTAGTTGTAGCTATGTAGGATTTATTGAACATAGTGAATGTATTGTGTAACGAAGATATCTCACAAAACATATCCAATCTCCTTAGAACCTTATTAGAAAGTATATCAGACAAATCCATGCAGGCGAAGAAACCAATCTGTTATGTAAAAACTAAGAATCCCTGGGAAGTAGACACCCAATTAAATGTAACTTTGGGAGAATTAGATATACTAGCTGAGAAAGAGGAACCAATCACTATGCATTGACTAATAGTTGAGAAGGTGTGTGTAAAGCATTATTAGTTTTTTGAATAAAAGTGAGTAGATGCCGCTTTTACTACTAAAACTTGAATAAAATGTAGTCATCACAACAAGTCACATCAAACAATTAACCAATCCTATGATGACACGGGTGAATACATGACTTAATCCTCAAATAATGGCCCACCTGAATGTTCTTTGTATTCAAAACCACTAAATACCTTTATGAAGTGTCTTCCACATAATTTAAATGCCCAAAACCAAATTAGTGACAAAGAGAGATCGTTATCTATCAAAGGGTTTTTTAATAATTATGTGGCACTTACATGGCTTCATGCATCCCTTAAGAGTGTATAGTGAATGGCTCCTCTCCCTTATTAGAGTTTCCAATTGTTTTCCTTTGGTGGGAGGTTATGGATGACTCGTTTTATGTCCTCGTTCTAGACATTCAAGTGGCAGATGAAGCAATGGAAATACTTTCTCTTCTTCTCCTTTCCCTTGATTGTCTTTAGCTCTTGGGTGGTTGTATGGTGTTGGGAGATTTGCATTCAAGATTTCACCCAATTATAGAACTTGCACACCACCCACTATGTTTTGGAGCTCCTATTTTCCATGGCTTTATGGGAGTAGTTCCTACCTGGATCATTTCTCCCCCTTTCTTCTTTCTTTAGGTTTTATGTTGATGTATTGCAATATTTGTAACTTTTCATGAGTGTAGGTCCCATTTAATTACAAGTGAGGGCCTCAATAGAACCCACCCCCACACACACACACGAAACAACAAGTCAAGGCCTCAATATAACCTATGTGTTTGTGTATGGGTGGGTGGGTTTTATTAAGGCCCTCACTTGTAGTTATATATATAGGGGTTCGACATGCTCTCTCGTTCCCATGAACGGAGTGAAGTCTGCTCAATCATTACCCCCCCATATACATATATAGATGGGGGGTGCATCACTTGAAATAAATGACCTATAATACTCTATTCATTGGAGTATAGATAGGTAAATAGTCGCACTCGCTAAAGATCTAATCTATGGATTAGAGCGCATAACTTTACTCTATCAAGGGAAGAGATATAGAGTTCAGGGTTCCCGGTAGATAGATTGGCAAGGGAAGATATATAGATAAGATATGGCTCGCGATAGAGAGGGGCTTCGTGGAGCTCAAGTCTCTAGAGAACTAGGGAGGAGAGCATATATATATGGGGGAGTGGTTCCTACCCAGATCCTTTCTCTTCCTCATTTTTTCTTGGCTTTATGTTGAGGTAACTACGAGTGAGGGCCCCAATAGAACCCTCAATTTACCTATATATAACAAAATCATGCCAAGTATTTACAGGATCAAGGTCGTTTTCAAGGGCAATGCCACAATTATTCCATGTTTTTTTCACATCAAGAACACGTGGAAACAAAAATATAATATTTTCTTCATTAGAAAATGAACTGACAATAATTAAAGCATATAAGATTCAACAATTCTTAAGAGCATCAACATCTAATTTACCTTCAAATATAGGAATATCTAGAGACTACTAGTGTACAATGTTTTGCCTCCAAATGATTTATTGGTTGATGAAGTTGACATATCAAAAAGGGATTGCAATGACTGGAGAAGTTGACCCAGGTGATTGATCAATCTGATTTTTTTCATGTGGTGTTGCTCTAAAGCTTCTTTTTACCATTACAATGCAAACTTTGTCATCATCTTAAAATATTTATGAAGCCATAGCACACGAAGATTTTCTTATTGTTACTTTTTTAAAATTGGAAATGCATCAAAACTACAACAATACTGAGAAAACAAAACCAAGGGCCAAAAGAAAAGAAGTCCAATTAACTAGGTCAACAAAAAAGATGATATTGAACCTAACTACTAATACAACAAAACTTGATCAATTATCTAAATCATCACATCCTATGATTTCTTATATTTTTTTAAAGCGGTTTTCGTAGATGTCCACAAGTCACAATAAGTGAAGTTTGAGCTCTTTCATCTACTTGGCCAAGTACTCATTGACAAGAAGCTTGGTCTTCATGCCTTGGTATATAGACAAAAAAAAATGTATTATAAAATCATAGGAAATCTTGTGAATTCAAATTGCCTAAGAAATAGAATTGTTACAAAAACATGAGTAATATCTATTTTTCCTAATGAGCATAATGTTTAATTTCCTAAAAGTTTTAGAGATCACATTCTTCAATACTTTCGTCCCCAGAAGCGTAAGTTTCCAAGAAAGATTGTAAGAAGACAATGCATGAAAACAATGTTGAACATCAAACTAGGTAGCTCTAATTGTTTTGCATTTCCAACGAGTATGTATTAGTGACTTGTTATTTCTGCACAAAGGACATGAAAGGTAGACATTCTAAATGAATCTAACCTTGACCGTTAAAGGGAGTTTGTAATGAATATCTCCAAGCCAATCATTGTGTATTGTGCTATGCGTTTGATTTCAAAATATTCCTACAAATCCTCTCTAGTTGTTTTCAGCAAAATTGTGTTTCGACCTCATGTTCAACCACCTCTTAATAGGCAAGATAGGAAAAAGATGAAGATAAGAATCTCTAATAGAAAATTAATCCAAACATGATTTGTTGGGTCATCTCCAATCCTTATTAAGTTACATGTAATTGTAGAAGACATCTCTATCACTAGATTATCTTTAACCAATGAAATGGTGAAGTCAATTATTTGCAAGTCTCTTTCCTTGAGCTGAAAAGCATTTTTTAGCGAAGGCCTTGGTGACCATGAATGCCACAAATCCTTGATAGTGTGAATCCCCTTTTCGAACAATTGAAGCCACGCAACAATCTTTCAAGGGGAAAGGGTTGCTTGTTAAACAAAATCAGTCTATTCCACCATATTGAGGAATCAAAAAAGCTTAGACCGTATCTAAGCAAGTTATCCTTCCAACAAAGCAACTCAGACACTTCTTTCCACACCTTTCAAATACTGTTGACAAGAAGAGAGCCTTTTAATTTAAAGAATTTTGCATGCAATAATTCATCAAAACAGCTAATCTCTTGCCATTTGCCTTTCTTATTAGCTAGTTGAAGTTGATGTCCTAGAAGAATCTTCCACAATTCATTCCCTCTTACAAATCTAACCATCCATTTGGCAACGACACAATTTCCGTGTCTAAGGGTCAGTGATTCCCAATCCTCCCTTGTACTTTGAGGTTGACTACAAAGAGACCAAGACACTACAAGCAAACCCCTTCAGCCATCCCACTAAGACCAAAGGAAATGACAAACTTTTTGCACTAATTATAAGATTTAACAATTTTTAGAGGGCAGTGAACAAGAAGAGAAATGTAGACTTGAGTAACTAAAAATATGCCATTAACAATTTAGACTTTTCCTAAGCTAAGGATAAAAAATTATCTCCCATACTATCAATAGTATTATATTAAAAAAATTCAAAAATGATTCCCACATTTGAGTAAGAGTGAAGCCGATACCAAATGGAAACGTCAATATATCTCATAATTTCACCATGTTTCAGTTGCTTCCACTGTTTGGGAATCCTATTTGAAAAACCTTTGAGGCAACTGAAGATGTATTCTATTTCATGTGGTGAGAGTTTGGAACATAATGGAATATGACTAAAAGAGTACGACGAGGGTCATAAGTTTTGAAGTCAAAGCTCCCCATAGTTGAACCTCGTGCGAGTGGGCATAAATATCAAAAGGATTCAAAAAAGAAGCTCCAATACCACCATTGTGTGATACAAAATGTGCACATATATTATTGGTGTAACCCAAGGAAACCACACTGATTGGAATCCTTGTGTCATGTACAAAATTAATTTGGGATTTAATAAAAGCGAAACAAAAATATTGAGAGCCCTGAGACAAAGAAAAAGAACTATAGTGATGTCATGCTAGCACTATAATTGCAATTTTGTAATATGCAAAGATTTGTACAATGATACGAGAGTTCAAATGTTCACACAGATGTGTCCCTATCTCCATGCCTATTTGAAGAATAATATATAAGAGAAGGAGACGTCATAGTAGAAGAAATAAAACTTGCCTTATATAGGTTTGTATTTTCTATTTTTTAATTTTTCGTGTTGCAAAATAATTGTATCGAGCATGATTGGCACTTCAGACACTGGCATAAAATATTGAGACATATGACTCATGGAATGACCACGAGGGTTTGCAATAATCTTAAAGTTGGTGGTGAAGATGACATGTGGTGTGGAGCACCATCATCATACCATGAAATGATCAAAGTCCCAAATCTTGCTAGGTCAAATCGGCTTGGTACTTATGTGAAGAATATGTAGACAAGAATTATTACAAGTAAAAATGAACATGACGGCATTGTTCAAGAGGTTATCGATCATCTAGTATGCCTACACAAAGAGGCCAAATAGGATTTCATTATAACAATGTTGAACAAGAATAAAACAAACCCAACAATTAATTCTATGACATCCTAAACAAATATGACGTGGAACACTTAACACATCAGTGTGCCAAGGCAAAGGCACTTACATTGCTTGTATGATCTCCACTTGCATTATTGGAAATCCAAGGCCATGTCTTTTGATAAGGAGATAGCTCAATTGAAATATAAGAGATGCAAACTGGTGACAACAAAACTTTGGACTTGGCAAAAAATTGACAGCCTAAACTTTAGCTTGGTCTCGGAGCTCATCAAAAACTTGGCAGCCTAAAATTTTAATTCAGAGTTCAGACTCTACAAAAACACATGCCAATTAATAAAAGAATGAATTTAGAAAATATATAGCAAGGGAAATTGTTGAAAATACCTTCAAATCTATACACAAGAAAAGAAGAAAAAACTGTGGTGAATTTTCTGCCCAGGTTCCCAAGTACTCTGCAGCAACTCACCACACGAGTCACATAGGAGTTACTCGCCCTACAATTTGACTTGCAACTTCGTCAAGTTTTCGGATGTACCGTGCAAGATTTATATCTATGTCTCTATACTTCAGCATCAATTTAGCTTAGTGCAATGCCATCGACTTCTAGCCTAGCTCCACCAACTTCTACCTACATAATCAAAGAAGTCATGAATGGTGATAATTCTAGAGGATGGGAAAGTGGATGTCGAGCTTAGCTTTGGTCATCATTGAATAGACCATAATAAGACAGGAATTTATACAAAATGTAATCCACAAACATGTGCGCAAACAAATGATGAGATCTAATCACTTATCATATCTCCTGGAAAAGCATGAGAATTTCTTCTTGCTTCTGTGTCTTCTTCAAAGTTCTATATGGTTGCAATCTTGTCTTCTTCAAAGTTCTATATGGTTGCATTCTTGTCTTGCATCCTTACTCCCGTATTGGTTAGATGTTTTGTTCCATTTTAACATATAAACCCAATACATTATGATCCTTGTGTCAATAGAAGTGACACCACAATAGAAGTGGCCCACCAGCTAACATACTGGTTATTTGGTTGCAAACCTCCCCAGTTCATGTGGCTTTAAAAATTCATAAAATAAGTTATAACCCTTACAGCAAGCCTCTTAAAATTCCTCAGTACCTCTTGGTGGATAAACCTAATCTGTGTGCCTAAGAATTGCTTCTACAACTGTAAAATCCTCATATATGAAAATGTGTGCCTACAACTCTAAAATCCTCATGTGTGAAAACTTAAGCCAGCAAATAAATATATTGTTCAGAGAGTTAACCTACTTAGCTACAACCCACTCGTTTGGCACATCACCCTCAAAGCTAAAACTAAAATTGAAAGACATCGCTATTTTAGCCATATGAATGGATGCACAAGTATGGTCGGATCCAAAAGCAATCTCACATGCAATTTGTTCACCACAGTTATATCTGACAGACCCCACTAGATCAAATCCAAAACGATCTCCAAAATTCGTAGATGTTTTAACCACCTTGGACAAATTTCTCATAACATGCAACATTCCAACATAAATCATTATTACAGAAAGTTGATGCATGAAACAACATGTAATGAGCTCTGTGCAGCATGTCCATCCACCCAAAAATGTTTCTCATGCAAAACATTATCAGTTATAGAACTCACAGACAATATATTCCAAGTAGCACAAGGCCATATGATGCTTTTGCTCCATTTTCTAATTGTATTATCTGATGATGACTACAGTGATGTAAACTCTTATGTAAACAGCTGGTACATTGAGGAATAAAATAGCATATTCCCGCTGACTGTCCATGGATTAACATAAATTAACACCAAAATGTGCTAAACATGCAAGATTTTAAACAGCTAACATAAGCTCTCTGCGATTTAATGCTAAACACCCAAATTTAAGGAGATGTTAAATCTACATAAATAGAATCTGTCAAAAAAAAAAAACTGCCAAAAACCACATAAGAATATTTGAGACTCGATCAATTTCACCTCCAAAATATGCAATTTGAATGGTATAAAGGTGTAGGATGCTCCATTTGAATAGTCGTCCCCTTATACTGAAATCAAGTGCAGACCCACGAGTACACAGGAGTATGAAATTGGACAAGATAACTAATCCACTGGATTGTATCGGGAAAGATGTGCAAATCCTTGTTAAAAATCAGGCCAACTTCGCAACCTTTCGCTGCTCTGTTTGACCTGTCAAAGGGCACTGCATCTCTGTACAGCTGACTGGAACCATTGTTGCACCTAAAACATGTCAAAAAATGCTTAGTACCCAAGGCTTGTTCATTGCCTATGTGAAAACTGCAGAGAAAATGAGGGTAAGTTGCATCTTGCTACCTGTAAGAATAATGAAATTTCTCCCTAAACTAGAATGTCCCCTAAAAAAATTGTAGACAACATAATATACGGTGAACTGCATGTTCTATTGGGAAAGTGTAATCAAAAAAGCTATGCAAAAATGAGGCCCCTGTCAGTAGCTAGTACAAAACAAACAGAAATTAGAATAATATCAAGTTTGTCACGAATAATACGCTCAAGGGAAAAACAACTTATGTTTTGCAAATCTAAACCTAGCTCTTGAGGAAATACAACAAAAAGTTTTTTCAATATGCATATGTTTAATGATGAATTAGACCATGCCAAAAGAGTTTCCGTGGATTTATTTTTTGCTAACAAAAACAGGTATAGCTAAATTCTTCAAAGAGAAGTGTATGAAATGGAAAGGTTATACTACTTATTCTATCTTGATTAATAAAGCAGCAACATAGAATCAAGAAAATTGCATCTTACCTGCAATACTTTCTGCAGATACAACTTTTTTGAAATTTCTCCCTAAACTAGAATGTCCCCTAAAAAAATTGTAGACAACATAATATACGGTGAACTGCATGTTCTATTGGGAAAGTGTAATCAAAAAAGCTATGCAAAAATGAGGCCCCTGTCAGTAGCTAGTACAAAACAAACAGAAATTAGAATAATATCAAGTTTGTCACGAATAATACGCTCAAGGGAAAAACAACTTATGTTTTGCAAATCTAAACCTAGCTCTTGAGGAAATACAACAAAAAGTTTTTTCAATATGCATATGTTTAATGATGAATTAGACCATGCCAAAAGAGTTTCCGTGGATTTATTTTTTGCTAACAAAAACAGGTATAGCTAAATTCTTCAAAGAGAAGTGTATGAAATGGAAAGGTTATACTACTTATTCTATCTTGATTAATAAAGCAGCAACATAGAATCAAGAAAATTGCATCTTACCTGCAATACTTTCTGCAGATACAACACCCAACTCATTCTTTGCCGTGGAGAGATAATATGCACGTGCATCACCAAGAGAGAGCTAATGTTTAGGATTAAGGTTCTCACACTTCCACATAAGGAGTCTAAAAAATGGTAAGCAATCTATGATTACAGTGTTGCAGTTGATATTGAGAAAGGTCTTAGGATTAGAGATAACTAATACTCGTAGAAAACTGCTATTTCCTATTATTAACATCATAATTTTTGTCAGCAAATAAATAGGAAAAAATCAAATGAATCGTGGAAGTTCATGATCCATGTAAGAGGCTTGGACAAAAAAATGAGATTTCCTACGGTCAAAAAAAATAATTTCTTACCAAAGGATGTTGCTAAATTCAGTGAAAGTATATCATTATCTAGAAAGAGAACAACAGCCTCTCTAAAGCATCACTTACCTGCAGCAAAATAAAATGAAGTTGCAAAACAATGAGTTTCCTGGGGCAGAAAACCCTTTCTTATGCATTTTTCTGTACCATTTCCAAAAACAATGCTCATATCTTTATGATTTTAAGAGTTATTGCAAGCATAACCAAAGTTACTAGGATTTGCAGGTGTGGATGCATTTCCAGTGGAGGTGGGGGTGTGGTGGTGGTCATCGGGAGGCAGTACATTTGAAATCTGGGTGCACAGGTATGGGAGTGTGCAAATTGCAATGTATCTCAAAAATAAAAATAGACAAATTTAAAAATTTACATTTAGAATATTTTAAAAATAAAATAGAATTTAATAAATCAATAACATATCCAAGTGCCAGTTACGAGTGCAGTAGGGTTATGTGCACCCAAAGGAATGGATACAAGCACCCTACCATATTGAGTACCACTTTTTAAGAAAACTGCAGATGATGTGAAGGGAATGAAATTGACATTCAATGTACAAAAATATAGTTCTTGCTTTTTAAAGACTTATTTTGAAGTATTTGCTTTTTGATAAGGAAAGTAACACTTTGCAGTCTTTTGTCAAGAGCTGTTTAACAAGCTCCCTAGATAGTGAAGGCTAAAATAGAAAACTCTAAAAATTTCAAATTAATAATATTTAAAATATTGCAGGCTAAAAGGTATTTGATGATTCCTACAATCGTCCACACAAGGTTTGGAGTCCCAATCTTTCCCCCTGTTATGATTTGTGCCAGAGTAGCTATGGGCTTCTATAGTGTTCTTCCTTGGATATTCCTGATTCAAGGGCCAACCTTGTGCCTTGTTTTTTCCAGATCAATCACTATACCAAATTTCACGCATTTTGAGTAAAAAATACATGGCAGAATTTCATCAATCCAACATTCTGTTCAATTTAGGAGACACGTTTTTGCATTTGTTGAGCAATAATACTCGAGTATTTGCATTTTGGATGTATATTGCAGCACCTACATTACTTTCTAGTTTGGTATGCTCACATTCACAATAATTATTGTGCTCATTTCTGTGGTGAGGCCTATTAAAGCATTAAGTCATTATGTAACCATTAACTAATTAAATATTAGTTAATGTACGATAGTTATACAACATATAACTACCTCACCTGATTGTAACTACTTTATGTTAACTGTTCGAGGAAGCCTGGGAGAAGGGTACAAATAGAAAGTTATAGAGTTCAAGGAATCCCTAGTTGGGTACAAACTACGGAAAAGAAGATAAGATAAGATAAGACAATTATATTAATGTCTAACGAATGACCACAAAAGAAAGTCAATGGGACTGCACAGTACAATACCAAAAGAGCCAATAGGGAGACCCAAAAGGGTCATCCAAACAACAAGAAAGGAGAGAAGAGAAAGGAAAGAAGGAGAATCAAGGGCCACGATGGCAACAAAAGTGTAGATGGGTAGCCGAAGAAGAGGGGGGCGGAAAAGCCCCATCTTCGTCACTGTCGCCTAGCATCCGAGGCCGAGTGGAAGTCGTTGGCGATATGCCTATGTCCTGTAGCCGGAACCATGGAGAGTCCGGAATGTTGGTGTCTGGGAGAAGGACGAGCAAGACGAGCCCTCCGTATCCTCCTGGATGACTGTGATCCATGGGGGGGGCACTAACCGAGTGCGATCATAAAAGCCTCTGGACTGGGAGGTGGCATCCTAGGTCCTGACGGATTTGGTCTTGGGATCCATACTGGTGTCAAGGTGCCGCTTAGTGCCCCTCTCCGGTGGGAGCACCGTAAAGAAAGATGTGATCTATCGAGTAACAACCTGTCTAGGAGGGGACTGAAGGGTCTCATTCCAAATTCTGGGAGCCTCCTGTAGGTAGAGAGCGAGACACTGTTGATCACAATTCCTGAAGAAAGCCGCAAATGACTGACGCTCTCGGAATAGGCAATGGAATCTCCCTCTGATCTCATAGTAGATGGGGCACCTGAAAATAAAGTGTTCCTCCGTTTCGTCCTCCTGGAGAGAACAAAGCTAGCAAATCCTCTCTGAGCGGTATAGCTGGTGGTCCTCCACACGAATTCTATGAGAGCCCACTCCAAACTGGCCTAGGGATATGCAGAGTGCCTACAACCAGTGTCGGGAGGTATACGTAGGCCGGCTAATAAGCCCATCATTGACCTTAAGGAAATGTGCAGAATAGAAAGCCATCTTAGGGCGTAAACAACCCGGAGGGCTGATCCAAGTGTGCTGGATGAACTACTTGCAAATGTTCTCTGATAATTTTGTGCAAATCCTGCTTACTCGGCAGGAGATGGGCAGGAGCATCCATAGAGTATCTGTATGGTGGGAGGTAGTCCATCCGAATTCCAAAAAAGCCAAGAAGACGTGAGACTCCAACGTACCAACAACAAGAACGGCGGCCACTGGGGTCAAAAAGAGCAATAGCCTCGGAGGAACAGTAGGCGAGGTAGAGATACCTATCCCTACAAGCAGAAGAATGTGAAAGTCCCCAGATGTGATGCAAAAGCGACACAAGGCTAAATATGGTCTCCAATCTAAAGGGGCAAACCTCGAACTCAACCAAGAGGATATTGTGTGGAACTCTCTTTGCACCTGATGATGCGTTTGAGCATGAAAATCTGGACTCGCTCAACAGTGGCCCAATCAGAATCAAGCAGGGATAGCCCCCAAACTTTAGAGCCATAGATAATTGTGGGCATCACAAGAGAATCCGAGAGAGACATTTTCGACAAGATGTCCTAGAAGTGGTTGTGGAAGCGTTGTCTCTCCAAGATTGTCAAAGATCCATACCCCTTGTTGACGCGGGGCTAAAGAGCAAGCCGAAGACTGAAACAGGGCCCGGTAAATAAAACTCCCAGGTAAGTGTAGGAGCTAGTGATCTCAATCTCTTCCCCTCTATATAAGAAATGGAAGTTAGAAGTCTTCAACCCATTGAAGATCGTGACCTTGGTTTTACCAAGGTTAACTGTCAGCTATCTGTGGTTGCAAAAGAGGGTTAAGGCGTCCAGTTGTCTCTGAAGTCCCTCTGCGCAAGAGGCAAGGAGGACTACATCTGTGGAAAGGAGAATGTAGATCAGCACCTAGTGAAGAAGGCAATCATCCCCCTCCTAGATATGGTCCTTGAGAAATTTCTCCAATTCATCAATATAAATACCAAACAAGGTAGGCGAGCCAGGGCAGCCTTGTTTAACCCCGATGGTGCTCCTGATGAAATCCGAAAAACCGACAGCAATGTGAAGGCGGCCCAAACCTCCTCGTATAGGCGCATAATGGCGGCAAGAAGAGCTTCAGAAATACTGATGTCTCTAAGTCTATGGAAAAGAGCTTCACGTGTCACCGAGTCAAAGGCTTTCCGAAAAATCCACGAAACAGCAGAAAACCCTGGAAGAGCGGTGACATGCCTCCTCAATAATGGCTCGAAGGGTGAGGATATGGTTGATGATTTGGTAAGCAAGTCAGAACCCTGCCTGCCCCCTAGCTCTGCAATGGTACTGCTCCAGAAACTCAGAAAGCCGCATGTGGAGAACCATGGCATAAAGCTTGGAGAACGTGTGGCCCACCATGATTGCCTTGTAGTTGTTCGAGTCGGAAGTGGGACCCGACTTGTGGATGGGAGGAATGATATGGCAGGACCACGACTTCAAAAAACCTGTACAAACCACTTGATTGAAGAGGTCCACAAGATAGTTGTTTAGAGTGTCCAAACTGTGCTTGAAGAATTCTGCCTGGAAGCCCTCCGCAATAACATGGCTGAGATGGCTTTCCTCACATTCGTGTAGGTAAAAATATGATAGGTAGAGGGAAGTGAAACAACCTGGATCTGGGGCTGGCCAAGGATGTCGTAAAGGATGGAAGTATGAGTAAACATGGAGCTGGGATGCAAGTCTTGGGGTAAAGAGGAATGACGGGGAAGAATGGTACGCCAGAAACGTTTAGGGGAGTCTATAAGGAATGCATGGAGCTCAAAGCGATGGTGAGAGATAAAGGTGCGCTTCTTGTGGCGAAAGAGACGACAATAATTGGACTTGATAGATGGGAAGGAGGGGAGAGTGTGTGTGAAAGCAAAGCGAAGCTGACGATGAAAGGCTTTGCAGTCTTCATTGTACCACTGGTTCATGGGGCAAGTCCACTTAAAAGGGAGGGTGGGAGTGAAGCGGGGGAAAGAACACAGAGCAGCATCATGAATGGCAGAGGAAAGGGTATCAAACATCAAGTCAGAGGAGAGTGAGGCAAATTGGGATACAGGGGGAAGAAGCTGGCGAAGGTGAAAAGAGAAGTCAATAGGATCACCCTCATCGAACTTCTAGATGGTACAGGAAGGGGCGTGGGATGGGGTGGGTAACTTGCAAGGAGAAGGAGAGGGTCGCATGGTCAGCAAGGGAAATGGGGGAGACACACAAATGGTGAATATAGGGAATTAAATTGGAAGTAGTCATGATGTAGTCCACCACGCTAGCTCCCCCACCATGAGGTCTACATGTGAAGAAGAGGGAGTCAGGAAAACACAATGCCATTCAGGATCAGCAGATCATGAGATTCCCCCATCTGTCGGTGGTGTCGGCCATATGACGTCAAAGGTACTACAATATCCTCTAAGTCCCACTGAAAGCCAACTAAATCAAGGTCCACCTCAGACGTACAGAGCATGTCATCAGTCCTGTCCTGTAGGGGACCCTGGAGGTTTCTGGTACGTGCATTAAAGTCTCTCAAAACGATGACCTCCGCACTTGCCGAATAATGAGAAATGCCTATACAGAGGTCGAAGAAGGGGTCCCCGTCTGGGCAGTTATGAATGGCAAAAGAAGAGGACGGGGGAAGTAACAGACTGCAATGAAGATATCTCTGAGGTGAGACGAGGTCCGCCTGATCCTAATCCAGAGAAAGTGGGCAAACTCGTCCTCTGCGGCCACGCAAATCCTGCTCCGAAGTGTATCCCTGACTAGGCAAGCAACCCCGCCAAATCCTCTAACCCCTCTTGAACTCCGAGTCTCTTATCTGCAAACCGAGAACCAATAGTATCCTCTGATGTCTGGGAAAGGGCGAACAAGGCTCGCATGAGTCTCAGTGACAAAGAGGAGGTATGAAGATCCTAGAGCATCATATAGAATACCCGGAGAAGACCAATAGGACCCGTTCCCATTCCAGTATGTAATAGAGATGCCCTTGTTCCAACGCCTCTCCCAACAGGACCGTCATTTGGGACTGGACTCGGGGACCCAGCGCGGAGGAGGAGAGTCTCGAATGACAGGCGGCTTGAGGTTGCGAATTACTACCCATTTCCCCGCTTTCCTGGATGCCATAACAAATTCACAGGATTCCCAGAGTTCGGCCACCTATTCATTGGTGAGGTCTTCATCGAGGAAGACCTTATTGGGGAGAGAGAATAGCTTGTGCTTGGCTCTGAGTGCCCTGAGCCTATCATCCGCTGATTTGAAGTGGAGAAAAAGGGTGGAATCCTGTCCGAGCCAAGCTCTATCAACCTGCACATCAAGCAGTCCCAAACTCCCTGTGATAAAGTCCAACGCAGTGGCCAAGGGGTCAAAAGAAGGGAGTGTGGACAGCCCTCGCAACCTTGAGGTTAAGCTCCCTGGCCCGTCGAGTTCTCTCCTTAACCAATTTGGCTTGCACAACTTCTTCCACCGCTACCAGGGGAGTGTTCTTGTCTTTACCCTTCACAACTTAGACCCATGTGTCCGCTTGTTTTTTGAGATTTTCATGCTGATTTGAGATTTTCTCTTGCTTGTGTTTGAGGTCTAAGATTTCATCCTGTAGTTGATCTTTGGCTGCAGTATGTTTGGTATGTGCGTTGGTGTCAGCAAGTTGTCTCCACAAAGAAATGTTATCCGCCTCAACCTTCTCCATTCGTGACGTAAGCTTGAAAACCTCGTTCCGGAGAGCTCTATTAGAAGACTCCAAGGTTTCCAATTTGTTAATCAGCTCTGCGATAATGCTGGGCAAACCATCCTCCTGTTGTCCTTGTTCCCGTTTGCCGACGATAGGAATTATCTGTGCTGCAAAGGTGGAGTGAGTTGTGGAGGGATACATTGTGGAAGGAAAGGTGTGCGGGAAGACTGTTTGTAATGGCGTCATGGAGAGAGGACCGCTAGGAGAATCCCCCAAAGCCCCCAGTCATGTAGTATGGTCGGGGGAATGCTCATGCATAAAGGAAGGTGAACCGACGCAGGTGTAACGTGCCCTCCTGTGCCCTTACGAGCAGTCCACCAGAGCCACGATATGAGCAGCAAGAGATTCAACGATTACCAGCAGCCACAATTCAGCAGGAGGAGCCACAATTCAAGCAACAGGAGAGGGACTGCACAAACAAGAGGAATTCAGAGCCACGATTTGGGAAAACCGTGTCCTCCCGTGCCCTCACAAGCAGTCCAACAGGGTTTGCGCGATCCACGAGCAACAAATCCCGAGCCACAAACAGGTTTGACATTCAAGGAAACCCTAGTCAGGTATGAATGGAGGAAGAGAGGAAGAAGTTCAGATGCCATATGCAAGAGGATACAAACCAGAGCACTCACACTGCTAGGGCATGGGAAATGACACAAAGACCAGATTATGGGTGTGTTTCGCAAGTTTCAGACTCTGCACGAGTTTATTTTCGTAAGTTTTGTCTGGTGGCGTAAGGACTCCTCAAAACGGCAATGGAGAATCGATTTGATATTGTGCAGACCTGCAAATGCTAGAATGCCGGTGAAGGAGCATGCAAGGGCATGGAAACCAGTGAGGACGAGGCAGAGACATCAAGGCAGGGACGTGAAGACCAGAATAAACAATTTTAAAAAAATTGTACAGTTTGCAGTAAGACCAGTAACACCAGAAACAACATTTTATCAGACTGGAATGTGCAGTCAAGTCCGATTTTTGCATTGATTCCGACCAGAACGTGTAATAAAGTCACATTTTTGCATCTATAGTCACAAATTCATTTTTTTCAGTTGTAGAGATTGTGATTTCCAGTGTTTGCAGACCATGATTCATGATTTGTAAGGGCAAGTCCCAGACACAAGTTCGAAGAACGAAAGCCTCACAAAAATCGCAAAAGGGCACTGGAAAGTGCAGTTCAAGATGGCATCAATGCAGGCAAAGAACACGAATTGATTCACAGCACTAGGGCAGAGAAAGATTGTGCTAGAGGAGAAAAACGACCCAGAGTCAAATCATGATTTCCAAGTGATTTTTGTGTCATGCAGATAAAAATTATAGCAATTTGCAGTAATTTGCCTAAGTTTTTATTGTACTTATACGGATTTTTGGTGTTATTTGTTTCATAGTTTACAAAGTGCAATTTAAACTTTGCATTGATTCATGCATCAGAGGTTGGACAACATCCGTGTCAAATGGCCAATATTCAAAATTTGGTTCTACCAGAAGCACAAAAGTTGGTCAAAATTTTAATGTTTGGAGTCATGATTGAGATAAAAAAATATCAGCAAGGAATCAAGACCTACTACGATTTTTTCCCAACTATGACAAGCGTCATAAGGAGGCCCTTCTAGTGCAAAAATTATCTACGTCAAATGATTTAACCTGTGATGCTCGAAATGCCACTATGGTGGGTGAGCTTTGGTTCAGTCTCGAAACAAATATCAAACTTCAAAGAAAATTCAGGTCCTGTACCTAAAAAGTTTGTCATTTTCAGCAAAGATGCATGAGGGTGGGTCCCTGTCAAAACATCTTGAATGAAAGATCTTCAAGACCAGCTCGCTGCCACAAAGAAAAAGGAGGATGATGATGATCTAGTTGCGCTTATTCTAAATAGTTTACCACCCTCCTATGAAACATTTGTGGAAGTGTTACACTTGATGGCGAAAAGTCAAACACTAACTTCTAATCAGGTTAGTTCCTACTTGTTGCAGAAAGAACACACGCAGACACCAATTAGTAAGTCTAGGTTTGGACAAATAGAGAGTGCAAATGCTACTCAGTTGGAGGGTAAGTGGAAACATGATCATGAAAGATTCACTTCCAAATCCCAAGTGAAATATTAACATCATAAGCTCTGCCATGTCAAAAAATATTGCCGAAAACGACAGTATGATCTTTCCCACAACAAAAGGTTGAGAGGTCTAGAAAATGTAGCAACAATTGAAGAACAAAATTCTGAGGAAGAGTATGCCCTTGAAGCATCGTGTTCGAACGAAAAATGCTACCAATTGCTAGTTCATTGATCCAGCACATCCAGACATTTTTCATATCATAGGGATTTGTATGTACATGTTACTGCATATACAAATATTTCTAATTCAGTTTTATTAGCTAATGGGGGGTCATTTGCAATAGAGGGGATAGGAGATATTCCCATCCCATTATGCTGAATAATGCTCAAAAACTCATGGTAAGGAATGTTAGATATGCTCCTAACATGGGTAAAAATCTCTTATCAATTTGTCAATTAACAAAAATGTCCCACCATTGCTGTAAATTTCTCTAGGAAGCAATGTATTGTTCATGATGTGACACTAGACAGGATAGTTTTCCTTGACATTGGGGAAGGTGGTCTGTGTAGGCTTATTGACCCTACCACAGTCAACTTAAATGTACGTGTGGAAGAACTCCACCATATAGGAGGTAATCGAGGCTAAAATTCCTCACAGGCTTCTTGACCCTGCTCTAATCACCTTACATGCATTATTTGTGGAGGAAAAATTCACAATATGTGCAGAAGGATGAAATGCCTCATGTGCAAGACGATGAATTGCCTCAATCAAATGCACAGTTAGTTGTGGAGGGAGACTCCACCATCCAGGATGCGTAAGAGGTGCATGCTGAGCTGGCAAGAAAAGCCACTCAAAGAATTGTGAAGGGAAACTTTGCTATCTAGGATGCACAAGACGCACAGGGTGAGATGGCAAGAAAAGCCACTCGTGGAAAGGAACTAGCTCAAAGGACTGGAAACAAGGTTGTTAACTAGCAAAGCATGTACATTTTGCTCTCACATCTGAACTTTTTACGGTACATGCATTGCAGTGATATTTTGAAGTAGAAGGCATACCTAAGTGGGAGACTACCATACAAGTAAAATATGACACCTTCTTGAAGAAGAATTATAACGTAAGAGCCATTTAGATTTCCTAGAAAACCCTTATGCAATAATCTGATTTTTATGCAAACCCTCAAAATAGAAAATATCCAAATATGAAAATATACCACTGAAATATCCCTTTCAGAGCAAATTTAATAAAAACTTGATTTTTATAACAAACCCTAGGGCAGAACTAATAAAGTTGATTTTTAATTATTTATTGGCACCCTTCAAGGTAAAATATTACAAAGCAAGAAATGAAAGGAAAATCAAAACTTTAGAGCACTTGGGAAAAATCAGATTTTCTTAAGTTGAGCCTGTTGTAATTTTTATAACTAGAAAAACATATTTTTGGAATTTATTTTTTATTTATTGTCACCCCTTAAAACAAGAAAAATACCCGCATATGATTACAACAATTTTTTTGATGAATGACACCTCCAATGGCAAGGAAAGACCAAATGATACACATGCAAACCAGAATGGACGAAATCTGCCCACGGATGATGCCCTAATGCAAGTTTGCAATCCCCTAAAGATGACGTCAGCCCTAGAAATAGCCGTAATCCGTGCCCTAGTTGTCCCTGACTAAAGTCTTGGTAGATGTCTCTCCATTGGCTGAATTTCTTCACTTGAAACGCAAATCTAAAGTAGAAAATGTAGAAAACGTGCCCTAGCTGAGTTGCAAACTGTCACAAAATGAAAATAAACATATGCCCTAGCTGAACAGCAAGCTGTCAGAAACTGAAAATCGCTGTCTAAAGCACAAATGTGATTGTTGAAACCCAAATGTAGTCCTTGATTGGAACCACCGTAAAAGATTAGAGAGTTTTCGTCCTCAAATTTGAATACGTTAAAGGGTTTTCATCTTCAGATGCAGAAGTAGGAGCAGCAGCTCAACCCTTCAATGTCAAAATAGAGGAGAGTAAAAGATCCCTCCAAATGACCCCTCAACGTTCTTTTATAACTTTATTTTCGCTTTTCACAAGGAAATGCGTCCAAAAGCAAGTTCTCTTTTTTTATTTCCACATTGACATTACTTTATCAAAAAGTAACTTTTTATAATAATAAAACTTTATTAAAAAGTTACTTTTTATAATAATAAAACTTTATTAAAAAGTTACTTTTTATAATAATAAAACATAACTGCCTTTTATGAAGTTACTTCTTCGACACTTAAGTTGTATTATTAGTTTATTTTACTTTATTCGAAAAGGGGACATAATAGTCCGCCCTCCCCGAAAATTGTTTATCCTCGAGCAATGTTGGTTCACTTCTACTCTATTCTGAATATTCCTGCAAATAACAGGATCCCAAATCCATCTTGGGAATTTGCAATTCCCAATCCTTGAAGCAATTGGCTTCCATTGCACCTCTTGGCTCCTCCTATGTATTGAAGAATCTAGAATACCAAATGCTCGAGTTCCAATGGATCCTTCAATGATATGGCAAGTTGTATCTCCCAAATTCTGGTGCAAATCAAATTATGAATAGGCTGGAAACAAGTTACAACAGCCACAAACCACCTGGAATTTCATTTGAATAAGCACTATGATATCTGAATTGTTTGTTCCCTTCAGCTAAAACCTTCTGCCCATATTATGCAATGATAAAACCACCTTAAAATGTGCAAACTTGCAACTATGCATGACTGATAACAGTTGTTCCAAAAACCTGGTAATGATATAGCAACAGCTAAATTGATATTCCTTTGCAAAATTCAAACGTGTGAACAATGTAGGAACTGAAAATGCTTTATCAGTAATCATAAACTGTAACCCCTTCCTTCTCGTGATTGGGAATCCCTACAAAACCAATTGTATTGAAGTGGTGCGGGGATTGATAATGATTATGACAGCAGCATTAAGGCTAGAAATTTGGCACATGACTGTCCCAGGTATGTTCCCTCCTTCCTTGGGTGGTAGGAGATCATCAACCATTGCTCTCCTCTTTCTGTGTGCGTGAAGCTTTGCACAACCTTCCAAGTTTGGTATTAGCTCACCATGTGTCCGCTACACCATTTTGATTTTGACGTAAACTTCTCCTTGAAGTCTCCATGTGATGCCCATGACTACCCTAATAAGATAGTTGTCTTGACACACAACCCCCTTCACCTTGGACCCCTTCTTTGTAACGAGCTTCTTAAATAAATATAACCAATGCATGCCAACAACTATACACACCTCTTTTATAATGTTATTATAATGATTACCTTGGAGTCCACAACCTCCTTCCATGTTGTCCCAATCATGGCTGGAGCATTGCATTTTCTTGCTCAAAATCAGAATTGTAGTCGTTGGAACGAATCTTGTATCGGCTGCAACCAACTCATTAACAACAATAGGTGGCGAATGCATCTTCCCTGTGATGAAAAATTCCATTATGGCTGCAAATAGAATGTGGGACAAGCTGGAAATGTGGGTAACAACAATTCTAAAATTGGAGGCATCTCCCATAAGGAACCCTGAGTGATAGTTCTTGTTACCCAAACTCATACCAACTATGTTCATAACCAAAAGATCCCATTCTATCCATGTCTCACCTAGACCCATGATATAAGAATCAATGCATACCTTGTGTCCACCCCAAGTGTTGAAAAGTTGTTGTATCTTTATGGTGTAAAGAATGGTGAAGCCATTTTGCAGTATCTCATCTTTCTTGAATTTTCCCCCATATATCCACGAGTGGCATATGCCTATATGTAGCTTGAGTCTAGCAAAACAATGCCATGCAGAGTCATAAAATCTTGAATATCAAAATAACATCAATTTTCTTACCACCCCTCCACATCAAGCATCCCATTGGGACTATCTTCATTTGGCCATCCCTTATGATCTTGTCTTCAAATGTGGAACTCAACTCCAAAGAACGATCTATGAACTTTCTTCCTATCGAAATGCATGGGATGAAGAATTCACTAGAAATAATATGGATCTCATCAAGGCCTTTATCTATCTTGATGTTATTAAGCAGTCCCTTCGTAATGTGATAGTATTCCCACACAGATACAGCTCATTACATATGCCAATATTGAATGGTATCTAGCAACTGAATCATAACCAATTAAGAAGAGAAAATTGTCGTTGCCTTATCTATCATACCATGGACCTTGTATAGAAGATGGCCATTTGCCAACTTATCTCCAATCACCATATCATATCCATTTGCAATCATAGTTTGGATATCAAATTTGAAGCCAGTGAAAATGATATAAATCTGTTTACCTGATTTCTGAGTTGTTCCATTGTTGCTGCCTTGAGAGCACTATCAGATGTGAGATGACATGTATTTGGACCTTGCATTTCACTTATTAGCTGCAGCCCTTGAACTTTCTTGATCCTATTAGTATTCCTTATATTCCTCATGGTAAAATTTGGTTTTCTTTTTATCCAAGTGCATGGGATGATGAACTTATTAGCAATAATGTTATTGAAATTAGAAACTCTACCCTTTATAGATCTCAATCTATCATCGGGATCCCACACTATTATGCACAAATAGTTTTGTTGGCTAGATTTTCTACACAGCTGAAAACCTAGGCAGTCATGAGATAAATCTTCCTCATTTACCGGTGAGACTCCCGTGTAAGATTTTGTCAGTTATATGTCCTAGTATCTATTTGTTGGCATTACTTTAACTATGTAGCTCATGAACCATAGCTCGACAGTTTTGAAACAAGTAAGCAGCTGTAAAAGGAAGGAAAAATCTGCAGATGAGGAAAATAATAGGAAACGGGGGAAAGGAGAGAGGATGTGCGACCCAATCAATAGTTTACATAGTTGACCACATGCACATAGATTAAAACAAATAGATCATTAAATACAAAATTCAAAGCAAAGGAAATTTTCAGATCTAGATCTATAATAACACAGTTTATGAATAGATCTAGAAAGAAAAAGAAGCAAAATGCACCGTTGACACAAAGTTCTTCGGAAATCTCTTCTCTATTCCTCTGCTTGCAGAAATCAGGGGTTTCAGCTCAAAGTCTGGAACGCAAGAATGCTGATTACAAATTCCGATTTTTTAACCCGTAGGTTCTTTCTCTACTTATAGTGTGTAGAGGGGAAATTACAAATGGGAAACTGCAACTGAACTAGAACATGAATAAGTAGTAAAGGGAACATTTGGTAGTCATCTTCCTAAAATTCCTCTCTTAGTGACATACATCAGGAGTTTAAGCAAAAATTGTGCACATCTGTCACCTATCTTAAAGAATCTTTCCAAATAACTTAATGTTTTTCAACCAATAACTTTAATTTACATTTTCATTTGGGAATATAAGAAATAAGAGAAGAAAGAAGAGAAGAATCAAGATCTGCCAGCTGTAACACCTATACTTTCTTTTTGTCCTGATATTGAATATACTTGTCAAACATGTAATTCAACATCTTCCCATCTGTTTTAACAATAGCATCTCTCTCCATTCTGAACTATAACAACCCTCTGGATAAAGTAACAGCGTTAGCTTTCACTTTCTCTAAACCAGGCCCATAGCCCTCAACATCTGCCTGAAGCATTATGAGACTATCAATTGAATCCATCGTGAAAGGTAAGGTGGCTTCATCAACTTCTTTCCACACAACCAGCATAAATTCCTCATGGGAAGTAGGTAATTCATTTGGGATGCTCACCGGCACTTCTCCCATCTTATTCTCCAGCAATTGCATCCTCTTCAGCATGAGTTTGAGGATCTCTATGCGGACGAAAACTAAAATCTCTAACTGCTTCCCCTTTTCTACCAATCCGCCAGGCACGATCTGCTCTGCAATCAACACATCTTTCGGCAGCGAGTGTATTTTAGCCAAAGTATCCAAATGACTTTCAATAACTATGTTCTCATCTTCTATCTGTGGCATCAGTTCCTTCAACTGAGATGTTGCCCTGTGCATGTTCTCCAATTCAGCCGGTATTGGTTCGAATTGTTCAGAAGCTTGGTGAATGATTTGTTCCTTCCAATGGACAATAGCTTTGACCTAGTCCCCTGCATCTTCTACCTCCTGCATCAGATGATCGCTCCCCTGCTCATGTGCTAGAATGGGCTGAGAGGAAGGTTTAGCAACCTTAACAATGATCTTGCATAGTTGGAAAATCTGCTTTTGAAGCTTGGATCTCTCAGCCTTCTCTTTGTCAAGCTTAAGGAATAAAGCATTCATTAGTCAGTGTATCCTGCTTTAATCCTTATGTGGTAATTTGACCTATTGGCACTTTGTTCACTGCTATATCAGCTACCGTGAGCTCTCCCTTGTGCTTTCCTTCTGCTAGAACGGATAACTCAGCGAACTTCTGTCCTGATTCCTCAATGATCAACTGGCAACTTTAGGTCTTCTATCTCTTCCACCCAAACTCAGGAGCAGCTGAAAGTCGTGTTCTTCTAAGTTGATCTCCTCTCTGGCTCCTAGGATCATTTGCAAAGCTAACTATGATGAAAAGTTGCTTCTTGGGGAATGAGAAGTCGCCGAGTGCACCACCATCTCATGCTCTGAATCGGCTTTATCAAAATTTGCCACCGTGTTATGACTGCCACCCTCTGAATTGTCCAAAGATAATGCTTTTTCAAACTCCGCCATTTGTGCTTTCAATTTCTCCGCATGGATAGTTGAAGACTTGAGTGGTCGAGGAGAAAATACAAATGATGTTGGATTCAAAGGAGGAACAACAAGATCTCTCTAAAGTTTTGGGGCTGCTAAAGTGCTAAGAGTTGATGTTGGAGAAGCTGGAACGGCACGATAGCTGTAGATTTGGCCTTCTCCTGTATGTGAGACTTCTTGTGAACTTTAAGCTTTTTCGGCCTTCTGCTGCTTTCACCTTCATGCTTCCTCTTGCAAGAGTCTCCTGCGGTAAAGTTGTCTGTGATCTGATTCATCAATGCTTCATCCAGGCAATACCCTTTTGTTAGCAACTAGTTCGAAGTGTTAACCAGAGCTGTGGAAGATTTTTCTTCAATTGTCTGGCAGCCACCAATGTTTTCCTAAAGAGCAGCTCTATCTCCTCCTATATGATGATACGAGTCAAGTATCACATGCCCATCATCTGCAAGATCTGCATGTATCCGTGCCAAACCATAATCAGACACTTGTTGCGCCATTAACCTACTGAAGTCTTTCTTTCTGACTTCATACTCGTTCCTGCACTTCATCCAGAAGTCCTCCAACGAAGGCACATGTGAGTATTCCTGGGAGATTGTCTTCCTCACTACTCCATATGGGTCAAAATTCAGCCGTGCTAGGAAGAACTTAGGTTTATACTCAGAAAACATTTCAGCTTCGACTCCTCTACCTTTGTGGATGCTCTGGTAGCTATAGCAACCCAATGTGACAGGAAAGAAACCTGTAGACTTGTGCCACTTTGATTGTAAGTCATGCATCTCCACGAGCTGTCTACACAACTCCATGACGACCCACTTGTCGTTTGGATACCTCGACAATTTTACTGGTTCTCCCGAAAAGCCAGTCACCCTGAGATAGGTGAAGTCTGCAAATTGGATGAAAATGCAACCATGCTGAGATACAGCTCCCCAAGCTTCTTTGCTCACCCTGTTGGTCTTTATATCACTATTTAGTTTACAGATGAATTCATAGAAGAACCCATCGTTGACCGCTTTGTAATCTTTGTGGCATTCAAGTTCTGTCAACTGTTGATAGCACTCAAAGATAAGATCTTTCGCCAGTACGCCCCGTCTATCCAGCTTGGAAAATATACCCTGCAAGGTTGTTGCATATACTTGGTATGAAGTCATTTTGAAGTTGTAAGTTTGCCTCACACTACGAAGTTGTTCACTAATGATCTCTGCCCAATTGATTATCGAATCAGCTCTGTTGATTTCGATAGTCCTCACGAAAACATATATCCATGAGCGAAAGTTGTGAGTTTTGGCTTCTCCACTTAACCTGCAAAGCAATTTAGTGATATCATCCACCTCCTGCACCAAGTTGGATCGCGGAAGAGTCCTCCGGAACTTTGATGGGGACCTGGGCTTCTTCATATATCTATTGTTCATTATGCCCACACAATTCGCTTTGTGTTTCTCCCATCTGTTGCCTGCATCCAGCATGCTAATTGCAATCACCACCGTTCGTGTCGGAATCTTCAGACAATAGTTGATAAACTGTGCATCCAGCCTAATAATTGTCTTTCCCGCAACATCCCGGATTGTTCTAGAAAGAGGATGATATGATCTCGCACACTCCATGACAAATTCGGGCAACTGAGATGTGACTGGGAATGTTGATGCTTGAATAATTCCACTAATTTTCATTGCCCGCATGAGAAATGTCTTTCCGGCCCTAGATCTGTCAATTATTTCAGAGATGGGTTCCGGGCCTATGTTTGTGTCATTGATATCAGCAAATCTGGAAGCTATGCATGATTCTGTTGACCCTTCTCTTTCATCTCACTTCATCATGGCTGGAACAATCTTTGTCTGTGTTCTTTTTCTTTTAATCCTGTCGGAATTCTTTATAACTGGATTAATTCGTGCAGATCTAGCAATTTCTTCAGTTTCGAAAGATATATTCAATGTACCTAACATTGATTTGAACTCCCTTTCATTTGTATGAACACCTATAATGAATATCTGCAATTATTTCAGACAAAGACGAAGTCTAGAGCATGAATACTTGATTTCTATCACCAAAAATCTGCATGTGAAGCCCGCTGCCCTAAAATTTGAGGGTTTGCTTGCATGCAAAGCAAGCATAAATATTTTTAAATTCACCTGGGCACTTATAGCAACATGCAAATAATTATCATAGCATAAATCAAGTCATTCCAACCCTAGGCACCAAACCTTGAAGCTTCCTGACAATGAAAAACACCTCCAAATGCATGAATCCTCCTTTCCTAGGCGCCAAAACTGTCTGGGCTGCAATCCTTAGCAAAAAGAATTAATTACTTCTTCATTATGACAGTCCATACTTATATAACCCTCAGCATTCTATTTCTAATAATTGTCCATCCTATTCCTGACAATTAATTAATAAACAAACATGTTTATTCACCCAAATTGTGCGCCTAATTTTGCATGTTGCTGGTTGCCATTGAATAAATTTATTTTATTTATTTTTAGCATGCTTCCTTCAATTCTCTTTGGCTTATCTTCATGCATTGACTTTTCCTCCATCCTTGGCACCAAAATTCGACAAAGCAACTATTAATAAATATCATTAAAAGCATTGTTTAATGCCTAAATGGGTCACACTTTTTGGCAAGGGTGAATTCTAAAAATAAGAAGTCAACTTCTGATGGGAATTTTCACCCTGCACTACAGCTCTAAAAATCCCTTCTTCCACTTAAGTTATTTGACTTTTATAATGGGAATTTTTACCCTGCAAGGCAGGAAATAAATTCCCACTTGCCTGCCACCTCTAATTTTCCCACTGCAGCTTAAGTGACTTCCCAAAAAGTGCGACTTGCATTGAAAATAGTTTTTTTTTTAAAAGTGCGACTTGTATGGGTGAATAAAACCTTCTGATGGGAAAAGTTAGCTTGCTAAGTAGACAAAATATCCGCTGGTGCTTTAAGTGATTTTTCTTTATTTTATAATAGGAATTTTCACCCTACAAGGCAAATAAGAAATTCCTGTCTGCCTGCTGCCTCTAATTTTCCCATCGGAGCTTAAGTGACTTTGACTCCATGCGAAAAAGTACCCTATAAGGCAGGTAAGAAATTTCCGCCTACTTGCCACTACGAAAAATCTCATTGCAGCTTACACTCATTAATTCCAAAAAATGCGACTTGCTTGGGAGAGGCTTTTTGTGCATGACTTCATCCTTTTTAGTCAGAAGCTTGCATTTTGAGGTTGATTCCTTCTAGTAATGTGTCGGTAGATGATCTCCAGATGCTTTAGGCAATTAAACAGACTATACTGGCAAAGGAATTGACCTAGGGGAATTTCATAGAGAAACAAACAGAGAAAACCGGAGAAAAACGCAAAAGAAATAAATAAAAGTGAAAAAACATTGCCAGAAGTTGCAGATAATGCCCTGAATTCATTCCTGGTGAAAACCCTAATGAGATGAGTGAATACTGGCATGCAAAACTTTAACAGGATTCAACCAGAGCACAATTTACTTCAAACAGGGCATTATTTATTCAATAAATAATTAAATAAAAATTTCCCGCAAACAAAACTTGGCGGAGGGATAAAATGAGTTTGGGCATCTGGGTATTTGTCGAAATTGGCTCATATGATTCATTGGGAATATCCTAATATAATATAGATATCTTCTAGCAATAAAAACACAAAAAGACCCGCTATTTTAAAAGAACGAAAAAAATTTCAAATGGGTAGTCCCAAATTTCAGGGTGAAATTTGGGGACACCAAGTTTTGAGTCAAAGGATCTATCTTCACACCTTTACCCTACCTAGAATGATAGCAAGACTGTAATAGTTCATTACTTTTATTACCACATCTTGAGCTGAAATTATAAGGGTGCTTACTTTCTCGACAAAAATATTGTAACGGCATAGTATGGAGCAATGAATATGGGATATGACGATCATACCTTGGGTTGTAATCAAGATGATTACCTCCTTCGGCTGAAGCTGAAGCTTTTGATAGCATTGCATCACCACCACTATTATTTTCAAGTGCCTTTCCATAGTTGTCTTGAAAATCCATCTCATACGGTAAATGACTCAATCTTTGGAAAATCAATAGGTGCCTTTAGGACTGAAATATCCTTTTCAATTTTGCATTCAACAAGGTCTGATCCTCTTTGACTTTCTCGCTATTTTGTTGATACATGCAATTATTAGAAGTCAATAGAACATCTTCTACTACCAAAGGATCTTCACCTTCAACCTGCATGTTGGTTCCTTCTTGTTCTTGCTCAATTTGTTCTTCTTGCTTCCTGATTTCTTCCTTTTTCGTTCTCACAATGGAATAATTCTTTACCTGTTGATCACTAGAAGTAAGTCCCTCAATTGTCAAATATGGCTTCAACTTCTCAGCACACTCTTCAACGACATTTTCAGCTAGTGTATGTGCAACTAGTGAATCTTCCTGCTCAAAATCAACCAATAATACAGATAATAATTGTTGGGAAATATCATCACTCTCATTCACAACCAAAGTTATAATTGTCTATATTTAAGCTACTACATTTTTTGTATGATTTTTACTAATAGGTACAAGGAAATGTTGAAAGATTTCAATAATACAATCATCACATTCAAGATCTAACATTAGGACACAAGATCTGACTTTTGCAATAGTTTTTAGAATTATAACCCTCTTAGCAAAATAAGGAATGTTGATTTTATCCATACCTCAGAAGCTTTCCACAATCAACTAGAAAATTTCCCTCGTGGTGTTGTATAGCTTTTCAGGAGCTATTATTCTTGTAATTTCACTAATACAAGTGACAACTACATGTCTCACATCTGGATATGGGTGTCTCAAAAACTTGGGCTTAAGCAAATGAGTCATCGATGGATTCACTGCCCATAACATAGATTCAGAATCTGATTTTCTTATCGTGGACAAACAACTTGCCACTTCCTCCGAAATATTGAGTAGAACATTTTCTGAATGAGGTGGTTGCTCAAGTTTCTTCCCTGCTTTGTAAAGTTTTATTCCCAAATCATATTTACTCATTAACTCCATGATTCACAAGCTATGCATCAGATAGTATCTACAAAATTTTAAATCTTCCCTACAATTGGCAAGATCATCAACTTTGATACCACTGTAATGTCTCCTTCAGGTAAAAACTAAGAGCAATTTGGATTTCCTAGAAAACCCTTATGCAATAATCTAATTTTTATGCAAACCCTCAAAATAGAAAATACCCAAATCTGAAAATATACCATTGAAATATCCCTTTTAAGGCAAATTTAATAAAAACTGATTTTTCTAACAAACCCTAGGGCAGAACTGATAAAATTGATTTTTTTATTAATGCCCTTCAAGGTAAAATATTACAAAACTAGAAATGAAAGGGAAAAGAAAACTTCATCACACTTGGGAAAAATCAAATTTCCTTAAGTTGAGCCTGTAGTAATTTTTATAACTGGAAAAATAGATTTTTCGTATTTATTTTTATTTATTTTCACTCCCTAAAACACGAAAAACTCGTATAAGATTACAACAATTTTTCCGACGAATGACACCTCTGATGGCAAGGAAAGACCAAATGATACACGTGCAAACCGGAATGGACGAAATTTACCCACAAATGATGCCCTAACGCAAATCAACAATCCCCTAAAGGTGACATCAGCCCTAGAAATGGCTGTAATCCGTGCCCTAGTTGTCCCTAACTGAAGTCTTGGCAGATGTCTCTCCACTGGCTAATTTTCTTTGCTTGAAATGCATATCTGAAGCGGTAAATGTAGAAAGCGTGCCCTAATTGAATTGCAAATTGTCACAAACTGAAAATAAACGTGCCCTAAGCTGAACTGAAAGTTGTCACAAACTGAAAATCACTGTTTGAAGCGCAAATGCGATTGTTGAAGCCCAAATGTAGTCCCTAATTGGAACCACCTAAGAAGATTAGAGGGTTTTTGTCCTCATAGCTGGATACACCAAAGGATTTTCGTCCTCGGATGCAAAAGTAGGAGCAGCAGCTCAAACCTTCAATATCAAAATAGAGGAGAGTGAAAGATCCCTTCAACGCTCTTTTATAACTTTACTTTAGTTTTTCCCAAGGAAGTGAGTCCAAAAGGAAGTTCTCCTTTTCTATTTCCACATTGGCATTACTTTATCAAAAAGTAACTTTTTATAATAATAAAACGTTACTTTTTATAATAATAAAACATAAGTGTCTTTTATAAAGTTATTTTTTCTGACACTTAAGTTCTATTAATAATTTATTTTACTTTATTTGAAAAGGGGACATGATACAGATCAGTAATACGAGTAGATATTGCTTCGTGTAGACCTTACCACTTTGATCAAATCCTATCCGTGGACCAAGGGGCTCTTTGTGGCAAGTAACCCAGCTAGTCTCAACTCTCAACAACTGTGCTACAGAAGAAAAACAGAGGCACATTGGATGTCCTTCAATTGCATGGCCTTACAATTTATAAATGTCTCGTTTTTCTGCCAACACGATTTGTCTTTTGCAAAAGCAAGTAGAAAAACCACTATATGCAATTACTCATCTGTTGTAACTTGTAACCTCAAACAGAGTAACACAGGAAGGCTGTGGGAACATGAATCTGTTGGTCAATTCCATTGTATTGATGCTAAGAATGGCACATGCATGTGTGCAGTGTTTATAAGATCCTTTTTCTAACATCAGCTTTCAAATTATAAATGAAGCCCTTGCATTTTGCTTACCAGCTCCAGATAACAATGAGAAATTAAGGCACAGTTAAGAGGAACAAACAGAATCAGTGAAGCGAGGAAGAGAATACTACCTTTGACATTCAAATCTGGGGGTAATGCCATGACCAGCTAAATTAAATACAAGAAGCGTTACAAAAAATATCCATCCTTGCTTGCCATGGACAGACCAATTCTAGCTAATACATTAAGACAACTCACACAAAGCAAATGCACAGGTTTTCGTATTAGATTAAAGAAAGGGATACAACTTCTGCTCGGACTACGTCCCCTGGACGAAATGACATATGCATATCAACCTTGTCAATCTCTGTCGCTCGAACATCTTGTTGTCTGTCAAGGGGCAGCACAAACACGGTCACAAATTTTCATTATTTAAAAACAGCTTAGACTGCACTTTACATATGTTTACCAGTTTTTTAAGAAATTAAATACAAATATCAGGAACAAACAAATAAGTTAATAAGTAATCACAAACTGCAAATAAGATTTTAGGTTTCTATGGGAAAAAGGAGCCGAATAGAAATTATAATTGAAGCAAATGGTGTGATTGAAACTTACCTCACAATACCTGTAAACGTTTCTTTGACTGCCCTTGTCCCAACACAGACAATATCTGCTGAAGCCATTCTAACCATCACCTTTGTAATCTGTCGAAGTTCACTTAAATTTTGATAAAAATATTAAATATTAAAATAGAAGATGTTTCCATCAATTTAAATGCAAGATTACCCCACAACCCAGCCGATTTACCAGCTTTTGGACTTCTCTAATTATCAATGATTAAAAAAACCATGCCTAGACTTGTTCAATCCATCAACTGGTCCGCCATAATTACTTAAGTCTCCGGGACAGAGGGACAGGGTTTCTGGGACGGAAAAAAATTTCCCAAATTTTGGGGACGGCAGGGGGACAGCTGTTAAAATAATATATAAAAATTAATATTAGAATATTTTAACTTTTAACAATGAAATTTAGGGATTCAAATTGTATTCAATGTATTTTTGGTACTCTCAAGATTATAATTCAATGTTCTTGGTAAAATTAACAGCTTTTTAAAAGTAAAAACATCAGAAAACTTTTGAAAGATTTTTAAAGAATTGGGGACATCTAGGACGTCACCTAAATCTAGGGGACGCATCCCCGTGTAACACAGCAGTCCACTGATCCCCATCCTGCAAATACCACATTAGTATCCTTCCTCATTAATGGCCAAGCATAAATATCCCATTCCATTAGCCAGCCATTGAACGGCAATTAGATTCCCACATTTGGGCCCTTCACCCATCCACTAAAGTCAGCTATCCTTGGTTGATTGAAAACCATGTTGTTACCCTAAGGAAATCCATGGAGGATAAAATTCTCAAAAAAAACATCAGATACATTGTGCCAGCCTAAGAAAGAGGGTGGATTAGGCTTCAGATCATCCTCCAAACAAGCCAAGGTCCTAGCAGTCACCACATTAGTATCCTTGCCCATTAATGACCAAGCATAAATATCCCATTCCATTAGCCAACCATTGAACGGCAAATAGAATCCCACATTTGGGCCCTTCACCCATCCACTAAAGTCAGCTATCCTTGGTTGATTGAAAACCATGTTGTTACCCTAAGGAAATTCATGGAGGATAAAATTCTCAAAAAAAACATCAGATACATTGTGCCAGCCTAAGAAAGAGAGTGGATTAGGCTTCAGATCATCCTCCAAACAAGCCAAGGTCCTAGCAGTCAAACTTTACTGGAGAATGCTAAAAGTTCCGGATGAATTATGGGCTACCAATCTTCAAGCAAAATATGCAGAACATAACCATCCTGACAAAATTATCAAGTCACTTCGGATCAAGGGATCGCTCATCTTGGCCACCCTTAGAACAGGAGAGGAAATTATTAGAAATCAGTCCTTCCAGATTGTTCACGATGGTCAAATTGCGTATTTTTGGTTGGATTCTTGGGATGGACAACCCCCTATTATAAGACAATTTCCTCGGCTAAGGAAGGTCATGCAAGATATGCATACCATAGGATGGACTAAGGTAACTAGTTATACTAGAAATTCTCCCCTTCCTTGGGAAACTGGTAAGCAATGGAGTACCTTGTCAGAATGGCCTATCGGCCTTACTTTGCAGGAGCAGACCCTACTTCATAAGGCCCTAATGGATAGACCTATATCCTTTTCTCTTAGGCTGGATTCTTTAGCTTGGGGAAAATTTGTTGGAGGTAATTATACAGTCCAATCAGGATATGTTTCTCCGACCAAGAGCATCTCTCATCCCTTCAAACATCTCTTTAACTACATATGGCAGCCTGTTTTGTGGCCAAAGGTTAGTTTTTTTGTATGGTTACTAGCTCATGGAAGAATTCTAACGGGGAACAACTTATGAAAAGAGGCTTTTATGGTCCTTTACACTATAACTTTGCTATAAAGCGGATGAAGATATCAACCATTGTAGACACCAATTTTTAGTATCCCTTGTCCCTCATCCTGCATCCACTCCCCTTTGTCGTCATTATTCACATACATACCTCTATTCTCATTAAAATTCCCTTTTCCCTCCTAAATTCCATTTATCCCTTTTAATTATTATTCTGCACCTTAATCCTATCCTAATCGCATCATTAATTTCTCTTCCCTAAACATCCCTAATCATCCTTAAATATTCCTAAACTTATTTATCAACCCCTTTTATCCTCCCTAAGCACTCTATTTTACCATCCCAAGGTTCCCATCCACCTTCATTTAATGCATTCTTATCGCCAACTACCCTTTTGTCTTCCCTAAACAACCCTTACCTGTATTTACCACCCGAAATCCTAATCATGCCTCACAATCGCTCATTGCCTCTAGCTGATCACATTTCCACTGCCAAAAATCAATGGACTACCGCAGTCACTGACAACCCATCTAGGTCGCCATCGACCCTATAAATACGACCATACCCCTCCTCTCTTCAGGATGAAACTTTGGAGACTTTGAGCTTTCTTGTGATCTTGCCTTTGTTTCTTACTCTTCTTTGCAGTTGTTGTCATCACCTTGGAGTTACCTTGGAGATATTGTGCATCACCCTTAGAGATTAAGAGTCCTCTATTTTTTTTATATCATTCCTTACATGCTTGAAGACCCCGTCATTATTGTGCATTAGTCTTGTAGGTTCATTTTTTTTGTCTCAGAGCTCTTCCCCTGCATCACTCATCTTCTATTCCTATTTGCAATTCATCATTTCCATCCATCATTAAACCCTAGTTCACTCCTCAATCATCATCGACCTAGCCCAATTTTTGTTGACCCGATCCACTTACGTTTGAATTTTTTTTCATCCATTATGTCCCCTATATTCTTTCTAATCGTAAGTCCCTCAGATTTGTCAATCTTTCCATTTTGCACACCTGTTGTTTCAGATTCCGATCTTTCATCATAGTCGATCATCGTCAACCTAATCAACAATCATTAGTTTTCATCAATTTTTTTTCCATCATTTTTTGTTCCCATTAGATCCAAAGCTCTCTGCATCACCTGAACATCATCTTCAAAGTTTCAGACTAGCTTTGAAACAGTGCCTTTCAGATCTTCTTTTCTGCATCTCTTTTTGGTCTATACTAACCCAGTCGTCGTCGACTATGTTTTACAGTCTTGGGTCACCATCAAACTTCGTAGGTTTTGGTTTAGTTTATCATTTTCTATAATCATATTTGCATCTTGTTTATCTAGCCCATTTCAGGTTCTCTATGTTTTAATTTAGATTCTTCTACATCTTATCATTATCCATTATCATGTTTTGTCTATCTTTTATCAAAAAAGTGGGTTGACATCCATCCTAGGAAGTTTTCACTTCTTGGAAACCGACATTGTCGGGAAACCCACCATCCTCTTCTACTAATCATTTTTTTTATTGAGTTTCTCTTTGTTGTGCACGTAATCAAGCTCATTACATGGAGGATCTTTTGCGCCTGTATCCATCATCATCTCATCTAGAGGTATTCTTAAACCCTCTCATTATTGGAGTTGTTTTGTTTTCTTTGTTACCATTTCACTAATCTAAAATAGGAGCAAGAAAACTAGTTTAACATTTTAGCACACTTGGTAGGACACACCCTTATTTGGTGAGTTCTTTCATTTTTTTTTTCATTTCCATTTTCTATTCCTCTCTTTCTACTAACCTTGTAGGTAGGCTCTTCACTTTCCTACATACGTGGTGGATTTCTTTCTTGGATCAACAATGCGCTTTCTCAAATAAAAAATAAAAGAAAAAATAAAAATTAGTGTTATCCAGGTATTCTTCATTTTTCCCCATTTTCTGTTTTTGCATTTCTCTCCCTCCTTTGTCTGCTTGATTTCATCGAATTCCACATTTTAATTTGGGACTTTAAAATACCTCTTCATACTTGCTTGACAACATAGTTTAATTAGGGGTTCGATCCTTTGCATTCACTTCTTCCACACACATCTAAAATGCACACATAAATTTACGCATCTTAAAAATATCCTACCGGGGTGAAACTATTGGGATTTCATCACCCAATAGGAAATTTGTCATGATGTTATGGCCATAGTAAATTTTTTTGGCTATCGGTATATTGGCTAAATGCATGAAACCATTATCATTGTGGTGCATGAAGTGTGGAGTTAGACCCCAATATCAAGCCCCTTATTGGTAGTCATCAAATATTTGAGCCTCACGTACCTTCAGGTATATCAAGGACCCCATCCAAAACTACCTGAGACTTTTCCATAGTTTGGTCATTTTCTAAGTTCCCTTAGAGCCCATTTTCCTTTCTTTTTCACTTTCTCCTAATAAGAAAGATAATTAAAACTCTCTTGTATGGCTTATTTGAAATATTAAATAATCAACATAATTTCTTGTTTTATTGTTTCATGCCCGTTATTACACATTCTCAAGCAGGAAAAATGGAACAAACCATGCCATCCAACAACATCCCTATTTTCTAACATTTCCTCCCAACAAACTTTAGCTCTTTCCATTATCTCTTCCACTCCCTTAATCACTTTGTTCTTCGGTTGCACAACCCATGATTTCCGTTGCCCCCCTCCATGCGTCTCGAGTTATCTAAACCAACATCCATGTCGATACTAACATGTTTGCTTCTATTCTTTCCAAGGATAGCTACACCCCCATCTGTTGCTTCCTTAGATATGTTTGGGTCTCCCCTTATGCCTCATGGATCCATGGAATTCCAAGAGCTCCTTGAAGCCAACCTGATTACTTTTTCATGACTACCTCCTTTGTAATTCCACCAACCTTCCCATCGATGGTCCCCCTCTTCAAAAAAAATATATGCCATATCATTATCACCCTGAATCTAATCAAGTCCTTACCTCTCAACTCGTAGTGTTTTTCTCAAGATCTATAAATGACATTTCCATGGTGCAATGCAATTTTGGCTCCCATCAATCTTCCTCTACAATCCCTTAAACTCACCAATCCACTTAACTAGTGGATCCCATCACTCAATAATCTTCTTCGCATCAATACCACGCCCACTTCTTCCATCCTTATCACTTCCTCATCCATTTTTGTGACTAGCATCCCTATCC
Source organism: Taxus chinensis (assembly GCA_019776745.2). NCBI lineage: Eukaryota > Viridiplantae > Streptophyta > Pinopsida > Cupressales > Taxaceae > Taxus > Taxus chinensis. The sequence continues at coordinate 25,840,854 of CM034156.1, forward strand.
AAACCTTGCAATAATCCTATCTACTTCCTCCACCACCCGAGTAACATGATCAAACTTTAGGTCCCTATTTCCACATCCCACATCCATGTAAATGTAATCACCTCACAACCTCACCCTTCAGACTCTAACCAAACTCACTAACCTCCCCTTAGAAGTGCCTTTCGTTATATCCTCCCACAGTTAATCTATTCAAGCATCTCAAGTGCCCCATACTTGTATCTCCACTCACCCCATGCAAGGTCAATCCAACATCCCCACCTCTCAATAACAACAACAAATGCAAAACTTATCCATCCAATTAAATCGCTATCTCCCAGCAACATCTTATTTCTCAACCCATTCAATCATAGTCAATTCAACAATATTCCCCCTTATCAACCACTTCTAAAAATGCCTACTCATCCCCAATCATACCAATCTCATCCACAACCTTGCCCATCTACCTCCTATATCCCACCATCTCATCCATCTACTTCTAATCCTCACAAATCTATTGACCCTCTTCATGTTGTTACTAAGTAGAATGACCAATCTTGAAGTTGCTACTTCAGGGTCTGAAACCACCTTCTCTAAATGAAATAACATTTACAATGAGCCCATCAATCCATTAGCTCTCCGTAAAACCCTATCCTCCACACTGGGAACTTCCCAAAATTTTCCAATTTTTAAGAATAAGAAGGATCCACATCAACACCTTTTGTGCATTCAAGAACGCATATTACCTTATTTCCCATTACTAAGACCTTATGCTATGCACTTTTTCCCATGTCGTTGGTCGGGACCACTCTAAACTAGTATAATGACATTCCCTAAATATTATCTATTCTCTTTCACCCAACTCACGCAACTATTCCTAGAACACATTTCTAACAATATTGTGCATAAAGATCACCATTACAGGCCTCTACGCCATTAGATAGTTTCATGAAGAATCTATCACAGACTTTGTCATTTGATGGTGTGGCGTAATCAACCAATTGTCTTTCTCTCTTCTGTAGATACCGAGCTAATCAAACTATTTTCATAGTCTTGTGAGAAGAATATTTTTTTTGCTCTTCAGATGCAATCTTTCAAAAAAAATTGAAGAGGTATTCAACATGTCTCGTAAACTTGAACTTCGCACCCTTGAGCAAGGCCATCCACCAAGTCTTGAATTCACAAAAAACTTGAATTCACCAAGTCATCCAATCATGGTGACAAATCTAAAAAATGCAACTAATGCCAATCATCATCAAATCTTCATCTACGTCCACTTATCACACAAAGCCTTCACAAAGAGCTCCTAGACCAACTCCCAATTATACCCCTCTTGGGGAGTCTTATAGTTCTATTTTCGACAAGCTAATGGTCGTGCATCTCATCCAACTTCCACCCATCAGACCCATTGACGACTCTCGACCTAAACCCACGTGGTATCGCGAGGAGCACTATTGTAAATACCACCAAGTCCCGTGGTCATGACATTGAAAAGTGTCGCACCTTTAATGGTTGCCCTAGAACATATCTTCAAGAAGAACATGATGGTTGCCCCAACAAACCATTCATTATGCCTTGTCTAAGATCCAAATTGAGGTGAAGTTCAAGTTTGGTGGGCTAAAGTCGTATAAGGAAAAGAAAGAATTATATAGGATGAACATGACACATCTTAAGATCAAGATTATTCAAATGGTATTAGTGGAATTTAGAACATTATTCAACAAACTGGTCCAGCTTCATCAGCTATGCATCTATGTTGCCAGGAAATGCCCCCACCCCCCGTATCCACCATGAAATGTTTCCAATATGGAAACGGGTATGAAATGTCTTTGAAATGTCCCGAAAACATCCAGGACGTTTCCGTGGTTTCCGGGAAGTTTACGGTGTTTCCGGGAAGTTTCTGGCGTTTCCAAGAGGTTTCCGGAACATTTCGCGGCTTATATATTATAAGAAAGAGTTTATTCCAGTTTGTTGTGTTACTCCACTTAATCTTTTCAAATATAGCCTATATTTCTGCTCAGAGAATTTTCCAAACCCAAGTTTAAGTTACAGTGTGCTCAGTTATAAAGTCTTATAACATTAAAACTATACTAACAAGGAGGCACATTGAACAAGCCTAAAGATAGTTTGGGTTAGAATAGTAATCCAAAGAAAGTAGGAAGAATCTAGCAGGAAGCCAAGAAATGTCAGGCTAGAAAGCAAATTTTGACTCAGTGTATTAAGTTACAGTGTGCTCAGTTATAAAGTCTTATAACATTAAAACTATACTAACAAGGAGGCACATTAAACAAGCCTAAAGATAGTTTGGGTCAGAATAGTAATCCAAAGAAAGTAGGAAGAATCTAGCAGAAACCAAGAAATGCCAGGCTAAAAAGCAAGTTTTGACTCAGTGTATTATTGCTCCTTAGAATAGAATTTTCCATTGGAATCCTCAATCAAATGAATACAATGAAGTGGGTTACAACAATAATTTTTGAAACATGGATGCATGACAGATGATTATGAAGAAAATCTAGATGATATATTCTAGAATCTAGATTATAATCATGTATGTATGAAACATTGAAATTGTAACCATGTTGAATGATGAATCTTTAGAACTTCAATTAATACAAAATATTGTGAGTGCTTTATCTCTTATGGTCCATGGACTAAAATTTTGAAAATGAGTACTATGCATATATATAAATATAAATATTTATATTTTTAATTTTTTTATGATATATTGTACAGACGTTTCCCGTAATGTTTCGTACCCAAGGTTTTTTGAAAGCAGCGTTTCAGCGTTTCGAACCCGTACTTGTATCTGTTTCCTGGCAATATAGCTTAAGATGGAAGATCTTCTTGTGCATAGAGATCAATGCATTGTTGTGTCTAGAATCGTGCCTACTGGTATGAAGGTAGAGGATTGGGAAAAGATCGATACGAAGCCAAAGACTTCAATCAAATTGTGTCTGTCTGATTCAGTTTAGTGGAATGTGTCAAATAAGAAATCCGTTCATGAGCTATGAGAGAAGCTAGGGACTCTGTATCCGACAAAGTCTTTGGTGAACAAATCGTTTCTCCGAAAGAAGCTATATTCATTGAGGATGAATGACAGTAACTCTCTTCGAGAACATCTAAACATCTTTAATATTGTGGTAAGTAAGGTAATTTTTTTATATTAAAATGGAAGAAGCGGATAAATGTATTACTCTGTTGTGTTCTTTACCTAAATATTAGGATAATCTAGTTATGGTTATTACTATGAAATATCCCTAATGGGATACCCCTTAAAAAATATGCAAAGTACGGACAATTTGCAGCCAAACAGAAATCTGATTTTTGCAGAAATTAAAAACTAGGGCAGCGAACAGAAGTAAAGCTATAACTCACAAAATACTTGCCCGAATCACTTGAAAATTTATAGTGAGCTTGCTAATGCAATAACAAGTATTAGAAAATTATTTTTGAAATTTTTCAGATAATAAATTACTGCCAGAAAATTACAGCGTGCCCTAGGCAGCTGGAAACTTCAAAAATTTATCTCTCCGAATACAAGTGTAAAAATTATGAAACTTTGAAAATAATATTTATAAATATAGGGAAGGATATTCCAACCTTCAGATCTGAATTTGTACCACTGGAAACCCTCCAAATAATGGCTGTAATCTTCAAAACAAGTCGCCCAACTTGGGAAGTGGTTGAAAATTATTGATAATGCCCCCAAATTGATGTTAAACCCTGCCCAAATGGCTGTCGTAAATCTGCCCTGAAAAACCCTGAATCTTTTTCTCCAAAAACACCAAAATCTCTCGAAACCCTTTGAAAATGCCTTTGAAAAACAACCCTGATTTCAGCTCCAAAATGACAAGCTAAGGTAGATATCTCACTACCGAAGAATGCTCTGCTAGCTAGGGATGGATCTCTCACCACCAAAGCTATGGTCCTTGTGGGATTTCACTCCGCAAGCTGTAAATTTGCAAGCAGCAATTGCACATGAAGGAAAATAATTATGTATGCAAGAATCCCCTTCACTTTTTCCTCCCAACTTGTTATATATTTTTCCCCAAGGCAAAAGAACCCCAACATAGTCCAAGTCGCATTTTTCCTTAGGAAGGACCAATAAAATAAATGTAACTTAAGTTAATTTTCCCCTTTTAAGTCGCCATGGTCCATAAGTGACCCCCAACATAAAATTAAAACATTAAGTGTCATGTGGCCCCTTCCTAACGAGAAAACATAAGATCTAGTCCCTCCAAAACACTTTACGCTCATGTCAATGAAAAATTATAACAAAATGGACTAGATATTCATACCCAATAGCTCCCAGTGTTCATAGCCCCTTGGGTATGACCAAGGCTTGGACTCAAATTGGCCCTTAGGCCTTAGGCGTAGGAAAGGGGACATTACATACTAGTACTACAACAAAACTATTAATTGAGGATGTAGTTGTTTTCCTATCAGAAGAAATGAGGTAGAAATCCATTGAGGATTATCAATTCAAGGATGCCCTATAGAGAAAAGCAATAAGCAAGGACAATCAAAGTCTAGAAGTAAATCAAAGACTACAGAAAAAGACAAGACGAAATGTTGGAACCGTGCTAAAATAGGGCATTTCAAGAAAGATTGTAGATCTAAGAAGGCGGAAAAGGGTAATTCAGATGATGATGTTGGGTTTTTAGATACGAAACCCTCAATGAAGACTCGGGAGATTTGTTCTTGGCAGTGTCCAGCTCACATGCATGTGATGGTGCATGGTTGATTGACTCGGGTGCCTCTTTTCATATGACACCTCATCAGGAGTGGTTTTGTGAATATGAAAAGATCAATGGAGGTAAAGGCTTCTTGAGAGAAAACTCGACATACAAGATCATAGGTCGCAGAAGAGTCATATTGAGGTTCAGAGATGGAAGGGTTAAAAACCTCCCTAATGCTTTGCACATTCCAAGTTCACCAAAAACATAATATCTGTAAGTAAGATGACTGATGTGAGTACGGGTACGGAAACGCTGATTTTCAAAAAATCTTGGGTATGAAACATTACGGGAAACGTCTGTACAATATCCCGTACCTATTTTCGTTTCCTGGCAACAAAGTTATGCATTCATCACAAGAAGCAATTAATGCAATGAGATCCTTTCTTAGGAATATAGGATGACCTGAGGCGGCTATTAGGAGAAAAACATATAATAGGGCACAAGAACCTCTAGTAAGGATTGAGTCTACAACTTTACATGACCCAAAGAATTTCCAACTATTTGCTCACTTCATTACGATCAGGAAATAAGGACACTCCAACATCATAAATTTGAAGGGCAAATAATGAGGGCTAGTCTAAACGGATTGTATATTTTTCCCAAAAGCTATAGGAGAAATAGTGAAGGAGAGAATATTACCCATACAGAATTTTACGGCAGAGTAACCGACTACCTAGAAAAACTAAAAAGAGATTTGCTTCAATTTTATAAAGGGTTCTTTATATCTCTGGATCTAATGGTGATATTAACAACAATAAGGATGACTCCAGCATCAGAATGTTGAGGGGCCCATAGGAAGGGCTAGTCTACATAAATTATATATTTTTCCCAAAGTTACAGGATAAACAATAAAGGAGAGAATATTACCCATACAGAATTTCAAGGCAAAGTAACCAACTACATTGAAAAACTTCAAAGAGATTTGTTTCAAATTCATAAAGGGTTCTTTATATTTTGTGGATCTAATGGATATGTTGGTAAGAATAAGGGTGTGTGTCTTAAGACAACGCCAAAAAAGTATTAGTGTTAAGAGGTTGCTTTGGCAGACAAGAAATTGATGCAAAAGAGGTGCATTGTGCTATTAGTAGACTTACAACGATAAAGCACCTGGTATGAATCGATTCCCAATAGATTTTTACAGTACGAGTGAACATTTGATCAACGGATATTTTTTGGATTTCTATAACCAAGGCATAAGTGTATGAACACCTGGGCCTTAATTTAGGAGTTCTTAATTTGATACGTAAAGGTGAAGACAAGTAACAAGTTAGAAATCGGAAGCTTTTCCCAATAGAATTTCCTACAACTGTTACATTGATTTCATGGTTGAGCTTCAACTCAACCTAGAGCAGCAACTCCAAAATTTGAGCAAGAAACCACTTAGTCTTTGAAAATATACTACTATTCTGGAAGATTTAACTCCCAAATTTGATCAGCAACAACTGACCTTTAGTGAGCTTCAACTTACAGGGAAGAAAAAACTCCCCACATGCTAAGATACAAATTAGACTTTATCAAAGTTTTGATCACACTTGAATTGTTATCTTCAACAACTGATGGTGACCTCTAAATAAGCTCACTCTCTTCTCTTCTCAATTGTGCTCATAATTCCCCTTTCTTCTAGAACATCTAATCACAAACATTCAGTATGTGTCATATTGGGCTCACATTCACTAGTATCTTCATGTCATATTTTAGTAGTCAATTCTTCATTCACCTATGTAGTCGCTCAATACAAGTTCTTTGGTACATACGAGGACCTGGTCAACTCAATCAACCTATAACAATATCCTATGATACACGATATCCTTCAATCATGTATATGTTACAAAAAAGTATCTCAATGGGTTGTCAATCTCATACAATTAGTTTCACTGTAACTCCATCAGCATACTCTCAATAGTTATTAGAAAAAATTCATATCACAGTCTCTGACAATACAATCATCAGTCTCATATAACTCATCATTTACTATAATTCTATCTGCACTTCAACAATGATATTCATGACAATACCCATTATGAAACATAGTCTCTTGCTCTAATTATCTGACCTTGTAAACACTTCGGACATGTCTTCACAACATACATTCATTTAAAAGATGATAAAAATGTAGATATGACAATCTGAATATGGAACACATCTCCGGGTGAAAAAACTTCATGCTCCAGACATTTTATACCTCTCCCTGATCTTGTCTTAGCTCAATGGATCATACTGAGCATGTTGCATGACTTTACACTAGCATCATTTTCTTTTATAAAAAGCTTACAATTTCAACCACCTCTTCAAATTTAAATAAATGCTTTTTGTCTATTCGGGGATATCCATATTTTTGACAATTTCACCTTCGATATACAAAGTACCCTTCACATTTTTGCAGAAGATGATTCGAGCAAGGGGAGATAGATATATATGTTTGTCAATGCTTCCCTTAAGTCCCTTGGTCGTGGGGTGGTGATAAGTTTTAAATATTTTGACATTTCATACACACATGATCGTGCGAAATGGTGTTATGAAACTAGGAGCTTCGCTTCACTCCCTTGGTCAACATGTGGTGCTACCTTTTGAATCTTCACTTCACACTCTTGGTCATGTCGGCAATGTCTCTGTCTCAAAACTTTGACTATGTCAACTTGTCGTAAGGCCTGACTATCCTTTGAATATTCTACTTTTCACTCATGACTTTCTACATACGAGATTATAACAATCGAAAAGTCTGGAGTCTCACCCTTTCTCATACAACCTTATACTCCAAAAAACTCCTTTATTCGCCCCATTTACCCTTCAAATATTCAACATCCAAGCTCATTCTTCAAATTAGATAGATAAGTATGTTGAGAAAATTTGAAAACTTCAATTCACATGCTTTGAGAATGGAAGAAGACTGATATAGCATTGAGAGTGGCTATGAAGCATCACCATTATACACAAAACACCATTTTTCTAAGTTTGGTTTTACATCCTTGGACGTACGGCCTTAGGTTTCGAAGTTTGGTTTCACACCTGATTCAGAGTATAACTTCTTGAGATTAGATGTTCCTGTTTGGCATTAGGCATACATATATCACATGTGACAGGGTGGTTGGAATTCCCTCTTGAGTGACTTCTTCAATAAGGTTGAAGTTGGCATGCTCCTGGAGAAATAAGGTATCTGGGACTTCCTTCTGTGTTGGATCCTCTTTTAAAACAGATGTGCACTAAGGTCGTGGAAACAATCAACGAAAAGCTCCTTGGTGTGAGACTATCCCTTGTTTTTAATAATCAATAAAACAATCAAAAAAAAGATTGGAAATCTGGCCACATGGAATATTTGGCTGGTAGACTTCAGGTGTGTCAAGAGGTACTGTTATCTTTTGAAATTAATAAATTATTGATCGCCTTGTTGGCTATTCTCTAATGCACAATTTTACAGCACAATGACCAGAAGAGAAATTCCCGTGCAACAATATATTTGTGCAGATAAATACCAGTGTTCCTTTCTTCTGCACCTAAAACCTTTTAAGCTGAGGTACAAATAAAAGAAGAAATTATCAAGAGAGGATAGCTTGTCATAATATACTAATGTGACCTTACAAATATTTTGCTAAATAAAGCAATGCATTGTATCTGATATTAAACTTCAGATAACAATTTTGATGGATGTTGCAATGCTTTGCAACTGAAATTTACCTTCAGAATCCAGCTATGTTGGAAACGGAAACGGAAACGAAACGCGGAAACGGCAATTTTCAAAAAACCTTGGATACGAAACGTTACGGGAAACGTCTGTACAATATATTATTAAAATATATATGTGTGTGTGTGCATAGTACTCATTTTAAAATTGTACTCCATACACCATAAGTGATAAGAATAACTGATAAAACACTCAAAATATTTTGTATTCATTGAAATTATACCTTATTATCATGTATACTTATCTCTAGGAGACTAGGACGTTTCGAAGGAGTTTCCGTTTCCGAAACGTTTCGGAAATGGAAACGGGGGGGCCCTAGGCGTTTCCTGGTAACAGAGGAATCCAGATAACAAACTGCAGAAAGCAGACCTAATTCTCACCTTTGAATCTGATAAACTCACCTTTTACACAAACTTAAAAAACGTATAAAGTTCCATCAAAGACCATATATACAGGGGCAAAGACTTTCTATCACACAAAAGGAGTGAATGGTCTCCCCTTATACTGCATTAATGACCATAGTGTGCATCTATATTAACTGGGTGTACAAAATAATAAAAAGCCTCGTTGAGGGATAACCACAGTTGTAAATTTGACTAGGCTAAGGGATTTTGATTCGAGGCTATAGATGATGATCAGAGAGGCTTGTGAGAAGCCAACTGCTCACCACAAAAGAGTCTCTTAAGATGGCCATTACATGAACACAGTAAACTACACATTAATATATTAAATTTGAGCTTAGATCAACATGGAAAGCAGAAATGTCAAGGGATTGTAGCGCAAATGGTAATGGGGACACCTGTAAGAGCATGACCCAAGTCCAAATCCCCCTCATTGAAATAAGGCCATCCATAACAATCACCCAACCAACATGCGGCAAAGTTGTTGTGTAACAAGTAAGAGCTACATTGGAGTGTTGACATGGTTTAAATCTAAAGAACGTTACGCAAACTTATCCAATGCAGTGATGTCGGTGGCCCATAATGATTTAACACAGAAAAAATTAAACGATTAAATTAAAGAAAATAAAAACTGAAATTACAGATTTAAAATAATAATAAATATCATAATTTATTGTCAAATGGGCTGAGGCATGGTATCAAAAATCTACAAATCATAAGAGAAAACCAAATTTTCTCGTGTTTTTACCCTTCATTTTGTTAGAAGAGTGGATCAATAGTGACCTATGTAAATCTATATTTCTACTTATTGTCCTACATCATAATTTTTCGAAGTAGCCGATACATTTCGAATACAAGTACAGATACAAAGAATTCGATACACGAATACAACAATTCCACCCCCCCCCGCTCCCCAGATATAGATACAATGTACATCCAATGTCCTAAAAACTGGTCGAACCGGAACCAGAACTGATTGGTTCGACTGTTCAAATAGCGAAGGGAAGAAACCGGTAGAAAAACCAGCCCAATGACCGATTCCGTACTGAACCGGCCTGAACTAGACTTAACCGGTATGAACCAGTCTGTGCCAAAATAAACAGCAATTTGACATCTAAAACACTTTTTTTTTTAAATTCAACTTTCTAGTTGGCTATATTCTAGTTTGATGATCGCTGATTTGATCATTGGTATCAGACATGTTGTAGCTTGTAGCATATTGTTTTTTGGACTCTGGGAGTCTAAAGGTCATTTAGAGCCTCATTGTTTAGGTATCAGTGTTTTGTTTCAGATATGTATTGCACTTCTTGTCATTTTGCTATGTTTACCCTTACATGGTATATACATGAGCAAATTTTGCCTATTTTGAGCCTGTATATTTTATTAATGTGAAATTGATTAACCATTACAATGGAGTGCTGCAATATTTATACATATTGGACAACAATGTGCAGACAAACAAATATGTTGCACAGGTAAAACCATACTCACAACTGCTTCCAATAATACATCCGGGAAGCATATAAATTGTTATAATAATTGTAACAATTATCCCTGTGAAACAAAAAGACAAATATGGTTTAAAACCATATAACAACTTACAATTATAATATGGTTTATAATATAACCATATAATATTATTATTTAATTAATAAAATTAATTAAATAATAAATCATATAATGCATAATTAATTTATCCTAACATTCCCCCCCTTAATTGTGCATTGTCTCAAGGGATGAGGAGAGGAACTCTCTGAACAACTGAACTTGTCACGTGCAAGTGACTTTGTGAAGATATCTACCCGTTGTTCAGCTGTTGGACAATATTGAAGCTGGATGTTGTGCTTCAACACATGTTCACGTATGAAATGAACCTGTACCTCAATGTGCTTTGTTCTCTCGTGAAAAACTGGATTGCGAACAAGTTTGAGAACACCTTCATTGTCAACATACATGGTGGTCAGTTTGTCCTGTGGTATTCCAAGTCCTTCCAGTATGCGACGTAGCCAAATCGCTTCACAGACAGCTTCTCCTACAGAATGATACTCGGCTTCTGTGGAAGAGCGAGAAATGAAGTGTTGTTTCTTGCTTCCCCATGATATTGGTCCAGATCCCATAAAGAATACAAATCCAGAAGTGGATTTTCTATCATCAATGTTACCTGCATGATCTGAATCTGAATATCCAGTCAAGAAGAAGTTGTCGTTCTTCTTGTATTCTAGACCAAGATCCACTGATCCTTTAAGATATCTCAAAATGCACCTTGCTGCTTTCCAATGACAAACTTTGGGTTCCTGCATGAACCTGGATAGATAGCTCACTGCAAAGCTGATATCTGGTCTAGTGTAGGTCAGGTAAATGAGACTCCCAATCAGCTACCGATAGAGAGTGGCACTTACCTCAGGAGATGGATCTGAATGAGATAACTGCAATCTGTTCTCCATGGGTGTAGCAATTGGTGTGCAATCCATCATCCTAAACTTCTCGAGTGTTGTCTTGGTATATTTCATCTGAGAAACAAAAATGTGATTCTCTTTCTACCATACTTCCAATCCAAGACAAGTAATGCATCAGCCCGAGATCAGTCATGTCGAACGATCGATTAAGATCTTTCTTCGTTGCATCGATCATCCTCACTGAACTGCCAGTGATGACTAGATCATCGACATAGACAACAACAATCACCATCTCCCCCCCTTGCTTTTTGAGGTAGAGATTGGGATCGTATGGATTTCTAACAAATCCATGTTGTACGAGATGCTCATCAATCTTGATGTACCATGCCCGGGGTGCCTGTTTGAGACCATACAGAGATTTCCTGAGTCTGCATACCTTTGCTTCTTGACCAGGTACTACATATCCCTCAGGTTGAGTCATGTAGACTTCTTCTTGTAAATCTCCATTTAGGAAGGCACTTTTTACATCCATTTGGTGGACTTTCCATCCAAACTAAGCAGCTAGAGAAAAGATCATCCTGATTGTTTTGATCTTAGTTGTGGGAGAAAATGTCTCCTCATAGTCAATGCCTTCTTTTTGTGCATACCCCTTTGCTACAAGTCTCACTTTATACTTGTCCACTATCCCATCTGCTTTGTACTTTGTTTTAAATATCCATCTGCATCCAATGGGTTTCTTCCCTGGTGGAAGATCGACAAGTTGCCAAGTGTTATTCTTCATCACTGATTGATATTCAGAATCCATGGCATCTTTCCAAGCTTTTGACTGTAGGGCTTCCTGGACTGTTGAGGGCTCATCTGATTCAATAACTCTACTCATCAAGGAAAAGTTAACTTCTTCTCTTGCTTTACTGTGAGTTTGTGGTCCAGGGGTGGATGTATCTGGTGGAGCATCCATTCTTGCATCTCGTAATGTACTTGTACACCATTTAGGCATACGCTGAACTGTTCCCATGGGTCATGGTTCTATCTGATCAACACCATCATCCCCATCATCACTTTCATCTTCTGAGGGAACATCAGCTTCAATTTTTACAATAGGTGAAAAATCTACATCTTGTGAGTCTGGAGGAGGAGTCTTTGCTTCCTTCTTCTCGAAAAACTCAACATCTCTGCTGGTGTAGACTTTTCTGGTCTTAGGATCCATCAATCTATACCCAAGAGTCTCTTCACTGTACCCAATGAAGATGAGTTTCTGTGACTTCATGTCCAATTTCTTTCTGTTCTGTTTGGGTATGTGCATGCTTGCTTTGCACCTGAATACTCTGAGGTGTGCAATAGATGGTTTCCATTTTGACCATGCTTCTTGTGGTGTTATTCCATCAAGAGTAGTTGTGGGCACTCTGTTCAACAAATACACTGTTGTCTTTACTGCTTCTACCCAGAATGTCTTTGCAAGTCTAGAATCATCGATCATGCATCGCACCATTTCCATGATAGTACGATTTCTTCTCTCAACAACACCATTTTTCTGTGGTGTGTGTGGAGGAGGCATTTGTCGATGAATCCCGTGAGTTTGTAGGTAGTCTCTGAACTCATCACTGGTGAATTCCCCCCCTCGATCTGAGTAGAGAGTTCTGATGTGATGACCAGTTTCTTTCTCAACTGCTACTTTGAACTTTTTGAAGGTTTCAAATGCTTCACTTTTCTTGCGAAGACAGAAAATCCACATTTTTCTCGAATAGTCGTCAACACAAAGCATGAAGTACTGGAACCCAGAATGACTTGGCTACATCGGACCACAAAGATCGGTATGAACCAGGTCAAGTTTACCATGAGCTCGAAATGTACTCCTCTGGAATGAAGCTCTGTGTTGTTTACCTACTAGGTAGTGAGGACACTTGTCTGTATCCTTCTGAAGAGATGGTAGCCCATGTACCATATTACACCGTGAAGTGTTTCGAGATATTTGAAACTTACATGACCAAATCTCTGATGCCACAACTGTGCTGAGGTGGAGTTCTTAGCCACAAGTGCTTGATCGTCTCTGTGAACAAAATCAAGTTGGAACATGCATCCCACATTGGAGGCTTTTGCAATTATTTTCGAGCCTCTTGATTTGTCTCGAATCAAACACGTTTTCTTGCCAGATTGACTATCAAAGTCAATTTTTAGGTTGTGATCTAGGAGTTGACTGACTGAAAGTAGATTCTTTGTCAACCCAGGGACATATAGGACATCTGATAGTCTGCATTTGCATGAACCAAGGGGTAGAGAAATGTTCCCAATCCCCTGAACTGTATATGAAGAATCATCTCCCAATGAAACATGATTTTTTGATGGCGTGTCCCTCATTGAAATAAACCAGTCTCTGTGGCCGGTCATGTGTCGAGTGGCCCCCGAATCAACATACCAAACATCACTAGATGACGTGGATGGTTCACTTGATCGAGCAGTGAACAAGAAGTCTTCATTGTCTGACTGTTCTTGTTGCTCAACAATATTACCTTGCTGGTGGGGTCTTCTTTTCCAGTTCCCCTTTTTCTACCCTTGATTGTTGTTAGAATGTCCCTTGTAAGATTGTTGTTGTTGAGGTCTAGAGTTGCTTGATGAATGTTTCTTGTAAGTATTATACCAACAATCTTGTAGGTTATGTCCTCTTTTGCAGATTGGAAATTACTTCTTCTGTTGTCTATCCCCTTGATACTGATTTTGATTTTGGGATTTTTGATAGGAATTAGGTTTTCCTTTACCTTTTCCTTTCCATTTTTGATGTGAAGACAGTGCCTGCTCCTCTTCATCATCCTTATTGTGCATTGCTTCCTCTTGTTGCAGTAGGTTTACCAATTTGTCAAAACCAACTGTCGTATCTGACACGTTTAGTGTTGTGACAAAAATATGGTAAGAAGAGGGGAGTGCTCTCAGAACAATGGGAACGAGAGCATCATCTGTGACCGGTTCTCCCAGGGCTAGAAGTGAAGCCCTCAATTCTGTAACTCTTCTTAAGAAAGCTTCAATTTTTTCATTCTGCTTGAACTTCAGTGTGTGTAACTGACTCTGCAAATTCAGTATAACATTCTTGTTCTTGGCCTCGTATACTGTGCTCAACTTATCCCATGCTTCTTTGGCTGTTTTGGCATCTCGAATGTGGGGTTGCACATCATCAGACACTCCAAACAAGATGATGAGTTTGGCCTTCTGATCTGCTTTATCAAACTGCCGCTGTTGTGTTGTATCAGTAGTTGATCTGGTCAGAGTACCATTCACAGCAGGCCAGATTTCTTCAAACTCAAGTTGTGTCTTGATTTTTGTCTTCCATGCAGCATAGTTGTTTCCTCTGAGTAGTTGTGAATCCGGAAGAAAAAATTTGGGGGCATTGGTGCCCATTTTGCAGAGATCACTGACAGGGTTTGGCTCTTATCACTCCAGGTATTAGGTCTCCCAATCTATATACCGTCAGTCTGATATACTGAACCTTTCTATATACGTGCCCTTCCGATATACCCGGCGGTACGTGGAAGAAGCTCACCCTTTCTATATACCCAGTGGTACGTGAAAGAGGTGTTAACGTACGTGAAAGAATTCAATATGTGGTACCAAGATAGTACTGATGGGGTCTGTGTGATTATTGACACCGGCTCAAAGAAATATCCTCATACGCGTGCGTAACTTTGCTATATACTTGGATAATTTCTCAGTCTGGATTTATGTCATGCAATCGTTCACAGACGGATGGGATGGCTCATAGTGTGTGCACTGTGACCTTATTACTCCCCGTCGATTTAAAGGGTCGATGCCCAGACGATGTTGTTGCAGCTATATTAGGTGTTAAGTGCAGTAGTAGTCATGATGGCTTTACCCGTAAGTGCTTCCCAGAGGCATTGTATATACCGAATGCTACGAATGAGATCTAGGATCTCGTGAGTGTTACAGAACAAATTTTTTACTTGTTTTTTTATTACAATTCTGCCAGTTTCTGAGCAGTTACAAAGTTTGCAGTTGACTATGGCAACCTACAAATTAGTACAATATAATGCAGTATACAAATTACATTAAAAAATCTGGAAAAATTGAATGGCAGGCAATTTTTTTTTGTTTTGTGGGCCCTGGTGGCCTCTGGAGCCCAAAATGACCCAATATGCCAAAAAATTACAAAATTATAGCTGAAAATGCAATTTTTGGATAGGCCTCCTTTAGAAAAAAATGTCCAGAATGAAAAAACAGGCTGAATGGGAGAAAAATTTTTACCCTAAATTAGGGATTTTCCCACTAAATTTAGTTAGTTATAACTAAATTTGAATTTTTTGCTAAATTTAGTGGTTTTGCCAAATTTTCCACTAAATTCAAAAAAGAAAAAGTTGGGGGTGGGATTTGAACCATGCACCTCCCACTTCTAAGTCTTTCCCTCTATCCACTATTGGCTCTATGAGCGCTTGTGTATGAAATGAAGCAAATTGTATTTAAAGAAGACAGAATTTTGACTAACCTTTGAAAAACTGTGACTTGGTAGATTGGACCACGTGGATGCAAATGCATGAGGAAGCAAATTTAGGGTTTCTCTTGCATGAAAAATGGATCTGAGCATTTTTTAACTCCTTCACCTTTTGCCACCTTTATTTTTAATGTAATGTTCCGCCTTCACTTTTTTTTATTTCATTTTTTTTTTTGGTCAGCTTCTTTGTGTTGATCTTTTCATATCCACCATTTTTTTTGCAATTTTTCCATCCTTGATTTTGTGCGAGGTGTCTAGGAGGTCATGTGGAGTGTGGCATTTCGCACACCTTTACATGAGATTGTTTGCAGGATCTGAGTGGATGCCCATCTCAGGTTTTTGAGCTTGAATCCACTTTTATGCCTCTGTCACCTTTTTGTTTTCTATGTGTTGTTTTGGTTTGTCAGGCTTCCATGCAATGTATTTTCAATAAATTGGTCGTTGTTTTTTTCCAAATGAGGACTATGGCTTCAATCCAATTCAACTTTCAATCACCATGGTTGAAATAGAACACATGACCAGCTGTTTTGCATAATATAGAGACAAACTACAATGTTTTCAATGTAAATTTTGTACGCCCATCAAAAAAATTCAATATAAACTTCTCCAAATGAAGCTCAATGAGACCTCCAAAATATAGCAGTAACCTCCAAATAAGCAGATACTAAATGAACCTCTAATATTAGAGGTAAAACCCCTGGATGGGGAATTTTTTTTTTTTTTTGTATGATCAGTATTCTGAAGCAAATTTGCCTAGTGCTGAGTGCACCAGTGCAAAAAAAAATTGCTTTCCGTTTACCTGGAAATTGAACAGGAGGTTGTGGGTTTGCAGGGGGTTCTGGGAAGCTGCAGGAGGCAGCACTGGCTCTCTTTGATGTTGCAGATTTCTTCTCCACAAATTCTCTTCTTCTGCAACCTTCTCCAACCTTGCCAGGAGCTTCAATTCACTCTGGTACCAAATGTAATTTCACAAACAGGGATGGAAGCCTGTATATTTTATTAATGTGAAATTGATTAACCATTACAATGGAGTGCTGCAATATTTATACATATTGGACAACAATGTGCAGACAAACAAATATGTTGCACAGGTAAAACCATACTCACAACTGCTTCCAATAATACATCTGGGAAGCATATAAATTGTTATAATAATTGTAACAATTATCCCTATGAAACAAAAAGACAAATATGGTTTAAAACCATATAACAACTTACAATTATAATATGGTTTATAATATAACCATATAATATTATTATTTAATTAATAAAATTAATTAAATAATAAATCATATAATGCATAATTAATTTATCCTGCCCGGACAGTCCAGATGAAGCCAGATACGTCTGCAGACATATCCGAACCTTCCAGGCCATATCCTGGATGTATCCACAGACATATCTCTACTGTATCCATATCCTGCCCTGTTTCCTGCTGTATTGGACTCATAGAAATTTTTACATGATGGAAGTCTTTTATATACCACATCCATTGAGATATTTGCTTGAAAAAAAAAATTTGGATCTCTTGTATTTTTTATTTTTTTTGACGTATATCTATTATAGGTTGTGGTATAATGATAACAGGAAACATTTCTAAAAAAGTAACCCGGGTTCAAATCATCTGAGCGCAATAAGGCAGCCCATAACCGTAACAGAAACATGGTAAGGTTGTGTACCAATTAGGTGGTATATTTACCCATGTTTACAAAATCTTATTATTGTCATCCAAATTTATCCCACGTCACGTTAAAGGCAGCTCATAATCTCCCCAAAATATTACCAAGCAAAAAAACATTATTAGAATCAAAATTCAAAAAAAAACTGAGGCGGAGAGGAACCATACTCTGGCAGTAATAGTGGCTCCTGGTTCAGGCACGGGTCCATGTTCCTTCTCTTTTACTACTTCAACAGTGGGTCTCTGAAAAAATCCACAAATACATATATTTGAGACAACCAACAAAAAATGAATTCAATTAAAAAGAAAATGAGAAACGGCATTTCTTCCCATTCACCCTTCAATAGTGAGCCTCTTAAAATACCCACAAATATATATTTTTCACACACCCAAAAATAATATGGATTTAATTTTGCAAAGAGAATGAGAAATAAAATTCCTTCTCTTTCAAGTTTCAACACTTCAGTGGTAGATCCCTAAGAAACCCTGCAAATGCATTCATTTCAGATACCCAAGAAAACAAAATGAATTTAATTTTACTAATGGACTGAAAAATGGCATTCCTTCTCTTTCACCGCTTCAATAGTGAGTATCTGAGAAAATCCACAAAAACATATTTTTCCCAAATACAAAAATGCAAATTTTCTAACCCCAAAATACTAAAATGTATATTTTCATACACCCAAAAACAAAGTAAATTCGATTTTGCTAATAGAATGAGAAATGGCATGAATGGTGAAGAAAAATGAGTAGGGTACCTCGTCTTCCGCATTTTTGGGGGCCGGAATGAGGCGCCTGATGCCTACAACACAGGCATAGATAGTAGTGTCATTGGCATAAGTTCCTGGGCCTGCAATGTAGTCATATGATTTGCCCACTATTTCCCCTGGTGTCTTGTAGTCCTTTGTTGCCATCTTCTATGGACTGAGCTTACAAACTAAAATTTTGGCTTACATTTAGAGGTTGGGTTCTGCCATTAATCCTCGCGTTTATTTCAAAATATACATCTTTACCGAATGCATGGTACTGGAGACTGAGTATATAAATGTCCAGGTTTATTTATTTATGCGAAAGGTCTATCCCTTTTTCTCAAAAATAAAAAAGGGCGACAGGCGCTCCACAACAGTAGCCTGGGGGTTAGGGGAAAGGACCCCATCTCCGAGCACCATAAGTTGCCCCTGTTATACAGCCACGTAGATTGACAACTAGGACTCCAAATCAGCACGCTGGATTCGTCAACGTTTTATGAATCTTAAAATGTATCATTGAAACCTGTTCACAATTTGTATGACACGTGGAAATAGAATTCCATGCATACTATTAAATTCGACCCAATATAAATATCAGACCCATCACCGCTACTATTTTATTCGCCTGACAACACGTATTTTAGTGGGAAGCCGCGCGTTTGAGGTGGCAATAAATTTACAGTGGTTGGTATTAAAGCGCTAACAGGTGATTAATATCTCCACCGACTCACCGTAGTTTTCCATCGCCGTCCCATTAACTGTGCAAGTATTCCCCATTAACTGCGCATTCAAGCCCCATTTACTGTTCATGAAATCGTAATTTTCTAAGCAATGCAGGCAGGTCCTTTCCCCTGGAGCTGTTATTTTCTTCGCCTCCATTTTTACAAAGAGCCGTCTAAACAGAGATGATGGAGCAGGGAAATTGGTTGGTTTGTCTCTGTAACATATCATATCAGTAGAATTCTTGCCATTAACCGCTGGACCTAATATAGTCAACAATATGGAATTTATCGAATATTGCCACTGTTTCAACCATGCTAATGGACCTATACTATGTAATTTCGATGGACAATAAGCTGTGGAAATAGTTCTTGATCAAAGAGGTGTAGGCCAGCTAATTAAGATTGCAACTGAGCGAGGCCGTAAAGCTATGATTTGAATAAGCAAATTATATAATTAATTCCAAAATCATATGTTATATTGATTCCATAGTTACCAAGAGATGGTTACAGATATGAAGAGATGGTAATTAATTCCAAAAGCATATATTATATTGAGTCCATAGTTATCAAGAGACGGAAACAGGGACACCATTTTTAATGCATTGATGAATATTTGCATGGATTTACAGGTAGGAATATGTGGAGAGCATGGAGGGGAACCTTCCTCTGTGGCTTTCTTTGCAGAGGCTGGATTGGATTATGTTTCTTGTTCACCTTTCAGGTCTCTCCCTCACTCCTTGAAGAACAAACTTTATGTGTAGACTCGTCAAAGATAATACCACCTTACTGTGTTTTCAAAAACAGTCTCTCAGACAGTTGTTCATTTGCAGGGTTCCTATTGCAAGAAGCTCAGGCAGTTTGTTGAAAATCTATACAACAGTTTGAAGCGCAAGCTTATTTTTCTAGTGTGTTTATTCTAATGAATGATTGATCACATTGATGTTCTCTAATAACAAGGACAAAAACTCTGGCATATTGGGGAGGTAGCACCAATGAGAAAAACGAACTCTTCGGTGAAAGAGCCGAGTCTCTTCTGCTACTGCTGAAGCTGAGATTTCGTGGTCTTCCCCAGACAGCACTAGACATGAGTAAAATTCACTACAATAAGGTGATCCTACCAGCACTTTTTTAAATTGTAATACAAATTCTCATTGCACATTCAAGGATCTAAAACATGGTGCTAATTTAAATCGCAACTATTTTTTTTGGATTTCAGTTGGAATCCACTTGTAATTGAAAAATGAGAACAGCAGTTGCTCTGATAAGTTCTTGTTTTTCATGTAATGTTCTTGTTGCAGGGTAGAAAAGAATGACAATGCCAGTGATACGTGAATGAGAATGAAGACCACAATTTTATTGGACAGGTAAGGTCATCTGTGACCTTACTAAGGCAATGATCTGTTTATCTTAATCCAAAATCTTTTGTCTACAATTGTTTGTCTGTGAGATGATTGAGTTGTATTCCAGTTTTATATGGTATATTTTATTTGCATGCGTTAATTATGTTTGCAAATGCTGGCAAGGACCCATAAAATGGGAGACAACATAAAAAATACATATATGGATAGTCCTGACTTCACACACAAGAAATAATATATTATTTTATATTCATTTCGATAGACTTACAAAAATTTACATTAAATCCGACTTCCAAAGGATTAAAGTCGGTCTAACATTTATCAAAATCATATATACATATTCGACAAAATCAGCCAAAACTTACTAAATGGGTAGATTTTTTCTATTTCTTTGTAATATTGGACAAAATTTATAAAGCCAAACTCAACCGCTGGACCAAAATCCTGGAAATGCTTGAGGCTGCTCTTCCTCGTGACTGTCTGATGTGCTAGCATTCATAGATTGGAGAACATGAGGTAGCATAGTAGCAGGCTTACCTGGAACATCTGTCAAAGTTCTTGAAAGTTGGCCAATTTGACCAAACATTGCTTGCTCTAATTTTCCTGAAAATGTCTCTTTGTTTGAAGGAGAAGATGGGCAACTGGATTGGTTATTGATAATGGAAGAAAAAGCAGGCATGAATGTGTTATACATGTCCAACAAAATGTGATGCTGATCAGGAAGGGGATTAGAGGGACTACTCAAACGTCTATTTTGTCGATCAGGCTCCTTCTGTGCTTGTTGCCATTCCTTCATCCTTTTATCATGTTCTTTTGACAGTCTGGCTTGTTCCCTTTTCAACTCCTCATTTTTTCGCTGCAACTTATCTTCTTCTTTTTTCTGCCTTTTCAATTCTCTTTCCATTTTAAGTTGCCCCTTCTTTTCTTTTTCTACCAACATGTGGGCTTTCCTTTCTTCTGCCTGCTCCCTTCTCTTTGCCTTCAAATCTTCAATTTCTCTTTTTCTTGCTTCTTGATCTTGAAGTAAATGCAAGTATTCATCAGAGGTAAGTATTTGGGATTGCCTACCAATTCTAATTGCACCATCACTTAGCCGCACAGGGTTGTTGTGAACCCTCTCAATTGGTAGCTTTAAGAATTTACTTACTGATTGGTTGTCATTTTGGGTGCAAACCACCTCTTCAGTGTCTTGTGTGGCTATGAAATCAGCAACTTCGAAGTTACCTTTATCCATATGTTGTGTGGATAAATTTGGGGCATCTAATTGGGATGTATCACGTGCCTCCCACTCCAAATTATCAGCATAATAGTGTACCACCTCACTTGGAAGAGGCGGGGGAGGGGATGGCATTGAAAGAGAAACTTCCTCATTGTTGAAATCAATTTGCATGTTGAGATTTATGGCCCCTTCTTTAACCCATTGAGGTGGGCTGAGCTGTGTTGGCAAAGTCAAGCTATCATCAACATCTGTGGCTTCTTGTGTTTGGCTCACATGAGTTGTTGAACTAACATGATCATCTTCTTCATTGATTGTATGTGGCTGATTTAAATCTTTAGGCATGCCAAAAAATTCTGCCTCAACATGCACTTCCTTTGTTTTTTGTGCATCCTCATTATCTGACACATTATTCCTAATTTCTTCTAAACATCGTTCTACATCTCCATCTTCTATTCCTGCCATCCTCAATATGTTTTCAACAACTGCCACCTCGTCTTCTTCAACATGAAAGGCTTCACTTGGCCTCATATCATTAGAAACAACATTACGATCAAGTGGCCATATACCTGTCCTACGAAAACCTGCTTTGATGTTTTTAGGAGTAAGTGCGAGTTGGAAAGCTTGACTGCTAAGTGTTGCCAATTCTGTCCTCCTGATTTCAAGACCTGAGTTCTTTGCCATCCATTTGGACCTCATTGATTTGAAGTAGTTCTTGAATGGAGAGAAAACACTAACATCTAATGGCTGAAGTTTGTGACTGGTATGAGCTGGCAAAGTCACAAGGTCAATTCCTAGATTTCTAGCTTCTTGGATTGTGCCAAAAGCTACATGGCTGCCATGACCATCAAATATTAGAAGATGCCTATTTGTTGGTGAAACTCCGCCAGGCACAGATCTTGCAAAATGATGCAGCCAATTCAAAAACAGCTCCTTTGTCATCCACGCATGTGGTTGCGCTGCCATGCATGCTCCAGGTTCACATCCAGCTATATAGTTTTTAAGTTGTCTCTTTGCCTTAAAAAGATAAAATCCAGGAATGCTTTGTCCTGCTGCATTAACACAACATAATACAGTAATCCATTCTCTACTTTTTGACATAATGTGTGGAACACTTCTACAACCTAATTTAGCAATCACACGCATGCCACAATTCCTTCCTGCTTGTACACCAGTTTCATCACAATTCCATATTTTATTGGGCCCATATTGATTTGTTGTATACATTTTTTGCAAGTTATCATAGAAAGCAGCAACGATTCTTGGTCGTAACATGACTGCTCTATCTCTATCAAGGCCCTCCGCAGTTCTTATTGTCAAATCAGGATGGCGCCTACGGAACCCATACCACCATGATTTTCCTGGTAGACCATCATTGAATGGATTTGGTCTGCTTTGACATATATGAGCTACATAGGCCTTTAAGTGAATGACTTCAAGACCATGGCCAAGTTCAGCCATATCTTTGCACCATGTCACAATTTCCTGCTCTTCATTCTCTGTCAGAACTGTTGGAGGTCCCAGCCTCTTAGTGGTTCTTTTTCCATACAACCAATCAGTCACGTTTGTGGCAGGGATACCCCACTTAGATGCTGCTTTTCTTGTTGACATTCCATTCTCCTCCACGTCCCTCATGGCAGCCTTCATGTCTGCTTCTGTCCATTGTCCTCTTATGTATACTTTCTTTGTTATAGAAGACCCTCCAGTTACTTCAACATTTGGGTTCATACTAGTGTTGAATTCAGGTTCATCTGTAATTCTGATATTCTCATCCACAAATTGTTCTTTTCCTTTTGATGAATTGCTCCTTCGAGTGGAAGACATATTTTTCTGAGGTTGTAATTGAGCAGCGTTATCCATGCCTGAATCTTGTGATTTGGCTCTTGAAGGATTATTCTTTCTGTTGGAAGTTTTGGTTTTTTGAGCTTGTGTCCCAGCAATTTTATCTTCATCAAAAGACAGATTTGTAAACTTTGCCCTTCTTTGCAAGTTGCTTCTCAACCTTCTCACTGGTCCTTTGGATGTCTGCTTTGCACGTGCCATTGTGAAATACAAGGAACTTTGACAAAAATAACCGCTGTAGAAAACTGGACCTGCCTGCATTGCAATGAAAACTACGAGTGAATGCACAGTTAATGGGGATTGAATGCACAGTTTATGGGGGTTGAATGCACCATTACAGGGACGGTGATGGAAAACTATGGTGAGTCGGTGGAGATATTAATCCACCTGTTACCGCTTTAATAGCAACCACTGTACATTTACTGTCACAACAAATGCGCGGCTTCCCACTAAAATACGTGTTGTCATACCATTTTAAAAACAACGGTGATGGGTCTGATATTTATATTGGGTCATTTCTAATAGTATGCATGTAATTCTATTTCCACGTGTCATACAAAATGTGAACAGGTTTGAATGATACATTTTAAGATTCATAAAACATTGACAAATCCAGCTTGCTGATTTGGAATCCTAGTTAGCAGTCTACGTGGCTGTGTAACATATGCAGGGGCCTTTGACCGAGACTATTTAGCAAATTTGGATGCACTATGTATATGGAGGTAAATTTAACACCGTATGAATGTTTACATCTAATACTATGCATGTAGAATTTTAGAGGCTGCGAAAGAAGATGTGGCTAGTTCAGAAAATAAATAAATTTTTATTTTGAATATTGGAAAAGCAATATGGCTATTTCAGAAAATCAAAGAAATCGCTATTTCTGGATTTTATCTGTTTACGGCAAAGAGAAACACAAGTGAACATTAAATTAATTATGCACACGAGTGAGTTTTAATTTGTAGATATAGTATAAACAACATGAATTTGCAATAATGAAGTTGTTCATTCTTGCAAATTTAATGATGTTTGTAAACTATCTACATATTCAAACTTCCTAATGTTCATAACAAATTTAATGGTTAAATGTGAGATCTAAAAATGTTTGGAGAAAAAAAGAGACAATTTTTAAAAATAGTGCTTAATACAAAAGGTGAACAACTATTGCACCTGGAAATTTCTGAAATATTTTACTATTTTGTATTTGTGGAGCAAGAAAATCAGTCCTGGAAGTTCTCTGTTCTTCTGTAGCTGTGCAGTTGTATCTGTGCAACAAGAAATTTGATGCTGGAAAAATGTTCTTCTGTATCTCTGCAGTTGTATTTGTGCAGCAAGAAAATTGATGATGGTAGAGATGCTGATCTGTATCTGTGCAGTTGTATTTGTGCAGCAAGAAAAATGATGGTGGAAAAGAGTGAGTCTGTATCTGTGTAGCAAGAAAATTGAACATGGAAAAGGGCAGCAAGAAAGTAACAAATGCATACGACTCATCTCAATTTATAGATTTCATTGCTTTGAATTTATCTTTTGGTAATCTGGCATTGTTTTCTATTGGCTGAGAGGGGTTGGCACGGATTGATTGAGAAATAATGAAATTTGAGCCATTGGATTTAAAACTCTTCTTGATCAATGGATAGATATTAAAGTGGATGTGAGAGATTTTGGTGGGAATTGGGAATTTGGGAGGGAAATGTATCATTTTTATTTTAAAAAATTCGAATTACAGTTGTTTTATTGAATGTTGATTTTTGAAATCTGCTAAAAATCTATAATAAATGGTGACTTTTTCTTGTAAATGGTGAGTCTTAATGATTTTTTTATGTTTGCAGGTACCCCTATTAATTGTAGAAAAGGCAGTGGAGGTTGGATAAATATAGATGAACAATGTTTGCTCAAGGATATGTGTATTGATAAGGAATGGATGTATAATTGTGCAAAAAATAATAATATTTGTACATGTTGAAGCCCATCAGCAATGTAAATGGGGTCAGAATAGTAATGGAGATGATATTATTATATTCATGTGGGAGTTTCTAAACTTTAAATGTGACCCTCAAGTTGTAGGGAATGACATTTATTTATGTTTAAAAATTAGAACATTTGCACATCTTAAAATTGCCAAAGAAAAAGGAAATCATGTACAGTTTTATGTACTTTTTTGGTTGAGTATTTGGTGAACTGTGTATAGACAGTAATATTTATTTGTGCCAAAATAGTCTCGGTCAAAGGGCCCTGCTCGGAGATGGGGTCCTTTCCCCTAACTATGTATCTTATTTCACAACGCTTAAACTATCCTTGTAGTTTCTTTGAATGTCATTATAAGTTGAACACTCCATAATAAAGTGTCATTTTGTCTTCACCTCCCCCTTGACACAAAACAAACAGGTTCTTGTTTCCCATTATTCTTTTGGTATTGTCCACCTACGAGTTTCACAACTAAGATGATGTGAGTTGGTTCTCAGTTGGGCAAGTAACATCTTTGCCTTCCATTTAATTTATGCTCATATGTATGCCTTTTCTTCATGCTCCCAAGTGGGGTTAAAATGATTGATGTAGTATGCTTTTTTCTATCCTATCTGCCTTGTCCACATGGTTGTCCTGAATTTATCTTTCAAGTACTTTTTTATTTCCTCATTGGTATTCGGGCATTCTTGCATGTTGATGTCCCATTTTTTCATCCATGTGTGTTTCCTTTTGCGTAGTTCTTCTTCAACTACTATTTTGGGCCATCGATGATTCTTCCTTCCCTGTACCTTTTTTAAATAACTTAGAGTTCGAATCATTGTCGATGCTTCCAATGGAAAGGTACCAAATTCGGCCAAAAGAATCTCATATGGAATCGAGGCTTTAACTTTGAGGCTACTAGTTATTAAGTGTTTTTGGACCCTCTATATTTGTCTCTAGTTTAAGTCAGAAACATTGTTGCCCCAAACTTCGCACCCATATAGAATCGCTGGTGTGACAAACAAGGTATTTTTGGTTTTCCAATCCCACAATTCTACATTCCTGCACCTGTTCTGCAATGAGTATAAGGCCTTCCACCCCTCTTAAATTCTTTTTGCTCTGCATGTCTCCCAACTAAGCTTATTGTGAAAGTCAAGCCCAAGATATTTGTATTGTTCCATTATTTCTATTTCTAAGTCATTCTAACATTAAATGAGAAAATTTTAATTTATTTTATTTTTAGAAAAGTTAATTGAAAAAAATGAAGGAATTAATTCAATGTTTGACACTTAATTGATTAAAAGAAGGTCTAATTGGCGGAGGAGGAAAAAATGGGAAAAAAAAACTCTCTTACTTTTCATGTTTTGTGTGGTTGCCACCATTTGGTGTTCGAGCCTCGTCATATCACTCTCTATGGCATTTATTTTCGCATGCATTTACATTTATTTCTGTTTTTTAAGCAACCCCGCCTTCCGGTGGACCTTTTATAATGGCATACCACTCACATAGTTCAGTTATTGTAATTGTGACGCACTATGATGATGCCTCCAAGGAAACAACCGAAGAAGTTTATATACAAAGTATTTAACGAGGTAATATTTCTATCCTCGATATCTTATTACTAGTTGAAGAATTTATTTTGCATGTCATTCGCTTGAGCAATTTTGCATGATAAGTTGTTTTGTTGGAAGGGTTCCCTTTGAAAGCATGCTTTGCTCTTGGGTTCAAACAATCTAGTCCCAGTTTGGTATTAAGCTAGACTTGGTCTAGAATATGACCAAAGGGTTTTTTTGTTCCATTTTGCTGACTCGACCAACGTACCTGCAATGTTGCATAAATCCTCCACCTGGTATGTCTAAATTTCCTTACTCGTTATGTCCCCTTGGACTTGTGAGTTAGTAGTTTTGGAGCATACAACTCTCAGAGTCTCGTTTTGATTGGAATTTGTAGGCCTTCCCATGGCCTATTACCACTTTTTGGACCTTATTGCTTCCTCAATAGGATGAGTTGTCACCAAAGAACCTCTTGAGTTTTATGTTGCCAAATCATAGAGACGAGCCTATGTTGAGATTGATCTTTCTTGTGATCTTAAAGAAACCATTAGCATCTAGGTGGGATACTCCCAGTACACTCAAAGGGTGGTTTCCATTAACCTTCCCAACACATGTTTTCAATGCCAATTCACATACCACAAGCTTTGGGACTGTCTTTTGTTAGAAAATCATCACAAAATCTTTTTAAAACCCATTGTTGCACCATCTCAGACTTATAATGAAGATGGTTGGACTATTGTGGGTCGTAAAAATAACTGTAATAAAACCTCTTCTCTCCACCCTACTCTCGGAGCTCTTGCGGGTGTTAAACCGCAAGCTACCCCAATTATTAGTTACACATACCCTTCCTAGGCACATTAGAGTTTCCCTCTTAGAGCCTTCTTTGGCTTCCATCTCACATTCACCAGAGATGTTTGCCACTGTTTAAGTGTAACTCTCTCCTCCTTCTAGGGCATCCATAGAGCTAATGAGATTTTAAATTAGTTTATAGGATAAGAGTGGTTTTCCATTTGTATTTCTTCTTCTAGGTTCTTCCCATAAAATAGGAACAAGGCGCTCTTAAAGCTATCCTCGCCACCTCGAGGAAGGTGAGTTTGCACCTCCAATTGGACAAAAAGCATAGTCTAGTGATTTTTTCCTTTCTAACCAGCAACAATTTTTCAGCACTATTATGACGCCCGTTCAGGCTTGAATTCAAAGGATATGTCTTTGGATGCTAGTATTCAATGAATTGCTTTTCCTGGAATGTAAGGGGTCTAACATACTCCGCTCAAAAATACATTGTGCAAGACTTTATGAAGTGATTTCCAAAGATGGACATTCTTTTTTCGCAATGAGTTAAGGTAATAGGCTTTCTGTTATCCATGATCACTAAAGTTAATTGGCTATACACTTTAGCTCTAACTAGTAATCATGAGCCTAGCCATGGAGGAAATCTGACTTTTATCACCTTAAATGATGGCCTCATTATGTTATTAATGGATGATACACACTAAATCACGTCATATGGGTGTTATTTAACATTGAAAAATCATTGTTTTTAAAGTTATTAATGTTTATGCATCCAATGACGCAACTGAATGGACAACGTTCTAGTGATGGATTGTCAATGAGATCCTTGACACCTATTGAGTGACTTGTGGTCAATTTAATATGGTTAAGTTGGCTCTTGACAAGATTGGCCATCTACCTATGTATTGGATTGTTGGCAAAAGGGCGGCCTAGATGTACATGTGTAATAATTTTGGGTTTTATAACCCCAATGTTTCTCTCATTCTAAATCAGTCTTTATACATGCCAAAAAACATGTCTTTCATGTGCACTCAACTCCTTGTGAGTTTGGGCCAAGGTAGTCGATGTAAGGGATGATGGAATGTTAATAGGAGAATGGTGTGGACCATGTGACAAAATCATGGAGGATTGTAAACAACATAGGAGGGAACTCCTCTACTTGTGTCCTCGAGAGAGCAAGACCTATTCGTCAAGGGAAGCCAAACTTTTGTGACTTGTCCATGATGGATGGTGTGGTCAAAGATGGTGGCGACACGGATCTCTAGATCTACGTCATGATCTGTGAAGGGAGGAATGTTGGGTTGTGTATCCTGGATGAAGTGATTGTTTGAGAAGGGTTGGCCCTGATTTGGTAAGGTCATATGGAAGGAAGTGACGAAAGATGCTAGACAAGCTAAAAGCACTCAAATCCCTAATGGGAGTGGCTATCTAATGAGATGTCCAACGTGATTGATGTCTTATGGGGATTCACCATGAAGAACAACAAGTTAGGGGATGATGTGTGTTGGGGATAGTGAAAAATAAAATATCTCTCGTATGAGTTTAAACAAGATGTCGTCCTGGATGTTTTATTGCTCATACATGGCGGGAATATGAGGAAAGTTTCCAACTCTTTTTTAGAATAGCTAGCTATCCAAAGCCATCCATTGTGGAGAGAAGACAACCATTGTGTATTGTTTGTTATGCTATGGAGTAAAGCCCGTTAAGAATTTGTGTTGAAGGCTATGGTGTGACAATCTTGGGCTAGAACTAAAGTTGTGGAAATGTGTTGTGATGTTTTATTAAAAATATAGCTCATTTTCGTATGGATCAATGAACATCCTTGTCTTGTTTTATCATCCTTTTGTACCTGAAATAGAGTCACTGTGTATCATGATTATTGCAACATTGTCGATAATCTTTGGGGTTTTTTGGGTATGAAGACCATGTGTTTTGTTGTGTATAACTCAAGTTTTTGGACCTAGTGTTTGTATTTATCTTAGCTATTTTTTGTATGGGTTATAAAAATGAGACAAAATGAGACACAAATAGATCTACCTGCTGAAAAGAGAAGTTTTGGATAGCTAAATATTCAATTGCATGTAATGAAAATCATCAATTATTACTTCTTCTTTCACTACTCTAGTTGATAAGAATACAACTATCTATGTTTTTTGTGTTTTGTGGGGTTTGTATGGTGTTACAATCTACAGGATAAAATATTTTTACAACAAGGTGGATTGTATTCTAATGAACTAAAGAGGCATAGTGGAATGAGGAGTGGAATTGACAATTATTCCTATGCAATTGTTGTTTTGGATCTATATTTTGTGAGTTATTTGGATGTGGGTTCTCTAAACTAAGCGCTAATTTGATGAGTGGGTGATTTAATATCCAAGATGTGCAATCTATCAAGTTTAACCTATCATAAGATGGGAGATTTGATGAAAATCTAAGGCAAAATGAAGGTGAATGTAATTGGCCTAACCCATGAACAATTTCAAAATAAAGTTATCGGTTAAACCTTTTCTTTTATAATTTTATGTTTGTGAATGTAATATTTAAAACTAAACTAATCTAGATTCTTATATAAGAAAACTAAATTTCTAACTAAACCTAGAGTCTAATCCCATAGATGGGAGAAGTCTACAACATGGGTATTTCAAATTATCCAATTACAAAAACATGAATTTAATTGAATAATTCTAATCTAACATATATATTTACTTCTTTTTTAAAATTTTCTAATTGAATATAAGAAAGAAGCTAAATCTAAAACATTTATGTAAAATAAATGAAAAAAAGCACAATGCCAACCTCTTTCTACAAGCATAATGGAGCTCACCTTGGATTTTATTTTCTTATACCCTCGACAGACTACTACAATTGATGCCCATGAGGACCGGTGTAGTAATGATGTATTTATTAGGGAGAAAATAGAGATTTGATACACTTTGGAAGAGTAACAAATAGTAAATGTGTGGTTGGTTCAAGGGGGAAAAGGCTATTCAAGAAGCCTTTGTGTTCTCTTTTTGAGTGACAACTACAATACAAAACCCTCACATAGTTTGTCCCCAAAATTCTATAACATACAACCCTAAGGGTGCTTAGTATTGGAAGAAATGTCTTTAAGGTTTGGTTTCTCTCTCTCTGGATCAACAAAACAATAACAATATTTTCCTCTGGAAAAGATAACTTCAAAATTCTTAGGGTACAACAAATGAGTGTTCAATTTTGCTTGATAAAAATCCTCTAAGTGATATGAATCTCAAATTTGTCAGAAGCACAAGGGACTGAGAGGGGGGGTGAATCAGTCCTACAATTTCTTCAATTCATTTACCATTTATTTCATCGTACATTAGCATCCATCCATTCACATACATTCAACCATATCATATTATGTATGCACAATAAAATCAAATAACCATAAAACATGCAAGAGAGCTCATAGACACAAGATATAAGTGGGAAACCCTCATGGGGAATAAAACCCACTGAAAATCTTCTTATATTACACAAAGAAAATTATTTAGTGAAGCACCAACTTCACAAGGAGCACCCACCCCTAGTTTAGTAGAGCACCAACCCTACAAGGAGCACCAACCCCTAATTTAGTGAAACACCAACTCCATAAGGAGGATACAACCCCCTAGGATGACCAAGCACAAACTCAGCCACCTGAAGATGTTTTATCTCTAATATTTTTCATGCCACAACTGATGGAGATCACAAATTCAGCTCACAAACCCTAGCTCATACCCTAGGGCAACAATCTTGCACAATTTTCTTCCTTCTCGACTTGTCTTGCCTCTAAAATCTTGCTCTCATGCTACCATACCTTCATCATTATGAAATGCCTTTGATCAGCCTTCAATTCATGCCTTCATACCTGTAGAAAAATCTCTTCTAGGTCACACTACTCCCCCATGCAAGACTAGCTCACAAAATGAGCTCAAACTTCACTTTTATATGCAAATATTCTCTTTAACCCAAAGGAGTTTGGTCCCTCATGACAAATTATACCCATACACATTCATTACATTCAAATAACATCATTACAATGGTCACATATGACCCAAGTATGTCAACCTAACTAAAAACCTCTTTACATGTGCCAAAAATGGCTCAAAACCCCATGGGCACAAAAATAAAATTGTCCTTACATCAAAACCATACATAGTAATGACCCATAACCATTTATATATGATTAAAATATCATTTTACATTCATAAATGATCATATATTTGATCAATCAATCAGATTATTTCATTTAATGGGCCCAGTTCACTTTGTAAATCTCAAAATTGTTGTTTCCTACACCCTTCAACACCATGGAAACTTCATTAAGCCACCAAATCACTTCAACATGAGAAAATCATGCTATGTAACTACTTGATGGAAATTTTAGAAACTGTAGAACACTTAGAAGTAAGCTAGAAGCATTGAATCAACCTAATTCTAAAACCACGACTACTTTTGTCTTCATTAGATCAATCTGCTAAAAATGATATTTGTAAATGTTAGCTCATAAAAACATTTATACAATCATTAAATACCTAAAAATGGATTAATTTGATGCCAAATTCATCCCTATTCACATTCTAGGTTATATCAAGCATCACCTAATGCATATAATGTTTCAAACAACTCAAAACTTTCACTAAAACACATATTGTCCTGCACTGCCAAAAATATTCCTGACCAAAGAATGACCTAGAAACTCTATCAAATCACATCATCATGAGGAAAAAATAATATCATTGGAAATATATCTGAATCCTCATTCCAAAAAAACTTAAATAATCTTAAAACTCCAGTTGTAGCTCGAGTTATAGCCATTTTACGAAACCCTACTACTTGAGACCTCAAAACTACCCTTTGACCAGTCAATCTGTGAGGATCTCAAATGACCATGTGCCTGCATGAAAATTTCCTGAAACCACCTTGTACATCAATATCATCTCACATAAATCATGTACCATTAATTTTTCAAGCTACTCATTTGGACAACCTTGTCCCAAAACCTTATTCTTCAAAAATTGGCCTGTTTGAGTAGGGCCCACTCATCACCATGACGTCAACCATACATTTTTGGAAAGCTAAGGTATTACCCTACAACATCCAATCATCACTTTTGATGAAACAATAAAAATGGGTCATTATACCTCTTCTTTTGTATATTGATCATAGCTAGGGTTTAACTAGGATTTTAGACCACTTTATCTTCTTAACATTCATTCATAGAAACTTGACGATCAACTGACCTCATTATTTTCATGAAACCTTATAGAATCACTATAGAAACATATTTGAAATCCACAAGGTCCCATGCAAAGCATCCACTTCAGGGTGAGCATCAAAAGTACCAACTTGAGCTGGAATTTCACTTGTTCTTGACCCTGTCTCACATAAACTCTCATATCTTGTAAAATTCACATCTTAACAACCTTAAATTTTTTTCAAATCACTATGACACATCTCTCTAACATATCAAATCATCATAATATCAATTTCATACCTCAATCTCTCCATTAATTAAGAATTACCTATGTTTGCATGTTTGTTCCTCGCTGTAAAAGTTAGGGTCAACTGAAATAATGCAATAATTGATCATAAAATTTCTGCAAATGACCCAAACATACTTTATATGTCGTGATATACCTGAATCCATGCTTCCATGAGCTCATATAGCTCTAAACCATACTGTCACACCTCCAAGCTACCATACCTGCTCCCAATGAGCACCAACATAGTGAACCACCTGTATCAGTATCATACCATTGTTGTGAGTGCCCAAACACCCTCAAAACCTGTTATCTATCATGTCAACATACTTCTCAAGTAATCAAGACACTCCTACTATCATGCTACATTACCTAAGCACTTGAATAGGCTTGCAAGAGCAAGTAATCCTCATTTAATCTCATTGTACCAACATAAAAACATCTGAACAATCATGTTAGCATCATATACATCATCAAATGATCCCAATCCAACATCCACTTTGTCATTAATTTGGTTTTGCATCAATGACAATGCCTAATAGGACCACATGCCAACAATCTCCTCCTTTTTCATTGATGGAAAACACCCTGAACTTCTCCCGCTTTTTAAATTAATGAAAAAGGAATACTTGTAGCAGCATATTCTTCATCTTCCATGGCTTCAAAACATCATGTTTTGGTTATAAAAATCAACCAAATATCTCAAATTAGCTCAAAACTTTGAAATTTACCTCAAAAATTGATTTTGTTTTCATTTCAAGCATGCAATCACCATGCTCCCCCTGGGATGAGCATCTACAACATTTGAACATCATCCAAAAACATGAGAGAAGCATAATCATACCTTTTTATGAGCCAAGATGCTATGTACCTTGGGATATGATATTATAATGTATACGGGTTGATGGAGATGCTGACATGTGGCACACATCCCCTTAGTTAGTCACATAGGAATTAGTTATATTGGGTAATGAGTCGGCCTATATTGGGATTAGGTGTTACCCATCTATTAAGAGTAATGTATGTCTATGTAAGGGAGGTGAGTATCATGTGATGAGGTATGATTTGAGTCTTCTACTTGGTAGAGGTATATTGGAAGTGTCCCCCTCGAAGTGGATTCCCATCTTGGGAGATTATGGAGTTACTCCTTCCTTAAGGAGCATTATATGGTGTTGCCCTACCTTAAGGGTATTATTCTGAATATATTGCATATTTGGGCATCTTGGCCCACCCATATATCTTTTATTGTGTTATATTCTATAATTTATTGATTTATTATATACAAATATCTTATCAAGTGGTAATGTTATGTACCTCAGGATATGATATTATAATGTATATGGGTTGATGGAGATGTCAACATGTGGCACACATCCCCTTAGTTAGTTATATGGGTTCACATAGGAATTAATTATATTGGGTAATGAGTCGGCCTACAGATTAGGTGTTACCCATCTATTAAGAGTAATGCATGTCTATATAAGGGGGCGACTATCATTATGAGATAGGATGTGATGGATGAGTTGATTCTTCTACTTAATAAAGATATATTGTGGAGTTACTTCTTCCTTAAGGAGCATTGTATGGTGTTTCCCTACCTTAAGGGTACTATTCTGCATATATTAATTATCTGGGCATCTTAGCTCCCTCATATCTATTGTGTTGTGTTATCTGTTGCAATTTACTGATTTATTATATGCAAAGTTCTTATCAAGTGGTATGAGAGCATTGACCCGAGTAATTTGTGGTATGAAACCCTAGTGTTGGTGATTCAGCTATATCTGGAGATTTAAGTGGATTTTTTCAGAGAAATTTTGTGGGGTGTGGATAAATTATTCAAGGGATCCAAATTTCATATTTTTTGGAGTTGTTTTCCGAAAGATATGTATGTTTTAGGGTTAAAACCCTAATTTTACAATTGCATATATATATCTTCTGAATAATGACGAATTAGGCATTACAATTTTGTGGGTTGATGTTAATATATTTCAAAGTAATACCCCTGAAATTTCAGAATTTTTGGATAGGTTTTGTGAGAGATATTGCATTTTAATGGTTTTCCAATATTTTGCCTTGTAGGTTGTAATTTTAGGAATTTTCTTGAATCTTTTACATTTTCAGAAATATCTCAAAAATTAAATTAGGGTTTGTATTTTGTGATTTATGAGTTTTGGGCGACCTCTAGCCAAAAGGGTTATAACAAGTTTTGATCAAAAGGGTCTATTCCTAAAACCCTAGTTTTGTGAATCATGGAGATGAAGATTTTTTATGGAGATGGAAATATTGAAGCTAGAGAATGGTGGAAACAATTTAAGGAAGATCATTCATAATTTATTCTACCATGTCTTTACTTGTAAGATCAGCTAGGTGATCTAGCTCTAACTTGGTGGGATCAAGTGCAACAAAAATGTCTCAATTGGATTTGGGAGACGATTGAAAAAAAAATCTTAGATCAATGGGCCAAAGAAGATGAGGAAGAAGAAGAAGAAGGAGAAGGAGAAGAATAAGAAGAAGAAAAAGAAGAAGAAAATTTTGATGATGAAGCTACTACACATGACAGTGCATCTCCAAGGAAGGAAGCTTCAATATTTCAGTTTGAAGGGTGCATTCAAAGAAAAAAGGTAATTGTTTCCATAAACCCTAACAGCAAATATAACTTCATCAATTATGGATGTAGCTAACTATCTACATGTGTAAACACAAGCATATTAAGGAAGCTCAAGTGGATGGCAAAAGAATATTCAATTTTTTGAATATTTAAAGGTCTTTGTGGATAAATGTGTTTTACGTTTAAATTTTTATGCTTTAGCTATGGATGGTATGGATATTGTTCTTGGATATCCTTGGTTAGAGACATTGGGAATAGTTAATCTTAATGTGCAAAAGAAATTCATGAAATCGTGGTACAAGTGAAAGAAAATTACATTGCAAGATATCACACTTAGCAAGAAAACAATTAATATAAATGAGGATTATGAAAAGTAATTTGAATATGATGAAGAAGGGAATAAGAAAAAAAAAGAAAAAAATAATTCATCTACTCAAGAGAAAAAAGAAATAACAAACAGGGTGGAAGAAAAAAATAAAGAAAAGGTTGATAAGGTTGAGGATACCAAGGTTGCACCATATAGACACCCACATTATCATGAGAGGGAAAAATCATGAAGCTATGTTGGGCCACATAAGAGCAACAATCTATATAGATATACAGGGAATTGGAGGAGCAATAATCAGGGATATACACGAATCAATGGAGCAACAATTATATGACATGGAATCACAAGAATAATTATTATGGATACACATGGATACCAAGGAGGATCACATATGGAAATGGATGGAATCAAATGATTCCAATGGAATATGGAATCAGGTTTGGCACAACATCACCCACTAGGATCTTATATGGGTGGTTGGATGATCGAGCATGGTGACAAGTGTGCAATAATTTAAAGCATACTCATTATATGGATTCTTATTATGTTTCGGGTACAAAACATGTCAAAGAGGGAGGCAATGTTGTGTACCTTAGGATATGATATCATAATGTATATGGGTTGATGGAGATGCTGACATGTAGCACACATCCCCTTAGTTAGTTATATGGGTTCACATAGGAATTAATTATATTGGGTAATGAGTCAACCTACATTGGGATTAGGTGTTACCCATCCATTAAGAGTAATGCATGTCTATATAAGGGGGGTGAGTATCATTATGAGATAGGATGTGATGTATGAGTTGATTCTTCTACTTAGTAGAGATATATTGTGGAGTTACTCCTTCCTTAAGGAGAATTGTATGGTGTTTCCCTACCTTAAGGTTATTATTCTGCATATATTAATTATTTGGGCATCTCAGCCCCCTCATATCTATTGTGTTGTGTTATCTTCTGCAATTTACTGATTTATTATATGTAAAGTTCTTATCACAAGACACCATTTTCAACCTTCTAGGCATGCAAAACAAGCATCTTTCTCCTTCAACCTTGTTTTAGCCTTCACGGGAACACTATAGTAGGCTATAATCTAGGCCATACAAACTAAAGTTATGCCAACAATTCCAAAGTTCACCATATCAAAGCATCATACCTTCATTTTTTCCAAATTCCATCTTGTTTAGGGTCTAGGCCTAAAACAAGCTCTATATTGCATATTCTTGCTCTCCACTTCACATGTGGACTGACATCCTGAAGAGACATTAAAGTACCTTTTACACAAATTTTGACAAGTCCTAGATCAATACTCATACCTTGACCATGCAATCTAAGACTCCCCCTGGATCCAAGACCACCGTTTCTAGCTCAAAGGCACAAATTTGTGTGACTTGTCATGCTAACTTGGCTAAAATCCAACTTGACCTCATTTGCTAGGTCCTAAAAAACTTTCTCAGTCTATAACAATCATAATTTATTAAGACTATTCCATTAAGCATCAAATTTTGCCAATACAATGAATATAAACTCAACTCATAACTTCATTTCATTGAGAAACACTATGTCTCCTTCTAGAAGCTTTCTCCTACGCTGCCCCTAACATGAAAAGCACATACACACTTGTAGGAGCATCATATGGACTTGTAGGAACAACTTTACTGATATTCAAGTTTTCAAATTCCTTTGGAGTACCAAACAAACTCGTGACACCTTTATGGATGAATTGTACTTGTTCTTTTCTTTTGTTCTTGTAAATCTAAGAATGTATCCTTAATTTAGTCTTCATGGCCAACTCAAAGCACTTGAGCATCTTTCATACCTGAATCAAGTCAATATAGCTTCTTCCTTTATCACTGTAGCAAAGTATTTAATCATCCTCTGTTAGTACCCTCTCATCCACTATGATCTGTTCTTGAATCCTTGATTTCAATAAGCCATGTACAAAAGACATTTCAAACCATTAACAACCCTCATACTACCTTGCTCAAATCCTATGGATATCTTCATGAGATCTTTCTTATGTGCACTGATACAGTCATTCTGCATGACTGTGATTCTAATTACTTAATGAGATTCTGAGACTGAGATGAAACCCTTGTTCTACCATTTACTTCCTTCAAACCCTTGTTAGGTTGTGGAGCTTGTTTTCATGTGAGAAAGTGTTGAAGACTGTACACTAAGAGTACTATACACTATGGATGGGATTTTGACCCATAGGTTTATGGGATGGTTTTGGCCCATGGTTTTGATACCCACGGTTTTGTAAAATTACTTAAGTAGTCATCTACTTATGTGGTTTTGTGCATATGGTAGATATTATGTAACATTGCAGATGTGTCTAAATTCGGCTGTGAATTCTATAGAGATTGTTGAGCATAGCTCCAAACAGACCTAGGTATTGTATTGATAGAGGGGTGGCTTGTAATAAAATCTGATCAAGTGATTCTTGGTGGACGTACCCCAAATTGGGTGAACCACGTTAAATACAGTCTCTTTGTGTTGTGTTGTTTTATTTTGCACTTTTATTTGAGATCTATAATATTTTCTACATATTAGTTTCTTCTATTGCGATTCTGCGAGGGATTGTTCCACATATTTTATCACTTATTTCCTAACAACCCTAGTGATTAAAATATCTCCCATAGTTTGCACAAGCTATGGTATACATGGATAAAGAAGAGTTCATTTGATTACCTTACTTAGATCATTTTATGCACAAAATATCAATACTCTGACTCTATCTAAGACACCCCTCATTTTCTAGGCCTCTTCCTACTGTATCATAGTTGACCTTTAGCTTAACTATCTCTGTTCCTTTGATTATGAGAATGCTCATGAATTTTTACATGCTTATCTTTGTCTTCTACAAACACATGCTTCAAACACTTGTGTTAACCTTACCTGTAGCATGCCACATACCATACTTGTAGCATTCCTCCTTTTGAGCTTTAGACACTGATTCTTTCATTTGATGATCAAATTGTAACTCAAATTTTAATTTATCTCTCTTTTTCTTTAGCACATTAGATAATTCTTGATAGATGAGATCATGTTTATACCTTGACAAGCCTCCGTATCAACCTTTTAACAATTATGGAACCTTAACATACCTTTGACATACCTAAATAGCCTGACACAGACCCTACAACATATGGATGTTAACTTATTCTAATTTAAAAGGCTTGATAATGAGGGGTTGTTGTTCCCCTACCTCTGACACCACTCTTAGACCTATAACACTTCATACTATTGTAGAATAGACCAATATCAACAACATAATCATGTAGCTTGTTCTTCACAAGATACTTTCTTCATGCAACAACACCGTACTCCCTTACACAAGTACCTTGGACTCTAAGGTATGCTTTCATAAGATAGTTTTTTATTTCTTGATGAAGAATACTCTTACTCATTTGTGCAGACCCTAAGAATATCCTCTTAAAGTTGTCATGACTCAGAGCATCCTTTATCTTATTACTTTTCACTTATCTCCTTGAAAGAACTCTCTCCTTGTCTGAAGCATTGATCTATTATCCTTGTATACATTCACTATCACTTGTAGCCTTGCATACTTATCTCTTCAACCATTAGGAGCATAAGACAACACAGACCTTAGATCCCTGAGCATAGATCTTAACACAAAGCATATCACCACTTTGAAATCACTAGAGAGAGATTGAGCAACGAAATACACACACCCTTATACCTTGGCAAACTTTGAAACAAACCATTAATTCAAGATTGAATTTGAAGATGATAAAACCATCTCTCAACTTACATGAAGATCAAGCTTGAAAAACTATAGAATAGATACATGACACCTCCTGGGCACAGACACACATATTTTTGTCTTTTTGAGACACTTCCATAGACCAAGGCCATCACACAACCTTGACAACTCAGAAAAACATAAGCACACCTTATCACATCTTCAACCTGGGAAGTACACTGATACAAAGGCTTAGAACCCTTAAATTTACCTAAGACAGAGCAACTCAAAGCCCTTACAGTTTACATTCAAACTCCTTTGATATGATACCAGAACCTTTCATACCATATAGAGACACTCGACTTGGATCATTGATGACTGAAGGCACAA
The DNA here is from genome assembly GCA_019776745.2 of Taxus chinensis. Classification (NCBI taxonomy): domain Eukaryota; kingdom Viridiplantae; phylum Streptophyta; class Pinopsida; order Cupressales; family Taxaceae; genus Taxus; species Taxus chinensis. The sequence continues at coordinate 25,880,908 of CM034156.1, forward strand.
CCTTCGATATGTGAGCATCTTGACTCGGTCGAGGTTTTTGACATTAAACCCTTAGTTCATATAACAAGCTTGTCACATGACAACATTCACATTCTTTGCAATCACTGGTACTCATAAACAAAAAACATTGATTCTTATGTTTTGACAATGCTTAGTGAACCTCACAGACAACTTATCTTTTTTTAACACTTTACAATGGTTGAATATATTGTTACAAACTCATAAGACAACATACAGATCTTAGGATGACCATAACATACAGTGCTCCTTCACAAAAACTTGATAGATGTAAGACCTTATTGACTCGGCTACTTGACACATACACAACTCCTCGAGGAACTTTTTGACTCTGATGCAGAGACTTTAAGATGCTTTGAACCTTTTTACAAGCCATCCTTTGATGAGGACATAATCATTGAGGTAAGGCTACAAGAATCACACACTTATGATAATATGCACAAATTACACTTGACAAAACTTAAGACAATTTTTTTGACACTTGCTTATTATGACTAATGACCTTGATCAACATATTAAGACATTCATGATGCTAGAGGGGAACCATCTTGACCTTTTACAAGCTAAGAACATATGTCAACATACTCAACTTTAACACTTAACTCATTAGCAACCTTGAAGTGGCAGACCAGAGACCTTGAGTGACAACACTAATACATTATATATAACACAAAATTCACAGGACTTAGTAGACCTACAAATTTTTTCAACAAACATACCAATGAGACACTTTATCATACTGAGTACATCTCAGACTAACAACTTTGACATAACAATGCAAGACATAAACTTGTGAGGACACAAGCTCATGCACCTAATTACTACAAGACAGTTGGACCATTTCATGCTCAAATTTTCACATTTAGACTTAGAGAACATTATAAACACAGACCATACACACACTAGGTCTGATAAAAAATGGAGACATTGACAATGGACTATTAATAATACACACAAACTCATACATCTAACAAGTGTAATAACTCAAAGATACATGGAAAGAGTCACTTTACATACCTTATCACTTGGGAGGTATCCTAGAGGCCCAATTTCTTCAACTTGTCTTGCACACGAGCTTAAAATCCATTCAAACATGTGATCTTGTTCAATAAGTGCAAATATACTCCCTTGAGATGACTTGAACTTGTTCTCCAACTTGATAGCATTTGAATCTTCCTTGACAACCTTCATATGTTGCATGGTGGGCTGAGAATTCGTTTTGTTAACCTTCTTGACCTTATCAACTTCCTTTTTGACCATAGGGGCTGACCTCACAATGAAATTCTTCTTATTCTGGCAAAATCTAGCTATATGACTTGATTTTTGGCAATTAAAGCAAGCAACGTCTATGTTTCTTCTTGGCTCAAATACACTGAGATTCCAACCACAATCCTTGGCCCTATGACCGTACTCACAACATGAAAAACATTCACCTTTGAAGACACCTACCTCATTCCTTGGAGCCCTCTTTTTGAAATCTCTAGCTCTATGACCAAACTCATGAAAAATGAAACAATATCCATTGAATAAAAAGCCATACCTCATAGCATTAGGTTGTGTAACTGAGTTATAACTTCTCAAGTCAGCCCTCTTAGTCACCTTCACATTTGATTTTGAACTTAGACCAACTTCGTCATCATGCATTCCTTGAAACCCTAGGCCTGATTTATCATCTATGGCCTTTTGACTTTCTAGAACACCATCAAGAGCTTCGAAGCTCTTTTCAATTCCCTTATACATCTTCAACTTGTTAGAAGCATCCTCTAAATCAAATTCAAGAGCTTTCAATTTGTCTTCATACCTGAAAGGAGAGCCTTCTTTCTCCTTTAGGGCTTTGGTCAAACTTTCAACTTGAGATTCCAAAGCAAGAATGGCTTGACTATGTTTAACTTCCCTATACTTGACCTAATTTTGATAGGCCTTAATACACGACTGAGATATTTAATTCCTTCTTCTAAATATAGATTCAATATCTGAAGACTTACCCATTGCTTGTGCTTTAGAGGATCTCCTTTAAGCTGTTAAACTTGCTTCATAAGAACTTGCTTTGATACCAATTGTTGGAAGCACAAGGGACTAAGGGGGGGTGAATTAGTCCTAAAATTTCTTCAATTCAATTACCATTTATTTCATCATATATTAGAATCCATCCACTCATATACATTCAACCATAGCATATTATGTGTGCACAATAAAATCAAATAACCATAAAACATGCAAGAGAGCTTATAGACACAAGATATACATGGGAAAATCTCATGGAGAAGAAAACCCACTGAAAATATTCTTATATTAAATAAAACCAAGTGATCTAGTGAATCACCAACTTCATAAGGAGCACCAATCCCTAGTTTAGTAGAGCATCAACCCTACAAGGAGCACCAACCCCTAATTTAGTGAAGCACCAACTCCACAAGGAGGCTACAACCCCCTAGGAAGAACAAAAACCAACTCAACCACCTAAATATGTTTGATCTCTGATATCTCTTCCACCATAAGTGATGGAGATCACAAATTCAACTCACAAACCCTAGCTCATACCCTAGGGCATCAATCTTGTACCATTATCTTCCTTCTCAACTTGTCTTGCCTCTAAACTCTTGTTATCATGCTGCCATACCTTCCTCAATATGAAACACCTTTGATCAGCCTTCAATTCATGCCTTCATACCTGCAGAACAATCTCTTCTAGGTCACAATACTCCCCATGCAAGACTAGCTCACTAAATGGGCTCAAACTTCACTATATGAAAATCTTCTCTCCAACCCAAAGGAGGTCGTTCCATCATGAAAAATTAGACCCATACACCTTAATTACATTCAAATACCATCGTTAAAATGGTCACATATGACCCAAGTATCTCGGCTTAACTGAAAACCTCTTTACATGTGCCAAAAATGACTTAAAACCCAATGGGCACAAAGATAAAATTGCCCTTACATCAAAACCACACACAATAATGACCCTTAACTCTTTAAATATGATTAAAATATCATTTTACATTCATAAATGGTAGTAAATTTTATCAACTACTCAAATTATTTCATTTAACGGGCCCAATTCACTTTGCAAATCTCAAAACAACTGTTTCCTACACCCTTCGACACCTTGGAAACTTCATTAGGACACCAAATCATTTAAACATGAGAAAAACATGCCATGTAATGACTTGATGGAAATTTTAGAACCTGAAAAACACTTATAAGAAAGTTATAAGCACTTAATCAACCTAAGTCTCAAACCACAACTACGTTTGTCTTTACCAGATCAATATGCCAAACACGTTGTTTGCAATGGTTAGCTCATAAAAACATTTATACAAATATACAAGACCTAAAAATGGTTTCATTGTATGCAAAAATTCATCCCTATCCACATTATATTTTATATCAAACATCACCCAATCCATCTCATGTTTCAAACAACTCCAAATTTTCACTAAAACACATATTATCCTACATGGCCAAAAATATTCATGTCCAAAGAATGACCTGAAAACCCTATAAAATCACCTCATCATGAGATAAACCTCATATCACCAAAAATATCTCTGAATCCTTGTTCCAAAAAAACTTTAATAATCTTCAAAATCCACCTGTAGCTCAATTTATAGCCATTTTACTGAACCTTGCTATTTGAGACCTCAAAACTACCCCTTGACCAGTCAACCTGTAAGGACCTCAAATAACCATGTGCCTACATTAAATAGTCTTGAAACCCCCATGGAAATAAATATCAAATAACATAAATCACACACCATTAATGTTGCATGCCACTCCTTTGGGGAACCTTGTCCCAAAACCTTATTCTTCATAAACTAACTTGTTTAAGTGGGGCCCACTCGTCACCATGACCTCAACCATACATTTATGGAAATATAAGTGAGTCCCCTAAAACATCCAATCATCAATTTTGATGAAACAATAAAAAATTGGTCACTATACCTCTTCTTTTGTAGGTTGCTCCTAGTTAGGGTTTAACTAGGATTTTAGACCACTTTATCTTCTCAACATTCGTTCATAAAAACCTGATGACCAAATGACCTAATTATTTTTTTGAAACCTTATAGAATCACCATATAAATATCCTTGAAATCCAAAAGTTCCCATGTAAATCACACACTTCAGGGTGAGCATCAAAAGTACCAACTCAAGTTGGAATTTCATTTGTTCTTGATCCTGTCTCACAGAAACTATCATATCTTACAAATTTCACTTCATATCAAACTAATTTTTTTCTCAAAGTACTATGACACATAACTCTAACATATCCAATCATCAAAGTGTCAATTCCATACGTTAATCTCTCCATTCATTAAGACTTACCTATGCTTGCATGTTTGTTCCTCACTGTAAAAGCTAGGGTCAGCTGAAAGAATGCAATAACTAATCATAAAACTTCTAAAAATGACCCAAACATACCTAATATGTCATGATATACCTGAATTCATGTTTCCATGAGCTCATACAGCTCCAAACCACACTATCACACCTCCAAGCTATCATACCTGCTCCCAATGAGCACCTGTAACATAGTGAACCACCTATATCAACATCATACCACTATTGTGAGTGCCCAAGGATCCTCAAAACCTCATATCCATCATCTCAACATGATTCTTAAGGAATCAAGAAGCTCCTACTATCACGCTAGATCACCTAGGCACCTGAATAGGCTTACAAGAGCAAACAATCCTCACTGAATCTCATTGTACCAAAATAAACATATCTAAACCATAATGTTAACATCATATACATCATCAAATGATCCTAATCCAACATCCACTTTTTCATTAATGTGGTTTTACATCAATGAAAACACCTAATAGAACTACATGCTAACAAACTCATCCCCAAACTTTTATGACATACAACCCTCATGGTGTTTAGTATCGGAAGAAAGCTATTTTAGGTTTTGTTTCTATCTCTAGATCAAAAAAATAATAGAAACAATGTCACATGTGGAAAGGATATGTTCAAAATTCTTAGGGTGTGGTAAATTAGCATTCAATTTTTCTTAATAAAAATCCTCTAAGTGATATAAATCTCAACTTTAGATCAAAAATCAAATATGTGGCTTAGATTATATATGTAGATGGTGAAATCAAGTGTCAGGTGGTAGGATTTATGAACTGGGCATTAAAAACAAGGTGAACCACATACGTGGTCAAATAAAGGATCAAAAATCATGAAAAACAAGTTTGAGTTATGATTTAACTAAATTTTAATTTTAATCGGAGAACTGAGATAAATCAAATAATATCATAAATTCATAAGATCTAACATGTAATGGAACATAGGTACAAGTAATAAGAGGATGAGAGTGACTTAACTTGTAGCTAACTATTTGTGTTGGATCTGGGCTAGAATACTAAAGGAATAAGTTGGAATTGGGTTGTATATGTTTCATTTAGTAAACAATGGTCTACAAGTGTATTAGATAGAAACACCCACGATAAGACAAGACCACCCTCAGTGTTAGTGTCCAAACTGGGTGTTAGTGTCCTTGTAGTAGCTTTGGATCTAATCTTTTCGAGGTTTGATAAGCTCTCCTTCACTTTGTTCTTTGTCTCATCAAATTCACTGTAGGGTTTCATTGTTGTACATGAACTTGCAAAACAAACCCTAACTACCTGTAAAAGACTCAAGCACACATTAAATGAAATATGCATATGCATATGATTGAGTCGAATTTACCTTGGCAGTCACCCCAATGTGATTGTCACTTAGTGTTACACTACATTTCAAACTCAATGTAGTTATGGTTTATGTGCGTGTGTGATAGGATTGTGTCCCTTAAAGCTAGGTTGCCCTTGTGCCAATCGCACTAAGATAGCAGGCTACAACTACTTTTCCCCCAATATAAATGTGTATGATGGAATTTAGAAACTACCCTTCCTATGCAATGAATGATGCATCCCAAATGCAGTCCTTAAGTGTTGCTCTTTTCCCAAGTAGTAGATGGGAAATAATAGCTCAAATTATCCAACCCCCTTAGAGTAGTTAATAGGTTGTGTATATATATGGCTCCTTTGTTTGAATTTTGATACTTAGTGACACCAAAGGCTGGCCCAAATTAAATAGTAAGTATTAGAAAAGACCCAAAGTTAAGCACTAAGTGATAGATTAGAAAATAATGCATTACAGACAAAATCACCCAGAAGGGACACTAGCGCCCAAGCGCTAATGTCCTTATTGGGCAGTATTGTCCCAGGGAAAAGAGAGAAACATGACCAATGATATGAATAGGAATCCCTGTGACTTGACCAGGAAGCATAAAAATCTAGAAAATATAAGACAATGTTATAGTCAAATCTAATCAAAAGCAATAAAAGGACTATGAGAGGTGTCACTAGTATTTGATCTTCTCACTTAGGAATCATGCATATGTCAACATATTAGAGGGATGATTTAATAGTAATAAGTTCATATTTTTATGTTTACATTTGCCCCCCCTTTATGTTATTTGGATGAAATTCAATAGTATAAAGGATATAATAAGAACAAACTTGTAGAGGACTGAAGAAGTTGTAGTCGAGGCATGTTGGTAGTACAAATCATAGCGTGACGAACCATTGATCATCGTTTTGACCCATGCAAGTTGAATGTTTTGTCATAAAAAGTGTTGTTGGATATAAACATGTTATGGAGACATAGAAGATTTTGAAACTTGAAAATGGTAAGAGGGATCAAGAGTGATCAATTCCCAAACCGATGTGAATACCCTATGAATTTAAGTATCCAAATGCTAGACGAAGAGTGTTGGGAGAGAAATCAACTTTTCTCTCCACCATGACACCTCCTCAAAAAAGATCCCACCATTGTAGACAAAAATGAACCAATTGTTACTTTCCTACTAGTCATAGAAAACCCTCGTAAAGCAGATAAGGATAGGCAATAACGTCTCATTGCCCCACTTTACGATATAAGGGTACAATCTTGGCCAAATATAAAAATTCTCGATAAGGTAATATTGATTGACTCCCAAGTTAGGTCACCTGGAAGGAAATTTGTCATTGTTGAATTAAAATTAGAGACAACGTATATTGATTGAATAATAGTATTTGATTAAATATGATTGATTTGAAATTTACCTTTAAAAAAAATTGAATTGCCCCCAAATTAGCTCATTTGAGTGTGAATTTTTGAGAATTTGAGATAGTTTTGTGCTTGAAATAGATTGAAACCTATGATTTTGAGTGATAACTTCGTAAGATTGTAATGTTACTTTGTGATCACTTGAAGATAAAGTGGTAATGTGCAATGTGATTGTGCATGTTGTGTTGGAAGTTTGTTCGGTTTGCTCTACGAGAGGCGACATGATAACCCTGAGTGTTTTCCCCACTTTCGTTGAAGGGGTGGGAAGTTAATCGTCGAACTATGGGCCAAAAGAAAATTAACAGATTGTTTGGAGATGAATTGGAGAAGTATAGAATAATATATGTAAGGATGAAGGAAACATAAGTAAAGCATGTAACAAAGCCTATGTAGGTGTTATAATGAACATTCAATGCAGTAGATGTGGAAAATATGGTTATAATGCCACTGATGGTGCTAGAAACGGAGGAACGAGGCTCAAGATATGGGTTGAACAATGTCAGTGTACTAGTTGTCATGGGGTGAACTATAGTAACTTTAGGAATTGTGGTGGTGATAAAATTTACAATAAATAGTAAGTAGGAAAAGTGAATAGTAATTTCATTTGTAATTAGAATGGTGATTTGAGCTTTGGGTTATAATTATGCCGCGGGCGTGAGAGGTGATTTTGACTAAATTTGAGAGGGTTGTGAAGGCAATTTCGATGCAGACCACATATCAATTACTAAGTTTTGATTTTTACAGGTAGACTAGGTCTATATGTTTTTGACATTTTTAGCAATTTTAAATTTTTTTGAGAATATGGGAATTTCTATCCAAGACGGAGCCAGGTGGGACGGTTTTTTCCTTTGGATGGTACTATCTACTTTTAGGTGCTCCTGTTTAAGTATTGTCCGTTAGTGTCTAGGATTTCAGATGGTTCTGTCCCGAAGCTTAATTTTTTCTTAGATCGACTTTTGATATACTGTTGCTTAGTTGAGACACTAATTTGTGTCATTGTTGCTTGTTTGCATTTTTGCAGGGCTAGTAGCAAGTATGGTGGTCTAGAGTGAGTTGGAGTGGAAAAGAAGTGTGGAAACTTGTTCAAGCTTATGAACATTGTTGATAGGTGTAATTAAGTAGGTGTAAAGTGTTTTCAAGCTTTGAAGCAATTGTATATAGCTTTTGATGATGAAATGCAAGATTTTGGCTTTGAGAAAAAGTGAAAAATTGGGATGGATTTTGAATGTTGTTGGTAAATTATTGTTCTAACTTTTGAACGTTGTAGTTTTTCAAAAGCCTCTGCATCATTTGGTATCAGATCTGAGGATAAAATGCAAGAAATAGAGAAGTTGATGAAGAAGATGAGAGAGGAAAAAGATAGGAAGATAAAAGAAAAAAAAGAGAGAGAGATGACAAAGAAGCAAGAGTTTTGGGTTGAACAAGAGATTAAGAAACATAGGAGATAAGTGGAGAAGTTAGGAGAGTTGATAGAGGTTTCAAACATGATGAGAAAGAACAATATAGGCAGTTTTGAGATGAAAAGAAGTGTTAAATGGCCCATAAAACTACTAATTAGGAAGAGACAAAAGGAGCAACTGAGAAAGATGATAACAAGGGAAGAAAAAGAGTTGAAGAAGATAGAGAGAATGATGAGAAAACAAGAGCAAGAAGTGGTCAATCAAATTGTACATGAAGAAACTCAAAATTTAAATGAAGAAGAGGTGATCGCAAGCTTCTTATTTTCTCTTGAAGAAGTAGAGCAACAGAGTAAAGAAGGCAAAGAGCTCATTGATGGAGCTTCTCAAGGGGCTCAAAGGCCTTCAAGTTTTAAATCTGATAGCTTCTTTAAATGTGTGAATGTAAGTAAACAAAGTGAAGAAGAAAATGCAAAAAATAATTCCTTGAATGAAGAAATAGAGAACAAAAGTGAAGAAAATCAAAAAGAAGTTTGTGAGAAAGTGCAAGCTCACTGTGGATCAATTAAGAATGAAAGTATAATTGTTAGTGTGATGAGAGGATCATTGAGAGCTATTATAAGCATGTGGAGATGGTTAAGTGGAGAAGATGAGGTCAAAGCTAAAGCAAGTGCTAGAGAAACAATGAAAAATGAAGAAAACAATGAAGAGGAAAGTGTGATGAAGCTTCAAGGTGAAGAAAATAAGAAAGAACACGATGAACTACAACAAGATATAGTTCTCTTAGCAGAGGTAGAGCAGCAATTGGATGATGAAAACAAGTTGGTGAAGAGAGAAGACAAGAAAAATACTAGTAGTCCTTTATTTTTGCAACTACGATGGCTTTTAGCTTTGTTTGTGCAGGTATAAACCAAGATGTGAATGAGACAAGTGAAGAGAAGCATGTCATGAATGAAGAAAGCTAAGTGAAACATGAAAAAGAAGACAAAGATGAAGAAAGAGAAATAATGAAGCAAGAAGATGACAAAACAAGCAAGCAAAGAGAAGGCAAAGGAAAACTAAATAAGATGCAGATGAGCTCAAGAGATGCAACAAAGGAATAAATTTAAAGAGGCAAAAGAATTGGAAGAAGAGAAAGAAAACCAAATTGAGCTCAAATCTCTCCTCTTGGGGAGTATGATGCAAGAGCATCATTGTAGATAGTCAATTTAAGATGTGCTTTAGTTTCCTAGGTGTGTGTGGAGTTCATTTGGAGGTTTTGTAATGTATTTAGTCCATTTGGACTCATCTTGTGTGTAATAAGAGGTTTCCCTCCAAAAACTCGAGTTTAAATTTTCAAATTCTCTTGGTAGTGGTTCTTAAGCCTAGGTGTTAGAAAATTATGCTATATAGTGTTAGTAGGGTCTTGAGATCTATTTCCTACCATATCATGATCTAATCAACCTACCTAAGTCCTAACTCAACATGAGTGGTCATCCCATGAGTTAGTGAAGAGAGTTACAACTCTAAGTAACTCATCTTCTTTATGATTGTAAGATATATATTCAAATGCTAGAGGATGGTTGTGAGAATATAAAGAGTGGAGAAGGTGGAAAGGGCTCAGGAAGAGACTCAATAATCTCAAGGATCTATGTGACTCTGATTCAATTAATGATAAATAAGCTTCTTGAGCATATTTTGATGTTTTATGAATCACGTGTTACCTTGTGATTATTATGGTCTCTAAATGATTGTTGGATATTATTCTTCTGTGATGAATACTTGTGCATGGTTATAAGGTCACAAGAAAGAGTTGAACAAGAACTTTAAGGCATCATAGAGCCTAAGAGTAAAAGGATTTACTGACAGAGAATATGGAGGTGAGAGAGTTGTGTCCACAAGTCAAAGAATCAATGTATGCTTGATCTTGTAGTATAAGACATCTAAGTCATCCATGATAGGGTATGAGGGTGTGGAAATAATTTAAGACAAGAAAAAGGCTATGGCTTATCAAGGGCTAGTGGTAAGGATCAATATTTTTGTATGTGAATTATAATAAGTGTTTTGATTATGGAAACTTAGTTACAATCCTCAATAAAGGGATTAGTGAACATGTAAATTGGTTTATGAATATTAGTGGCAAGATTATAGGTTGAAAGAGGAGATTCAAGGACATGAGCATTAGAGGCGAGCATTAAATCATTATCCTTTGATAAATTGAGGTAAAATTTGAGACATCTTTATTTCTTAGTATGCTAAGACTCGGTTTGAGACACTTATTTACAAAATTATTAGATTGAACCAAACTATATAAAGGAAGAGATGAACCCTTTGAATTCTTTAAGATTTCTTAACAAAACTCAAGTATGAGATACCTATTTAGAGATAATTCAATGCATGACAAGGAGAATACGGATAGAAATATTTGTTAATCCAAGCATACTCTGTTTTGAGACAACACAATTGAGATAAATCATAGACACCAAATCCTTTAAGGGCAAGAAACCACAGTGGAAGGTGAAGTTAGAAGTAGTTTATAGGATCATGCAGCTATAAGGCCTGTAGAATGAGATTTAGGCTTGAAAATAAAAGAACTTAGAGTGACAGAGGTTTCACACAGTTTGATAATCTTGGAAGAAAATATCTGTGCTCCAAATATTTGTTCCATACTAAAAGAGCTTGTTGAAGTCTTAGTATTTGAGATAAGATCTAAGAGTACGAGAAAAGGGAACTCAGTAAAATAAGAGTGTGAAATCATAAAAGGAAACTATATGACAATTTAGTAGTAATCAAGACAGATTCTAAAGGTGAAAACCTATAGGAAACAATGACTCAACTTGTTGGGAGTAAGGATAAAGTGTTCTAGGATCTTGGGGAATGGAAGAGGTCATTCGATATGAGTTCAAGTTAAGTGATTAATGATTTTCCTGCGACACTCACCTTGAAAGTTGTATGGAGCTAAAAATATCCTTCAAGTGTTTTGAGGAAGTACTTGAAGGTAGAGCAAAAGAAAAACTTGAGGAATAAGTAGGTGTATAAAGGATAATGCAGGAAAGATTAGTAAGAAGCATTTAGGGGAAAACATGGTTTAAAGGAATAAAAATAGAGTTAGGGTTTTGTTAGTGAATTAAGGGAAGAACAAGGACTAAGGAAAGCAAGGTTGATTAGTAAGAAGCATTTAGGGGAAAACATGGTTTAAAGGAATAAAAATAGAGTTAGGGTTTTGTTAGTGAATTAAGGGAAGAACAAGGACTAAGGAAAGCAAGGTTGAACTTTATGTGAAAAATGTTGTCAAGAAGAAAGGTACACTGGGGATGGTGTAAATAAGAAAGTTAGAGGTGGACCCAAGGTGTTACCAAGTTTGGAGAAAGTAAGGAGCTTTAAAACCCTAAGGAGGTGCTTGAAACCCTAAGTAGCCTTAAGAGCTTCAAAAGCGTAAAAGTAGCAAGAAAGGAGATAACAATGTGTTAAGCTATTGGAAAGGTCTTGGACAAGTCTAATAAAGGTTAAGGAATAAGTTGGAGTGGTTGATATAGTTAGAATTCCACAAACCCTAGGTATAGACCTAGAAAGGAGAAGAGTTGAGTTTGAGGTGATAGAAAAAGACTTAGGCCATTAAAATTTGTAACGTGTTAAAAGCGGCAGAAGATTGGTGGCCATTTGATCTAACAAATTGATAATCATGAGATTAGGATATGGTGGTGGATTTGGGCTACTAGAGGAAGAAGCCTTGGTATTTTTGTTTTGCAAAGGATTTTTTCGATATTAGTTGGGAGTCACTCCATTTCAAGGAGGATTGTTATGATCAATGGGTTTTGAGTGACATTTCAAGACCATTCCTTCCATGGGATTGATAGCCTGATAAACATTGATTGATTGTCCCTCCTTATTGGGTGTGTAATATGCATTATTGTTGAGGTTTTTTATGATTTTTTTGAGATCAATTGTTTAATTTATGCATATTGCAATCAGTTTTTGTAGTATATAAGATGGGATCGACAATTTTAGAGCATAGAGGCAACTGATATCAGGAGGAGAGGAAGATACAGATGGAATTATCCCATGTAGAGGAAGATGTGAATTTATGAGAAATGGGAAGATTAATTGGGGTGTTATGGTTGTGATAGAGTAGCAAACAACTATTTCTAGGTCTATAATTCCATTAATGTTGTAAGTCACGTTATTATCTATATCTTTGAAGATGTTGTCAATGTGGTTAAGGTTGTTGAAAGTGTACCCCATAGTCCTTTTCCCCAAATGCTAAAGAGATCAGCCATGCAAAGATGCATCAAGGTCAATGGCGATCGAAAAGGGAAGGGTGGTAAAATAAGAAACCTAGTCAAAAGAAATAAATTGTGCAATTATCAACACAAATTTGATGGCATAAGAATAGAAAATTAGATACATATGCAGGATTGATAATGTAAGGGGGATTTACTAACGTAGGAAGTGAATACAAAAATCAAAATCTAATAAGGGAATGCCAACATACAATAAATCCTAAAATCATAGAATATAGAACCAAAAAGGTCCTAAAGATGAATAAGAGTTGTAGACACCTATAATTACGCCCAAGCAATTTAAATACTTAATTATCCCCTTTCTCGCAAATCAACGACATATCGTCAAAAGCACTCATTTTCCCTCATATCATCATTAATTAATTACACTAAGCTAATTAATTAAGTTGCCTATCTAACAAATACCCTAATTAACGACCTTCCGTTAATAAATCACCCCTTCTACCTAGACTAATTAATTATTATTAATTAATTAGCTTTCCCTTCCATTTAACCAATAAATCAATATTTAATTGATTTAATCCCCTTATAATAGCCTAAATCGCACTAATATTCCTCTAATTGGCTTCTATAAGCTTACACCTACCTATTAATTAATCACCTTTGATTAATTAAAATACCCCCAACTCCCATGACTTGCTAAACATGTATTAAACCCTTCTAAAGTAAGGTTACCTTTAATAAAGCAACCTTATCCATTCCTAATCATGTTTTACCTTTATCCCACATTCATGAGAATGTGTTGAATCCTTTATCCTTTGGGCTATATAAAGAGCCCTCCACCTACCTTTTTACTTACACCTAAACTTTCTAAGAGAGAAAATGCAAAGCATATAGCAAAGAGACTAAGAGCTTGCACCTTGCCCTTTTGAGAGTTCATCATCTTGAAGAGTTAAGCCTCTTTCTTAAAGTGCTTGGGTCATATGGGAGGTGTCAAAAGGGTCTTGTAGCCCAACTTTGATTAGCCCCCATTCCTAGGTTCTTGGAACATTAAGGACAACTATTTTGATAGCCATGGAGCTTACTTAGGTCCATTCATTTATTTGTTGTTAGAGAATAGAGGAGTTTAGATATTTAGCATTGTTAGTTTCAAAGTTTGTATTGATGAATGCTAGCATCTAACCCTTGTTTAATTCTTATCATGATGGTGTTTATGTTTTGTTTTAGCTAAATTGTAGAACTATTTTAGGTGGTAGTTCTTGTTTCATTTGATTTAGCATTAAGCAAAGTATACATGCACACATTTGGCACGCCCGGTGGGACATACTCCATTGTCCTTTGCACTTAATTTCAAGTTTTTGTAGTTAAGTTTTATTTTTGGTTACTAACCCTCTTTTACACATGTTGATCTAACTTGTTTTTCTTAACATGTTTTGTTGAGTTTGCATGTGTTGGGTCTTCCTTGTAGGTATAAAGGAGGTGAAGTGCTGTCAAAATTGGAATTGAGGGGAAAATTTCAAGATTTCTCCATGTTTTCATTTTTAGAGCTTACTTTTTTAACATTTTACATGCTAGTTTTGTCAATTTCTTGAAAATTTTCAATTCTTGAGCATGTAGGTTAGTGTTTGATAGTGCTGAGTCTTCTATTTACATATTAATGTGGTGGGTTGCTGTCAAAATTTAATCTTGGTGAGAAAATTTCAAGATTTCATCATGTTTTCATTTTTAGAGCTTACTTTTTCATCATTTTACATGCTAGTTTTGTCAATTTCTTGAAAATTTTCAATTCTTGAGCATATAGGTTAGTGTTTGATAGTGCTGAGTCTTCTATTTACATATTAATGTGGTGGGTTGCTGTCAAAATTTAAATCTTGGTGAGAAAATTTCAAGATTTCATCATGTTTTCATTTTTAGAGCTTACTTTTTCATCATTCTACATGCTAGTTTTGTCAATTTCTTGAAAATCTTAAATTCTTGAGCATGTATGTTAATGTTTGATAGCGTTGAGTCTTCTATTCATATATTAATGTGATGGGTTGTTGTCAAAATTGAATCTTGGTTGGAAAAATTTTTCCCATTTTGTAGATTAAGGGACGTTTTTTTTGACATTTTTTGAGTGCATGTCAAGTGCACACCCATGAGCATAAGAGCATATGCGTAACCCATCTTCCGAAGGCCATAACTTTTGCTCCCGAACTCGAAATGACTCCATTTTTTTTGCGTTGGAAAGGTATTGAAGTTAAATATGCAATGAAAACATAAATTTGGGATTTATACTTATAGAAGTTGCAGGTTTTTCTGTTATTTTAAAACTGGTCATTTTCTAACATGTCTAATGTTTTGATGAATGTTGTATTTCCATGCTTACTCGATTTAGACCAAAGCGTGTGTATGCTCTTCTCTTGCACCTTTTGGTGATCTTGAGAATCAAAAACAACTTTGATCTCTATCTTGTTAACATTGGGATTAAACTTGGAAACTTGATTATTCATTTTGCTTAAGGGAATGAACCTTTTACAAAGTATTTTTCAATGGTCCTTTGATTTGAAGTTTTCCATTTCTATATAGTTGGGATAAAGTTTGTGTATGCTCTTCTCTTGCACCTTAGGGTGATCTTGAGAATCAAAAGCAACTTTAGTCTTCATTTTATAACATTTGGTAAATTGGAAACTTCATCTTTCACTTTTGGTTTAAAGGAATGAACATTTATCAAGAATTTTGTATGGTTCATTGATTGAAAAGATTTTCTTTACTTTTTAGTTGGATTATTTGTTGTGTATGCTCTTCTCTTGCATCCTTGGATGATCTTGAGAATCAAAAGTAACTCTTAATCCTCTTTTAAATAATGTGATTTTCTTGGAGAACTACTAACGCTTAAGTGCAGGACCTAAAAACGCTTGTCAAAGAAAGGAGGAATCAAAACGAAATCAAAAACTACTAATACAGTTGTTATACAGGTTGCCAAAAGGTGTTCAATCAAACCACACCTAATTAAACAAGATAAAAAGAACAACATATTCAAAACACTGTATTGCAGGTTTCGGAAAAGGGTACGTCCCTCTCCGCTCAACTGGAACATAACCCCTTTGGCATAACACCTTAAGCTACAACAATGGGGGTGGTTCCAGGAACCCCAAAGTAGTCCACGCAAGAGGGAACCTTGTGGACGAAACGGGAAGTGCTCCGCACTACCTACTTGACTAGTGTTTCCTTTGTGAGATAGCATTACAAGTTGTCTGTTGTGGCGACCCCAGTGATAGTACACGTAGACGCACTAGTTGCCTACTGTTCTTGAAGGGGGTAAAGTAAAGCCGAGATACTCCCAAACTAGTCAGTGTGACTTTTTGGGTAAATCACGCTCGCTCGTGGCAACTTTGTAACACCTAGGGCGAGAGAACCACCTAGGAGAATATACTTTGGCCAGGATCCCACTTTGACCATTTTAAAACAGTGTTGAGTTGTGAACCTTCTTTTTGAGAAACGTGTGACGTATTACTTTCACCTAGTTTTTACTTGCCTTAGGGCGAGGTGAAACTCTGCCGAAGTGAGGCTAGCATTTTTTGTCATTTTTTCTTGATTTATTTCCTTCATATTATTTTGACACTTTGTTGATCAAAAGAGGTGTGATTACCTTTGTGTTGCCATTCGACTGTTTCTCTCACTTTTATGTCCGTTTACGCCCATCCATGTTTGCGGCTGGGTTAGTTAAACGTCTAAAGTGAGTGGAGGTGTTTTCACGTCATTTGGTAGCCATTGTGATCTTGATACCCACGTCAAGATCGTCATTGTAGTTAGGCGTGGTTCATCACTGCGGACTTCCATAGAGGAGTTAGCTTGTTTGTCTCGTATCATTACAATTTCGATATTTACGTCTTGTTTCTTGTAAACTCGACATAAATACCTATATTGTACGGTTACGCTGCACACATTCTTAACTATTCCTAGCTATACTTTGAGCATTTTTTTTGTTTGGTTTTATTATTACCTCGATTTCAAAAGGTGCTAGGCACTACCATTTGTGCATGTTATATCAATAACAACTCGATATCAATACTTCACTTTCTTGCAAAGTGGGTTAACATATCTTGGTGATATTGTTGTGTCATTCACAAATCGTAATTGACACTTTTTGAGATATAGGTCTTAATCAGACTTGAGCTTGCTCATCGTATATCTTGATTGGGAGATCGCATTTAACTTCATGTATTTACTTACGTCTTGTTCATTCCTTTGAACTTGGCATAAGTGGAGACATCTTGTTAATCATCTGGCGTCACAAATTACTTTAAAACATAGTCTAGGAGGTACTTCATTTGATTAAGTTTTGATACCAAATGATTGTTTCATTGGTGACTTTATCATTCTATCACATTGGTATTCTCACACTGTTAATTTACTCTTAACACGTACATCTTGTGTTTCACTTAGGGGTAGTCATTGAATTTTGAACAAATCTACAACTTACCTTAGTGAAACTTATCACGAAAACATGGCTCCCAAGACGCGTCTAGGTTTAAAGAAACAAACATATGAGGAACAACAGGCGCAAGCTTGGGAAACCTCTAACAAACAAGGGTCAAACCCATTTATCGGACACGATCTAGGACCACTATTTTCTGCAGAAAAGGAAATAGAAGAAATGGTCGACCATAGTGGAAACGAATTAGAATCACCACACGCAGACTTTGATTTTGACCCCACTCTACTAGATGAGTTTCTCCTTAGAAATAAAGATAGAGTTTTGGCACGGGTCATGGAATTAGGGGCCAAATTGCCCACCGAAAATGAACCAATATTACCTACAAATGACACTACTAAGGAAGAACGCCCCCTTATCAATATGGAAGATATTTTAATAGGTGGGCATGCTTCCACTTCTTACGCAGAAAATGATAAAGTGGTAGGGCATAGAATACCCCTCATCAAAGTGCCACGAAGAAACAAGATAGAACATGAGACAGGGGAAGAACCTCCACAATACGAAGAGGAAGAACCTTTAGAAGAAGAAGACACAAACCAAGTCACAATCCAACAACAACTCAGTAACCTAAGCCGACAACTAGCTTTGCTTACTTTCCAGGTACAGAAAGACACAAACAAGAATGTTCAAAAGTCAAAGCCTAAGTTTAGGATCCACGAACTCCATCGAGAAAACCAAGGAGAAGAAGACACAGGGTATCATCGTGTACACATCCCCGCTTCTCCCACTAAAGAACAATTGCTCGCACAAGAAGTGCAATCTATGAAAGCAACACTTGCGAGCATACAAGAAAGCAATATAGGGAGTATTAGGAAATACCAATACGAAGAACTATGCCCCTATCCTTTTGACAAGACAATGACCCTTCAACCCTTTCCAAAGAAATTTGATATGCCAAAGTTTGAAAAATACAAAGGAAAGGGAGACCCAAGGGATCATGTTAAAGATTTCTACATGGCATGTCAAGAGGTGTCTTATAGTGATAATTACCTCATCAGACTTTTTCCTAAGAGTCTCGGAGGTCAAGCATTGGAATGGTTTACGCGCTTACCACGAGGATCAATTTTCACCTGGCCAGAATTGGCGGAAAGATTCGTGCGTCATTTCTCATATAACATAGAGAGTGACGTCACCATGGCAGACTTGTGCGGCACAAAACAACGCCCAAATGAGACCTTCGCTAGCTTCCTCCAACGATGGAGAGGGATAGCTAGTCGCTTCCCTTGCGCTTTCCCTGAGAAGCAGCTGGTCAGTATTTTCATCCCTAATCTCAACCCAGATATAGCTTTCCACCTCCAAATGCATTGTGTCCGCACCTTTGAGGAGGTTATCGAGAAAGGGATTCAAATAGAAAAGGCTCTCATTGCCAAAGGCACCCTCAAAACCCAATCTAAAGACAACCAAAGTGTCAAACCTACTGAAAAGTTGAAGATCTTTAACAAAAACAAAAACATGGTGGGAGACGGAATCACTGATTCCAAACGTGTTCGAATAGTCCAAACCAGTCAACCTTTTAAACTGACCAAGGGCCCAATTCAACCACCACCAAAGCGACGAACATTCACCTCCCTCAATGAGCCGTTGTCCGTCATACTAAAACAGTTGGATGCGGCCCACATGATGACCTATCCTACAACGCAACCGTTTGATGACAACGCTCCTAAACCTTCATGGTATAAGGAGCATGAATACTGCGAAATGCATCGCGTTAAAGGTCATAAAACAGACAAATGTTTGCGACTTCGCCACTATATTCAAGACCTCATTGACAACGGGGAGATAGAGGTGGATAACCCTAGCCACATGCAAACACCTAACGAGAAAATGGGGATTTATAAGGAACCATTCCCCAAGCATGATAAGTCAGAAAAGGCAAAACCGGATCGGGGAGAGTCATCCCAAACCTATAAAGCCACGAATTACTTGTATACCAAGAGAGATAACAATCATTACGATTCACTTATCGGATGTATTCGCTCCCCTGCTGACCGTGTCAATACCATCCGGATCAAGGGAAAGGACTACGCTGCGGTAACAAGGCGTGCCCGCCTCGTGATTCCAGAACCCTCTCTGTTGACCCCGCAAACTGGTAAATATAACCTTTTAGAACAACTTGAGAAGACACCTGCTAAGATCTCGATCTTAGATCTTCTCAAGATATCCAATGTGCATAAGGACATTTTGTATCAAACTCTTCAGGGGTCGGGAGTGCCTTTAGAAGTCGATCCTGCATACCTTCAAGCCACGGTGGCAAATATTACACCCAGTGAGCATCTCACTTTCAACCATAGGGAGGTCCCTACTGAGAATCCTACACATAATCTTCCCTTATACATTGAGGTAGTTGTCACCCGCAGGAAAATCAAACGGGTGCTTGTGGACAATGGATCAGGATTGAATATCTGCACGCTTAAGTTGGTCAAACAATTGGGACATACAGAGGTAGATCTTGAGTCCCATATCATCACTATCACCGCATACGACAACGCGGAAAGAGAGTCAGCAGGCACCATTACGCTGCCCATGGAGGTGGGCCCCACTTGCCATCAGACAAAGTTTCACGTCTTAGACTTGGAACTTCCATATAATATGCTTCTAGGCCGACCATGGATCCATGCCATGCAAGCCGTGCCATCAACATTTCATCAATGCATCAAGCTGAAGCATGAGGGACATACGGTAACAATACCAGGAGACTCAGAGCCCTTTGCTCATTGTAGAGCTCTTAATAGCTTTGCACGAAATGGTACATACGCATGTCCCTCCGCGGATATGGCCATTCCTTTTCAGTCTGAGGCTATGGAATCTTGGCTAGATTCAGATTCTCTTAGTTCTTGCACTCATGGGACATCCACTTCCACATCTCCATTTGATTCATGGGAGATGAAAATTATGGAATATGGTTGTGGGGAGTATAATATACAACAAGCGCTCTTGGTTTCTGACCTCTCCTTATCGCCCAAGACTAGAGGTCGACCCAACTACCGCTTCAGGAGACCTAGAGAGGAACACACTATTGGGTCGTTCCTACCTGGAGGCTTGTTAGCTGAGGAAAAATTACTTGATCCACCTACTACTTGGGTCCCTGAGGACACTCAGCCATCTTGTTATCAAACCCCAGAATATGAAAAATCTAGCAGAATGATGTACTCCATGAGTTACAAAGGCCTAGGATGTGGGAGGAATGAACAAGGACAAAGAGAACCAGTCCCTCTTCCACATTTCAAAACAGAAAGATATGGCATTGGGATTCACCCTTATGGAGCACACCCCAACGATCGAGATGCGACTTGTTCTGAGCATGAGGATAGCTCCGATTATCTAGACAGTGATATGGATTCCTGTTGTAGCCAATATGAGGATCTGGCCTCCATGAACCTTTTCATGAATAACGTTGTCCTAACCATCACCCCCACTGAACCAACCCTTGACCTTGTATACCCCTCCCTTGTTGAATGGGACCAACAACGTCACGTGCCACTAGATTTATTTGAGAACGATGAGGCTATTGCAGAGTTCATGGGCATAAGGGATACAATTCCCATTGGAGATCACAAGAAGGGTTTCTTTATCGACTTAGACACCTGCGCCTACTTCGGCGAGGAGGCTGAACTTCGTGGTCAGCAAAATTTAAAGAAAAGCGAGGGCAAGAGTTCTAAAGAAAAGCCTCGGCAAAAATCGAAGTCCAAGTCACACAGTGAAAACCTCTTTGAGGCATTGGCTGACAAACAAATAAGAAAATCAAAGGACAAACAAAGTGACCACGCCAAGGATGAAAATCTCGTAGAGACATCCTTGGATGAAGATCTCAACCTACCTCCCGATCCTACGCGTATGGAGGATTTATCAAAATTGTTAGTTGAAGAAACCATTGATGTCAATATTGGTACCGAAGAAGATCCCAAGATAGTAAAATTGGGAGCATCACTCTCAGCCAGAGAACAAAAGACGTTCACTTTGCTACTGCGAGACTTTATTGATGTGTTCGCATGGTCTTACAAAGACATGCCCGGCTTAGATCCAACTTTGGTCGTGCATAACCTGGTTGTGCACGCAGACGCTAAGCCTATCAAACAAAAGCTTTGAAAGATGCACCCAAGAGTGGCCTTGTTAGTTAAAGAAGAATTGGAAAGGTTGCTTGCAGCAGGATTCATCAGGCCAATTGATTATTCTGAATGGATATCAAACATTGTTCCTGTCCAGAAGAAACCTATTGGTATCCGAATTTGCACAGATTTTAGGGACATCAATAAAGCTTGCCCTAAAGATGACTTTCCGTTGCCCAACATTGACATGATTGTTGACTCAACCGCAGGGTACGAAATGCTATCACTTATGGATGGCTTTTCGGGTTATAATCAAATTAAGATCGCTGAGGAAGACCAACACAAAACAGCTTTCACAACTCCTTGGGGCACCTTCTGTTATCAGGTGATGCCATTTGGCCTTAAGAATGTGGGAGCAACTTATCAGCGGGCCATGACAGTAATATTTCACGATATGATTCATGACATCATGGAAGACTACGTAGACGACATCCTGGGAAAGTCCAAAACAAGAGAGGATCATCCTATCATTTTGCGGCGTATCTTTGAACGCCTGCGTGAATACAAAGTCAGGCTAAATCCAAAGAAGTGTGTCTTCGGTGTGCTATCTGGGAAACTATTAGGCTTCATCGTGTCAAGACGAGGTATTGAGGTAGACCCTGCTAAAGTGTCTGCCATCACAGAAATGCCTCCACCTGAGAATATCAAGCAACTGCGTAGCTTGCAAGGGAAAATTCAAGCCATTCACCGCTTTATCTCCCAGCTTGCAGATAAATGTCACTCATTCACTCATTTTCTTAAGAAGGACATCACTTTCATCTGGGGACCTGAGCAACAACAAGCCTTTGCTTTGCTTAAACAGTACCTGGCTAATCCACCTGTCCTCATGCCTCCCACTCCGGGAGAACCACTTTTGCTCTATATTTCCGCTACGCAATACGCTATTGGTGCACTGCTCGCCCAATATGACCTTAGCCATAAAGAGAAAGTAGTGTACTATCTGAGTCGCACCCTCATCACCTATGAACGTAATTATCCTCAGATTGAAAAGGCTTGCTTGGCCGTTGTTTTTACCTTTCAGAAACTTCGCCATTACCTGCTAAATACTAAGACCAAGCTCATATCCAAGGTCGACCCACTCAAGTATTTGTTGTCCAAACCCGCCCTCACAGGTAGAATGGCTAATTGGATCATTCTACTCAGTGAGTTTGATATAGAATTTGTCCATCAAAAATCAATTAAAGGACAAGTACTTGCTGACCAGCTAGCGGAAGCACCTTTGCAAAGCACAGAACCTTTGAGTCTGGATCTGCCAGATGCATCTTTGCTCTACATTGAAGAATCTGTCGTATGGCAGATACATTTTGATGGATCTTTTACGTTTCATGGTTCAGGTGCAGGAGTGGTCCTTATTACTCCTTCGGGTGATCCTATACCACAGGCTTTCCGCCTGGCCTTCCCTTGCACGAACAACATTGCGGAATATGAAGCACTCATTGCAGGGATGAAGCTAGCCATCAAGTGGAATATTCAACATGTTAAGGTTGTAGGTGATTCACAGCTAATCATCAAATAGGTTAATGATGAGTATAAAGTTAAGGATGACAAGCTCATACCTTACAAGAAGTTGGTGGAAACTCTAAAGGAGTATTTTGTGCGCATTACCTTTGAGCAGATCCCAAGAGCACAGAACAGATCGGTAGATGCTATGGCAACGGTGGGATCTATGCTTCGTATTCCGCCAGGGAACAATGATATGCCATTTTTCGTAGAAAATCTACACCAGCCCGCGTATGACATACCGGAATCTTGCCTGGCTTGTGAGGTTGTTGGTCCCCATTCCCCATGGTACGAACCCATTTTCACCTATCTTAAGGATGGTACTTTCCCTCCTAATATCTCCCATTCTGAAAAGCAAAGATTGATTCACCAAATAGCTCGTTACACCCTTTTAGGAGGTACACTTTATCGTCGTGGCTACGATGGGAATCTGTTACGTTGTCTGGATGTGACGGAGTCAATCCAGGCAATTAAAGAAGTACACGAAGGAGTATGCGGAGCACATACAAATGGAATGGTCTTGGCTAAGAAACTGTTAAGAGTAGGTTACTATTGGCCCACCATGGAAACTGATTGTTGTAATTATGTTAGAAAATGTGTGCTTTGCCAAAAGTATGGAAATTTCATCCATGCTCCATCGCAACCATTGCAACCAATCACTACCCCGTGGCCATTCTCCAAGTGGGGACTTGATCTAATAGGGAAGCTTACTCCTACCTCATCTGATGGTCATACACATATCATCACAGCTACAGAATACTTTACAAAATGGGTGGAGGTTGTCCCTTTAACCTATGTCACAGGAGCACAGATTTCTAAATTCCTCATGAATCACATTATTTGCCGATATGGTATCCCTGCAGCCATTGTCACAGATAATGGGAAGTCATTTAAGAACAAAATTGTGAAAGGTCTTTGCCAACGGTTCCAAATCAGATTGAAATGGTCCACGCCATATTACCCTCAGGGTAATGGACAAGCTGAGGCAACAAACAAGACTTTGGTAAGGATAATGGAGAAGATGGTTAGCAAAACCGGTCGAAACTGGCACCTACAAATCCACCCAGCCCTCTGGGCCTACCGAACATCAATTCGCACTCCTACGGGTGCCACGCCATATTCCCTAGTGTTCGGGACAGAATCTATCATCCCTTTAGAGATTGAACTCCCATCCCTGTGAATTTCTCTTCGGGACTATTTGGATAAGGATGAAGATTATCGAGTGGCAAGATTGGCTGAGTTAGAGCTCCTGGATGAGAGGCGCATTCGTGCTCTTAATCACCTGAAGGTATATCAACACAGAATCTCCCGCAACTACAACAAGAGAATCATCCCTCGCCAGTTTGAGGTGGGTGATTTAGTTATGAAGGAGAACCAGTTCAACACCAGAGCAGAGCGAGAAAAGAAAGGGAAGTTCGAACCACACTGGTTAGGACCCTATGTCATAGTTGCCAAGTATGGCACAGGGGCATACAAGTTGGCTCACCCCAATGGTGATGAGCTCCGAGAGCCCATGAATGCCATGCATCTTAAGAGGTTTTATGCCTAAACATGGCACAAGAAAGTCATAAAAATCACAAAAAAAAAAAATCAGAAAAAGAAAAAGAGAAAACAGGTCGTCCACTAGTGAAAACCACGCAATTGTGGTACTTTGGACAAGTCCTTGGGTGAAAACCGGTTTCCGGCACCTCAGGAGGATTCGTTGTTCACAAGCATTCTGTATTAGAAGGGTAGTTGTCTTTATCCTGGACCTGGTTCTACCTTCGAGTTTCCTTGTGCACACCATCTAGTCCAGCCTTGATCCGGCTTTGCCTTCTTCTATTCGTCTGTAAGGTACGTGGTCTTTCGTTATTTCCCATCTTATGCTGGGGGCAACTCAACGACTTCACCTTCTTGTTCATAAGCGCGTGGCTTCTGCCCTTGTATATTCCCCACCTAACGCTGGGGGCATCCATGCTTTCTTGGTTACCTGCACATAGCTTTGGAAAACTGTTTAAAAACACAAAAACAATAGAAAATTGTTTCAGAAAACACAAAAACAATAGAAAATTGAAAACACAAAAACAATAGAAAATTGTTTCGAGAAAACACAAAAACAATAGAACATTGTTTTGAGAAAACACAAAAACAATAGAAAATTGTTTCAGAAAACACAAAAAAATAGAAAATTGTTGGTTAGAAAACACAAAAACAATTGAAAATTGTTGGTCAGAAAACACAAAAACAATAGAAAATTGTTTCACAAAACACAAAAACAATAGAAAATTGTTTCAGAAAACACAAAAACAATAGAAAATTGTTTCGAGAGAAAACACAAAAACAATAGAACATTGTTTTGAGAAAACAAAAACAAAAATAGAAAATTGTTTCACAAAACACAAAAACAATAGAAAATTGTTTTCAGAAAACACAAAAACAATAGAAAATTGTTTATAGAAAAAACACAAAAACAATAGAACATTGTTTCGAGAAAAAACAAAAAATATATATATATATATATATATATATCAAAAAAATCTAAAAACAAGGCAAAATTTTTCAAAAAATTCCTAAAAAGTAAAACACCCTACAAAATGGTAACTTGCTTCTTACGGCTGAAACTTGTGTCTTGCGCATGGTATTTTCTCCATATCCTGTTGGTTTGTCTCACATCTTCCCCGATTAATACGACTTGCGGATCACTGGATTCACAACCATTCACAAAAGCTAGCTGCTTGCTTCGTCTGTACTCTGGGGCACTTTTGGTTGCCTGGTGCTGTTTCGTTGCGCACAAATGCTTTTCATGGACCCGTGTCCATTTTCATTTCCCCTTGCATGTATCCTTGCTTGGGGCATCATTTTTAACCCTTTTCGTCAATCACGAACTTGTGGATCTCTTCAGCACTGATAACAAAACATTTGTACAACTGTCTTGACCGTTGTTGGGTTGGATATGTGCGTTCGTACTTGTTTTCCCTGTTATATGAGCTTGTTTCCTTCTCGTATTGCATTGCATTATTGTATGTTGCGTGGAGTTGGTACTTTCAGCAATGGACAATTGTTCGTAGTATGGCTTTTCATGTCATTCTACCTTTGTCGTATGCTTATATTTTTCATAAGGACCGATGATGTAGTTCCTATGGCAATATGATGACATCAAATTTGTTCCAAACAAATAAGCAGCTAGAGGTTAAGCTCTTTTCTCCCCTCATCCATATTTCTTCTACACCACTTCCCTTTCACCCCTAATTCTCCCTCTCCTCGGGGCATCCTGCCTCGTCCCCATTCTTCTACCTACTTCTCATGTTTTTCGATCGTCGATCGGCTTCCTTCATCACCCCATCGACACTCGAGGGGGCATCTCTCCCTCCTACTAATTTTTCTTCTATCCCTTCAAAATCTCTTCTGTCTACTATCTTTGAAGTGGCATCACTTACGCCACCCCAAAGAGGGGCAAATGTAGACACCTATAATTACGCCCAAGCAATTTAAATACTTAAATTGCGCTAATTATCCCCTTTCTCACAAATCAACGACATATCATCAAAAGCACTCATTTTCCCTCATATCATCATTAATTAATTACACTAAGCTAATTAATTAAGTTTCCTATCCAACAAATACCCTAATTAACGACCTTCCGTTAATAAATCACCCCTTCTACCTAGACTAATTAATTATTATTAATTAATTAGCTTTCCCTTCCATTTAACCAATAAATCAATATTTAATTGATTTAATCCCCTTATAATAGCCTAAATCGCACTAATATTCCTCTAATTGGCTTCTATAAGCTTACACCTACCTATTAATTAATCACCTTTGATTAATTAAAATACCCCCAACTCCCATGACTTGCTAAACATGTATTAAACCCTTCTAAAGTAAGGTTACCTTTAATAAAGCAACCTTATCCATTCCTAATCATGTTTTACCTTTATCCCACATTCATGAGAATGTGTTGAATCCTTTATCCTTTGGGCTATATAAAGAGCCCTCCACCTACCTTTTTACTTACACCTAAACTTTCTAAGAGAGCAAATGCAAAGCATATAGCAAAGAGACTAAGAGCTTGCACCTTGCCCTTTTGAGAGTTCATCATCTTGAAGAGTTAAGCCTCTTTCTTAAAGTGCTTGGGTCATATGGGAGGTGTCAAAAGGGTCTTGTAGCCCAACTTTGATTAGCCCCCATTCCTAGGTTCTTGGAACATTAAGGACAACTATTTTGATAGCCATGGAGCTTACTTAGGTCCATTCATTTATTTGTTGTTAGAGAATAGAGGAGTTTAGATATTTAGCATTGTTAGTTTCAAAGTTTGTATTGATGAATGCTAGCATCTAACCCTTGTTTAATTCTTATCATGATGGTGTTTATGCTTTGTTTTAGCTAAATTGTAGAACTATTTTAGGTGGTAGTTCTTGTTTCATTTGATTTAGCATTAAGCAAAGTATACATGCACACAAGTGACCATTGACAAATTACAAAAGGACCCTTTATAGAGAAAAAAGTGATTATAATGAAACTAATAGAGATGTCTTATAATATTAATGTGTGGAATAAAAAATCAAGGATTTTACAAAAAAAAATTATATATTTATAATTATGCATGTATTACTAAAAATAATAACTTTTGAATTTTTTAAAATTGTGCTAAAAAATTATTGCAATAAAAGAATTTTTCATTTAATTTATAAATATTAAAAAAGGCCTCCAAATCAAAATTAACCACAGCCAAAAATTCAGAATAGGAACTGAGAGGTCCATATCAAAACAATAACTTTGGTCCCAATCGTGGCTACCATAATAACTTAGGAAACTCCCCGGCAAGTTGTAGATTAGCCAAACCATCATCCACATAACTATGATCCCAATTTATTCCATCTACTCCACAGGGTAAGGGGTCATGATAACACTACCTAAAGGGAATATAGTAAGCTTATCCAATGCCGTCCTATAAAACCAAAGAGATGCCTTTAATGAATAGTTTCTAGCGGCAATGAACCTTAATAGTCAACCCATAGCTCATTTAGGCCATGTTGCACCCTAAAATAACCACTTGGGAATTTATCAAAACCCTTTCCCAAAATATTAGCAAAATTCCCTTCCGAATAACATACAACCAAGTAACATGCAACAACAACAAAGACAACTACCTCCACCATAGCAAAAACAACAACAAATAACCTCAGTGTTACACCCTTAATCATATATAGTGTAGTCAGATAGAGATGTCTGACATGTGACACACATTCCCTCAGTTATTAATATGTTCTTATCATTTTATATTTCATTAATATCATTAGTAGGTCTTCCTTAGTGGTGGTACATAGTCATACGAAGGGTATATATATGGAGACAAGTACTGTGTATAGTTAAGCTTATATTAAACACTTAAGTCTTATTGTATGGTTTGGAGGTTTCCCCCTCAAAGTGGATAAGACTATTAAACTTTCACATTGAGATAATTTATCTACATTTTTATGTACTTTGGTTTTGTATTGTTTTTGATGTTCTAATTTATCTAAGTAATTCCATTCCAAGTGGTATCAAGAGCTGTGATGTGGGCTAAAATTAGGGCAATAAAACCCCTAATTATGTGTTTCCACTATATCTTGCAAACTAGATTGAATTTGTAAAATATAGTTTTCAAACTAGAGTTGCGAATCATTCCAAGTAAGGTTCCCTAAAAATTTCATACTTTTTTGTTTTATTTTACAAAATTTATTGCAAAATTAGTGTTTTTCATAAATTCTCTCCCTAAGCTATGCAAATTGTGGAATTTTTTCAAGTTATTTACATTTTCTAAAAGAAGGATAAAAAATTAATTAGAGTTTTTTCTTTAAGTTTGTATATATTTGGCTAAAATATCCTATAGAACTCCCAAAACCTACAATTTGACCTTGATCCCTATGTCTTACTAAGTTTGGTGCATCATGGACAGGGGCCTTTAACAAGAGGAAAAAATAATCCCTTAACTCCAGGTAAAAATACATAAAAGGATGAGATAATATTAAGGATTTTGAGTCATAAGGGGTAACTACATATTCTCTCAAGGTTAGGATTTACTTCGACAAACCATAAGGTAAGCCAACTTGAGTTTGAATTGCAAAACCTCGAGTCTAGGGTGGCTTACAAAGAATATGTTGAGATGTATTAAAACAGCGATTGGAAGATTTCATGCAGAAATTTAGTACACATATAATGGGAAATCATAATTTTATCAATCAAGGTGGATCTTTAGGTCAAAGATAATAGACAAACAATCTAAGATGGATCTTTAAGCATTGTCTTATCCAAATACAAACACTCTACATGCCTGTAACATGTTTCTGAAAGTGGAGATGTGTAAGTTTGATGGAAAGGATACTACTCAATTGGTTTAACAAAATGGATAATTTATTTTATCCACATCATATTCCATCGAGGACAAAGGGTGGCTATGGACATATTTATATCTCAAACTTGACCAATTCGTCTAATATCAATGGTTATGTGCTTAGAGGAAAAAGAGTGGTCTTCATGTTACCATATGGGTAAGTATTCACCAAAGAGATTCAATTACACTATAGTTATAGTGTGTTAGAGAATTAATTTAGCCAATCAGGAAAGATACGATATACATGATCCGTTAAGGATTACATTCAAAAATTTCCAAAAACCTTTCCTTGTGGGTAGTAAAATATTACTGAAGAGAATTTGAATGCCCTATTTCTTGGGGATATTAAGGATCAAGTTAAGCATGAGGTACACATATTTAATCCTCATAAGGTATTCTTATTATTTGATAATGGCAATGTTGGGCAGAGTAAAAATTGGTGTCAAGCAGGTGAATTTTTTTTCACTAATATCATGAGATCACAACACCTTTCCTTCAACACTCCCCTTGGTTAGTTAAATTGACACCTCAAAAAATTGAAGAAAAGAGAGGAAAATGGTCATGTTTTAATCGTGACAATAAATATGGACTAGGATATAAATGTGATGAAAAGAAGTTGTTCTACCTTTATGGTTCTAGTGAAAATGAAGAGAAGAAAGAAGATGAAGAGTCAGAGGTCATGGTCTGATCCAAAGGAGTCAGGATATCCCTCAACCAATGATCTCATTCCATGAAATTTTCGGTATTAACAAACCCTCAAACCCTCAGGGTGGTTGGATTCTTAAAAAAGATAGGGTCACAGTGTTGATCGACTTAGGAAGTACTCACAAACTTCATCAACTCATAAGTTAGCAGTGCGCTTGAACTGTTTTATTTATCTAGCTCTTGAATGTCAAGTAATGATTGTTGATGGAGGTACTATTACTTGCTCTAGAAAATTCCATAACATTTATCTCACCATGGGATATTACATACTAAATATACCTCCTGTATGAAATTTATATGGGAGGAGTAGACATTGTGTGAGTATTTCAATGTCTTTCCACCTTGGAAACCATTGAGATGAACTTCCAAGAGTTTTTCATGCAATTTCAATTTGAAGGAAGGAATTTTAAGCTAAGAGGTTTAAGAGAAAATGTATCTACAGTTAGTGAGCTCTCATCGGATGCACAAAATGATAAAAAAAATAGTGCAGAGGGATTTATGGCACAACTATTATAATTGGAGGCATATCGAGTTTAAGGACATTATACCATCATACTATGCGACGCAGTGTTGGATTCACACTCTGTTTTGTTTGAAAATATGCCGAAGGGTTTACCTCCAAAGAGAAATTATGATCATGTTATTCAGTTAGTACCATGGAGCCAACTGCCCAACATCATACCTTATAAGTACCCATATGTGCAAAAGAGTGAGATCGAGAAGATTGTAAAAGAGATGTTGGAAGTAGGAAAAATCTGTGATAGTTAGAGTATTTATTCTTCTCCAATAGTGATGGTGCATAAGAAAGATGACATTTGGTGCATGTGTCCCAATTATAGGGTGACTTAATAAGTACACAGCCAAAGATAAGTTTCTTATTTCATGTATTTTATGATTTTATTGATGAGTTGCATGGTGCTATTTACTACATAAAGCTCGATCTTCATTCTGAATACCACTAAATCAGAATTAAGGAGGATGATGTTCATAAAACTCTCCTTTTGGACACATGAAGAACATTATGAATTCTTGGTAATGCCTTTTGGACAGTCACAAATGCACCTTCTACATTTCAAAGTTTCATTGAATTTTGTTGTTCAATCCATTCCCAAGCAGAATTTTGTTTTAATGTTATTTGATTATATATTAATATATAGACAAAACATGGGAGTAACACTTGTATCATGTAAATAAGATTTTTGAAACCGTTGAGCAAACAACAAATCTATGTAAATCCCTTTAAGTATTGTTTTGGAGTAAAGGAGGTTGAATATTTGGGTCATGTTGTCTCTCAAGAATGTGTTAAAGTGGATTCTAATAAGATAAAGGCCTTGAGGGAGTGGAAGGTTAAAAAAACCCCAAAGAATCTCTGAGAATTTTCCGGGCTTACAAGTTATTATCATAGATTTGTAAGGAATTATGGAAGTATAGAAGCACCTATCAAAAACTTTATTAAATAAGGGACTCTTTCCATTGGAATGAGGACGCTACCAAAGAATTTTAGAAGTTAAAGGAGGCCATGTGCACCACTCTAGTCTTGGCTACCCCAGATTTGTCCAAAACATTAATTATTGAATGTGATGCATCAAGGTATATGGTATGGGGGAAATTATCATACAAGGAGATAGTCCTATTTCCTTTTTGAGCCATCAATTAAAAGGTAATAATTTTTCAAAGATAACTTATGAGAAGGAAATTCTAGCTATACTTCCTGTAGTAAAGAAATGGAGACTATATCTCATAGGAACAACCACTTTTGTCAGTGAAGATCTAGGATCATGATAGTCTGAAATACTTTCTTGGAGAAGTGCTTATGTTTCATGATTTAGATACAAAAATATTTGGGTCTCAACATAGATGTTGATGCATATCCATTCTGATAGACTATCATAAACCATGTGCAGGTGAATGAGAGAATGTAGATCCTATTGGATGCTCTGTCTAACCGAAAGATTAATGAGCCATTGCAACAAGTGTGTCCTATGGTTTCATATCCATCTTATCAAGAAATGATAATTAAGGGTCTGAGGAGGACCTAGGTTTGACCATGGAAATCCCTCTATGAATCCCTTAACTATAGAAAACCTCATTCATGAAATCTTCATAATGTAATCCAAGAATTACACTACTTTGATCAATTTTTTTATGAGTACAGGGGATGCCATGCTATGGTATAAATATAGACAGCATACTCTATGAGAACTTAACATCTCACCCTTAATCAATAAGGTTCAATCTATAGCTTCATTGACATTCTCCAATAGGTGCCATAACTGGCTAGATTAGTCTCATACAGACTTATCAAATCCAAAATTAGCAAAAGGAAGACGTGCTACTATTCTAGCTAAGAATGCCTATGGGAAGGTAGGATGCCCCAAAAATTTGATGGTTGCAGGGTTCATTACTAGGACCACTTCCCTTCTCATATCCAAAATAAGTTTAGAATCGGGCTACGTGGTGAGGTACAGTCCAAAATTGTAATTTTGAATTAATGGCGAGTTATACTAAAAAACTATTACCATGTCGCAAAGGTGATCTTGATGCAGGTCACTCATTTTCCTAGATGTTCATACGATTAGTATGTCAAATAATCGACCCCTGTTAGAAAAATAAGGATTGGACCACATAGCCTAGCCTTAGAACAGGTTGGACCAACCAAGGGTCTCTAAATCTGGAACATGATATATGGAATAATGTAATGGACAGTTATCTTATATTCCATGAATGTTAGACCAGATAGGGTTGGATCAGACATCTAGGGTTCTACATCATATGTACTGTCCAATAGATGGAAATCTCTCCCTTTTTATATAGATAGGGTTGGATGGTCGTCTCTTTTACATATGTATTGTGTACAGACTATAAGTTATAGCATCCATTCTCTTACTACATGTACTACCGATCTTTACTGTTAGACAAATCATGATCTCCCTTGTTCCAAGCGTATAGTAAATGGACGACCATCTCTTACTGCAGTGAGTATGGAATATATTAGACGGTAGTACTCTTACCCTTATCTAGAACAAATAGAGGTTAATATGAATGTCTCTTCGATACTGGATGGTCATAGGAAGACACTCTTACAGTGAAGAAATATCATTATGGTCTAGACTATCACTTCTTGGACGCAACGCTTATCATCCCATGTGCACACACAGATGGGTCTTTCATGGTTTTTAGAGGTGTAGGATGATGAGGTCATCTATGTATTAAAGGGAAGGATATATGTAATCACAGATGAATAAATACATAGGAAAGATGAATCAACTGCATCCTATGTTACTATACCTTGGTGAATCCATTTTAACATTTTGATTGGATAGATGTAAGGACCGGTTGGAAAAATACATACCTAAGTTACATTTTTACATCATAGATAATAGGTGAACTGAACCATACAAATGACTTGTCGGCTAAAAATTTTATATGGAAAGGTGATGCTTTGGGTGGTAAAGATAGATTATACTTATGTAAGAACTTCACCATTTCCAATAGGGTTCCAAAATCCCTAATATTCATGAGTTCTACTAGTAGGGGGCAATCTGGATTCCACTAAATTTTTCATCTATTGTGGCTAAATGCATGATTTCTTCTCGGAAGGGCTCAAAGGGAAGGTGAAAAAATTCAGTCCCCTGGTCTTCTACCACCTGCTATGGTATTGTCAGCAAAATAGCAGTGGTGAAACAATTTGGTCTTATATAGAATTTTATCAACATCTATCTATTCCTAAAGCGGTAAGGAAAAATGTCATCAAGGTTGTGGTGGATAAACTCACCAAATATGCTCATTTTTATGCCTTATCACACCTATTTTCTACAAGCACAGTAGCAACAACCTTCATGGACATAGTTCAGAAGCTACATGGGACACCAAAGCTTATAGTAGGTGATCGAGAACCTATATTTACTAATAATTATTGGACTGATTTATTCTCATGTTTAGATACTTAGTTAGATTGTATATCTTTTTATCATCCCCAATCTAATAGGTCAAACATGAGTTGTAAATAAGTGATTGGAGGGATATCTTCATTACTTTACCTCATATAAACAAGTGATATGGGTCTAATGGCTACCACTTGTAGAAAATGGTGGTATAACACTTCCATCCATACTTCATCCAAAATGTATCCTTTTTTAGCACTTTATGGATACCATCCACCATCCATCACATTATCGTTGAGAGGAAAACCAAGGGTTAAAGCAGTGGAAGAACACATTAAACATCAACAAGAGGTCCTCTCTAGTCTCAGAGAGAACTTGGCCATAACACAAAACCACATAAAGCAGCAGGATGATCAACATCACAGTATAAACACATTTTGAAGTCATTAAATGTGTTTTTGTTTATGTTTACAACCATATAAAACAAATGTGTTTGAAACAACAACAGAAGGATAACAAAATTTCACCTAAATATTATGGCCCATACTAAGTATTATTAGAAGATTGGTACTGTAGCATATAAATTAGAACTTCCACAGACAACTAGAATACATCTAGTCTTTCATGTTTCTTACCTAAAGAAAGTAATTGGAAAGAGGGTGTTAACCCAAAAAATGTTACCTGAGATCGATGAGGAGGGAAGATTCATCTTAGAACCTGAATGAATCCTTCAAACACACACTAAAAGATTAAGGACAAGGGTTATTTTTGAGTACCTAATCAAGTGGAATAATATGGACGATGAATATGCAACATGGGAGGATATAACGTTCCTACAACAACACCTAGATAGCTTCTCAACATTGGGGACAATGTTTGCTTTAAAGGGGAAGGGACACGCTATGCCATTAATCATATATAATGTAGCGGATTCAGATGCCGACATGTGGCACACATTCTCTTTTCATAATTCATTTATTATTATCATTTTATATTTTTTTCATATCATTAGTAGGTCAGCCTCAGTAGTGGACATAACATAGGAAGGGTATATATAGGAGATAATAGTGTGTAGTTAAGCATATATTGAACACTTAAGTCTTATTTTATGGTTTAGAGATTGCCCCCTCAAAGTGGCTAAGCTATTATACTTGCATATTGAGATAATTTATCTACTTTTTGGTGTCATTTGGTTTTATATTGCTATTGATGTTTTGATTTATCCAAGTAATTCCATTACACTCGGTAAAAAATCATGATCATGAAGCCTCAACTTTCAATATGGTTAACCCTAACGTTGCCCCACATCTAGCAACGTCAGGACAATCATACATGATTAGTGTCGTTGAATTAGAAACTGACAAAGAAGATAAGTTAATTACCATAATAAAGGAATATCAAGCTCCTAAATCTCCTCTACAAGGTCCTTTAAAAGTGTACAATAGTGGAATCCCCAAATAGCTAGGGAGTTATGATATCCTCATTGACCTCCTGAAGAAATTTTCCCATACTACATCTCTTGACCTTCTGTAAAATTATTTAGCCCATCGACTTGCCCTTCTAGATGCCATAGGACTTAGGAATTTATGATGCAAGAGCATCATTGTAGATAGTCAATTTTGGTTGTGTTTTAGTTTCCTGGGTGTGTGTGGTTCATTTGGAGGTTTTGTAATTTATTTAGTCCATTTGGACTCATCTTATGTGTAATAAGAGGTTTACCTCCAAAACCTCAAGTTTGAATTTTCAAATTCTCTTGTTAGTGGTTCTTAAGCCTAAGTGTTAGAAAAGTATGTTATGTAGTGTTAGTAGGGCCTTGAGACCTATTTCCTACCCTATCATGATCTAATCAACCTACCTAAGTCCTAACTCAACATGAGTGGTCATCCCATGGGTTAGTGAAGAAATTTAGAACCCCAACTAACTCATCTTCTTTATGATTGTAAGAGATGTATTCAAATGCTAAAGGATGGGTGTGAGAATCTAGAGAGTGGAGAAGGTGGAAAGGGCTTAGGAGGAGACCGAAGAAGCTCAGGGAGCTATGTAACTCTGATTCAATTAATGATAAATAAGCTTATTAAGCATATTTTGATGTTTTATGAATCATACGTGTCAACTTGTGATTATTATGGTCTCTAAATGATTGTTGGATATTATTCTTATGTGATGAATACATGTACATGGTTATAAGGTCATAAGAAAGAGATGAATAAGAACTTTAAGACATTAAGGAGCCTAGGAGTGAAAGGATTTTTTGGCAAAGAATATGGAGGTGAGAAAACTATGTTTATAAGTCAAAGAATTAATGCATGCTTGATCTTGTAGTATAAGACATCCAAGTCATGCATGATAGGGTATGAGGGTGTGGAAATAAGTTAAGACAAAAAAGGTTATGACTCATCAAGGGTTAGTGGTAAGGATCAATATTTCTATACATTAATTATAGTAATTTTTTTGGTTGTGGAAACTCAATTACAGTCCTCAATAAAGGGGTTTGTGAACATGTAAATTGGTTTATGAATATTAGGGGCAAGATTATAGGTTGAAAGAGGAGATTTAAGGACCTGGGCATTATAGGCTGGCATTAAATCAATATCCTTTGATAAATCGAGGTAAAATTTGAGACATCTTTGTTTCTCAGCATGCTAAGACTCGATTTGAGACACTTAGCTACAAAATTCTTAGATTGAACCAAACTGTATAAAGGAATAGATGGACCCTTTGAACTCTTTAAGCTTTCTTAATGAAATTCAAGTGTAAGATGCCTATTTAGAGAGAATTCAATGCATGACAAGGAGAATAAGGCTAGAAATATTTGTTGATCTAAGCATACCCTGTTTTGAGACAACACAACTGAGATAAATCATAGAAACCATATCTTTTAAGGGAAATAAACCATAGTGGAAGGTGAAGTTAGAAGTATTTCGTATAATCATGTAACTATAAGGCTTGTAGAGTTAGATTTAGGCTTGAAAATAAAAGAACTTAGAATGACAAAGGTTTCACACCGTTTGATGATAGTGGAAGAAACTATTTGTGCTCCAAATATTTCTTCCATACTAAAAGAACTTGGTGAAATCTTAATATTTGAGATAAGATCTAAGAGTATGATAAAAGGGAACTCAGTCAAATAAGCATGTGCAGTCATAAATGGAAACTCTATGACAATTTAGTAGTAATCAAGACAAATTATTAAGGATAAAACCTATATGAAACAATGATTCAACTTGTTGGGAGTATGGATAAAGTGTTCTAGGATCTTGGGGAATGGAAGAGGTCAATGGGTATGAGTTCAAGACAAGTGATTAATGATTGCCCTGCTACAATCACCTTGGAAGTTGTATGGATCTAAAAAGAGCCTTTAGGTGTTTAGAGAAAGTAATTAAAGGTAGAGAAAAAGAAAAACTTGATGAATAAGCAGGTGTATCAAGGATAGTGTAAGAAATATTAGTAAGAAGTATCTAGGGGAAAACATTGTTTAAAGGAACAAAAAAGAGTTAGGGTTTTGTTAGTGAATCAAGGAAAGAACAAGGACTAACGAAACCAAGGTTGAACTTTGTGTGAAAAATGTTGTCAAGAAGGAAGGAAAATTGGGGATGGTGTAAATAAGGAAGTTATAGGTGGATCCAAGGTGTTACCAAGTTTGGAGAAAGTAAGGAACTTGAAAAACCTAAGGAGGTGCTTAAAAGCCTGAGTGGCCTTACGAGCTTCAAAAGTGTAAAAGTAGAAAGAAAGGAGATACCAATGTGTTAAGGTATTGGAAAAGTCTTAGAAAAGTCCAATAAAGGCAAATGAAGAAGTTGGAGTGGTTGATATAGTTATAATTCCACAAACCCTAGGTTTTAGCTTGAAACCCTAGGTATAGACCTAAAAAGGAGAAGAGTTCAGTGGGAGGTGATAGAAAAAGACTTAGGCCGAGAAATTTTGTTCAAAGCACAAATGAGGAAATGGGTATCTAAATATTATATCACTTTTGCCTTAAAGTTAGTAGATTGTTCTGTACATGGAGGTTTTCTCAAAACCATGGCTAATTGTGTCATATGGCAAAACGGTAAAAGGGATATAAAAGAAAATGGGTTAGGAGTTACTTGATGAAAATTCGTAGGATGGATATTGGGATAAATGGGTCCTAAAAAAGTTTAACAATGAGGCTTGATTCAGAAAAAGGTAGATTGTATGCTGAAATATACATTTTTGCAGAACTAGTAGCAAATATGGTGGTCTAGAGTGAGTTGGAGTGCAAAAGAAGTGTGGAAACTTGTTCAAGATTATGAACATTGTTGATAGGTGTAATCAAGTAGGCGTAAAGTGTTTTCAATATTTGAAGTAGTTGTATATAGATTTTGATGATGAAATGTATGATTTTGGTTTTGAAAAAAGGTGAAAAATTAGGATGGATTTTGAATGTCGTTGGCAAATGATTGTTCTAAATTTTGATTGTTGTTGTTTGTCATGATCCTTTACATCAATTTAGCTTACGTTATACCTGCACCAAAGGTATGGGTTAACAACATCGACATAAATATGTTTCTTTGGGGTTCCACGATAAGAGACATGGGTTATTTATTTGACTTGTACCAACTACCCGCGGTCATGAAAATTGCTAAAAGAGGAGACCCTGCTCTCTATTTATAGATTTGGATATATAAAAATTTGGTGAAGTGAGCTATGGTGGATGATGGGACAAATATCAACATCTTTTTTTTCCTTTTTTTAGAATCTCTGATATGGTGAATCCACTTT
This sequence comes from Taxus chinensis, assembly GCA_019776745.2. Classification (NCBI taxonomy): domain Eukaryota; kingdom Viridiplantae; phylum Streptophyta; class Pinopsida; order Cupressales; family Taxaceae; genus Taxus; species Taxus chinensis. The sequence continues at coordinate 25,919,411 of CM034156.1, forward strand.
CTCATTAACTCAAAACACTCTTCGCGGGTATGACATTCTTGGGGCTACGTCAATCAACAACATTATTTTCCCTATAAATCTCAGTACAAAAATTATCCTCACTAAATTTTATGTCATATACCAAGAAACCAACTATAACATGATCTTTGAATGACCATGTATCCATCGAATGAATGCCATTCCTTTAATACTCTTTCAAGATTTATCCATTTTTTGCATTTGGGAAAGGTTTTCGTTGCGAAAAGAGACTTGAAATCGTTTGATATAGTTCAAGTCAATACTAGAAGGTTGCTAGGAACTCATGTTTTACATGAATTGCTTATAAATGACTTACAAATGCCCACATCCTTTTAAAATGATAAGAACTAGATTAAAAAGGGTGATGTTGAATCTAAACCCACTTTCTTAGCTCTTGATCCTCCCCTTGCAAGACAAACATGAAGGAGGATTTTGAAGTAAGAAAGGAAATTTCTTCATCAACTCAAAGCCTTTAAATTAGAAATTGAAATTTTATGTTTGAAGACCACAAAGTAGATTATTAAAATTCTAGAAAAGGATTCACCTCTTGTACTTTCATTCGACCTAAAGGTGCCTTCCATGTTTTAATTTTGTTTTCCTAAAAACAACAAGGACCAGCCTTATCTGGATATGGTAGAAAATGTGAATATGGTCAAAATTATGAGATATTCAAGTCCCTCCATCAATATTATCTTATGATCCTCTACCGTCAAGGATCAATTTTATGTACCATGTATTATGATGGAACCAAGTGTGTTATAGAGGTAGGAGCTAGGTGTGATACTTAATTTATTCTATGAGGAGGAAGATCTTTTCTTTTTGGTTTTCTTATAGATTTTGAATGCACCAATGATACACGGACTGAATAAAAATGCCTTGTTGACTAGTATTCTTTTAGCTTTCATGTATTCGATATTCAAATACTAATGTGAGATCCTTGGAGATTTGCACATCTTACCACAAACCAAGTAGTAGACGTTTATTAGACAAAGGTTGACACATTTGAAACTATATAAGAGAACTGCCTCGTATAGGTTGAGTTCGGGACTTCAATTTCATATCTGTTAAATCTATACCATAGGAATAAAAACCAAATATATCAATACCATTTACAACTACTTCCACATGATATTTTCCTTTCCATATGGGCTTCTTGAATATAACGTTCATTGTCTAACTTAGAGGCGGTCTTAGTCTGGTTAAGAAGGGATTATCCACTCGAGGAAGGTGCCAGTCAAAATCGATGAACATTCTGATTAATTAATATCTAGAAATGGGATGAGAAAAGAATGAAGATATTATAGAATATCTAAATGGTTATGTAACACCATCCCTCACTCACATCATAAAGAATGGTTTTTCTATAACTCTAAACCATTCCTCCATCCTTAGGAAGCAAATACTATGTTTCGTATTATAATATTGAAGACTATGATTTTTCAACCGAATATCTTGATGTTTGGGAAACTAAAGGGGAAGCTTGTAGATCTCCCTTTGACATTTCACCTGAGTTTGAGGATGATATAATTCTTCTCTCATCAAAGAAAGCTATCAACATGAATATAATAACGAAAGGAATAATCGAGGATCCTAAAACTTGGTTCTTCACTCTTGCCATAAGAAGTTGAAGGACCATAAGAGCCTACTCACTAAATTATCCAAGGATTTCACTGTCTCTTACACTGACATGACCAGTATTCTATACAGTATTTTGTTGCACAAAACCTAGTTACATGAAACTTGAGGCCAAGATCATTCAAACAAGATTTTCAACCAATGAAACCTAAGATAACACTAATAGTGAAAGATGAAGTTATCACACTTCTCAAAGTTGTTTTCGTTAGACCAGATAAATTATACTAATTGGTTATCTTGCATCATGTTAGGCCTTAAAATAATGGAAAGATTTGAATTTACATTGAATGTATTTGATATTAACAAAGTGTATCCTAAAGTTTATGACTCATTGCTTTTTCTCTAACGCGAACCTAGTTGTGGAAGAAACAAATGTATATGAGCTCCTCCCACTCGTAGATGGGTTTTCTAGGATATAATATGATTGACATTTTCAGAAGAAGATCATAACATAATACCTTCATTCACTACCCTCTAGGGAACCTTCTATTATAGAGTCATGCACAAATATTTGTCTAAAGAACTGCAAGGGCGAACCTACTAATGATAGCAATGTCCCACATATTCCATGACTTAGTTCACAAGATCATTACATGAGTCCTACGTTGATGACATCCTGGTTATGGATCTAGAAAGAGAGAAGACCATGTTGGGGTTCTGACGAATCATTATTACATGATTCATCAAATATAGTGTTACCTTGAAGCCCTTAAAAGTGTGTGTTCGGAGTAATAGGTATGAAATTTTTTAGGATATATCATAGATCACAAACGGGGCATCAATGTTGATCATACAAAGATCCATGTTATCCTAGATATGCTCTACACCAACCACTGATTCATAGGATACAATCATTCCTCATAACATTTAGGGGACACATGGAGATTCATTCCAAATCTCACCTATGTCAGTTAAACTCAATCAATAATTTTTTAAAGAAAGAGAACTTCATCAAATGGACTCAAAGAATGTCATGAATCCATAGAATCCATAAAGTGTTTCTTGTTATCTCCTCCCACTCTCATGGCCCCATGATCTGATAGAACTATTTATTCTTTATCTACGTGAAAATAATGCTTTAACTGGGATACCTGCTTTCTTACTCATGAAGATGTTGATGAAAAATAATGCGCCATGTATTTTATCAGTTGCGTGTTCTCTTGGACTAAAAAATGGGTTATTATCAGGATTAATAAGGAATGCATTACCATAGTATTTACTACTAAATTCTTCAGATATTATATGATAAATCAAGAGAACTATTGTGATTAATCAAATCTCAGGGACTTTTACACATGTCTTAATATAACCAACTCTCTCTATAGAGAAGGGTTAGATCTTCTAATCACGCTACTTGGAAAGTTTATGCTAACTTGTCTTTAACTAGAAATTAGGTCAATAGGACAAATAGTCACCCATTAGATCACTTAGAACCCCTTAGAATCGAGGAGATTTAGTAGACGTTGAACTTCCTAACGAATTGATTTATTACAGTAGATAAGCCTTTGATGTTGCTTCATCTGCTTGGTATACATGGATTTATTCACCTATCTTATTAAGTGATCCTACCTAGAAAATTCCATTTCTCAACAAAGGCAACACATCCACATCCTTTCTATAAAATATGTGATCTTAAGACATAATCTTGTATAAGATATCTTTTGATGACATGTCTCCTTTGTTATGTCAATGAAGGGATATTATAAATACGTGTCATATTCTAATGTCATGATGGGGTTTACAATGGTCATTTTGGTGGCCATAGCAATGACCTACGTAAAATTCATAGGATGGGACTACTTTTGGACCACCCTCAAAAAATGATGTGATTGAGTATGTTTGAAAATGTTCCAAGTGTTAAGGATTCATGCACATTATACATGAATTTTGGTATAATATATTCAAGCAATCATGCTACACCATACCCCCTTTCTACGTGGGGGCCTTGACCTAATAGACAAATTGACACTTGCCTCTATAGACATGGACAAAATTTCATCATTACCATAACTAAGTACTTCATGAAATGGGTAGAGACTAGGTCTCTTACCACTATCACCAATTCCAATCATAGGAAAGTTTCATCATAAATCAAATTAGCTATAGGTTTAGAGTCCCATAATGTCATAATATCTGAAAACATGAGCTCCTTTAAGAATCACAGAGATGGGGGAGCTGTGTAAAAATGTCTCTATCTCACATCACACTACATCTCTCTATTACCGCTAAGGCCAATAGATAGGCTATGAACGCAATAAGCAAGAAACTTATAGTCCATTTTGCTTGAAAATGGTTAAGAAACAACAAAAGGGATTGACAATCTACAGGCTATATCATGTCTTATGGGATTATCAAACTAGCATACACATGTCTACAAGTGTTACCCATTTTTCACTAGTTTTTGGAGCTGAGTTTGTCCTCCCATTAGAAGTTCATCTTCCTAGATTATGAGTTTCTCTCCAGGGTCTGCTATATGAAGATGAATATAAGGAAGAACACTTAACTACTCTAAAAATCTTAGATGAGAATCATCTCAAAGTTTCATAACATCACCAAGTCTATGTCACCCTCATGGCTCGAAGATAAAATAATAACATTCATGAGAATCCTATTCAAGTTAGTGATCTTATGCTTTTCCAGGATATTCATATAGAAAATAAAACTGACAAGGGACACAAGTTTAGGAAAAATTGGTTTAGTCACTAAGGAATTTAATACTGGGGATTTTCACCTTTGTATGCTTCAACGTGAAGAGTTTTATGAGTCAATAAAATCCCTTCACCTCAAAAAATACCATGTTTACTATAACATTTTTCATTTCCCTTTGTGTTTGTCATTTTGTATTCTGATTGTATCACCTTTTTTTTCCTTACTTGTACCTAAATTATAGGTGAATGAGATGATGTATAATTTAATTAGGTTTAATAGGGTAAGATTCAGAGATTGATGACTATTATAATTAATCAACTTCCAACCTTAATTATGTAATATTAGAATAATGTTCTAGATCATACAACACAAGATATAAATTTGAAAATACAATGAAATTGGTGCACTTAGCTTGCCACATATGATTTTGGAAATATTTGGGAGTGTACACTCTCCAAAATGGGTGATTTGAACTTGAAATACATTTGAAACTAGAACTATAGTTGTGAATCCACCTGGGTCAGGGCCATACCAAACTATCAGGACCATACCATATGGTCTTGACCTAATTGTATGATATTGGACCTACTATAAAATAGCTCTTGTAACTTTATGTGATGTTCACCTTCCTAGATTTTTCTATCACTGTTAAAACCTAGTTTTCACATATGCAACGAGGCTCTCTGAATGGATTGAACATCATCTCAAATCCCATCCATGGACGAAGACTCTTACAAAAAAACATTAGAAGGGTTTTGAGAACCCCCGTGCAATACCGATGTTGGCACTACTCTGAAGAGGCTTCAAACCGCACGTCATTCTCTGCCTAGCATGTGATATCTAGATAGATCAATCGGATTTGGAAATTGCTTTGACCATACTTGTTTTAACTTGGCTCTTGTTAAAATAATTAGAGAGAGTATGTTTGAGTGTTTGTGGATGAGAGATATTGATACCTTGACTTAGTTTGTAGCTTTAGACCTGATGTGGGTGCTGCCCTAATGACTTTAGATGTGATAATGCAAGATTTAGGGATATTTGGGCGTGTTTTGTAAGTGTATGAAGTAAGTTCTCTAAAGATTTACTTCAAGAGTTTCAGGTTAGCAAATGAGGTAGTGTTTACTTTCTTATATAGGTTTTTATAGATGATTTATCTGAGAAAGGTTGGCGGATATGGAGTATACAACCCAACAAAAGATATTGATTTAAAAGCAGAGTTAGAGGACATTGGGTCAAAACCAAATATCAATTCACACCCAAACTATACGGCCCTAACTGGGAGTAAAAAAATGCAAAGTGAGGTTTAGGACTTGTCAACTGATGTTTTTATATTGATTTTATGCATTGTATTCTCAAAATGTGTCGACATATCAGTGTGTAAGGATAAACGAGCTAAAAAATGAACCCCTAAAATTTATAAGTGAGAATGGATAATTTGTATTTATCATAACAAGAGTGCATACTCAAATCAAGGGTTTCTAAAGTGCAAATTACTAAGTTGAGTGTTTACATTTCCTCCCTTTTGAGTATGAATTGAAAATTTCATGTTTAAAAGAAATTTTACTTGAGTATGTAAACACACTTTTCCTTTTCTTAAATGTTTATTTTGCAAGTGTGTTGTTGTGCTTGGTGTTGACATGCTCCATGATGAAACCTACAACAAAGAGTATAGTTAATGTCCATGATACAAAATTGAACTTAACTCACATATAACATGTAATTTTTTTTTGGCGTTTACATTTACGTAAAGTGAAAAGATGTAAACAAGGAAAGAATACACTTGTTTGCTCATGCTTTAATTTTTCTTGGAGAATTGTATTTTTTAACTTCATTGAAGGATTGGGGATGATCAACCCCCAATTTGTGTCAGGAGAAACAAGAGTGTTAGGTACATGTAACCCAACATGAAGATGTGCATGAGAGAGAAGAAAAGGTACAAATGCACCCTTTCGAAGGAATAAGACCATGCAAAAAAGTTATTTAAAAAATCTAATGTATTCCCCTTTGAATGTAATAGGAGAGAAAATCCTACCCACGAATCCTTTAGTTTCTTCACTAGCTTCCATAACTCCATTTATCACACAGTTGCAGATGGATATAGACATGATTTTGCAAACAAGGACATATAATACAAAAGAAAATAGGTGCCCCTAAATTCTCCCCATATGCTGCAAACTAAGTATGAGCTGAATAAGTGTTGAAAATGTGCTAATAACACTGAACTAAGAAGGAGATATGTGCCCCAAAGATTCTTGAAACTGATTTGAAAGCTAAGTGTTGATGTGAAGATGGAATGAAAATGTTCATGCCTTATGTACTAATCTGAATCGAGCATTCTAGGTGTGAAAATTTGTAGAAAACTTGTGTATATAAGTGGAAATATGAAAATGCTAAAAAACTTGCTAAATTGCCTCTAGTAAAAAATGTATGGGGGGTCAAGACCGTACATATGGTTCTGACCAAAGTGTATGGTTTTGAAACTAGCTTGTTTTGTGAATTTTCTATGTATGACTACATTTCTGGGCGCATGTACCCTATTTGTACTTGTATTTTCTCCTAGAAATTTATCTATATTTTTTTAAAATGTAGAATAAACATAAATAGATGCCCCCATTTTTTGAGGCATGCATGAAAACCATGTTGAGCATGTAGATCAAAATAAATGGATATGTACTACTAAAGGAAATGTTTGAGAAGCTATGTAGAATCCTATAGAGGTGGCCACCTTAAATAACATGTACCTGCAAAAGAAAAGGTGTTTTATACATGGTGGCAAACATGCATTCAACAAAAACAATTCTAGCAATAAATAACAATAGTATAAGCTAGAGAAACTAGTAGTAACAATATATATAGAAGAAAACATGAATAACAACAATGCATCCAATTACAAACAATGGCATACAAAAGAATACGTTAGAGCTTGCAAAAATAGGACACCCACATAATCATAAGACAATCAAGGCCTATAGGCTAATAAACAAGAGAAAAAAAGAAGGCATAAAGACATAAACATGAGACACCCATGGTGTCACCAAACAATCAAGACACTTAGGTCACAAACCATGAAGTAGAGAGTCAGTAACACACACAACTAACGAGCATGCATAATAAGCAAGAGATAAAAATGAGATGAAAATAATAAAAAATAACAAGAGAGGTAAACACTACACAAGACATATGTATTAGTATTGTTAGTCTAAAAAATAAAAAGTACTCAAAGTATATAATTGAGTGTAAATGAAGAATTTTAAAGGAACTATAAGAGAACAATAGTACCTATGGGATGTGGAGGGGTGTCCCCTAATGATGAGGATGTAAAGAAACATGAGTGCTCCTATAAGCGTGTATCGATTTATGTGTCTTGCATCCAACTCAATATACCAAGTGAACGCATGTGTGTAAGGAAATAAAGCATGTTATATATTAGACCACAACAATAAACAACATGTGTGATGTAAAGTGCTAAAATCTCAAGTAAAATGTATAGGTCTTGGTTTTATATTTTGTCTAATATTTGAATGTTTTTGTATATCACAATACATAGTTATGTAAAAAAGATGGTGAGAGGCAAGAAATCTATCCAATGAGAACCTCCTTAGGAGGTAGAGAAGCTATCCGGGGAGATGGAGGCTTAATTGTCTATTATGATTCAAGTGGTACCGAAGTAGTAACATGTGCCAAAGAAGGTCTTATAGATGCAAAAGTAGTATGTGAAGAATGGTGTCAGTGTGGTGGACTAAAGGAATGAGTGTGGAAAACATTAGGAGGTTTTCAAAAGTTACGTAGTTATTATGTACATTAGGGGATCAATGTAGGAATCTAGGGGAGGAGGTATGGTGAGAAACAATGCATGTGATTACATTCCTATGAGAATCCATGGAGCCAGAAAATTGAATGTGTGCAACCAAAGGCCTATTGAGAGACCCAAAAGGACTAGAGTGACTAGGAATAGTGTGCAAAAGGATGTATCAAGGGGGGAAATTTAAAGTACTAGGGACATGAGAGGCATTGTTTAAATCCAAAGGTCTATTTGTAGAAGGACTAGGAGGAGGAATGATAGAAGGAGAACTAGGCACACTAGGAGGGGAAACCTTAAATTGAATTCCTCTAATGGTGATAACATGTTGATTATGGATGAACTTAACACATTTATGGATAATCGAGGGAATAGCTCGAACCGTATGTAGCCAAGGGATACCTAACTATAGGGAACCAAAATTGAGAGTTTAGGCAACCAAAAATGAGACTAATGTAGTAACAGGACCAACAATGATGGGTAGAGTGATGCAATAGTAGTGAAGTTTTATATTAAGTGCAATATTGTGCATAGAAATGCCCAAAGATTGACGCAACATTAAATAACAAACATTGTCCTTATTTTGTGGATCGACCAAAACACCTTGTATGGGTATGTGATTAATAAAAACTTTAATTGACAAGGTATCTAAAATAAGTAAAGTATTGATATCGACGTCATTAAAATAAATGATTAGAGAAAAAGATAGTGCATGATTAACTATGCCAATCATTGCATCCAAGGGGTGATCATAATAGATTGGTAGAGGAGCCACATGATAAGAATTATGTAAATTTGAAGAAGATTTTGTAATGGCATGCTTAGGAAGTAGATCGTTAAATATTTTCATCTTAGAGTTATCATAGATTTGCTTTGAAGATTTAATGGGATAATCCCATTCAATAGATTTATAATCAATAAGATCTTGAATAAAAGGATGAAGCTTTAAGCAGTTTTCTGTAAAGTGCCCAACACATTGATGATAATCACAATATGCATTAGCATTGAAATTATTTCTTTGATGTCTACTCATATCAACCTCAAACGGTGGAGGGATAGATATGAGATTACACTCAAGCAATTGTTTGAAGACAATGTGAGTAAGACTTGGTAGCCGAGTAAATTGGTGGTGCACTAGAAAATTGTAGCCTAATAGCTTGTGATATAGTATTAACGATGTCCTTAGAAGAAGATTCAACATCATTGGGCTTGCTTTTGAATGCGGGTTTTAATAAAAACTCGATAGTAAATGCAAGAGGATTGCTAGGAATGTGCTTGAGTTTATTCATATGTAACAATTTATCTTCACGCTCTTTAAAAGTGTGGCATATATGGTCAAAAGATTTAAACTTGTCAAACATGACCAAATATTGTAAAAGAGCTAATAAGCTTTGTATAAATAGGTCTTGCAATTTTTTATTAGCTAAGATATTGTGCATTTTGATGAGAAGGGTATTATAACACAATACATAGGCATTAAGAGGTTCATTAGACCCTTATCATATTTGATCCAACTGTGCATAATAAAGTTTGACCTCAATATTAGTAGAGAATTGTGCTAAAAAAATAAATTTGCCAAAGTAATGAATGCATGCACAAAGTGAGTGGCGAGAGCATTTGTAATGCAAAGTCCTTAAGACTTCGGGTGAAAATTTTGGTAAGCAAGATTTCGTTAAAAGCATAATTGAAGCAAGTGACATGGAACATATAAACCTTGGTGCTATTATAATATTTTTCCTTGTAAAGTATGAACAAGGGTTTTAAGATCTTACTTGCTAGAAAGAGATATATGCAAACCATGAGGAGTAGATGTGTGATGTGTAGTAATAATTGTGGTCGAAGGGATAAACATAGAGACATTTGTGATTGATAGATGGGGTGCCCCTAAAGGGGTAGACACCACATATGTGGGAACAACAAATGTTGGTAAAGTGGAAGAGGGTTCGAATTGTCCAACAAGGGACTGTTCACTAGCCTTTCAATCACGAGCCAATTTAGTAACAAAAAGGATTTTAATGATAGGCTCAATGTGGTGAGGGTTTTGATGAAGTTGTTTACGAAAATTAGACACAAATTGAATTTGGTTAGTATCCATAATGTCATTACCATCACGGGAAAAATCATGAGAATTCTCAATATGAGTTTCAATATCATGTAGTGGGACCTCATTAGATTGGTCAAGAATAGAAGGATTGATAGTAATATGCATTGGAGATGAGGCCATGAAAGTACGACACTTGTGAATAGGAGGAGAAAACTAAAGATGCTCAATAAATTGATTGTAAAGCTGAGAACTACACTAGAAGGGGATAGGAATAAAGTATATGCACTTTGAAATAATATAAGACAATGAAGAAGGTGCACTAGCATTGCCCCTTAGGAATATAGAGTGTGGAGATTAGTAGGACTAATACACAAAGAACTAGATAGATCTTAGATTAGGTGAAGGGTTCGATCAAAATCAGGCTCCCTAAAATGTTTGCCCTTGATCAAATTATAGGTGGATGAGATGATGTGTAGTCTAATTAGGTTTAATAAGGTAAGGTTCATGGACTGACGACTATTCTAATTAATTAACTTCCAATATTAGTTATCTAATACCATAATAACATTTCAGATCATACAATACAAGATATAACTTTGAAAACACAATGAAATGGGTGTAATTAGCTTGCTATAGATGATTCTGGAAATATTTGGGAGAGTAAACTATTGGAAATGGGTGATACAAACCTGAAGGACCTTTGAAACTGGAAAGGTATATATGAATCCACCTACGTCAGGGCTATACCAAAATTTCAGGATGATACCATATGGTTTTTACTTAATTGTATGATCTTTGACCCACTTTGAATTAGCTCATGTAACTTTATGTGGTGTTCACCTTCCTAGATTTTTAGGTCACTATTAAACCCTATTTTTTGCACATGTAATGAGGCTCTCTAAATGGATGAAACATCATCTCAAACCCTATCCATAAATGAATAGTTCTACAATACAAACATTATAATGGATGTGGGCACCCCTGTGTACCGCTGATGTTTACACTACTCTGAAGAGGCCTCAAATTGCACATCATTGCCCACCTAGCATGTGATATCTAGATAGATTAATCAGATTTGGAAATTACTTTAACCATGCTTATTTTGACTTGGCTCTTGCTAAAATAATTAGAGAGAGTATGTTTGAGTGCTTATGAATGAGAGATATGGTTGCCTTGACCTGGTTTGTAGCTCTGGACCTAATGTGGGTGTTGTCCTAATGACTTTAGATGTGAGGATGTGATACTTAGGAAGTTTTGGGTTCCTTTTATAAGTGTATGAAGTGAGTGATCTAGTGCATTGCCTTAAGAGTTCTAGGTTAGAAAATGAGGTAGTGTTTACTCGCTTATCATGGTTTCATATATGATTTGTTTAAGAAAGGCTGACCAAACTGAAGTATAAAACCTAACGAAAGATATTGATTAAACATCAAATTTGGAAGACATGTCGGACAAAGATTGTACAAATGGGTCAAGACTGGATATAAATTCCTGACCAAACTATATTGCCTTGACTAGGAGCATAAAATATGCAAAGTGATATTTGGGACATGTCAACTAATTTTTCTATTGATTTTTTGCATTGCATTCTCAGACTGTGTCAACACGTTAGTGTGTAAGGATAAACAAGCTAAACAATGGACCTCAAAAAAGTGTTAAGTGGGAATGGATAAGTTGTATTTATCATGACCAGAGTGCATAGTCATATCAAGGGTTACCAAAGTGAAAATTACTAAATTTTAGTATCTATAGTCATATTTATACCTAACAAAGCATTTTAAAGTTAATATTTAGTCTACCTTCTCTACATTATGCTTCTTCACCCTTCCATTGTTATCAACTATTTCACTTACCATTTTGCTGATCAATATTATTCTCCTGATTTTCTCCATGGTATAACTTTTGTCTTTGATTTCCTAGTGTATCGATTCCCTTATTCCATATCAAACCTTATTCAAACATAAGGACATTGGTTTGTGTAGATCTCTAGAGGCTTGTTCGTGATGCACTTCCATACACCTCTCTTTTTTAGTACAAAACAATGGTGTATCTCATCCCTTGGGATCTTGGTCCCATGTCTCAACCTTCATTGATAAGCCCTTATATCTTAATGGTCACATGGGGCTAGAGCATGGCAAGAATGTCTCGCCTCACAATCAAGAAAAAAAGAACAAATAAAATTTAAGATACGAAGAATATACATAAAAAACACGATTTTATTGTTGGCAGATTGACCATGTTATTTTCCCTTTTTGGTCTTTGGTGATGATCCCACACATCTTCTTGGTTACACGAGGACGAAATTCAAAATTAATTCCCTTACTCTCCCATGTATATTCTTTGGTGATGAGCCCATGTGTCTTCTTGGTGGCATGAGGTTAGATGCAGGGGATCTTACTAAAAAAGAGAAGTTATGTATAATAATGGAAGAAAAGTTGAAATAATGAGCGTTCGTAAACCCTTAGAGAAAAGCTAGTTGTTTACAATCGAAGAGAAAGTGATAATTCCCATTACCTGGTGTGTCATGATTGGCTATTGAAAATATTAAAGTTATATGTATACATCAATTCATCATCGAACCATCCACTACAGATCTCCTAAACCTATCACAATTACTATTAAATTAAATACTTAGGTTTACTTTATTTATCGACATTGTTTCCCTATTTTCTTCCCATAACTACCATGTTTTTCTCTAGGCATGTTCATATGTCACATTATTTATATGTTTCATAGAAACCATCCATGGGATTATGTGTCCCTATTTCACTTACAACATAACTTATCAGTGTATATGTGTATCTCATCCATTGCATCATCATACATAGAAGTCTACAAAAAATAACATTATGCATCCATTTTTTATGAACTAGGTTGTATACATCTATAAATTAAAAAACAACTAAAACGTGCATAATTCAAGTAGTCTCATAGCATCATGTAATCAAAATTCCAACATATATAAGACGGTCAAAGTTTGTATAACGTGTCATCACATCCACACTAAATGTGCATGTGTGGGCTAAAAAATAAAGAATATACAAAACATAGGGCATATAAGTGCCTCTGTATATGATAGATATCAAAATTTGGGTACAACTAGAATCAATCATGCGATCCTCCGACATAATGACATGGATTATTCTTAGTCCTTTGCTTGTGTGACCCTGTTGTAGAGCGACAAGGACTGTTTAACCTACTCTTATGGTGAGAACCACTCATGCGAGGTGGTAACGTCATTTACATCTTTGTCCTCCCACTCAAATAGAATCCATGCCCATCGACCACATGCACATCTCCTCTCAAAGTATGAACCATGACCTCTAATGTTGAGGTCTTCACCCTCTTAGCAGCCAAGAGTTGTGCCCCATGATATTCAGTGGAAGAAACATTCGTATATCGGTCAACACTTTGAGGAAACCTAGGATCTACTTGTAGCTCATTAGGAGTCTTCCCCAAAACTGGGGCAAACATATCAGCTAGGGTATCCTATATTAGCTGTCACCACTCATTGGTATTCTTTGCACACATACACAAAAACATAGAGTTAAAAAATGTCTCCAAACAAATCAACTAACCACTAGATATAGCAAAACCACTAACGATAGTAGTAATTAGTAGTAGCCTAAATAAAAGAAAGAGTGTGAATACAAAACAAATAAAAAAGAGCCTACCTGGATCCCCCACTTACCACTTTGGGTCTGACCTAATGTCATAAGGCTCATAATCATCCTCCTTTTCCTCCTCCTCTCCAAGCATCCCATAACCCTTATTAACCTCTCCATGTCCATCTAACCGCTCACCTTGACCAATTGGGTGCACAAATTGTATGGGCATTAGTCCCTGACCATGCCCTGTTAGTGATGGCTACTGACCTAGTGGCTGAGGCTGCCCTAGTGGTGGTAATGCTAAGCCTTTCCCTCATATCTACCTCTTATGTGTTGGTGTTTCCCCACCACGTCAGTGACAATAAGAACTCTTGGTATCAAATGAGTCCACTTTAACGTTCCCAAATGAGCATCGTATTGTTCATGTGTGTAGATAAAAAATTGTATACTCATTACTATTGCATTATGCCTCTAGAATGTCATTATATGCATGATTTCTAAGGAAGAAAACTAGACATTGACAACACTTATTTTGTTTTACATTGACATTGTTTTATCTTTCCATGCTTTCGTCCTTTAAGTTTTTGGAATTATGCCTTTAATTTTGGACATCACACAATGTGTTACTCAACTGAATATTTCCTGATTTATCCTTGGAGATTTTTGGACATAAGAACCCAATAAGGGACAAGATGCTACTATCCCTTGTGGGAGCTTCTATCCCTTCACTTGGTTCTGTTAAGAAATCATATTATTAGTGCTCACATTATTAATTGTCACATTTGTTATTATCTTTGTTTATATGTGAATTTATTAATTTAAACAACTTACGTATATAGGAAAATGTGAGATATTTGTGTGCTGGGTAGTTCAAGCAGTTTCCTAAATTTTAGGGATGTGAAATTCTACATATATGGAGAGTTGTATGGTGTGTATGTATCCCGAATGAATTGAATGCAATACCTTTATTTCATGAATTGTTATTATGTAAATCTGGTCTCAAGCTATCATTTGGCATAAAAGTAGGTCATGGAATGAGTAATGGTCTGCTAATATGTGAAGAGGCGTTGCACATCACATCTGGATTATAGTAGTATCACGTGATGATTGTTTCAATGATGGACGTAGCCTAAAGTGTGGTGGATAATCTAAACCAATGGAAATCCAACCATACTTTCCTGGCATTCCAAGATCTCCACATGAGGATTTGAGCTAGATCAACAAAACATGTTTTACATTGTATTATAATTACCAATTTGTTGCATTGGTTTGGCGTCTTACACTACCCAGACACATCATATTCTTCTATGTGGTTTATACTCAACATTGAAGCTAGCATCAAGATCAACACCACTTACATTAACTTCCATAGTTGCCAAGCCCGAGAAATGAAAAAAACACACGACTATGTCACATGATCTTAGTATTTCCTGTCGAGTGTAATTTATTTACAATTTATTATCTTTTGAGATTATTGTTATTGATACTGTGGGTCTAGAAGTTTAAGTCATGTTATAAATGTCATTAGAGCTTTGAGTATGCGAATCCGTTTAGGTTTAGAATTTGATTATATAATAGTTTTATAGGTCTTTTAATATGTTATTAGATTATTAACATGAATTTGCTAATTATGGGCTTAGGCTATAATAGTTAAAAATGTTAAAACTAAAGTATTTTTAATAAGATATGACTATAGTCAATAGTCATTATTAGTATAAAGTTGTCAAAAAAAAATTTAAGTCTTCGAATCATTTTATTAAATTGATAATCTTTTAGCATGTGTAGTCAAAAGAGTCTTTATAGTTGTGTCTTCTTTGTCAAAGTGTATGTTACGTCAAGAGTCAAGTATTGTGTTATTAGATTCAAAAGATGTAAGTTATCAAAATATCACTGTTAATGTCAAATTCCCTTATCAAGTTGTTGTCATTTTTTTTGGGTCCATTCTTAAAAAGTCAAAGAGTCAAAGTTTGTAAAATAAATAAATAAAAAAAATTTGCCTTACGGACACATTTTCGGTGTTACCCGATGTCCTGATAACCATTGAGCTTCATGTTCACATTTTGCTGAGCCAGCAGCGTCACACCAGAGGATGGAGATTCGAGGTCAATCAGTGACCTCTCGTTAGTTGCCAATGAAGGGGCCGCATATTAGTTGTGGTGGCATTTTTTTGGTGTGTTCCAGTTGTGCAGTGTTCCTATTTGAATAAGTGGAAATATCACATTGAGTGGGGGAACATTATCTAATGTTCCATTTCCAAGTATTCAGTTTGTGTGTATGAGTAACAAAATTCAGCATATTTTCCTATGTTATTCCATGTAGTGAGAAATTGATGAGAGCCGATGATACTACTACAACATCATGATATATTGGTTGTTAGTAATCCACTGGAAAAAATATCCAGAGGTTGTTGGTTCTGTCCTAAAAAACCATCCATTGTGTGATTGTTAGTAATCCACTGGAAAAACTACACAAAGGTTGTTGGTATTGTCCTAAAAACCATCCGTTGTGTGGTTGTTGGTTAACCACTTGGAAAACCATCCATAGGTTGTTGGTAGTGTCCTTAAAACCATCCAGATAATGAGCAGGCTACGTAGCGGAACATTGCAGTACAAGGCAAATTTTCCCATGTTCACACTACGGGGGGAATGTTATGAAATCATATTATTAGCACTCACATTATTAATTGTTACGTTTGTTATTATCTTTGTTTATATGTGAAGTTAATAAATAGCTTACGTATATAGGAAAATGTGAGATATTTGTGTGTTGGGTAGTTCAAGAAGTTTCCTAAATTCTAGGGATGTAAAATCCTACATATATGGAGAGTTGTATGGTGTGTATGTATTGGAAATGAATTGAATGCAATATATTTATTCTGTGAATTTTTATTGTGTAAATCTAGTCTCAAGCTATCATGTTCTTATATTTTAAAAATGACCCATCACTTGTTCATCTTGTTTAATTTTGTATTTATCACTTTGGGTCGGCTTCTAGTGTTTTTGATTTCAAAATTCAAGAAAATGAATCATATATATACACAACCTACTAACGATTATAAGAGGAACAACTAGGGTATTACTCTTTATCTACTACTTGGGAAAAAAGAAACAACTTAAGGACCACATTTGGGTTGCATCATTCAATGCATAGGAATGGAAAATTATGAATTTCGTAGAACACATAATCTTGGGGGAAAAATAGTTGTATCCCGCTATCTTGGTGCAACTTGCACAAGGGAAACCTAGTTTCAAGGGAAACAATTTCTATCACACACACACACTAGAACTGCATTGAGTTTGACATTGGGATGACCGTTGAGGTCAGTCTAACTTAAGAATATGCATCTTTTATTCCATCTAATGTGCGCTTGAGTCTCATGCAAGTAATTAGGGTTTGTTTTTCATGTATAGGTGTAATAAGAATACCCTACAATGAAGTGGATGCGACATAAAAAAGTGACAAATACATTATCAAAAACTGAAAGAACTAGATCAACATACCTCATAAGGACACTAACACCCATGTGATTATGTCCCCTTTTGGGTGATTCTGTCTAGCATAACTTTTGATAACTGTTTTCTAGATAAAACACATATAATCCAAACTGAGCCTATTCCACCATCTGGCTAGTGCAAACAATCATATATCAGCTAAGTCACTCTTATCCTCTTGTTGGTTATACTTTTTATCATTCTATGTTGAAATATTGCATGTTTTTGATATTTCTGATTTAGTCCAACCTTCTGATTAAGATTTAATTTTTGTTAAATCAATATGCACCTCAGTACATGAATGATATGTCTATAAGTGAAATAACTAATGGTTGTTTGAATTGGCATGATACCTTACTCATTGGATGTACCTCAACATAACTCAATCTATCCTTGACCTTCCCCATGAGGGAACAAACCATCAGTGAAGCACCCTCTTTAAACCAAGAGTGTTGCATCCATAAGTATGGATATGTGATCATGTCTACATCTATTAATTTATCATCCACTTTAAGAGCATCTTTGAATGGGGTCATGTTCCCCCCACAACATGCTCGAATATCTATAGGTGGACCTACTAGAGTTGTCTTGGCATATTGCTTGAACCGCTCATATACCTAACTCATATATGATGTCAGGTAGCTCAAAACCTGACTACCCAACCTCACCACCTTGTATAAATGCACGCAAGTGTAGGATAACATATCATGTGACCAACTATACTTACAACCATGTTCCTCAATTTCCCTAAAAATAGGATCCCAACAGTAGAGAATATGGTTTATGTCCTTCTTCCCCACTACTCAAGAGAACAAGATACCTTTGATCACCTTGTGGAAGTTCAAAATGTGAACATTCCAAACCATCACCAATCTAACACTCTACTTAGCACTCCCTTTAGGTTCATGGGAATCACCAAAATAATTAGCCTGCTCTAAGGTTTGGGTTTTCCTCTAAAAGGGGACACTATAACCTCTCTTCATGTAACTGGGAGACCTGTGATCTTGTACACATCCTTGAGAGTGACAGTCTACCCTCTTACCACCAACGGAAACTAGAGAGTGTTCTGATTCACATCTCAGTAAGTAAGTACATTTCACAAAATATTTCTTGCATAAATAACCAAAGGATTCTCAGCTAGCTTCAAGAGTCCTAAGATAGTCAACAAAACAATATCATGTGGATTCAACTAGCCTATATGTAGCCAATTTGACACTCTAGTTCTACTCCATCTGATATATCCACCCTGCTAATTTAATAAAATTAAATCTTAATCAGAGGACTGGAGTAAATCAACTATAATAGAAACACCCTATATATCAAAGTACAATGATGAGAAAGTGTAATAAACAAAATGATAAGAGTGTCTTAGTTGATATCTAGCTATTTGGATTGGATTTGGGCTAGACTGGTAGTAGAACATGATTAGTTTGAATTGCGTATGCTTCGTTTAGAAAATAATGATCTGGGAGGTATGACCAATAATACCACAAAGAAGAGGACAATATCTCCTAGCGTTAGTGTCCAAATCGGGTAGTAGTGTCCTAGTGATTGGTGCAGGTCTGGTTATTTTTATGTCTAACAATATTATCTTCACTTCGTTGTGTCACATCCACTTCGTTGTAGGGTTAGTTTATCACACTTGTTCGTACAAAACAAAACCCTAGCTACTTGCACAAAACTCAAACACACATTACACTAAATAAAATATACAAATGCTCAATTTTGATGAACCTCAGCAATCACCCCAATGTAATTTTCACTAAATGCTACACTACAATTTAGATTCTATGTAGTTTCAGTGTGTGTGATAGAATATGTATCCCTTGAAGCTAGGTTTCCCTTGTGCAAATTACAATAAGATAACAGGCTACAACTACTTTACCCTCAAGATAATTTGTGTCATGGAATTTAGAATTTGCCCCTTCCTTTGCAGTGAATAATGCAGTCCAAATGTAGTCCCTTACTCAATAATAGCTTCCTTATTTATTAGATAGGTCCTTAGTAGTAACTTATTTCGTTCCCTCTTGCTTGTCCTTTATGTATAAGTAGGCTATGTATATATATATATGATTCATTTGTTTGAATTTTGACATTAACAACCCTAAAAGCTGACCTAAAGTAATTAATACAAGTTTAGAAAATCTAAACAAGTGATGTGTCATTTTAAAATATAAGAGCACAAGCGAATGGATAAGAGTGCCCACAGGGGGACGAAAATGTCGGCCATTATTACCCCTTATTGGGCAATTATGTCAAGAAAGATTCAAAGATGAATTAAGAAATGTTTAGTTGAGTAACACATTATGTGATGTCCAAAAGTAAAGGGACAATTCCATAAAAGTAGAGGATGAAAGCATGGAAAAATAAAATAATGTCAATGTAAAGCAAAACATGTGTTGTCAATGTCTAGTTTTCTTCCTTAGGAACCATGCATATACCGATATACTAAAAGCATAATGTAATAATAGGTGCATAATTTTGTGTCTACGCATGTGAAACATCAAAAACACCATCAAATGGAAGTTAGAATCTAGAAAAATAAAAAAAATGACTTCCAAACAAAAATATTTAATTTTTTTAGCTATATGACATGCAACCACCGCTTCCTGTAGGCAATGATTGTGTTTTTTTCACCAATGGTTTTGAACCTACTGCAATGGTTGTGTGTTCGACACTATCAAATGTGTAACCAAACGTGGTAATTATGACGCGATTTTCAAGGCGCTGTTAGGCATTCGGCGAATTTTGAATGTGTAACTATTCCTGGTGAAGTTCTGCCGAATGCGGCAACATAGGTTATAGCAATCACAAATAGTCCTTCTGGTTAGGACCAATGCGTAAATCCCTTGCACTAAGGAGCCAAAAGGAGCAGTTTCTACCTTGTCATGAACTACCTAACGATTTTCATCATTTGACTAAACTGTTACCCCTTACTTGACACCATACCATGATGCTTTCATATGCCTGTTGCATTATTCCTAACATATCAATCGAACAGTCAACTTACTACCCAACTATTTCTTTCTAGAATTATTCAGATGGTTTGCCCCAAATGCAATAGCACAACACAACAATTCTATATTCCCCTTCGCAATATGAAAAATATATAGACCTCACATTTTTTGTCATAGCACCACTACTAGGATTTAACAATAGTTAATCATCGTGTTGTTCTCAGGCCATCTGAAATTGACCTAAACTTTGTTTGTTAACATTGATTAGCGGAGCTCCATGATTTAGCTGACCAAGCACTCAATATTCCCTCTTGAAGAAATGATTTCTAAATTTCGCAAATGACTAAAGCATCTCCAGAGGTTAATACTTTAGCCTATTTTGAAAAATTGCTATTTTCAGTGCATTTTTGCAAACAGAATACATTATTGTAGATTTGATCAATAATCATAGAATTTCTACTAAAAGTTGTTTATCAGTGTAATGCCTCACATGATGTTATTGCATCCTTGAGTTTTCAGACATTTTACAAGAACAAACTCTGTGTCTAAGCGATGATGTAGTATGTGCAACCCCACTCAAAATATCACAGATCCTATCCTTTGATCTAGGATCATCTCAGAGGTTTTCTATTTTCTCTAAGCATCCTCTTTAGCCTTATGTTGTCGACTTGATGTAATTTAGATTTCATCCATGTTAGAGCACCTCGATGGTTGTTAGGAATGGATTATGTTAGTGGTCACAAGGTAAGTGAGGCAAGTTTCTAGTTATGTCTTGTAAAACGATGCTTACTTCTTGAGCATCACACCCTAGCCACCTCATGATAAGACTGTTTTCTCGAGGGGAAAATTTAATATTGTACCCCGTTAGTTGTATGATTAAACAAAGTAACAACTACCCATTAGTGAGTTGTGGACTGTTTAAGCAACTCACCTAATGTAGTGTGCAAGTTGTTTGTGGAGTGCTCAAGAATACCTTCCAACCTATTCTATAGGAGACTAAAAGACTATAAATCCCTCTAAGCATAAGCCTTTTGAACCCTTAATAGAACGAAGTTTATTGTGTTAATTTTAAAAAGCTCTACCAAAATCATCATTCTGGTATCAAAGCATTGTTTGAACATGGTACCTTTGTGACAGTTTCATTCCCCATTGTAGGTGGATTCTAGCATTGGAGTGCAGCTATTAAGAAATGCATGTGGGCATAAGGAATAACAGCAACTAAGAACCCATGCAGCATCTCTGTTTCTGTAATCCATTAATCTGTTAACCGTGTGCCGTTCTTTGAAGCGAAGTAAGATTTTGATCAAGTGTATATTAGTCAGGACCAGAAAATACTTCAACCAGTGCGTTTTTCTCTTCAATTGCAGCCTTCATAGACATCAAACCTTTGCACTTATGACTATTACAGCTGCAGCCTCTAGCATGTTGTTATATGCATGATTCGTCAGTGAGACGACATATCTTCCTTCATAGTCATCCTTGTGTGATCTCTTCATTGTAATGACAAGTACTCATGATCTTCTTGTATATGATCCGTGATCTAAAATTATAGTACCACCCAAGATTCCAGTTTGGACGTGCCAGTAGCACTCAGATCTGCATCGTGCCAAAAGATCTATGGTCAAGCATATTAGCCACTGTATCATAAGCATGAGTATGGATATTCGGTGTCGCCATGCCTTCCATCCAAGCATCCATGCACATGTCTGATAAAAGTTTGAAAGCTTCTGAATCGTGACAGATACATTTTGCAATGTCTACCACTAGTTACCCATGTGATCTTGCAGTCCTAATATTATCTTGCTAACCAAATAGTGTACCTAAAGCTACTCAGTAATAGCAAGATACAACCACTGTGAATGAACCTCTTGCAGACTGTGTATGTCATGCAGCCCCACAAGAAGTTATTTCTAATAGTACATTGTTGTAGCAAGATTTACATGAAGGAAGCATTGTTACTAAACTTAGACTGTGCCACGAGTGTATCGGTTTCAGCTTATGCTAGTAATCATAATAATGCTCTGACCATGCACCATATGGTTCCTAAGAATATCTACTTCTCATGCTTCTCCTACGCGTTTATCCTATGCCTAATCCGTCCACTATTTGAATGCCGCTCATCACCTAGACTTCTTCACTAACAAGCGGGAGCATTGCTTTCGGAGTCAATACATTGTCAACTCATCCATTTGTTCAATATACTAGAATAGCTATACGAGAGAAGTAGATCTTCATATAGTAGTGTGTCCATGGTACAATGTTTTAAACGTAGACATTTTGTGAAATTGTTACGGTCATATTCGTCTTGGGTTTAAACATCCTGTTATGTCAGTATGGTCTATTATTAGCTAGAATACATGTTTTTTGATTTTGTCTAAAAGCATTTTGGTGATCAATATGGTTAGTCCTACCGACTAAGGTAGAGAGTTGGTTTTAAAGATTTGATCTATGCATTTGTGTTATCTAAAGAATAGATCATACGTAATCAATTGTTTTCAGTCATAATATAGGTGAGTTTAATCTCATATCACTTAGGGTTTTTTGTTATTTGTCGCATTCTACATTGCTTCAGGATACGGGTACGAGGTTTTTAGAGACAGTCGGGGAATCAATATGCAGATATATCAATTTTATAAAAGATATCGAGTGTGGATTCAACCTGAATGAGTACAGATACGTATTTGGATAGCATCCGTACATATAGTATTGGTGAGAAATATATATACTTATTCTACTCATTGGTGGGTTTCAGTCCATACGAAATATAATAGGAATCTAATGTCCCAAAACATTCAACGGTATAGCTTAAGATATTTACATTTTCATTACCTAAGTGGATTTCAATGGTAATCTTTCGACCATAGCTCCAACAGTGTTGGCACTCCACTGTCCCTGTTATGTAATGTACCTCCTCGACGAATAATTTTATTGAAGACCTTTGGCCCATTTTTATCTACCCGATGGCCAAAGGGTGAGTTCAAGGGCGACTTCAATTTCATTAATTTTATTATATTGTGCAAAAATTAAAATATAACATTATAAAAACACATATAATAAATTAATAAACTGTTTGGGTGACTTTGACTTAGGAAAATGTATTTAAATAAAACTAATAAATTATTTAAATGCAAGTCCTACCCAAAAGTGCGACTTGATTAATGAAGTAAAAATAATTAATTAAATATTAATTATTTGGTTTTAGCCAAAAAGTACGACTTGGCTTTTGGAGGGTTTTTGGCTATATGAGGAAAAGTGCGGCTTGGGGAAGTCATTCAGATCATTATTATTATTTTCACAGAGCATTTAACATAGAGCTTTTGCAGACAGAATCCAAGGACGGAAACCCTCTGGATTATTCCTCTTACGGACGGAAACCCCAGGAGCAGTGAGAGAAGTTTCCATCCAGGAATCTTCATTGTTTACATCAGTTATTCAGCATTCTAGCAGTGTCAGGGAAAGAAAGAAATTACAGCGGTGGGCTTTGCACATCTATCTGAGTGGGGGCGGCTTCTACTACAACTATTCATTACTGTGTCAGAGGTATTTTTCATGTTAGATATCTATTGTAATTCCCAGCAGCAAATAAGGCAAATCAGCTAGGGTTTTGATTCATTTTCTATGGATTTTTGGATTATCATTGTTATTAAATCTTCTTACAAATTTATATTTGTCTGGCTGTAATATTTAGCTTCAGAAACCAATATTAAATATTCAGCTGAAATATTTACAAAGAAATCTGCCAGATTTTCCCTAGGTGCCTAATTTATATTCACCCGGATTGCGGGCTTTAGTATTTATTTATCTATGCAGTTTCAGTGTGATGTTTTATGAATTCCTTTAATATTATCAGTTCAGATCTGAGCCAGAACATTATTTAAAAAAAAAAAATCAGACAAAAACGGTTTGGGATCTTTCAGTGGTATCAGAGCAGTGTATCCTCCCAGCCTGTGTGGGAAGGAACAGCCAGGGTATTAAAACAGAAATTAGCCTTGAATGCATCACAGAGAGGACGATACACATAGATACTACACCCGCAGACGAGCATGACTCGAAGCTGGTATTGCAGGTGGTGACAAAATGGAACATTTGGGTGAGAGACCTGAGAGTCCTTCTCGAGAGGAACATTCAGATCCAGATAGGAATTTTATTCGGGATATGGCAACCACACAGAGGCAGTTATTACAGACCATGGAGCGCATGGGTACTACTTTGGACAGGTTGGCACTGGATAGGCCGCGGGACAGGCATGACAGGAGGGATAGATCCGTATCAGTTGCCAGTAGCTACAAGGGTCATAACAGATCACCTTCAGATCTTGGGAGTGTTAGGGGATCGCCACGCCGTGAGCTGAGGCATACCCATATAGACGAGAGGAGACCTACACGGACGGCAGATAGGCCCATGCAGCCTAACTTCTTGCCTAGAGGTGACCCACCAGAGATTGAGGGACGGCCCGTAGAAGCAGCTTTCTCGGATACTATCATGGCAGTCAGTGATGAGTGGAGGAGTTTGCCATAGCATGTGAGGGATGCATTTCCCCTCCCACAGTATTGTGCTCAGAGGAGAGACAGTATGAGGACTGGACAAGATAGGAGACCTAGAGCACAGCAGAACAGAGATTTGCAGCAGGTTACCAATAAGGTAACCCTTTCCACTTTTGATGGTAGTGGAAAGATCAGTGCCAGGGCTTGGATTCACAAGCTTGACACCTACCTTACCCTCAAGCCCATGAGGGAGCAGGAGGCCATATAGTTCGCTACATTACACCTTGAGGGGGTGGCTTATGATTGGTGGCACCATGGGTTAGTTACGCAGGGTCATGAGCTTCTACATTCATACAGGGATTTCAGTGACAGATTGATTGCGAGGTTTGATCGCAAGGATGTGGAGCTATATTACAGGGACTTGGCACAGCTCAGACAGAGTGGACATGTTGATTCTTACATCAACGAATTTCAGCGGATAGCCGTTATGGTTCCAGAGATGCCTGAGAAGAGGGTGGTTATGTTATTTATAGAGGGTCTCCATGATAGGATGAGAGGATTGGTCAAGGCTCTTAAGCCTAGGACATTGCATGATGCCATTCAGATGGCATTGGACTTGGACACATCTCCCACTTCCTATCAGCCCACTTCTTATCAGCCCAATAAGAAGTTTCCCATGAGCTCCAGGCCATTTCAGCGCTCTACCGCCCCACAGAAGAGTGCACCACCTCCTAAGGTGGATCAGGAGACTCGTAACGAGTTAAGGAGGAGGAAGCTTTTCTTTCATTGCAAAGACCATTGGGAGCCTGGACATCGTTGCCTTGGTAAAGGCAAGGTGCATCTCATTGAGGTGATTTCAGAGGGAGAGGATGATCACTCGCTAGGTACAGATGTAGAGGATGAGGGCGGTGACCATGATGCACAGGGGGAACAGCCCCAAATAGAGCTTGGCAAGGGCGAGGCATTGGATTCATCCGATGTTACTATTGCCACACTTTCAGGCGTTCCTAAGTACCATCCCTTTTGGCTGAAGGGAGTGCTTAAGGGACAATAGATTGTTTGCCTGGTTGACAGTGGAGCTACGCACAACTTCATTGATGAGGGGTTGGCGGCGAAGCGAGGATTACTGGTTGAGGAATTTGATGGGTTTAGTGTATGGGTGGCAGATGGATTTGCTATCAGTTGCACTAAGAGGATTCCACGACTTAGTATTCAGATGGGGGACTATACATTGACCGATGAATTCTATGTTATTGGGCTTGGTGAGATTGATACAGTATTGGGTATTCAGTGGTTACAGTCCCTTGGCAGATATGTGCAGGATTTTTGCAGGATGGAGTTGGAGTTTATGGTAGATAAGAAGAAGATTGTGCTTCGGGCTCTTTCTGACGGTGGGCCTCGAGTTGTTTCAGCACGTAGGATGGAGTCTATAGTGAGACATGGAGAGGTTGCATGGGCAGCCCAGTGTTTCATTTCGTCCAAATCTTCTTCAGACGATGAGCAGCCTTATCATATTGACATCTAGTCCATATTGGATAAGCACGGTTAAGTGTTTGGTGACATTCCTCCAGGTAGACCACCAGATAGAGGGTTTGAGCATGTTATAGAGCTTGAGGAGGGTGCTAATCCCGTGATGACTACGCCTTATCGCCATCCTAAGACATACAAGGATGAGATAGAGAAGGCCATTAGAGAGCTCTTGGAGTTGGGACACATCCGTCCTAGCTCTAGTCCCTTTGCTTCTTCAGTTGTGTTGGTAAAGAAGAAGGATGGGACCATGAGGATGTGTATTGACTATCGTGTACTGAACAAGAAAACCATCAAAAACATGTATCCCATTCCCTGCATTGATGAGTTGTTAGATGAGCTGCATGGATCTATCTACTTCTTAAAGATTGATCTTCGATCAGGTTACCACCAGATTAGAGTTCGGGATGAGGATATCCACAAGACGACCTTCAGATGTCACTATGGGCACTACGAGTTCTTGGTGATGCCATTCGGACTCACCAATGCACCTGCTACATTTCAGTCATGTATGAACCATCTCTTCAACAGGCAGTTGAGGCAGTTTGTGTTGGTGTTTTTTGATGATATTCTGATTTATAGCAGGACATGGGATGATCATTTGAGGCATCTTGATGAGGTACTTAGCATAATGGAGACTTAGTCTTTGTTTGCTAAGATGTCCAAATGTGAATTTGGGCTTACGGAGATATTGTATCTTGGGCATGTCATTGGGGCCAATGGGGTCAAGGTTCATCAGAAGAAGATACAGGCAATGCAGGATTGGCCACCACCCTAGAATATCTCTGACTTGCGAGGATTCTTAGGGTTATGTGGTTATTACAGGAGGTTCGTGAAGGGTTATTCTCAGTTGGTAGCTCCATTGACAGATCTTACACGGAAGGGTGCATTCAGTTGGTCAGATGAGGCACAGGTGGTATTTGAGAGGCTCAAGGTAATTATGAGCACCTGTCCAGTTTTGGCTCTTCCAAATTTCTCACGGCCCTTCATTTTAGAGTGTGATGCTTCGGGATTGGGGATTGGTGTAGTTCTTATGCAGGATCACCATCCTATTGCCTTTGAGAGCCGGAAGCTGAGAGATAATGAGAGACTGTATTCCACTTATGATAAGGAGATGCTTGCCATTATGCATGCCTTGGCAAAGTTTAGACAGTATTTGGTGGGTGGAAAATTTGTGGTGAGAACCGACCACAACAGTTTGAAATATTTCCTGGAACAAAAAGAACTCAATGAGAGGCAACAAAAATTTTGTTAGCAGGATCCAGGCATATGATTTTGACATTGATTATGTCAAGGGAACGAAGAATGTAGTGGCTGATGCACTTTCCAGGAAACCCCATCTCGCTGTCCTGTGATCTTTGAGCGAGATTTCAGCAGATTGGAAATCTCAACTGTCAGTTGAATATTCCAAAAACACTTGGGCATGTGACATTATGGATGGAAAAATTCAGGATGATCGGTATAAGGTAATGATTGATTTGATTTTGTATAAGGGTAGAATTTACTTAGTTCCTGAATCTGAACTTAAAGAGAAGATTATGCATGCTTTTCATGATGCACCACTGGCAGGACATCCAGGGTACTTTAAAACATACAGGCAGATTAGAGAGAGATTCTCCTGGAAGGGTCTTAAGGATGATGTCTTGCGCCATGTCCGTGAGTGTATGACTTGTCAGCAGAACAAGTCAGAGCATACTTTCCCAGCAGGTTTGTTACAGCCATTGCCAATTCCAGAGCAGAAGTGGGAGAGTATTTCGATGGATTTCATTACCGGTCTTCCCGTGGTGCAAGGGAATGATCGCATTTACGCAGTAGTGGATCGGTTGACTAAATATGCACACTTTTTCGCTGTCCCTACCAGCTTTAAGGCACCTCATGTGGCTGATTTGTTCTTCCGTCAGATATTCAGGTTGCATGGACTTCCGAAGAACATAGTTAGTGACCGGGATAGCAGATTTATGAGCATATTTTGGTAGGAGCTTTTCCGTCTGGTCTACACCAAGCTGACTCCTAGCACCAGTTATCACCCTCAGACGAATGGATAGACAGAGATTGTGAACAAATGGATAGAGGGTTATCTTTGCAACTATGTTGCAGGACAACAGAAGGCATGGGTTAAGTTGTTGTATTTATGTGAGTATTGCTATAACACCACTTACCATATGTCTATTGGTATGACTCCATTCCGAGCTCTGTATGGGTATGATGCGAGATCCTTTGTTGATATGGCATTTGGGGATAGTAGAGCTCCCAAAGCTCAGGAGAGTTTACAGGATATTCAGGAAATCCTTAAGGTGCTTAAGGAAAACATGCAGCGGGCCCAAAATCAGTAGAAAATATATGCAGATAGGCACCGAGTGGAGAGATCATTTGAGATAGGGGACATGGTTTTTCTACGACTTCAGCCTTACAGGAAAAGTACTCTCAAGAAGAGTGGGGCTGAAAAGCTCAAACCGTGATTTTATGGGCCATACAGGGTGTTGAGGAGAGTTGGTGAAGTGGCATATGAGCTGGAGTTACCTTCTGAGAGTAAGATACATAATGTTTTTCATGTGTCTTGCTTGAAAAAGGCTTTGGGGCAGAACATTATTTCTTCTACAGATTTGCCACCCCTGGATGAGGAAGGGAGATTAGATCTAGTGCCAGAGGAGATCTTGGACAGCTGAGAGAGGAGACTGAGGAACAGGGTCATTCAGGAGTTCTTGGTGAGGTGGAAAGAATTTCCAGAGGAGGATGCTACATGGGAAGGTGAGATTATATTACAGCATCCAGCTCTACAGTTGCTTGGGGACAAGCAATCTCGGGAAGGGAGGACTGTAATGTCCCTCTTTCTCGGTTAGTTCGGTCGAAGACCTTTTGGCCTGTTTTGTCTACCCGACGGCCAAAAGGGTGTTTTCAAGGGTGACTTCGGTTTATTATTCTATTATATGGTGCTCGAATTAAAGTAAAATATCATTAAAGCACATATAATGAATTAATAAACTGTTTGGGTGACGTTGACTTAGGAAAATGTATTTAAATAAAACTAATAAATTATTTAAATGCAAGTCCTACCCAAAAGTGCAACTTGATTAATGAAGTAAAAATAATTAATTAAATATTAATTATTTGGTTTTAGCCAAAAAGTGCGACTTGGCTTTTGGAGGGTTTTTGGCTATATGAGGAAAAGTGCGGCTTGGGGAAGTCAT
Source organism: Taxus chinensis (assembly GCA_019776745.2). Taxonomy (NCBI): domain Eukaryota; kingdom Viridiplantae; phylum Streptophyta; class Pinopsida; order Cupressales; family Taxaceae; genus Taxus; species Taxus chinensis. The sequence goes on from CM034156.1 coordinate 25,948,808, forward strand.
TCAGATCATTATTATTATTTTCACAGAGCATTTAGCACAAAGCTTTTGCAGACAGAATCCAAGGACGGAAACCCTCTGGATTATTCCTCTTGTGGACGGAAACCCTAGGAGCAGTGAGAGAAGTTTCCATCCAGGAATCTTCATTGTTTACATTAGTTATTCAACATTCCAGCAGTGTCAGGGAAAGAAATAAATTGCAGCTGTGGGCTTTGCACATCTATCTGAGTGGGGGCGGCTTCTACTACAACTATTCATTACTGTGTCAGAGGTATTTTTCATGTTAGATATCTATTGTAATTCCCAGCAGCAAATAAGGCAAATCAGCTAGGGTTTTGATTCATTTTCTGTGGACTTTTGGATTATCATTGTTATTAAATCTTTCTATAGATTTATATTTGTCTGGCTGTAATATTTAGCTTCAGAAACCAATATTAAATATTCAGCTGAAATATTTACAAAGAAATCTGCCAGATATGCCCTAGGCGCCTAATTTATATTCACCCGGATTGCGGGCTTTTAGTATTTCTTTATCTATGCAGTTTCAATGTGATGTTTTATGAATTCCTTTAATATTATCAGTTCAGATCTGAGCCAGAACATTATTTAAAAAAAAAAATCAGACAAAAACGGGTTTGGGATCTTTCAGTGGCAAAGCTAACAATTTCTCACTAGAAAAGAACTTTGTCTGAGAAGGGCAAAGGGAGTGAGAATGGAGGTAGGAAAAACTAATGTTGCGGGTAGAATATCAGATGCCCACACACATCAATTAGAAACTTCATTTACATGCATTTATAATCAGAAGAAAAACAAATCCGCGGGAGAAGCTACAAGACCGAATGAAACTCATTGGTCGCAAAGTACCAATTAATTCCTCAATCAAGGAGGCAAAAATTCCTTCTTTTCTTATTGAAGCTTGAGCAGAGTTTGTACATAGCTTGAGAATGGAATAAATTCGAGGAAGAAGAGAAAATAGAAGAAGAATGGCATTTTTTGTCTTTTCCAAGTACAAATCACTTTGGTCTTTTCGAAAATCCATCCCTGGCGTGACGTCGAGAAGCCATTATATTCTTTGCAAGAAACCATTACAACTTCACAAATCCTCAACGCCTTTTTGAATCCCTCTGTTGTGAAGAAAACACTCATGGAAGTTTAAAACTAGATCTTGCAAAGCAACCGTTACATTCGATTTTCCAGTTTAAATACAGACCGTTAGATTTGCTCCTCTAAATCTGAAATCGGGTCGTCCATGCGGAAGGAAGGGATTAGAGTAGTTATGGGGGAAGCCCTTTGCATTTTGTGATTTTTTAGAGATTTGGAAATTTGGAACAAATTGGCCTGCACCCCCGCTTTAACTTTTCAACTTAGACACGTGGTTGCTTTTGATTGGAAATGGGGTCGCGACCCTTTTCTCAACAATTAACCTTTTTTGGAAAAAGTCTCAAAAACTCAATTTCATTTGCCGATCCGCTGCTCCAATTTGACTAGGACACGTGGCATGTTCTGGTTAGAGACGAGGTCATGGATCCTTTCTAAACATTTTAACCTTTTTGCAAAAAGGCTCAAAACCTCAATTTCCTCCACCGGCCCGCTCTCCCGCTTTGACTTTTCAACGGCGGGCTTCACCTTGAATTTTTCCTTTATAGCCTGATCGGGGATGCGGATCATTTTTTAAGTTTTCACCTTTTTTACAAAAAGGCTCAAAAACACAAATTCCTCCGTTGGCCCGCTCTTCCACTTTGAATTTTCAACTTCGGGCTTGAGACCTTGGCGGAGCCGCGGAGCATTTTAGAACTTTTACTTCACTTTTGGGAATTTGGTTAAATTTCCAAAAGTGCCCCGATGGCCCGCTCGTGTGCTTTGACTTTTCAACAACGGGCTTCAACTTTGACTTTTTCCCTGCGGGCTTCAACTTTGACTTTTTCCTTTATAGCCTAATCAGGGCCACGGGGCAAATTTACCATTTTTGCCAAAAGTGACCAAAAGTGTTAAGTTCACCAAAAATCCCATTCCTCCCCATCCAATAAGATCTTACCACGTACTTGCATCCATTGGAGTCAAAATTTGACAGGGAAAAGATGACCATCATCCTGACTGTGGAAAATACACAAAAGAAGAAAACTTCATTGTTTTGAGTCCAATTTTTGAATTTTCTTCACGAACCAGAGGCATGGAGGCAAAACAATTATTTGGTGACCTAGGCCATAGAACAAGTGAACAATTTTGATCAAAAATAGAGGTTGCAAAGAGGTTATTACGTGTACAAACCGGGAAATGGAGAATTTCTCAAAATGAGCAAAACAAAGGTTTAAACAGCTCTAGGGCACGAATTCTACTAATTTGTTGAATCTCTAATTTGGCTTAAACACCAACAAAGGGCATGAGCTCAAAAAATTTGAATTTGGCTATGAAAACGTAGAGTATTTTTCGGGAGACAACACAAAGTTTTACAAAATCATGCGTGTGTGTGTTTTGGAGGCATTTCAACCTCTTGCAGCTGGATCCACATCAATTGGTATTAGAGAAGGTTATCTTGCGGGAGCAGTGAAGGTAGTATAACTTATATTTGTTTGTGTGATTTATTACCTCTATTTTATATAAGAATGCTAGATGTGGGAGAGGAGGTTATGCCCAAATGAATAGGCATATGCAAAAGCTACAACGACACATTAGTGAGCTCACAGAAGAATTATCACCTCATACATAAACATTTAAATGGGGATGTAGACCTAGATTGTGATACTGAATAATTACCTCCATCAAGGAATGAAGGAGGTAATGAAGAAAAAAATGAGAGAGGTGAGGAAACATTTAATAAGTGTCCATTCGAGGAGAGACCGATCCAAGTTTTGGAGGTAAATAATAACATTATTAAGATTAATGTTCCTAATTATGGTGAAGGGTTGTCAAGTGGGATTAGCCACTTGGGCATGCCCCAACATGATTACAGTTTGTCTAAATCAAACTTTAATGTGTGAAGTCTTTCACACTCAAAGAGTGAAGTGGTCTGACTGATTCACCCACCCAATTTATTGGGTGATCCCTCTTGGGATTGACTATCTGACTGTCTACAATGGATATGCAATCTTGTATTAAATATTGTGATTTTTATGTTGGATGGGCTAGATGTATAGCTGATTAACTGATTGTATTAGCTATTGAACAAGAGTGAGATATAGCTCTATAGATATTGAGAAATAGCTAAGGAGTGAAGTGGAAGTGCTGGGTGAAATTGTATCAGATTCTTAATAAAAGATAGTGCTTTACCAGTGGAGTTTTTCCTTCGGGTTTCTCCACTTATATCTGGTGTAATGTGTTCTTGTTCTTGTTCTTGTTATTTGCTTTAAGCTCTTGCTCATTTAGCTTTGTTATTCGCTATCTATTTCAAGTTATTTCTTTGTCTAATTGACTGTACATCATAATCTATAATCTTTGTCCTTTAATGGTGGATCTGTGATCTTTAGATCACATTTCCCTGCTAAATCTAACATGGTATCAGAGCTTGGTGATTGTGCATGTGCAGGATCGATCTAGAAGTATTTTGACTTGAAAGGGTGAAGAAACTTTAAGTTTATTGATGGATCAGTGAGACCCAAAAGTTCCACAGTCATGTTCAAGCTAACCAGGTTTAAAATTCCAATTATCACCTAATATTGCTTGAAATATTGATTAAAAATGGGCTAAATGGTTGTTTAGATCATGTTTAAGCTTTTGTATGCTTAGATCTTTGCTTTTGCTTTTGTTTTAGCCATTTATGGCTTGAATCCATCATCTGTGAGCTATTTTTCTAGTTTTCCCACTGTAAATAGCCGTTACAGTCATTTTTTGAATGTGGATCCAAAATATCTAGTTAGATCCAAGTTTGTTTGAGGCTTTTCAGTCCATTTTTTAAAAAATCCTTATTTTTTTTTTTTGTCTTTAAAAATCATTTATTTTTCACCATTTTTTATCTCTTTGTGAAGCTTTGGCCAATCATTTTGTGCCATCTGGCTTTGTCATTTTTTGGTCATTTTTTTAGGTTTTTTGTGAAGTTTGGACCAATAATATTGCTCCACGTAGCTTCCCTATTGTTCTTTTCATGTTTGTGAAGCCACACCCACTCTTAGAGTGCCAAATGGCTTCAATCTGACATCTTTCTGTCTTTGTGAAGCTTGGGCCAATCATTTAGTGCCATCTGGCTTGGCCCTGATAGACTTATTTGACTTCTTTTGACTGCGAAGCTTGAGCCAATCATATTGCTCCATCTAGCTTCACATTTGTCAATTTTTATGAAGCCCGAGCCAATCAAATTGCTCCATCTTGCTTCGTGGTGTCAGAATATTGTTTATCTGATTGTCAATTGCAATCCGTGAGTCAATAAGGGCTTTACGCATGTCTTTGCATTATCAGACTTATATTAGCTATTTCTGACATTTGTGAAACTTGAGCCAATAAAATTGCTCCAAGTGGCTTCGTATTCCAATTTGTCAGTTCTCTTTTAACATTTCTATTTGTGAAGGGAAGACCAATAAAATTTCTCCAAGTATGTTTGTTGTCACATTTGTCAGATTTTGAAATGTGAGCCATTTAAATTGCTCCACATTTCACATTTTCAGTATTTTTATTTGTGGCAATTATTATCCAATTAAATTTTGCCACCTTTTTTGCATTTGTCAGTCTTGTGAAAAGTGATCCATTTAAAAGGATCCACATGTCTTTGTTTCTTTAGTCTTTTTGGTTGCACTGCGAAGTGTGATTCAATAACATTTGGACACGTATATATTTCTGTCATTTTTTGGCAGACTTGCAAAGTGTGAGCTAATAGAAAATTGACACCTATCTTAGTATTCTTTGTGGTGTCAGTATTTTAGTTCTTTGTTTCGTGGGTTTATTAATTTTTCTTTGTATTGTGGATCTTCTAAAAATTTTCTTCATTCCTGTGGATTTTTTTTAAGGCTGTGAACTGTGAAGTCTAATCTAATTAAAAGGTGACACGTATTCTATTTTTTCACACTTTTGTCAGACTTGTGAAATGTGATCCAATTGTTTTTTGACATGTATTTTAATTATGTCAGGGTGTCAGTATTTGCTTTGGCTTCGCCATTTAGATTGTGACAACTGTCTTATTCCTTTTCTGGACCCAAAATTTATTTCAAGTTTGGTTTATAAATTGTTTAAGCCATTAATTTTTTGACAAGTGGTTTGTTTGACTTAGACTTTGCTATCGCATTGTGTCAGAATGTGAAATGTGATCCAATTAATTAAAGACACATGTATATGGTTCTGTCTTTTAATTAATTGTCAGTTTGTCTTATTAGCTGCATTGTGAAATGTGAGCTAATTAAAAAGTGACATGTGTATTTGCTTTATTTTAAAGCTATGTGCATTGACGTGTGTTTATTTATCTTTTGTCATGGTTTTTAATCAGTTTCGGAATTGAAGAGGCTTTAACTTTAATTTTTAAAGTTTCGCATGTCACCCGAGGATCTATTTTAAAGCTGACATGTGCCTTTCTTGGTATTATTGATCTGTGCCACGTGTCGTCCCCCACCTTGGCTATTTATTTAACTTATTTTATTTGTTAAAGTAGCTCATTTTTTGAGCTCACCCCATCAAGTTGCTAAATAACTTGTCAAGCTACTCTCATGGGTTTTTAATTTGTTGTATCAACTTCCAAATTCTTGTCTCACAAATTATTAGCTCATCCTTTAGCTCACCGAGCCGAGTTGCGAAAGAACTCGTCGAGCTCCTGTAACTGACCCCGACTCTGTTCTATAAATTTGATCTTAAATCGACCAATTTAAGCTATTTTTAGACCAAATCTAGCTATTTTTGAAGATTTGATGAACTGTGCTATGATCTTAAGCTCATAATTAATTAATTAATTAGCTAATTATCTCATTTGCCTATTAAAATAGTCTGTATCTAGAACATGACATAGCCCTGTTAAATTGATCCAAAACTTGACCAATTCAAGCTAATTTTTGATCAAATTCAGGTTGTTTGTTGTCATATGACAAATTAAAAGATCAGTAGCTTGTTTTTTGTCTCTATTTAGCTTCTTTGAGTCATTTTCTAGCTATATTTGTCTTCTTTTACCGTCTAAGCATCTAAAATGGCTAGTTCTGTTGTTTTTTCAATGGATAAGTCTCAGCTCTTGAATTCAACTAACTATAACATCTAGAAAGTATGTTTGAAAGCTTGTTTTATGGCTAGAAAGCTCTGGGATCTTGTGACTGGTATTGAAAACCATCCCATAGGGAGACAAGCTACCCCTGAAAATCTTAGCTCCTTTTCTCAAAGATCTCAAGAAGCTCTATCCATCCTATTGCAAAGCATTAGAGATGAGTTCTTGATGCATGTAGGCCATTTAGACTCACCTTCAGCTGCATGGAAGCAATTAGAGACCATGCATGAAGGAAGTAGGTTGTCTAAGATCATTAAGCTTGTTCTAGAACTATTTACAACACCCATGAAAGGGGATGAGAAAATTGTAAACTATCTAGCTAAAATTAAGAACATTAAAGCTCAACTAGATGGCTGCAACTGTGAATTGTTTCAAGACAAGCTACTGTATTTCATAATTCAAATCAACATTCATGAAAAATACAGACATTACATCTCAATTCTTAATTCCAAGTATCAGAATGAGAATGATCTTCCTGATTTAGACACCTTGTCTTCTTTGTTGATTCAAGAAGAGAGAGTCATGGAGAACTTTGATTCAAAAGAGACTGCTTCTCAAGCTCTATTCTCTCAAAATCATAAGCCTTCTCATAAGCCTTCTCATACTAGACATTTTAATCCAAATCATAATTCTAGTATTAAATCCAAATTTAAATCTAATCCTAAGACTAACTCTGTTAAAAGCAATCAACCATTCAAAGTCAAATTTAATGGAACTTGTAATAAATGTGGAAAATTTGGACACAAAGAGTCTGATTGTAGAGTCAAGATTAATAAATCAGTCAAGAATGCTAAAAACAACAAGCCTAATAATTTCAAGAAAAATCAGAAGCAAAAGCAAGAAAATGTAGCTGAGAAATCTATTGCTTTGTATACAACCCTCTCAGCTTCAAATGACAATGAATGGATTCTTGATAGTGGTGCCTCTAGGCACATGACTTGCATTCCTAATATCCTTTCAGATATGGTCAAATGTGAAGAGAATATCTATCTAGGAGATAACTCTGTCATTAGAGCTGAAGGTTGTGGAAATGTTAAGCTATCTAATGGTTTAATTAGGAATGTCTTGTATGTCCCTAAACTGAAAAAGAATCTTTTGTCTTGCTCTCAGCTAACTAAAGAAAACTATAAAGTTGTTTTGCTACAAGAAAAATGGTATGTCAAAGATCAGTTTAAAAATGTCATTGCTTCTGGGATCCAGAAGAATGGCTTGTATATCTTTGATGGTTTTGTCTCTGAGTCTTGTTTTTCTTCCTCTTCTAAGAATGATATTCAGCTATGGCATGAAACACTTGGTCATGTAAATTTCAAGAGTTTGTATGATATATCTAGACTAAATCTTGTTGTTGGTCTTCCTAAGATAAAATCAGAACATGAAACTTGTGAAAGTTTCCTACGTGGTAAGCAACATGCTCAACCATTTCACAAACATCAAGATCCAAATTCCTCTTAGTTATTAGAACTGATCCATAGCAATGTAAGAGGTCCACTTGAGGTTACCTCTCTCATTGGTGCATTGTATGTTGTTTGATTTATTGATGATTATTCTAGAATGACTTGGTCTTATTTCATTAAGAAGAAGTTTGATGTCCTATCTAAATTTCAGGAATTTAAAGCTCTAGTTGAGAATGCTTCAAATCTGAAAATTAAGATAATTAGGACTGATAATGGAGGTGAATATGTCAGAAAATCCTTTGATGAGTTTTGTGTGTCATGTGGAATTCAAAGAGAATTGACCACTCCCTATTCCCCTCAGCAAAATGGCATTGCAGAAAGAAAGAATAGGACTGTCTTAGAAATGGCTAGGACTATGATTCATGCTTCCAATGTGCCTAAGTTCTTATGGGATGAAGCTATGAACACTGTTGTCTATATTTTAAATAGACTACCTACAAAACCTCTTCATCAAGCTACTCCTCATGAAGTATGGACAAAGCAAAAACCAGATATCTCTCACCTAAGAATATTTGGCAGTCCTGCTTCCATCTTCATTCCAAAAGCTAAAAGGAAGAAGCTTGATCCAACCTCCTTTGCTTGTATTTTTGTTGGCTATGGCTGTAAAACTAAAGGTTTGAGAGTCTATGATCCATTCAAGCATGACATTGTTGAAAATAGAAATGTTCAAGTCTTAGAAAGAACTTTCTCTGTTGATCCTAATGAACCCTCCTCTGCTGCTCTAGAGATAGATCCTGATAATCCTCCTACTGACATTATGGAAATAAAAGTTCAAGAGGTTGATTATCCTGATCTAGATATGATGGAGATTGAGGGGGAGTCATCCCAAAATGTCTTGCAACCTAAGATTCCTAGATGGGCTAAAAATCTTGTTCAAAACTCTCATCCTGATAATCTTAGAAAACTAACTAGAAGTCAACATACCTACCATGCCTTGATGACCCATTATGAGGTAGAACCACAATCCTTTGAAGAATCATCTCAAGATGATAGATGGCTTCAAGCTATGAAGGATGAATACAATGCTCTAATAAAAAATGACACTTGGGAATTAGTCCCTCCTCCTTCTAAAAGAAGCATTGTAGGATCTAGGTGGTTGTTCAAAATTAAATATAACTCTCTAGGAGAGATTAACAAGTTCAAAGCAAGGCTAGTAGCTCGTGGTTTCACTCAGAAACTAGGTATTGACTATGTTGAGACTTTTTCTCTGTTGTTAAGATGAGTACTGTAAGAGTTCTTCTTGCATTGGCCACCCAATATGGTTGGGAGATTCATCAAATGGATGTCAAAAATGATTTTTTAAATGGTGACTTAAAATAAGAAATATATATGAGTCATCCTAAAGGATTTGAGGCTCCTGGCAAGGAACTTTATGTCTGTAAGCTTAAAAAGTCTTTGTATGGTCTTAAACAAGCTCCTAGAGCTTGGTATGCTAAAATTAACTGTTTCTTTCAAGACCTTGGCTTTACTAACTGTTGTTCTGATAATGATTTATTTTTCAAGTTTGATAACAATCATATTATCATTATTGTCTTGTATGTAGATGATATTTTGATTACTAGCAGTGATAAAAGTCTAATTGTAAAAATCAAACAAAGGTTAAAACAACATTTTGAAATGACTGATTTAGGTTTATTAAATCATTTTCTTGGCATGATTATCATTCAAGATCATAACCTTATTGTTGCATCTCAATCTCAGTATGTTGTTAATCTACTTAAGATATTTAACATGGTTGATTGTAGGCCTTTGCCATTCCTATTGAAGTTGGTGTTAAGTTTGATCCTAAACCAGCTTGTGCTAAATTTGATCCTACTCTTTATAGGTAGCTAGTTGGTAGTTTGATCTATTTGACTATTACTAGACCTGATATTTCTTATGCAGTAGGAGTAGTGTCAAGATTTATGCAAGAACCTTATGAGGATCATTGGAAAATGGAAACAATTTTTTTGAAATATATCAAAGGCACAATCAATTTTGGTCTTGTTTATTCTTCTTCTAATGATGCACAATTATTTGGTTATTGTGATTCTGATCATGTTGGTGATGTTGCAGATAGGAAGTCTACTTATGGATATATTTTCAAGCTTGGTGCAAGTGCCATCACTTGGAGTAGAAAAAATCAACCAACAATGTCTATCTCTTCCACTGAGGTAGAGTATAGGAGTGGCATGGAAGCTCTTAAAGAAGCTATGTGGCTAAAAGGTTGTTGGCTGAGTTACACATGAATGTCAAAGGGAGTACTACTCTTCTATGTGACAGTCAAAGCTACATTTCTCTTGCAAAGAATCTAGTTCATCATCAAAGGACAAAGCATATTGAAGTCCATATGCATTTCATCAGAGAAAAAGTCCTTAATGGTGATATTGATCTCCAGTTCTATCCAACTGAAGATCAGGTTGCAGATATCTTCATAAAACCATTGTGTTCTGTCAAGTTTTGCAAGTTTCATGCCTTGTTGGGCCTGTCAGAGTTTCCCTTGAGGGGGAGTGCACATGACAATGCCACCTCTTAATGGCATGTTCAAACTTCCAATACTTCCTCCAATTGTAATAAGTAAATGTGTCACTATTTTGTGAAGTTACTTGTAAATCCCAGTGAAGCTTTAGTCATGGGTATGCCTTAGCTTATAAAAGGCTCCATGGTCTGATGTAAGTCTTCATATTGTAAAGCACTGGTCTTATGAATCTTTGTTTGGGAAGATCTGTGGATTTCCCTCATTGGCATGCTAAGCCTGAATCACTGTTGTTGATTCATGGGTCTGAAACTTGGCATGTCTGATTGTCTTCTCCCACTTAACATTAAGGGGGAGTGTTGGGGTGATAATGTCAAGTGGGATTAGCCACTTGGGCATGCCCCAACATGATTATAGTTTTTCTGATCAAAATTTAATGTGTGAAGTCTTTCACACTCAAAGAGTGAAGTGGCCTGACTGATTCACCCACCCAATTTATTGGGTGATCCCTCTTGGGATTGACTGTCTGACTGTCTACAATGGCTATGCAGGATTGTATTAAATACTATGAGATGTATGTAGGATGGGATATGTATGACTGATTAACTAAATGTTTTAGCTATTGAACAAAAGTGAGACATAGCTCTGTAGATGTGAAATAGCTAAGGAGCGAAGTGGAAGTGCTGAGTAAAATTGTATCAGATTCATAATAAAAGACGGTGCTTTTACCAGTGGAGTTTTTCCTTCAGGTTTCTCCACTTATATCTGGTGTAATGTGTTCTTGTTCTTGTTCTTGTTATTTTCTTTAATCTCTTGCTCATTTAGCTTTGTTATTCTCTATCTATTTCAAGTTATTTCTTTGTCTAATCGATTATACATCATAATCTATATGGTAAAGAATTTGAAAGAAATTTTTCTTCCTATAGACTATTCCTAGATACTATTTCAAATGTTTCAATACCTAGGACAAAAGGATCTCAGCATCAAAGAGTATACCAATGAATTTTAAAATCAATCAATCTAGGTGGAACAAGGAGATTTTGAAGAACAAAATGCTACAAGGTATGTAAATGGGTTGAGTTATACTATACAAGATGAATTGAGTATGCTCTAGATCCATATCCTGGATGATGTTTATCAACTCTCACTAAAAGTAGAAGAAAATAACAAGAGAAGAAAATTTAGATGAGGAATAAAGAGAGGACCATCATCATCTCCAATAAGAGGGAGGGGATATTTGATTCCATAAATGGTGAATCATCCAATGCAGAAGGGCAGGAAGAATTTAGTCAAATTCGTGGTAACTACCAAAGAGGAAGTTGATATGGTGGAGGACAGGGTTGGAATAGCCCCCAAAGGCAATATAGTACACCTGAGTTGGCCTAATGGTGAAGAACATGTGCTCTTGAAATAGAGGTCACAAGTTCAAATCCTGCAGGGGGTAGGGTATGTACGCCTTGTTTGTAGCAAAGTTAGTTGCCTCCCGCACGTGAGTACAAGGTAGTCCCATATGCTATAAGCCGCTTGTAGACCCAAAAACAGGCTGCCCGGCATCGTGGACTGTAAAAACCATTATTATTATTATTATTGTTACCGATGTGGTGAAGAAGGGCACAAAGGTTTTGAGTGTCCACACTATCCTACACATGATAGATGGTAAGTGGAACAACCACGAGTACACCTAGTTGAAGTTGAAGAAGATGGTAAATGGATGTTGCTACAAACTTGGGTGAAACCCTCATGATAAGGAGGATGATGATCATCCCGAGTAAGGATAAAGAACAAGATTGTTCCAGTGGTGATTCTTGGATGCAAAAAAATATATTTGAAACAAGATGCACCTCTGGAGGGAAGATATGTAAAATTATTATTGATGGTGGCAATTGTGAAAATATGGTAGTAATTGTGATGGTTTATGAAATCATTTTGAAATGTGAGAATCACTGTATCCCTATTGCATATCATGGTTCAAGAAATGGAATGAAGTAGCCATAAATAAAATATGCCTAATAAAGTTTTCTATTAGGAATACCTATAAGGATGAGGTGTGGTGTGATGTTATCCTGATGGATGCATATCATATATTATTAGGGAGACCTTGACAACATGATAGAAAGGTTACATATGATAGAGGGAAGAATACAAAGGTGGTCTTGTTACCCTTTAAGGAATAAGGGAAGGGTGGGGGATTTTTGGCTACAAAGGAGTTTTTTGCAGAAACGGAAGAAGTGGGTTAGTGTTATGCATTGATGGTAAAGAAGGTGGAAATAAAGGCCTTTGGTATACCCGTTACAAAAACATAGGTACTAAAAGAATACATAAATGTCATACCAAATGAGCTACCAAATGGGTTACCTCCAAATAGGGATATACAAAACCATATTGATTTGATCATAGGATGGACCCTTTTGAATCAAGTAGCCTACATGATGAGCCCAACACAGAGTGAGGATTTGAACATGCAAGTGAAATATCTGATACAAAAGGTGTTAGTGAGAGAAAGTATGAGTCCACGTAAAACTCCAACACTATTGATGTCCAAAAAGGATGGATACTAGAGAATGTGTTAGAGCAATAAATAAAATCAAAATTAAGTCTTAGTTCTTGTTGGTGAGAAAATTTGTCAGGTGGAAAAACTTGTGGATTTCTTGCCAACACTATGGGAATCTAAGTCCCTCTACTTAACCGGTGCAACTGTTGTATATGCATGCACAAGTAAAGGTGGATTTTCCTGGTGGCCTTGTGGCCGGGGATCCAACCGGGGCACTCCACTGAACCTTTGACAAAGCTAGCAATCACTTGCTAGAGAGGAATTTATATGAAAGTGGGAAAGGGAGTGAGAATATGAGGTAGGGGAACTAATGTTGCAGGTAGAAAATTAGATTCCTACACACACTAGTTAGAAACTTCATCACATGCACTTATAAGAAGAAACAACTCTATAAATAGCAACAAGACCAAATAGAATTTGATGAGCACAAAATATAATGAAATCCCTTAGTCAAAGAAATTTGTAAACTCCTTCTTCTTGTATTGATTGCTTAAAAAAAAGTTGTACATAGTGTGAGAATGGAAGACATTAAGAATAGGGGAAAAGCGGCTAACTCTTTTCACTCACAAGTGAGCAAAATATCCCTCATGAACTTACATGAATACAACCAGCTAGAAGAATTTCAGAATTAGAACCCTTTGAAATAAAGAGCTCATTATAATTTATAGCAATTTGAATTGTCCTTTCACCTCCCTCACATGACTCTTTGTTTCTATATTCCACTCATGACCTTTCGTTTTCCATGAATTAAGTATTTCTCTTATAATTTTGAGAAAATAATTTTTACAAATTTAAAATAGGTCACTTAAGTGAATAGGACAAAATAGAATGATGACACATAACGAAGAATTAATGGAGAAAGAAAGTACAGAGGGAAAGAGAGGGAGAGGGAAAGGATGGAGGGGAAAGACTTCTCGTGACGAAATTCTTTGAATGCCTTGATGCAACCATGAAATTTGAGCAAGGATTTCTGCCACTGGTGATCTTCTACACTAATGCATATTTCTCCCTTGAATAACTTTGAATCATTTTCCCAATATAGTGATGACCGTGAACTCTATGATGCATGTACATCTTGGACCATAGAATGAGTGTTTAGAAACACTGTTATGATGTTTACCATTGCAAGCTTGTGATGAACACATACAATGCCTAAGATGACACTCCTTGAAACTTGCTTGATGAACCCTTTGGCTCGTTGAAATCGTTCTAACCAATTCACTTTGGATCACTCAGTTCCTTAAGTGATGAAGATGAATTCACATGATGTGGCTTACGATGCCTTTCCTTGCTTCTGTAAACCATTGCACCCAAGATGATGCTTTCAAGACCTCTGTGAAGTTCTCATTCCTTCTATTCAACTCATGAAACCATCTCATTATCCAAAAGGGAGTCCAAGAGCAGTAAGGTGAGTGGAAACAAATTCATATGCAATTTTCCACTCCAAAATGAAAACTTTCTATTTTTAGAATATGAGCATGTGCTCTACTATTCTAGGGTATGTCACATGTCTTGCTCCAATTTCACCTTTTGAAAAATCTACCATATTTCAACCTCCTATGTTCCTGAGATAGTGCTATTTTTAGTTCATTTGAATTTTTAGCAGGTTGTTATTTGGGGACCTGTTATTTTGGGAAGAAGTCATTTTTTGTCTTACTTTCCATTTTACCCCTTTTTTGATTGTCCTAAGTGATCAAACATGTAATTCAGTTAGACTCATAATTTATGGCATGCGAGGAAGTATAACATATGCTATTTTTATTAAGTGGTGAAAATGACCTCTGTTTGCGACATAAACAACTTTTTTGGATTTGTCTCTTTGTCATGAACTCGTGCTCCAATTTTCATCATGATTCAGTTTCTAGAAAGTTCAGAAATGAAAAATGAAAATTTACGTCTGGTAAGAGCTTCAGGTATGGAGCTACTAGGGTAAAATATTGATAAAAAATCAGTCCTTCATATCTCAAGAAACTGGAAACTTAATTGTGCAAAAACTAGTTTGAGAGAAACTAGATTTTTTGGAGACCCTTCCCTTTGAATTTCGGATGATTTTGCTCATTGGAGATTTGGGAATTTGAGAATTTCTTCGAAGAGGGCAGAATCCTGATAAAAAAAACAGCCCTTCATATCCCTAAAAAATAGGGACTCCATGGTGCGAAAAATAGTTCACATGAAACTAGATTTTTCAATGATCATTCCCTCCAATTTTCATGCGATTTCACCCACTGGAACCCTGAGAAGTGGAGAGGTAGCTCATTGATTTTTTCCACTATTGTGTCATGGCAGCCATTAATGGAGCTTGAAATTTTCAGGTATGTTTTTTGTCTCCATTCGCAATGAAATCAACTCCATTACGATAGGTTTTTCCTTCTGGTGCTTCACTTGAAATTTTACTTCAATCTGACAACTTGTTTGATGGGAAATTCAACTTTTTCTTCGTTGAGCCGAAAAGGAGATTTCTTCATGGTGAATGCTCTGTTGCACAAGAGGAGAGATTGAAAGTATGTTTTTGATGGTCTTGGATAGAGGAATAAACATAAAAATATGGTTTGTTGTTTTGTGCATTGGTTTGCAAGATTTGTATGAATTTTTCATTTTACAGCAATGAAAATTTTCACTGTTTTCTTCTTCGTTGTTCTTCGTTTCTCCTTCCTTGTTTGCTCAAACTTCCTTTTGAGACCTGTAAAATTTCATGGAGTGAAGGAGATTATTTATGTCATAGGTTTGGTTTGAGGTTCAAAAATTGTGGAGTGATGGCAAGGAGGTTGCAGAGGAACTATGGAGTTATGGCTGTGCACGGGAGTGTAAGAAGTTTGAAGCAGGGAAACAGGTAAATATTTAAATTTTTGAAATCATGTTGAGAGAGGGCTGGGTGAATTTTCTTATCCTTGACATCCCTCACCTCAAAGGGACATGAGGGACATCAGTTTCCATGGTGATCCTGGATGCGACACGTGGCATTGATCCGACGAAAGGAATGGGTGCTCTAAAATTAGCTTTAAAGCACCAAGGGGCTAGAAGCGGGTCACATGGGTGACCAAAAATATCTCCTAGAGGGCTGGGAAAATTTTTCAAGGTTTGGTGTCCCTGACCTATGAGGGGCATGAGGGACATCAAATTCCACAGAGGTCCTAGATCTGACACATGGCAGAGATCTGACGGCAAGGGATTTGAGCTCCAAATTACACCTAGGGGCTGAACTGGCAATCCTTATGGTCATAAGGATTTCCAGAGGTCACATAGGGGATTGGCATAATTTTCCAAGGTTAATGTACCTGACCCTCAGGGACTTCAGGGACATAAAATCCCACCGGACTCCTAGAGCTGACACGTGTCCTAAAATTTGGCTAAGTCCCGAACTTGCTCTAAGAGGACAACTTGCAATGATGATAACTTGAGCTACCGATGGAAGTTTTAGGGAAAATTTTATATGATACTGACTAGAAATAGAATTTTTAATACAATGGTGGGGGTATTATGTCTTTATTATTCCATTTGATACCTGAAAAATTGGATTTTTGATTTTGTACTCCACTTGTGCCTGACAAAAACTACTTACAGACCTGATGCACCAAAGTGTTGTGAAAAATATGATTTTACCATCATGTAGGGATTGGAATTTTATTTCCATAAATGTTTTTTTTTCTCCTAAATCCACCCGGAGCTCCCAAAATCACCTTCCAAAGCTCAATGACTATTTTGGCCTGTGTACTGACTAGGCCTTTGAACCCTAATTCTGGCGAAACTGCCCCAACTTCTCTAAGCCCTTCTAAAATCTTCCTAAATCATTTCCATGATGTCTCAAGGCCTTTGAATCACCTCCACATCCACTTAGGCTCTTATTCTCCGCTCCATGGGGTTGCTCTAGCCCTAGGAAAGCCAATGATAGCCCTTCCCACAACTGCATGTAGCTTGCAAATGAACTCCTAAAATCACCTAAGGGGAATGAATGAAATTTACTAAATCACCTTGGGGGATGATATAACATTAGTAAGGAGGTCATTTGGATTGGTTGAAAGGACCTGGGGTGTCTTGGAATGATAGGACTCAAAAAAATTAACATAGGGGTATGGTTTCCATACTCAGAAATTGTTAATTTCCTTGTTGCACATTTGCATGAAAATAGTTCCCAGTTCCAAGATTGGATGATATGATGGATGTGATAGTGGGATCCTGTTATTTTAGTAAGATTTACCTTCGAAGTGGGTACTACTAGATTCAAATCCGTGAAGGGGATGAATGGAAACTCACTTCCAAAACAAAAGGAGGATTGTACGAATAGATGGTGATGTCATTCAGGTTATCTAAGACACCTAATACATTCATGAGACTGATGAACATAGTGCTGTGAGAATATAATGGTAATTTTGTGGTTATCTATTTTGATGATATTTTGATATTAAGTAGGATAATGGAAAAACACTTGTTGCATTTGAAATTAGTGTTAGAACTATTACGAAAAGAGAGTTTCTATGCAAACTTAAAGAAGTGTATATTTCTTTAGAAAATTCTAGTTTTTTTGGGGTTTTTCATCTCAAAGGATGGAGAGAGGATAAATGAGGAAAAAGTGAATGCAATTTTGGAATGGCCTATTCCAAGGAATATGACAAAGTTTTGTAGTTTTCAACGCTCAATTTTTTTTTCTAGGAAGTTCATTAGGAATTTCACTAGCATTGCTGCACCCATAACCAATTACACAAAGGAAAAGGAGTTTGTATGGACCAAGGTAGCAACAAATAGTTTTGAACTGTTCAAGAAAAAAGTGTCAAAGCCATTTTTTTTGGTATTTCTAGATTTTAGCAAGGTATTTGAGGTTGATTGTAATGCCTCGCATGTCAGGATCAAAGTTGTACTGAGTCAAGAAGGATGACCTGTAGCATTCTTTGGTGAAAATATAAATAAAGTCAGGAGGAACTATTCTACTTATGATGTGGAATTTTATGCTACTGTTCAAGCATTATACATTGGAGACATTACTTGGTAGCCAAGGAATTTGTACTCTTTACTGAACATGAAGCATTGAGGTATGTAAACATAGAGAAGAAACTAAATAGTAGGCATGCAAAGTGGGTTTCATTATTGCAAGAATATAATTTTGTGTTAAAGCATAAGTTAGGTAAGCAGGATCAAGTTGTTGATGCCTTGAGTAGGCATGTAGAACTTTTGATAACAATGGAAAATGAAGTAGTAGGGTTTTAGGTAGTTAAGGAATTGTATGAAAGTTATCCATATTTTTGGTGGTTGTTAGAAAATGCAAGGACCCTAAAATAGGTAGTGCTTCTTATGATTATTTGATGCAAGATGATTGTTTATTTAGGGGAAAGCAATTTTGCATCCCTGTTGGTTCAATGAGAGAAAATATTATAAGATAATTACACAGTGGGGGTTTAGCTGGACACTTTGGTATAAATAAGACAACTACTCTTGTGTAAGAGAATTATAATTTACCAAAGGTAAACAGGGGCATAATTAAGATCATATAAAGATGTAGAGTGTGCCAAATGGCTAAGGGCCTTGCACATAATACCGGGCTGGATATGCCATTACCTCTCCCTACAGGGCCATGGGTTGATTTAAGTATGAATTTCATGATAGGATTTCCTAAAAAAAATGAGGAAATGATTATATTTTTGTCATGGTAGATAGGTTCTCTAAAATGACATATTTCATTACTTGTAATACAACTAATGATGTTTCTATAGTTGTAGATTTATTTTTTTCAGAAGTGGTTAAGTTGCATGGAGTTACAAGAACGATCACTTCAGATCAAGACAACAAATTTTTGAGTCACTTTTGGAAAACTCTGTGGAAGAAAATGGGGACAAAACTACAATTCAGTAGTGCACATGACCCCCATACTGATGGGTAGACAAAAGTAGTGAATAAAATATTGGGAAATCTTCTACATTGCATAGTCGAAGAAAAGCCAAAACAATGGGATTTGGCTTTACCAAAGGTTGAGTTTTCTTAATAGCTCAGTAAACAGGTCAATCTAGAGGTCTCCTTTCTAGATTTTTTATGGTAGGAACCCCAAGGGATTTATAGATTTGATTATGTTGCTTGGTGAAGATAAACCAGTGATGACGTAAAAGCATTTGTAGAACACGTGCTATAATTGCAGGAAGACGTGAGGGAAAAGTTAAAAGTTAGTAATGAAAAATATAAAGCTGTTGTGGATGCAAGTATGAGAGTAAATTCATTTGAAGAAGGAGATATGGTGATGATTCATCTCATAAAGGAGAGGTTTCTAAAGGGGACATGTAATAAACTGAAGTATAAGAAGATTGGGTCATGTAGGATTTTGAAGAAAATGGGTGATAATGCCTACAAGGTGGAACTACCTGAAAAATTTGCTATTTCACCAATTTTTAATGTTTTTGAATTATATAATTTTCTAATTCATGATGAAAATATTGAGGAGGAATAAATAAATTGGGAGCAGCATATGTCAAAGAAGAAAAATGAGAGGGAAACGCTTGTATTGGACCAAAAGATGATCACTACTAGGCAAGGGAGCTACACTAAATATTTGGTACAGTGGGAAGGTTTGGATTAGGAAGAAAATACTTAGATTCTTGAGTGGGAGCTGAAGAATATTGACAATGGAAAATTGGATTAATTCCATCAACTGAATTCGTAGGAGCAAAATTATTTTCAACCAGGGGAGAATGATGTGGGAGTATAACTTCCAGAGACCATAAATTTTGATCCAAGCATTGGATCATCTTGAAATTTTCTAGGATGTTAGGTCTTGATAAATAATATTTCATGAGAACCTTTTTATCACAAAGGTTGGATGAATTGTTGGCATATTTTCGGGGCCAAATTCCTTTGTCTAGTGGTCTAAAATTGACTTCGAACATTTTTTTTGGTTTTGTCTAAAACTTAGAGTTTTAATATCTTTTTCTATGTTTTATGTAGTAAGACAAGATTTAGTGTAGGTGTTAATTTACGAAGGAATTTTTCTGCACAAAAATTGGGATCCATTGAAGGTGTTTTACTTTTTACTTTTTTTGTGTTTAAGGGTTTTTTTCACATTTTAGGGTTTTTTGTAGATATAGTGGGAAATAAAAACAAGATTGTAATGTTGTAAAAGATTAGTTTAGATTTAGGAATGAGAAGATAACTATTTTGAAGCTTTTGGAGTTTTAAAAAATTGTGTGTGTGTGTGTGTGTGTGTGTGTGTCTTTTGGAGGCATTTCAAGATATTGAAGCTGGATCCACATCACCTTATATACATTTTAAGGATTTTAGATTAGCTATGGTTTCACATTCTAATGATAGATTACTTCTAAAAGCATTTCCTAGTAGTCTTACTGATATTTCTTCTCGTTGGTTTCATCATTTTCCTAGAGATCTGTTAGTACTTATCTTGATATGGAAGAAGAATTCTTAGATGTTTTATTTCTAACAATGGTCCTCATGTTACATTTGAGTGTTTACCTTCTTTGCATCATGGAAAGAATGAACCTATTACTGATTATATCTTACATTTCAAATATTGCATGTATCATTTACTTTATCAGCCTATTTACTTAGAAATCCAATATATTTTTTTTTATGACTTGATTTTTCCTTTAAAAGAGAAGTTATTATATGACATGTGAATCTTTTACATCTCTTTGTCTTAAAGTTAATCATCTAGAACAAGAAATGCTTAATGTACATTCTATTGCACACGCTTCTAGATCTTCTACTACTTCTCCACCTAGTACATATTTTATTCCTTCTCTCGCATCACCCTCACGTTCTCCATCTCCTACTAGATATACTCGTGATCATTTATCCCATTTTCATATACCTCCATCATGCTTCACTCCCCCTCTTAAGCATGATGCATTGTACTTTTCACATTATGCTAGAACTATTGATATGTTGCACACTTTGATTTATGAGAAATTGATTTGGCTACCTTCTAATGAGCCTCCTCCTCCTCATCATATATGATAGAATCGTAACCAACCATTTTACAATTTCCATAGGATCAATGGTCATAGAGACAATGGTTTCTGCACACTCCTTGATAGGATTCAATTTCTTGAGGATAAGTGTGTCATTATTTTTCATGCATGCCATGTTGATTGATCACATTCTCCCGTGTCATGACACCAATCACTGACGTCTATTTCATTGACTACCTCTCGTCCTCTTTAGGTCATCTTGCCTATTCATCCCTTAACCTTGACTATGCATGAGACAACTGCCCCTCTTATTATTTAACCAAAACCAAATGGGTCCCAAAGGAGTACCTCTTGCCTTTATATGATTCACACTTCCTAGTGTTGTTATGATCACTTCAGGCTTATCATTCGACACTTATGCTCATGACACTACATTTCCATCATTTGAGTCTTTTATGTGTAGTCTTATTTATAGCTAGATGTTATATGTTATTCCATGTTACATGACTCCATTCCTATTCTATCAAAGTATACCACTATTCCTTTTTTGTTGTTACACTTTCAATGCATGATCATTTCTTTCCTACTTATCTTCATCATTATTATCATCTATACTACAATCTTGATTCACTAATCATAATACATTAATCACTATTCTACTATCCTCACCATGCTATGTTATCAATATGAATAATCTACTCTATGACACCATTATAAAGCAAAACCTATATAATACCCTTTATCATCACTTTAATAAACATCAAATCAAATCATCAACTCTTACAGATATACAAAACACATCATCATGTCATCACAAAACCAATATCATCACACACACACACACATCCTACACCATACTACTAGAAACCAGTACAAAATATATCATACATCGTCCTCGCTATTACTAAAGGCCACTATAGGAGTTGTCGAACTCGAGGCCTCGCCACTAGTTTTTTGTCTTTGTTCTTGGGAGTGGTGCTTCTCTAACCAATTCAGTAACGATGCTACCTTGACCACCACATTAGCATGCCAACCTTAAAAATCTACATATCTCTCAAACATATCATGTGTTAGGCCACCTCCTCCCATAAACTTTCTCATTCGAGCCAACTTTGTCCTCACCTCATCTCACTCTGACCGTAATACTATACACGTGGTTGCCGCCACCACCACATGATCGAAAAAAATGGACATGCTCACTAGAAATGTGATTTAATATAATTTGAATTAAATATAATGTCTGAGTAACTACTGTAACCAATCATATTCTGGTAATTATGTACAATAATGTGTAAATAATAATCTTTCAACAATGTAAAACCCTAAGAAAACGAGATAGGGATGATGACTTAGCTGATTCCATGCAACCTGGGAGTGATTTGGACTGTTATCTACTAGAATAAGATGGAAAAAATGTAACAAGGGCTCGATGTGGGTTTGGAACCCTAGGAATGTACAAGAGGATAGGAGTGCCCCAAGTGCTATTGACTAATTTGGGTGTGCATGTCTACTCAGATGATTGGAACTTGGTCTTTTCTGGGTTGGAGGATCTTCGCTTCTACTTTCTCTAGTTTTGTTGTTAGATCATTGATCATACATATAACCTGCAAAATAGATGAATACTTGCACATGGCCATAAACCACATACAATTTAATAAAAAAATATGTATATTGGGGAATCAGACTAACCCCGACGGTCACCCGAAGAGTGAACTTATGACTGAGCACTGGAATACATCTCAAAATCCATTTAGTTCTCCATGTGTGTGTGTATCGTCATTTCATACCCTAGGTTACCCTTGTGTAAGTTGCATGATGATAGCAGGCTATATCTAGATTGTTAAATATGCAGAATGTGTATGGTGTAATAGAATGAACTCCCCTCCTATGATGTATATGCAAATTAATGCATCCCTTGTCCCTTGTATGAATGTGCTATATGTATTCTTTATAATTCTATTGTGCCTTTTTGCAAGCTTAGGTGATGATAGATAATGCTTATAGTGCTTGACACTTGACTTAGAAGAAGTAACTAAGTATATATATGATTCCCTTGTTTGAATTTTGTAATTGACAATTGAAAGGCCAACCTAAAGTATTAAAAGGTAACCAAGAAGTGAAAGGGACACAAAAGAGTAAGAATAATGAAGAGAGGGACATGAGTGCCCAGAAGGGACAAGAGCACCTGAGCGCTTCTATCCTGACTGGGTGCTAGTGTCCAAGGCCATCAAAAGATAAATTAGTCAAGTGCATGAAAAGTTGTAAGATGTGTAAAGCGAGCAAAGTGTGAGAGATAAATCAATAAAATATGCCAAAAGGAGTTGTCAACCACTAGGTTTCTTGCTTATGAATCATGTATACATTAGTATGTTTTAGGACCTAGATATGTACCTAAGTGTATAGATTTCTTGTTTAAATTTGCCTCCACTTTATGGTGTTTAGTAATTACTCAATAGAATAAAGTAGATAGAAGATGCGTACCTTATCAAATGAAGAGAAGTGTAGCTGATAGCGTGTCGAGTGGACAAGTAGTCATGTGAAGCGTGAAGTGGTCATAATGTGAAGCCTGGCAACTAGGAAAGAGAGGTAGGCCATAAGGGTGAATTGTACACGTAGTAGTGTGATGTTGGAGCTTGTGCTTATAGATATGAGTCGCTTCTTGTTTCTTGTAAGGAATAACCTATAAAATAATATCAAAAGAGTAGTAAAGTCTTGTATGTGAAAAATTAGAGTAATGTATGTAAAAATAGTAGTTAAGGAAAGAGTGCACCTGATGTATGAGAGAGTATAGGATAGAAAGTTGTCATGTTTGTCTTTGAGATGTTGTTGGATGGGGTGGGGAGTGATCAATTACCAACCAAGAAATCATTGAGCCACAAATTTGAGCATCTCGCTGCCAAGGATGAGGTTTTTGGGCGATCTCACGCCAATATGAGTTTTTTTGGGAAATCTCACGCAAATGATGAGTTTTTTGGGTGATCTCATGCCAAGAGAAGAGTGTTGGGGAGAGAGGTATGTTTTTTTCTCCTTTCATGACACTTATAAAAGATAAGTCACACTACATATTAACACATCTTGATCTGTAACCAATTTGTAACTGAGTTGTAGCCAAATGAATGAATTCTGTAATTAAAGACAAGACTCTTATAATGTAGATCCATACTGTAAATTGTTGGAAATTGTGTTGAACTACAAAACAGTCTGATTTTACCCTAGGACAAGCGCCCATGTGGGACACAAGTGTCTACCATTCCTATCTAATACTGGCACTAGAGTATGTTTTCTATTTATGATCCAAGTTTGATTATGGACCACTCTATGACTATGTGCATGTGTCAATTCTGTACTGTGTTGTTTTGATATAGAGCTTTGTGCTGCTGGAAGGGTGATTTTTTCACCTAATAGTTGCCCCCCTTGTTTAGGTTGCATGCAAGGAATGTAGGAGGAGGTGGCCCAAATGAGAGGACCTGAAATTGATATGCATATCGAATATTGGTTGCCTGTACGGGGTAAGGGATGTGCATGGTAGAAACCAAGGCACATGGAAATAAGATAGGCTAGAAAAAAGTGTTAGTGTAGAAGAGCTAACATGCAATAGAATATAATGTATCAAGTAACTATGAAGACAAGAGGGACCACAAAAAGTAGGTTGCATAAATGGGACATCACTCATAATGTCACAAGACAATCAGGGTTGAAGCGGCCATAAAAAATAATGATCAGGTAAGACATAGGGCATAGTCCATAAATAATGACAAATAATAATAAACAAGAAGTAATAAATAACCATGGTTGTATGGAATATTGCAAGGAAAATGCTACATATGAAGCACTCATTAGCATTTTAGAAAGATAAATAGTATGTCAAAACATGTAGAGATCAATATAAAGTATGTTATAATGATAAGAAGTAGTAAGTATTGGAACAATACGACATGTGATGTGTGGACTATGAGAGTAGCAAAGGTAGATTCCCCCAGGAGCCTTGGTGGGACTGCTAAAGAGAAATGTTGAGAATCATGCATCATGTAAGAATATGTAGAAGTCATGCATTCACCTCAAGATACCATGTGAATGCACATGTGTCTATAGAAAAAGATAATGACATACTAAGTATCCAAATAACATAGGAAATAAAGTGCAACATTTAAATTGTATAAGCTAACAATAGTAAAGGAAACTAAGATGTGTAAATGTTGTAAGAAAGTGATGGTGTGATGTGATATGCAAGATGTGTAAATGAGGGAAGCCACGTTTCCCCCCAATGGATGTGTGTGATGCGAGGTTCATTTAGGAATTACACCCTCAATAGTTAAGTATGAACCATAGAACTAGATTGTGTCATCAGGTAACAAAGGTATTGCGTGTGATTGATATCAGATGCGAGGAGAGATTTATCATGAAACACTTGGAAGGGCCGAGGTGTTTGAGACCACAATGGAACCATCCCCAAGTTGTGGGACCTTGTGCACTTGGGATGGATCTCCGGAGAAGGCCAGTTCCTCTATCTATTTCTACTGCTACTACTACTCCTAGTGCTGGAAGGGAAAACTAAGCTAATAATGCCAAGGGACCAGGGATAGAAGGATAACATGAAAGGAAACTACACTAAAAGGTGATAACACCAGAAAAGAGGGATGAACACTATCTGTTCTGAGTGGGAATGAAAGGAAATGCATGAAAGGAGGCTAGGCATGAGTAGCACAACTAAACACGTATTCACCAGATCATTCTCATGGAACACAACTAAATAAGGAAATGTAAGGGACGTGAAATGGCACAACCAACACACAACACAAAATAAAAGGAAAGAAGAAGGAATACAAACACATTAGGATAGAGAATAGTCACAAAATGATGATTCTATTACTTCAGAAATGCACAGTGTTGTTACAATGATGAAGGAGGCCTGATATCCACATGCGAGAGCCAGATCTAGAGGTCTGCAACTCAAAATACAGAAAATATGAAGTCCTTAGCAAAAAATTCGTAAGGATCTAGAGTGTCCAACATAACAAATGAGCCTAGCTCTTACATTTATAGATGAATCTGTAGAAGGAAAAGAAGAAGGAGGGAAAACTTGAATTTGAAATACAACCACCAACAAGAAGCATTCAATGCCTGTAAATATTCCTGGAGATCTGTGAAATATGCACTTCCCCAAGGTCTTTTTGGCATGTGTTGAAGAAGGAAGGAGGTAGATCATATCAAATCAGGTGGTTGGAGCAATCATATATGCTCAGAGAGACATTTTCCCATTTCTCACCTACCAGATCCACCAAGAATTTGAATTTGAATGTCCAACACTGTAGCTGATGTCAACAACTCTCTGAAAAGTCTAGGTGTGCACTATTATGAGCTCTGTAGAAAAAGATATGGCTTTCAGAATATGTCAGATTTGTCGGGCACACAAAACATGTGGCACGCGTGGATTGCCTTAAATGATGGCCACATGTGCAAATATTTGTCATTTATACCACGTGTCACTCACTGATTTTTTGCAAGGATTTGATGCCTTATTGGTGTACTTTGATTGGTTGCACGTGGCACACTCAAGCATGTTAGAAGATGACCTGGCACATAAGGGTGCAAAGAAGAGTGTACAAGGACGTGCACAAAAGAATATGGCGTGGGAAGAAGAAAATAAGGAAGGCAGCAAGGATGCACGCATGTGGGGAAATGAGGAAAACTGGTGAGTAGAGAATGCATGGTCAAGGCAAAACTATTACAAAGTAATGGGCATGGAGCGTGAGAGGGTTAGGGACTTAGTTGATTGAAGCAAGTGTGAGACGTGTGTGCAGGGTGAAGAAGTTTCTTAGGAAGAAAGCGAATGTGCAGAAGGTGGGAATAAGGGACGAGTGGAACAAAGAGGAAAAGGAAAGTGGAAGGAGTGAATAGAAAGCGTGCAAGGAGCATGAGGAAAAGAAGGGGTGCCAAGGGAAAAACTACAACCAAGGAATATGCCAACTAAACCTAAACACGCACAACCTTCAATGAGGAACTGAGACAGAATGTGTATGAAAGTTATCCAAATCACTAGGAGAGTTATTTGGATAATAGTTTTGGCGAATTTAAGGGGATGAAGAAGATTAGTAGCCTGGAAGCATCCATTGGGCATGGAGTCTACTTAAGCAATCATTGAGCTGCCCCTGTAGTCACTTGAAAGATCATTTCTTGAATCTTATTATGAATCTTGCAACTACTGAAAGAAGCTCTGCATTCTAGAAGCAACGAAAGATTGCACGCAAGAAGCACATGAGAAGAAAGAACTATGTACAAACAAACAATGTGCGCACAACACACTTGGAGGAATTAAAACTACTCTAATATATACAAAATGATGCAGTTAATGGAAGGGTTTGAGATAGATCCCATTTACTAGGATTTATAGCGTGCCTCCATCAAGATGAGTTAACTCAAAAGAGTTAGCCTCCTTGCATAGGAACTGATGATGTATGGGCCACTCCAAAGTGCATCAAAATTTGAATGACACCCTGGTTTAGCTCTGTCAGCATCCCATTTTAAAACCAAGTCCCCAAATTTGAAATCTTGAGGCCTAGCCTTTCTGTCAAACCATTTATTTGTTGCTTGTTGATGTTGTTCTAGCTTGATCATGGTAGATTTTCTTAGTTCTTCAAGATTAACTAGCTCTTCCATTCTGATTTCTCTTTGGTCTGTGCCTTCAAATTCTAGCTGCTGGGAAAATGCTAATGAATTCAAATCTAGTGTCAAAGGAAGGGTAGCCTCCTTTCCATAGAAAAGCTTGTAAGGAAAAGTTCCTATTGCCTTTTTTACTGTGATTCTATCTACCCAGAGTGCATGTGAGACCTTTGTATGCCACTGTCTTTGGCTGATGTTCATTGTGCACTTCATAATTCTGATCAGGTTCTTGTTTGTTGACTCTGCCAGACCATTTCCTTGGGGGTAATAGTTGGAAGAGGTTTTCAGATAAATGCCCAGATTTAGAGCCCAATCAGTGATTTTGGTCCCAAGGAAGGATTTTACATTATCAAAGATAATGGTTTGAGGAATGCCAAACCTTGTGACTATACCTTCGAGAAAGTCAAGGATGAATGACTCGGTTGATTCCTTGAGTGTGACAGCTTCTGTCCATCTGGTGAAGTAATTTGTAGTTGTCAACACCCACTTATGTCCAATGCTTGAAGGCAGATTGATCATGCCTATGAAGTCAAGACCCCATTGCGCAAAAGGCTGATCTGCCTGGATTGGTCGGAGGGGAAGCATTGCCAATCTTTTCTTTCCTACAAAGAAAGCACATTCCTTGCATTTTGTGACCCACTGTGTGCATCTGCAAATAGGGTAGGCCAAAAGATACCTGCCATTATGATTTTCATTGTTGTAGTTTTGGCAGAAAAGTGTCCACCAGAGAATCCATCATGAAATTCTTCCAACACCTTTTCAATCTATGTGCCATTGATACACCTTAACAACACACCATCAAGATTCTTCTTGAAGAGAAGTCCATCAATCAACACATAAGGGATAGATTGTAACCTCAGATGTCTTCTCTTTTCTTTGTTTAAACCAAGAGGGTATGTGCCCTCGGAAAGGAATGTGATCATGTCCTTCATCCAATCACGCACGCCAGGGTCTGTATTCTGCTCAAGTTCTCTGCATGCAAAAGACCCTCATCCAAAAATAATGAAGTCTCAGATTCAAATTGTGCATCCTCAACAATCTTCCTATAGAGTGTGCTACCTCTTACCAGTTTTGTGGCCTTGATAGTCACATCATACTCCATGATTTTGGTCACCCATCATGCTCTTTTCTCACTAATTTCTGCTCCCATGATGAAGTCTCTGACAGAAGAGTGGGATACTAACACCTTGATATGATTGGTGGTGAGCATACTCTTGAATTTCTTGAGCACACGCATGATGGTGAAGACCTTTCTTCTTCATGTGACTATACTTTAGTTCATAATCCTTCAACATCTGGCTAAAGAAAGCCACTGGTTGTTCCAACCCTTGTTCATTTTCTTGTGTTAGGACAACAACAACACTCACATCAGCACCATAAGCATAAAGGATGAAATCCTTTGAATAATCTGGATTGATGAGTGTTGGCATGCAAGAAATTTCTTGCTTGATTTTGTTGAAGCTTTCCCTTCCTTCTGTTGTCCATCTGAAGGTTGTGTCCTTCTTGAGCATCAAGGTGATGGTACAAACTAGTCCTGTAAAGTTAGGGATAAAACACCTAACAAAATTGATCTCTCTAAGGAAGGATTGTAGGACCTTTTTATGCGATAGCAGGGAAAGAGCTAGGATGGCTGAGACGTGCTCAGGATCAATTGCGATGCCATCCTTTGAAACCACATGGCCCAAGAGCTTGCCCTGCGCCACTACAAAATTGCACTTTTTGGGATTTAGAGAAATCCCATACTTTTTGCATCTCTCAAAGAATTTTTCTAGATATGCCATATGATCTGCACTCTTCTTTGAGAAGACTGTTATGTCATCAAGGTAAACCAAGATGAACTCATTGATGTATCCTTTGAAGGCAATATCCATGGCACGCTAAAATGTTGCACCTGTGTTTGATAGACCAAAGGGAATTTTATGATATGCATATGTTCCCCACTTGGTTGTAAATGTTGTTTTGAATTGATCCTCTTCCTTGACCAGGATCTGATTGAAACCTGAATACCCATCTAGCATGGAGAATCTCTGTGTGCCAGCCACAGTCTGCAGAATCTGCTCCATTGAAGGCAAAGGATAATGATCCTTTAGAGATGCCTTATTCAAATCTCTGAAATCAACACAAAGTCTGATTTCACCATTCTTTTGTGCACTGGAACTAGATTTGTGACCCAGGTAGAGTATTTGATGGGAAAAATAATTTTTGCCTCAATGAGTTTGGATAATTCCTTTCTCATGAGGGGCTCTATCTTTGGATTGACTGGCCATTGCTTTTGTCTGATGGGCTTGATACCAGGATCAAGGTCAATGGAGTGTTGAGAAACACTTAGATCAAAACCTTTGAGGTCTTCATACTCCCATGAGAAGATATCACTGTATTTTTGACAGAGAGAGATGAAGGCCTGCTTCTCTTCATGTGCACACAAGTCTTGCTGAGAAGTATCTCTTCTCCATGCACAATAGTGACTGGGGAATAGTCTTCTTGTGTGGCACACATGTACCTTTCTTCACCCTTGAACTCATCATCAGGGCTAAACATTTTCTCTAAGGTGACCAGCCCTTTAGGAAACTTGTTTGTCTTTAGCTGTATCACTTGGTCACCATAGCTATCATGCAAGTCAACTTGCATACTTGATGAAAATTCAGCTTCATTCTGGATAAACTGGATGATCTGCGTGTCACTGTCAAACACTTGCCAGCTGGTGTTGTTGTCTAGAATGGATGGTCTGATCACCATCTTGATGTGTTGAGTGTTTCCTTTGAAAAATTCCTTAGAAAGAGAGAATTGTGAACCAAGCACAACCATTTGGTCAGCTTCCTTGTTCATTTTGTGTGGCACCACCTGCAGATTTAGAGCATCAAAGCTCTCAAGGAGGTCCCAAAATCTATGTTTATAAGCTTTGAGAAGCTTATTCTTTGTCTAGAATTTTTGGTAACCTGGTGGATAACCAATTCTATGTCCCCAAAGATCTACATAGCTCTTAATTTTCTTCTTCTTAGCAATGAGCAAGCCATGCACCAATGCTTCATACTCTGCCACATTGTTAGAACATGCGAACTGTAGCCTATGCGTGAAGAAGAATTTATCATCCTTAGGGGAAATGAGAACCACTCCTGCTCCCATGCCATTTCTACTTCTAGATCCATCAAAGTATAACTTCCATAGACCCAGTTCAACTTTGTCTTTCTTGAGTGTGCGTGGCAAGCAACTTCTTCTTCAAGAATGCAATAAGTACAAGCCCAATTTCATAAGCTTCCAGTTCTTCAGCATATGGATCAAATTTATGGTGCCTCTCCACCCATTCATCAAGTACTAGGTCAGGAACAGAGGGTGGAAGAGACTGCTCTTCAGGAACTGAAGCTTGTTCTTCTTGGATTAAACAGTTGGCTTGGAGAGGGGATGGGACATATGACTCTACATGATAGGAAAATATAGGCTGATCTTGTATGGTAAACTAGGTACCATACCTTGTCTTGAGTAACATATGAGACCAATCAGAAGACAAGTAACCACCCACTTTAGCAGTAAAGTCTCTTGATAGACATAGGGAAAACAAAGGAGGTAGGTCAATGATTGACACATCTTGAGTAATGGTTAGGCTTGGACATGCATGGAGGGTTAACTCAAGATCCTTGATGAATCCTAAGGTGGTGACAGTTGAGCCATCAAGTTGTAGGACTCCTTTAGACAAAGGGCTATATTTTAGACCTAAGACATCAACAATTTTCTTAGGCATAACAGAAGTACTAGCGCCTGAGTCAATCATGTAATTATGCACTAGGTGTTTTCCTATGATCAAGGACATGTAGAAGGGTGGGGTTTTAACAACTTTACTTACTCACTTCTCTTCTCCTTCTTGGAAGATATTGACAGAAGCGTGTGGCTTCTACACAACTGGATTAGCACACGGGAGTTGCGCCAGAGCTTCATGCAACAGATCCTGTTGAGATGGAATGGTCAGGGCATCCCACATTGTGACATTTATGTTTGTTCTCTTCATCTAGTCCACAATGCTAAATGGAAGGCCCCCTATCTTGTGCATTTGGGGAACAACATCCCTTCTTGATTGTTCAGGTGTGGAAGCCTGGACTTTAGCTAGAGCAGAGGCTTGACCTACCAAAGGAGGGGCACGTGCTGCTTCAGAAGGAGCTTTGCACGGGATCTCTTGTGTAGGGACTTGGGTGCCACTGCTACTAAATGCCTTGGCTGTATCTTTCTACTTCTGAGGATATGTACTTGCGTTATTGGGGTGGGACCTGAGTGCACCTGATTCTAACATTCTCTTCTTGTATCTTATGTTGTCTGCAACTTGGGTGCGCAGTCTGTTTGTATCTTTTGTAGCTTGGTTGATTGCACAGAAGTCCTCCTTACCAAAGACCATCAAATTTTTCTCTGGAGGAGCTTCTGGTCTTTCTTGGTTATCTACTTCATGGGCACTTGTTGGAGGCTCATAAGAAGAAGCATTTTGGATCATGAAAGGCTAGGTGCGCGTGCAACATTGGCACAATGATATTGACTATGAGGCATGTTGCAAGGGAAGCACCATTCTGAATCTTGTGCCAAATTGTTCTGAACTGGAACAAGCACTTGACTTGCACTAGGTGCTAGAAGAGAAGGCACAAGAGGAACAATTTGCAAGGAAAAATGTGCATTGGGATGCCATCTATCATTTTACTGGCTGGTCGCGTATCTTTGATTTCCATACTGATTCCGCCAAGGTTGATTGCTTTGGCCATGTGCCTGATTAGAATTACCTCTATAGGCTTGCATCTATTGCTTTTCTAATGATATGACCTTGTTTGATAAATTTCTAATCAGGGCCTTCAACTCTTCATCTTCCTTCTGCTGCGCTGGAGAGTAGGATGTTGAGGCAACTGGTTATGCACTTTTCTCAGGAACAAGAATAGGGGCCATAGAAGGCTGGGGTGCTTGTGACATTTCTGGGAACAAGGGCATAGGAGGTCTAGGAGCTATCTTTCCTGCCTGAATAAGACTATTTTCTGCCCTTACTGTAATACTATACATAGCTGGCAAGGTCTTACCTCCCATAGATTGAATCATAACTGAGATATCACTTTTGAGCACCTTCAGATAATACAGGAAAGCATTTTGGGCTGTAGGTCTTACCATAAGAGGGATTATGTCCAAAGTCTTATGAAATCTGATGTTGAAATTAGTCATCTTCTCGTTGGGTGCCCTACTTGTTGTTCAGTTACTCCACCAAAGATAGGTGATTTAACTTATCTTCAAAGTAATTGCAAAGAGTTGTTCCCAGCTCATCCCAGGTGGTGATAGATCCAAGTATCAAGCCTCGGTACCATTAAATCACTTTACCTTTGAAAGAGGCTACAAGTAGCCTGACTACTACATCATCATGTGTGATCAAATAAAGTGAACACATGTTTGCTACATCCTAGATATGCTCTTGAGGGGTGACTTGATTCTCACCAGTAAAGTATGGAATACTCTTGAGTGCGTCATTTGGCATATTATGTTACACAGCCAAAAACAAGGGACTTCCTCATGTAAAGTTGGAAAAGTTTCTAAGTGGAGGTTGCTGATGCGCCATTACATGGCACATAGGTTGTCTGTTTTGAGGAGGATTTGAATGGGTGCGGTGCACAAGAGATGGAGATGTGATTTCTGGAATGAAATATTCTCGGGGATAGCTGGAGGTACTCAAAAGAATATTCAGCTACTGCACTTTTTCTTGTGTGTACTCTTCTCATGAAAGGTGCTCAAGACTTCTAAAAAAAAGATATGAAAATGTTGGGAGTCGCCATATGTGTTGAAATGATCCTCCAAAGGCTGAAACACTAAGTCCACACACCAAAACTTAGAGATATGAAATTTAATATTTCAATGCTTGTCCCACCGGGCGTGCTAGAAACTGTTGGTTTCTCAAACGTGCACCCACGTCTTGGATCTTGGAAGGGCCGAGGTGTTTGAGACCACAATGGAACCATCCCCAAGTTGTGGGACCTTGCGCGCTTGGGACAGATCTCTAGAGAAGGTTGGTTCCTCTATCTATTTCTACTGCTACTGCTACTCCTAGTGCTGGAAGGGAAAAACTAAGCTAATAATGCCAAGGGACCAGGGATAGAAGGATAACATGAAAGTAAACTACACTAAAAGGTGATAGCACCAGAAAAGAGGGATGAACACTATCTATTCTGAGTGAGAATGAAAGGAAATGCATGAAAGGAGGCTAGGCACGAGTAGCATAGCTAAACACATATTCACCAGATCATTCTCATGGAACACAACTAAATAAGGAACTACAAGGGATCTGAAATGGCACAACCAGCACACAATGAAAAATAAAAGGCAAGAAGAAGGAATGCAAACATGTTAGGATAGAGAATAGTCACAAAATGATGTTTCTATTACTTTCAGAAATGCACAGTGCTGTTACAATGATGAAGGAGGCCGATATCCACATGCGAGAGCTAGATCTAGAGGTTTGCAACTCAAAATACAAAAAATATGAAGTCCTTAGCAGAAAATGCGTAAGGATCTAGAGTGTCCAACATAACAAATGAGCCTAGCTCTTACATTTATAGATAAATCTAAAGAAGGAAAAGAGGAGGGAAAACCCAAATTTAAAATACAACCACCAACAAGAGGCATTCAATGCCTACAAATTTGCCTGAGAAACTATTCAATGCACTTCCCTAGGTCTGTTTTGATGTGTTGGATGAGGAAGGAGGGTGAATCATATCAAATCGGGTGGTTGGAGCAATCACATTTGCTCATCAATGCTCAGAGAGACGTTTTCCCATTTCTCACCTACCAGATCCACCAAGAATTTGAATTTGAATGTCCAACACTGTAGCTGATGTCAGTAGCTCTCTGAAAAGTCTAGGTACGCACCATTTTGAGCTATGTAGCAAAATATATGGCTGTCAGAAGATGTCAGATTCGTCAACGCACACAAAACATGTGGTGCACGTGGATTGGCTGAAATGATGGCCAACTGTGTAAATATTTATCATTTTTTCCATGTGTCACTCATTGATTTGTTGCAAGGATTTGATGCCCTATTGGCACACTTTGATTGGTTGTGCGTGGCACACTCAAGCATGTCAGAAGATGACCTGGCACAGAAAGGTGCAAAGGAGGGCGCGCACGAAAGAATGAGGCTCAAGAATAAGACAGAAGGAAGGTGTGCAAGGGTGCGTGTAGGGGGAAAATGAGGCAAAATGGTGAGCATAGAATGCATGGTTTAGGCAAAACTATTACAAAGTAATGGGCATGGCGTGTGAGAGGGCTAGGGACTTAGTTGATTGAAGCAAGTGTGGGATGTGTGCACAGGGTGAAGAAGCTGCTTAGGAAGAAAGTGAATGTGCAGAAGGTGGGTGCAGGGGAGGATTGGAACAAAGAGGAAACAAAAATTGGAAGGAGAGAATAGAAAGCGTGCAAGGGTGCGTGAGGAAAATAAGGGGTGCCAAGGGAAAAAATGTAACTAAAGAAATATGCCAACTGAACTTGAGCTCGCGCAACCTTCGATGAGGAACCAAGTCAGAATGTGTATGCAAGTGATCCAAATCACTAGGAGAGTTATTTGGATAACAGTAACTAAGTACATATATTATTCCCTTGTTTGAATTTCATAATTGACAACTAAAAGGCCGACCCAAAGTATTAAAAGGTGACCAAGAAGTGAAAAAGACCCAAAAGAGTAAGAAGAAGGAAGTGATGGACATGAGTGCTTAGGAGGTACATGAATGCCTATGCACTTCTATCTTGACTGGGAACTAGTATCCGAGACCATCAAAAGATAAATCAGTCAAGTGCAGGTAGAGCTGTAAGATGTGTAAATCGATTAAAGTGTGAAAGATAAAGCAATCAAAATGCCAAAAGGAGTTGTCAACCACTAGTTTTATTTCTTAGGAATCATGTATATATTAATATGCTTTAGGACCCAAAGATGTACCAAAGTGCATAGATTTTGTGTCTAAAAATTTGATCCAATCTCTTCAAAAGTCCTCCAACAAGCACATTTGGATACATTTTGTGGGTCAACGTGCATATTTAAGTGTCTACAATCATACTCCAATACACATCGTCATCACATTATTGTATAAAGTACAAAATACAAAACACACTAGGTCATACTTACATTGTGCAACTGCCACTACTATCGCATCATCCTTTGGGGTAGGTGCCTGCTCTCTTTCCACCTTTCCTCCTCCTACAGGTCCACTTAGTGGCTCTCTTGTTATATCCATCACTACAAAAATCAATAACACTCATCGGTTCTCAGCCCATCAATTTGTCTAAGATGGTGTACACCCCACATCATCTACTTGAATATGAAATATCTCTAGATCCACCTCATTTATGGATGGTGGGTGTAACTAGGATCTTGTTAGACCTGGCCTCACCCACATTCTCCTTGCTTCCCAAATTGACCGATATAATATATATGACTTAGGAGGCACATCCTATGCTATGTCGAACTGCCGTGAAACCCACTCATACTAGAAGAGCTTGGCCACACTTGGGAACATGTCCTCTAACTGCATCGTGTGGTGAATACACTGCAACTCAACATGATCCTCGGCCCATCCACCATAGTACTTGTATGACCTTCATATAACTGCACCTAGCACCATACGATCTAAAATTTATTTATAAGTCAAAGTCTCAAAACATTGACTCTTTGGGCCAACCGACCTAGTTGCAAATATATTTGATTGCATATAATCCACTCATAGGCCTCACAATTGTGATGTGCTCATAAGACCATATGTGAAATAGTGTAATAACACCAATATCACCATCGCAGTCCTCCTGTGTGAACCTATACAAATCCTTGTACAAATGAGCCAACACATAACAAATCAAGGTATACCAAGTACCATGTTGCTCTATAATCTCACAAATCTCATGCATCCTATAAGATATGAATACTCCACCTCTATCCATTTCCACAAAAAGAATCCAAAACCACTGCGATAAATTTCCGCAAGCACGAAACACCTGATCTCACTATGTCATCCATGGAAACTGACGATTCTGCATGTACACGGGACCCTACAAAATACTGCATAGTTTATTTCATCTACCACCATGTATCACATGGGGCATCACCTAGAATCATTCCCCTACTACTAACAATCACAATATCTGATACATGTCCTCCACTATAACAATCATCTTTCTAGTAGGCAGCCAAAAAGTACATGTATCTACACATCATCTCTCACAAAGTGGAGTGATCAAATACATATTATGGGGACCTCCCGCAATATAGTAACATGTTGTAGCCTTACATGATCCAATACATCCCACTCATCCTACTTTAAACCCAGTCCCGACAATGTGGTCAAATGCCTACCTACTCAAAACACACTCAAATGCACATCCCTCTACACACCACATATTTGAGCATAAAATCCACATTTATCTAAATAGAGCCTCACTGGAAAACGTTTTGAAGACCCATTTAGCCCAATATCAATCTTACAAAGTTTCATCAAGTAACTCCTTACCCATTTTATTTTATATCCTTTTTTACCGTTTTGCCAAATCACACAATTAGCCCTAATTTTGAGCAAATCTCCATGTATAGAACAATCTAATAACTTTCAGGAAAAAGTGAGATAATATTTGGATACCCATTTCCTCATTTGTTCTTTGTACAAATTTTCATGACATAAGTATTTTTCTATCACGTCCAACTCAACTCTTCTCCTTTCTAGTTCTATACCTAGGGTTTCAAGCTAAAACCTAGGGTTTGTGGAATTTTACCTATATCAACAACTCCAACTTATTCCTTTACCTTTATTGGGATTTTCCAAGACCTTTCCAATATCTTAACACATTGTTATCTCCTTTCTTGCTACTTTAACACTTTTGAAGCTCTTAAGGCTACTTAGGGTTTTGAATCTCCTTACTTTCTCCAAACTTTGCAACACCTTGGATCCACCTATAAATTCCTTATTTACACCATCCCCAATTCTCTTCCCTTGTTGAAA
Source organism: Taxus chinensis (assembly GCA_019776745.2). NCBI lineage: Eukaryota > Viridiplantae > Streptophyta > Pinopsida > Cupressales > Taxaceae > Taxus > Taxus chinensis. The sequence goes on from CM034156.1 coordinate 25,985,975, forward strand.
ACATTGTTCACACAAATTTCAACCTTGGTTTTGTTAGTCCTTGTTCTTTCCTTGATTCACTAACAAAACCCTAACTCTGTTTTTGTTCCTTTAAACAATGTTTTCCCATAGATGCTTCTTACTAATATTTCCCGCACTATCCTTGATACACCTGCATATTCCTCGAGTCATTATTTTGTTCTACCTTCAAGTACTTCCTCAAAACACCTAAAGGCTCTTTTTGGCTCCATACAACTTCCAAGGTGGCTGTAATAGGGCAATAATTAATCACTTGTCTTGAATTCATACTCACTGACCTCTTCCATTCCCCAAGATCCTAGAATACTTTATCCATACTCCCAACAAGTTGAATAACTGTTTCATATAGGTTTTATCCTTAAGAATTTGTCTTGATTAATACTAAACCACAGAGTTTCCATTTATGACTGTACACGGTTATTTGACCGAGTTCCCTTTTATTATACTCTTATATCTTATCTCAAATACTAAGACTTCAAGTTATTTTAGTATGGAACAAATATTTGGAGCACAAATAGTTTCTTCCAAGATCATCAAATGGTATGAAAGCTCTGTCACTCTTAGTTATTTTTTTAAAAAACCTAAATCTAAGTCTACAGGCTTGATAACTGCATGATTATATGAAATACTTCTAACTTCACCTTCCACTACAGTTTCTTGCCCTTAAAGGATTTGGTTTCTATGATTTATCTCAGTTGTCTTGTCTCAAAACGGGGTGTGCTTAGATTAAAAAATATTTATAGCCTTATTCTCCTTGTCATGCATTGAATTCTCTCTAAATAGGCATCTCACACCTGAGTTTCATTAAGAAAGTTTAAAGAGTTCAAAGGGTTCATCTCTTCCTTTATACATTTTGGTTTAATCTAAGAATTATGTAACTAAGTGTCTCAGACTGGGTCTTAGCATACTAAGAAACAAATATGTCTCAAATTTTACCTCAATTTATCAAAGGATATTGATTTGATTATTGCCTCTAATTCCCAGGTCCTTGAGTCTCCTCTTTTAACCTATAATCTTGCACCTAATATTCATAAAAAAATTTACATGTTCACAAACCCCTTTATTGAGGAATGTAACTGAGTTTCCACAGTCAAAACACATACTATGATTCATGTACATAAATATTGATCCTTACAACTAACCCTTGATGAGCCATAACCTTTTTCTTGTCTTAACTTATTTCCACACCCTCAGACCCTATCATACATGACTTATATGTCTTATACTACAAGATCAATCATACATTGATTCTTTGACTTGTAAACATAGTTTTCTCACCTCCATATTCTTTGCCAACAAATCCTTTCACTCCTAGGCTCCTTGATGGCTTAAAGTTTTTGTTCAACTCTTTCTTATGACATTATAACCTTGCACATGTATTCATCATAGAAGAATAATATCCAACGATCATTTAGAGACCATAATAATCACAAGCTAACACATATGATTCATAAAACATAAAAATATGCCCAACAAGCTAATTTATCGTTGGTTGAATCAGAGTTACATAGTCAACAAATCCTTTCACTCCTAGGCTCCTTGATGGCTTAAAGTTTTTGTTCAACTCTTTCTTATGACATTATAACCTTGCACATGTATTCATCATAGAAGAATAATATCCAACGATCATTTAGAGACCATAATAATCACAAGCTAACACATATGATTCATAAAACATAAAAATATGCCCAACAAGCTAACTTATCGTTAGTTGAATCAGAGTTATATAACTCCCTGAGCTTCTTCAGTCTCCTCCTAAGCCCTTTCCACATTTTCCACTCTCTAGATTCTCACACCCATCCTCTAACATTCAAATAAATCTCTTACAATCATAAAGAAGATGATTTAGTTGGGGTTATAACTCTCTTCACTAAGCCATGGGATGACCACTCATATTGAGTTAGGACTTAGGTAGGTTGATTAGATCATGATAGGGTACGAAATAGGTCTCAAGACCTTACTAGCACTATATAACATACTTTTCTAACACCTAGGCTTAAGAACCACTAACAAGAGAATTTGAAAATTCAAACTGAAGGTTTTTGATGGAAACCTCTTATTACACACAAGATGAATCCAAATGGACTAAATAAATTACAAAACCTCCAAATGAACTCCACGTACACCTAGGAAACTAAAACACAACCAAAATGACCATCTGCAATAATGCTCTTGCATCATAAATTCCTAAGTCCTATGACATCTAGAAGGGCAAGTTAATGGGCTAAATAATTCTACAGAAGGTCAAACGATGTAATATGGGAAAATTTCTTCATAAGGTTAATGATGATATCATAACTCCCTAGCTATTTGGGGATTCCACAATTTTACAATTTTAAAGGGCCTTGTAGAGGATATTTAGGAGCTCAATATTCCTTTATTATGGTAATTAAATTATCTTCTTTTTCAGTTTCTAATTCAACAACACCAATCATGCATGATTGTCCTGACATTCCTAGATGTGGGGCAATGTTAGGGTTAACCATATTGAAAGTTGAGGCTTCAGGGTCATGATTTTTTACCGAGGTTATTTTTTGTAATTATTGTTGTTGTGGTGGAAGTGGTTGTCTTTACTATTGTTACATGTTACTTGGTTGTGCATTATTCAGAAGGGAATTTTTCTAATAGTTTGGGAAAGGGTTTTGATAAATTCCCAAGTGGTTGTTTTGGGGTGCAACATGGCCTAAATGAGCCATGGGTTGACTAATAAGGTTCATCTCTCCTATAATCTATTCATTAAAGGCATGTATTTGGTTTTACAGGAATGCTTTAGATAAGCTTTCTATATTCCCTTTAGGTAGTGTTATCATGACCCCTCACCCTATGGAATAGATAGAATAAGTTGGAATCATAGTTATGTGAATGATGGTTTTGCTAATCTACAACTTTCTGGAAGTTGCCTAAGTTATCAGGGTAGCCATGATTGGGACCAAAGTTATTTTTTTGATATGGACCTCTCGGTTCCTATTTTGAATTTTTGGTTGTGGTTAATTTTGATTCGGGTCATAATTTATATTTCAATTTGGAGCTCAGTTAAAGTCAACCATATTTATAGTAGGTTGATTATTACTAGTGTGAATGTTTCCATTGTGGTTGTTATTGGGTTGATTAACCATATTCTTAGGGAATTTGGGATTTTTTAGTTGGTTTGTAACACCATATGTCGCGGCATAATGCTTTTGGTTGAGTATTGTCGAACCATGGTCATTTTGGGAAGCTTGTGTATTATTGTTGTTATTGTTTTGGTATCCCCAAAGTTTTAGTTGGAGATGTAAATTCTTCTATTTAAACCATGGGTCATATGAACATTATTTATTTCCATCCTAGAACTAGGAGATATAAAACTAAGAATGCCTCACTCTTGGAACTGAAGCTGAAAAATGACCTAGCGCAGGACTATACAAAACTACCAAGAACATTTTTTACGGTTTTGAATCTAATGTATGGTTTTAGACTTGCTTCAAATGTGGATATGTAACTTCCTAAGGTTGTTACCTTCCTTAAAATATCTCTCCCCATCAAACCCTATTTTTTGTGTATGCTTCAAAGGCCTTTGAATATTCTGAGTGAGGTCTCAAACCCTTGTTATGGATGGGAGACCATTGAAAATTAACATTAGTTGGGTTAAAGTGATCCTTACACTACCAACATTGGCACTACTTCAAAGAGGCCTTAAACCACATCGTTCTCCACCTAACATGTGATATTTGAATGAATGCAACAAGATTTGGCAATATAAAAATCCTTTATGTTGTTTGAGTTGAGTTTGGATCTTGCTAATACTTGAATTAATGATGTTTAAGAGCTTGAAAATGAGGTAAGATGATGCTTTGACTTGGTAAGATACTACAGAACTACAAATATTTCTACCCTAATCATTATGCATGAGCTCTAGAGAAATTTAGGGAGTCTTGGGTACCTTTTGTGCTGGCTTTTATAATAGAAGCTCATGAGAATACAAGGTTGTGCCAAGTTCTTAAATGAGGTGATTTTAAATTGCTTATATAGGGTTCAGAAGGTAAATTATAATGAAAAGGCTGACCCAAAGGGATTAAATATCCCAATGAAGAATATGAATTTGAAATATTAGATGGAGGATATGTTGGTTTAAAACTGTACAAGATGGTCATGAACCAATATCACAAACTGACCAAAGTGGACATTTTTACATAGGGATGAGAAACATGAAAACTAAAGGTTGCATCTTGTCAAGTTAGGGTTGTCTATGGAGTTTATGCATTTAACTCTCAAAATCTATCAACATATTAGTGTGTATGAATAAATAAGTTAGACAACAAACCTTAGGATGTACTCAGTTGAGATAATAAGAGTGTATTTATCTTAACAAGATTGCATTGTCAAAACCAACAATGCCAAAGAGTAAATTACCAAATTTGAGTGTCTACACATGGTTGGTCCTCCTCTTTGGGTCTCTTTCTAGGGCTTCCTATTGGCCAACACACATTTTTTGCATATCTAACAATTAATGAATTTATTTTAAAATTCCGTAGAGGCTTTTTTAATATTTATAAATTAAACGAAAAATTCTTTTTTTGCAATAATTTTTAATACAATTTTCAGAACTTCAAAAGTTACTATTTTTAGTAATACATGCATAATTATAATTTTTTTTTTGCAAAATCCTTGGTTTTTTATTCCAGGCATTAATATTACAAGACACCTCTATTAGTTTCATTATAATCACTTTTTTCTCTATAAAGGGTCGATTATGTAATCTGTCAATGATCACTTTTTGTTAAACATCACTTTTTGGCCTACCTTAATTACTAATTTTGGGATTACTCTTATTCATCTTTAGCAATCAATTTTTTGGTTTTATATTCTATGATTCTATGATTTATTGTATGTTAGCATTCCCTTATTTAGATTTTGCATTGATTATCTTATATTTGTATTCACTTCCTACGCTAGTAAATCCCCCATACATTATCAATCCTGCATACGTATCTAATTTTATATTCTTATGCCATCGATTTTGTGCTGATAATCACACAATTGATCTCTTTTAAATATTTTTCTTATCTTACCACCCTTCCCTTTTCGAACACCATTAACCTTGATGCATCTTTGCATGGCTGATCTCATTAGCATTCGGGGAAAAATACCATGGGGTACACTTTCAACAACCTTAACCATGTTGACAACATCTTCAAAGTTATAGACAACAATGCGACTTACAACATTACTGGAATAATAGACCTATAAACAGTTGTTTTCTACTCTATCACAACTGTAACACCCCAATTGATCTTCCCATTTCTCATAAATTTACATCTTCCTCTACATGGGATAATTCCATTTGTATCTTCCTCTCCTCCTGACGCCAGCAACCTCTATGCTCCAACATTGTCGATCCAATCTTATACATGACAAAAAATGATTGCAATATGGTAGAAATCAAACAATTAATCTCAAAAAAATCATCAAAAACCTCATCAATAATGCATATTACACACCTAACAAGGAGGGACAATTAATCAATGTTTATCAGGTTATCGGTCCCATGGAAGGAATAGTTTTGAAATGTCACTCAAAACCCATTGATCATAACAATCCTCCTTTAAATGGAGTGAATCCTAACTAATATCTAAAAAATCCTTTACAAAACAAAAATACCAAGTCTTCTTCCTCTAGTGGCCCAAATCCACTACCCTATCCTAATCCCATGATTATCAAGTTGTTGGATCAAATGGCCACTATGCAATCTTCTGCCGCTTCTAACACGTTTCAAATGCAAAATCAGATTTTAGAAATGGGTTCTCAATCATCACAAGTCATTATAATTCCTAATCAACCTTCAACACCTCCATCACCATAAGATATTAATGGGAATCCCATCCCTCCTCCTCCAATCCGCAAAAAGGTTCTCTAAACATTACAAAAATACCCCTAGGTGCTTAAATACGTTATATGGATATATGAGGGATATATCCTACCATTTCTTAATATGGGCCAATTGATCTAACCATATACCTTGAAAATTTAAGAAACATTTACAAGGAGTGGATTTAAACCTATACCTATGCTAGAACTAAGCTCCTGACAATTTTTTTTGTAGGAGATGCTTTAGAACGGTCTAACTAAATACCTTCACTTTCTATCATTAATCTAAATACTTTAGTTCAAGCCTTAGTGAAGGAATTTGAAAAACATAAACTCCCTAAAAACACATTTTAAAATTTCATTAACTTAAAACAATCTCTTAATAAATCATCTTACGATTTCATCAAATAGTGGGAGATTTTATCTAATCAATCCAACCATCATTTTGATGATAAAAATATTTATCAAATCTTCTTTAAGGAGATTGTTCCTAATTTCCAATATAAGGTTTAATCCTTCTCTCTCACCTCGTTGGAAGATGCTCTTAAAAAAGATAAGCGAGAGGAATACGCCATTAAGCACCCCCAAATCAATGTCTAATTCCATTAACCCTTAAGCCCTTTCCAAAGAAAAATATATCACAAATTCATCTTCAAACAACAATAGTAAAAAATTTATTTCTCATAACTCAGCATGGTGACCTATTACAAGTTCTTCTCATGCCTCACCTTTTTCCTCCTACAAAGAAACCATTGACTTCCTTCAATCCTGGCCTCTCACCAGTATCGGCCATTCCAAAAAGGATATTAAGGATCTTAAGAAGGCTACCTTTGATTTCTTCCATGGACCTCAATTTTACATTGAAATCATTATCCAAGAACATTATGAGAAATATAAATCCCTTCTACAAGCTCATCATAACAACCAATCTAGGACCAACCATAACAAATAACTTATGAATAACTTTGTAGGTACTATTAAAGGGTCCTATGATCATAACTACATCAATTCAAAATTTATCAATGTGACTTAAGTTAATTATCGACATGAGTCTACACATAAGGACCCCATCTACAAACCCAAAATCCTTCACATACTAACAAAAACTTACTGATATATCTCGTACACAATCCAATGATGAGCCCACTCCTTCATTTGAGCCTCATCAAAAAATAAATCTTCCCTCAACTTACCAATATTCTAAGTCTTTATCCATAAAATTTACCAAGGATGATATGATTAACAATGAAATATTATTCCTTGTTGACGATCCTCCCTTCCTTATTACTATCATCATTCATGATGCCAAAGTAAGGCACATATTGGTGGATGAAGGCTTGAGCATTAATGTTGATTATCTCTCTCACTTAAAAACTTGGATTTTCCAAAGATGACTTCAATAATACGTGACAAACTTGTTGTGGATTTGAAAAACTATCAAAAACCACTTGGTTGTATTTGGATCCCTATTAAAGTAGGACCCAAAACCATCTGCATGAAGCTTATGGTTTGGAATCAACCTCTTTCTTACAATATTTTTTAAGAAATACCTTGGACACATCACAAGTGTGTCATCATATCATCTGGGTACAAATTTCTTAAATTCATTCACAATAACCAATGGTATAAGCATTATGTCGATCCTAATTTATGGGACATACCAACACCCTTCCTTAATAAAACTTTCCACATTCCTATCACTCTTATGGTGCATAATGTTCCATATCTTGAGTTTTTTGACTAAAAACTTGAGCTCAATGTCACTTTTTCCGACTTATATGATGACAAGCCTAAAGAACTACAGAAAATGGTTAACAAAAACTACCTGCCACAATCCATCATTGATTGACTTCATTTGATTCTTTTACCTTAGGACTAGTTTTCTCCCATATTAAAATATGAGGAGCCTCCTTACACTAAAAAATGAAACCTCCTACAACCTTAAGGAATATCTCTTTGAATATAATGAATTCAGAATTTCCAAACTATTCCATGATTATCCAACTATTTCTCCTCGATATTTTAGTAAGTTGGGAATATTTTCCAAAGAGTCTTATTTCAACACTATTTCCCCCAATGAAACTAATAAACCTACATGAACCATACCTCCCTCATATGAAAAGGATTACATCACACCACAAACACAATCTAAACACCTCGACGTACTCCATTATCAAAAGAGTCTTGAAATAAAACTAACATTATTAATGCTTCTTTTGGGGTATCTTGCAATGCCACTTCTTTCAACACACCAAATTTTGGGGAACCACATGGCTCCTACCCTTCCTTCAAATAAAAAATCCAACTTAAATAAATATTCAATGAATAACACCTCTTTGGAAGCATTCTTTAAGTTAACTATGTCAACCTACTATGTTATTCTAGTTTTATTCCTCTTGGGTTTATATGGTCATTTATTTCTACCTTAGATAGTTTGGTAATTTATCTTTCTCTTTAAAGAAACTAACTCCATGAGATCACATATTGGTTAGCACCTTTTAACACGTTATTTTATTTATAACACCTATCCATTGGTTATTTTTGTGCTCTTCAACATTGATATTTGTAATCAGGATATCATCCTTCATTTGGCCTCCTAGCTAGGTGATTTATGTATTACTTTACTAATTATCTTCTAGTGTTTCCTTTCAGTCTTACTTCATTAGGGTCCCAAGAAGCTATTATGACTGCCACAAGAAAGGCATGCAAGCTAAGTGACACTAATAGGTAAGTACAAGGTACATATATATCATTTGGTGGATCTCATTTATTTGTTTGCAACACTTTCACTATTGCTTTACTTTCAATATTTACTTTCGATTCTAGGTGTTACATATATTTTTTTCCAAAGGCCATCTTATGTTTCACTATTGTGACACACATTGATATTTGGTTGAGACATATGTATAAACCTCATTTTTTATGTTTGCTAATTGGTTATCTTGTGCAAGGGATGTTGATGCATCTTCCTCCTGAGTGGGTGCCTTGATGGGCCTACCGGGATTGGGTTTGATCAAACTTGGTCACATGGGTTATAACACAACATTTGAGAGATGTCACTATTATGACATAGTTCCCTTAATAACCATTATGTCCACTTGTCTCATTCTATCCACTTGTTCATGCTTATTGCATGCTATCATACTTACTTATGGCCACCCTAGACCTTTGTCATTTGTTGTATTTATCTTTTGGCCTCCACCTCATATGTTTATCACCCCTTTGTCCTTAAGGTTCACCAAAGGTTGATGTCATTACTGATGGGTGATGGTATCATGTTTGATTTTCCATAGCCAATGTCATTTCCATAGTCAATGGTGTCAGGTATATATAACCATCCCTTTTTCTCATTTAGATAACCAATTGACAATCAATTGAACATTCATAAAGGAACTATTATTCACACTTTTCACAATATTTCGCACCTACTTGTTAGACTTGAGGATTTGGAGCTTACCTTATTTCATTTAGATCATCATAGTGAGTTGGGACTGGAGGACTTCTTATTGAGCTTTCCCCTTCTTTATCCATAATGATTCTCTCTTGGTGTTGTTTTCTCTGGGGAAGATTATGCATCATCACTCTCACACACACTACAAGTAATTATTTATAATTCTTCTTAGTATTTTATCTTGTATGTCATTGATTAGTCATTCATTACTATAAAATAGAGTGAATGTATGTTTTCTTTGATCTATTACATTGTATTATTACATTACACCCCTTGGCTTTATCCATCCCTTGATCTACCTTTAATTTGAATCCTAGTAGAAGACTTATCTTTATCTTAGGTATATGCCATGGAAACCTATAGCTATCCTAGGGTTAGGGTCAGTATCCTCTAGGATTAAGATACCAACATTCCTTGAGCATCTTAGATATCTACATTGTGTGTGAGAAATTAGCTGAGAACCTATCTTTTCCCATCATACAATATGTTTGGACATGGATTCATTATTTATTCTATCCTTTTCATGTTGATCCCATAAATTGGAGAATCAAGTTCTATTTGGAGATAAATCTCATTGGACAACTTACATTGCTTTACTATAGAATTTATTTATATAATTTTTTTTATTTCAACTTTTAAAATCTAGGAATGCTCATATATTTAATAATTATTACATTTATTAGTATTTTTTTTTGTTAATGATAGAGTTATCATATATGTTGTTTCTCTCCAAACCCTGGCATAGGATGAGAAAGTGGCACTATAATTCCAACATTTACATGAGCTATTAAATAATTGGAGGAGCGCTCTATGCTCTACTAGATCCACTACATTTGGTTCCTCCACATCCTATTGCCAAACATAGCTGGAGTTGGTCCCAAAGCTTTTTTTTGTCACATATTAATGGTTTCTTCACAACTCTTCAAATTTAACTGGGAGACTAGATCATGCGAGCCCTTGGAAAGTACACAATTAGTCCCTTTCAATAATTGTGCAAAGTCTTGTCAATGGTGGAACTTCTACACTAAAATTGATCCTCAGGACAAATTTAAGTTGAAATCATGTCAGCATATTTATTTCTTCCCTGACTTGACTTGAATTTCCCTCCATACATATGTCATTCAATTATTTCTCCACTTTAACTAGGAGATGAGATCCTATGAGCCCTTGGAAAGTACACAATTGGTCCCTTTTAATAACTATCATTGGATTGGTAGGTATCACATAACTCGGTTATTCGCCACCTGGTGGGATATCACGATGCCTTTGGCTATGAAAAGCACTTCTCAAGCGCAATATGGGTGACTTACCTCGAATCCTCATATAACATAATCCTTTGGATTGGGTGCCCTTCCTCCGAAGTATGATTTTTCATACCCCCCTAATTATGTAATTTCCTATGCATGAACTTCATATAATTGTATTTAAATATGTTGACTAGATTTGTTGGTATGTGGAAACCACTTGGGAAATTTTTAAATATATTAAGTCATTTGTATGTGGAGATCAAGTCATGCATCCTTACTGGTTTCCCTTTTTATCATAATTATCTTGATTTGATCATTTTAATAATATATTGATTCATTTGAAACAAAAAACCATCATTCAATGTGATGTATAGACTAACCGACATCCATTGAGTCACTTTCTAGCTTGAGGTTGGCATTTCAAAACCTACACCGTCGAGTGTATCCTTTACCTCGATCCAACTTCACTAAAGAGAGGAAAGGGTATTAGGGTAGCTTTTAGACTCAAACCCCTAATATGGTAGTAAATAATGATGGAGATGTTGACTATAACTTGTATCACAAAAAATACTTCATATAGTTTAAATAAGTATTCTCTAATTTAAGCTAGTGTATTATTATGCCAAGAGGTGTAACTATGTTGGTAGATAAGGGAGTCAAGAAAAGTGAGTTTAATGGTGTGAAATGTTGATAAAAATAATGAAATTAAATTGACATCCATTTGGTTTTCATATGATGTTTTAGATCTTAAATTTTATGTCCATATAACCATTATATGAAAATGTTTCTTCTCTCTTATACAAGGTGATAAAAATAATTGTGATATCTTGGGTATACAAAGGAGTTTGGAGACCTATTTTCTCACCAAAAATATTTTTTTGTATCTGACTAAAAGGTGTAGCTATATTAATGTTTTCTATCACTAATCAACAAAAAATATATGGAGAAGGTAACATAGTTGTTAATTAATGTGACATGTGACAAATCCAAGATAAAACCATTAAGATGACATCTCTTGGAGTTTTATAGATGCACATTTAAGATGTCTAAGATAATCATAAACAGATTTATCTTTGATTACAAGTTCTTTATTTTTATATCCTTCAACTTGTGTGTTGTATAAAATACTTCCCTATTTCTATGATTAATTTTTTCATGTTATTTCTAGTCCATTATTTCTCTTGTATATTTTTTGATTCTCTAGTGATCCAAAATTATATCACATACATAATCAAATTCAACTAGTTCAGTTGGTTGATTGTTACTAGGATTTAGGAAGTCATTTTGACAATTGATGACTTAAAAATAATAAGTTTTGGAACAAAGGAAAAACATCATGGAAAAACATTCTAACTGAATTTAGATTACATATTTGGATTCTCTTTAAAAATATATGCACTTTCAAAGAAAACAACTCACAACTCTTGATTTCGAATATGTATGCAAAAGTTATGGCCTCCATAAGTTGTAGGGCTTTGTATGGTGATGAATCGACTAGTTTGCCTTAAGGGGTAGTTTTGTAACCTTAAGTTGCGGTTTCACAACCATCAAATTATTTTTATAGGAAATCTCACGTATATGCAACACACAAGAGTAAATGTAGAGAGATGGTTTCAATTCATTTTTTTGACTTTTGGGCTTTTTATTCAAGCTTAAGGGATGTTGGAGCTATATGAATGGACCAATAATAGTTCATGGATGTAGTGAAATTGGTTTCTTTCCATTATAACTCACATAACTAATGAATAATGGATGCAATTAATGTTTTTGTGATTGCAATTTTATAGCAGACTACATAATGGAGAGGATGAGTGTTCTAGTCTTATTTGTTGGAGAAGAAAGTGACCCACAAGAAAGTTGTGGAGGACATTAGTAAGAGTGGAATACTGAAAAAATATGTTGGCATCCTTGTTGGCCTCAATAAGCCATCGAGCTTGTAAAAAATACATGTAGATAGTGGGCAAGTGGAAGCATAGCCTTACTCTTTTGGAGTTATCTCACATTGGTTTTCTCTAGGGTTACTTCATGTGTATATCTCTCATTTGCTTATGTGTTTGATTCATTATTTCTTACTTTTATTTCCTTCAACTAGTATATTGTCTTAAACACTTAAGTAAACATAAGAAATCAATTTGAATGAGTGACCATCAACTTGAGGATTTTTGAGAGGATATGGTATATTAGGAACCCAATTAAAGTCTAGTGAAACAACGACATTAAGTGGGTAACCACATTCAGCAGGGGAGAGGAAGTTCACTCAATCAACAACAAGCAGAGAAACCACAAGTTTGAAGTGAGCAAAGCAGCCACCATAAGCGAGAGGAGAATCAAGGAGCCACTAGCATGTCAGCAACGAGAGGAGTAGCCACCAGCATGTCAGGGAGGAGGAGCCACCAATGTCAGCATGAGCAAAGATGCCATCTCTAGCGGTAAAAACCACCTCCGAGGAGGATAATTGGACGGATTTTTGAACACAACCATGTGACTTGACCGCACCACTCTCACCCCATGAAGTTTAAGAACATCGTGCTTGCTACACACTACTATTTTGTAGATTTGATAACAATCACATGTTCTCTAGGATCATGGTTGGATTATGAAATATGGTATGAAATGTATGACGCATGTATGAGAGCATGTGTAGGTTTGCATAATGAAATGTTTGATATAGATGGATGCGATAAAGTTGTAGAAAACATTGAGTATGAGAATGTATGTGTTAGAAAAAGGATTTTGGATAAAATTGCATGAACTTTATAACAACACATTGGAAAAGTATATTTGTGTTCATGAATCATACGATGGAATGCCCATGTTGATTATGGATCAAGTGGTAACAGAGAATGTTTTCCTTATGCTTGAAATGATTTTGCTAACACTTTTTCAGTTTTGTCTTGTATTTGCTTCCATAGTTGGTAATTAACAAGGAAGTAAACGGTTTTTGGTTGTGTAAGCCCACATATAGGTAAAGATTTGAAGAGAGATAAAGCTCTAAGTAGAGGTTTGAGGCCAAGGCATCCCAAAGTGATAACATGTTGATTTTTTAATTTCTTTATGCAATTCAAATTACATCTTTTATAACATGTCTATTCACTATTTAGTTTTCCAACACGCTAATGAGAGGTCGTTGATCGAACCCCAAGTTTTTCTTAATCGGGGTGTTGTGCATATATCACCTTTATTCTTTTAAGCTTACTTCTTGTGCCTCCATCCTTCAGTAACATGCTTCTTATTTAGCAAGTTTAGTGCTAAGACTTAATTGTATGAAATCCCCATAATTCCTACATTAGGTTCCATAGAAGATACGTCTTTGAGGAAATTTTCAATTTATTTTTGACACTTTACAATTGATGATAAAGATACAAAACACTCTATCTTGACTTCTAACAACACAATATCTTGACAATGCAATTTATTTATACCTTTGATGCAATTAACAATGATTATTAACACATACACGATTATTTTTATTTTTGTCTCTAACATATAGTTTAGGAACATAACATTTAAAAATACCAACAATTTGAAAATCACACATAAAGACTATAAACAAAACATATAACCTAAGACATAATTAATAATGATAGAGACACAGACTAGAAATTACACTTGAGGTGCAAGGTACATTAGAAGGGATCTCAATGCGAAGCTAGTTTGGAAACTTATTTTGATGTGATAGTTACTGTTCGATGTAATTGGTAACAAAATTTTAGTTTGTATGTTGTGATAAAGATGGTTGAAGAAACATACATCGAGAAGATTGTAAAAGAAAAAAGTGCTTATAACAAAACATTTTATAGATATGTTTAAAGTTCACATGTTTTTGAAATGGCTAAGAGTTTAGACATTTGCAGTGAAATAATCGCTCACAAAATCTCACATCGGGAAAATTTGGTTGAGGGGAGGATGAGATAGTAGTTTTGGTTCCCTTTCCTATTCTCAAATAAGATGGACAAGATTGGTTATGACACTCAATCCCTCATTGTGAACCCTCTCCTTGGGACTCTCTTTCCTTGAGGAATGATCTAACTTCTTATTGTGATAGTTGTTTTATGGTCCTTCCATGCATTCTTTAAACACAACTTTATCTTTATTATTTTTACCAAGCTTTACAAAAAAATCCACTTAAAAATAACAACGATGATAAAATATAATAGAATATTAGTGCAATAATACAATTTCCTCAATAATATTTGTGATAACGTTCAACATCAGGGGAATTTACTTGTCTACATTGCTTCACATAACATTACCAATAATATCTATAAAAACATTGTCCTTTGTTTGTAGTTCAATAATCTTAGAGAAAAACTTAGATCTAGTGTGGCATTCAACACATACATGAAGGTTTTTAACTCCAAGAGTTGTTTGAGGGGGCACGTTTAATAATCCAAATGCAAATGCCAACTTCTCACTATAGTGGATCAGAGGAATATTTTTTTCCCCTCCTTATCCACATCACTTAGTATATGTTTTGACTTTGAAAAATATCTTTCTACCTTCATCTCCTAAGACATTTTTTCCAACTTTGCATAGATCTCCTGTGTTTGTGTTTGATTCATAGCCTACAAAAAAAGTATGCACCATTTTATGGAATTTAATCCAACTATCCATATGTTATTTTGATTCCTTTATCCTTTATCAATCTCCTTACCATTTGAACCTTACCCCGCATGCGTATTTCTTCATAAATGTTTGATGGAAGAACATAAGTTACAACATTTTTAAGATCCAGCTCAAAAAGAAGAGTTCTAAATAATCATAATGTCATATTCTAATGTGCTCTACAACCACCAAGAAAACACATCCACAAAACCGCCTTAATGTTTATTGGCATGTGGATAATAAAGTTTATAGTTTCCTCAAAATAACCAACACAACAAAAAATGTCAACCAAACTTCTAGGTGTAACTCTATTAGAGGCACTCACGACAATGAATTGTTTGCAACCCTCATCCACTAAAAATCCTAGCGAGAGGCGGTGAGAGCAAGGCCAGAAAAAAGTAATAGAAGTTTGTATTACCGAATTCCACATCAAATTATAGTTTACCACTAACTTAAAACTTAAAAAATGTTTTATGGGGCTTCTCTCTATGGGGAGATTCTAGATTATAACATCCTCCTCCCTGAAGGCTTGTGCATATGCAATGAAAATGTGTGTTAATTTCACAATTTTTAGGCTCGAGGGCATGTTGTACGGGCCTCCTAAGCAGTCCTCCATGCTGCCGAGGGTGGCTGTGAGTGCATTGTATGGGATTTAATTTTATATCACATCAAGGCTGCAATTAAGATTGTCTACTTCATGTGATAAATATTTAATTACATGCAACTGGAAAAACACAAAATCCCACCAAAAACTTATCCACCCTTCCATGCATTAATAAAATAATAAACAGAGCATCCCAATTAGATACAAGTAAAATTAGAACACATAAAATTGCAGAAGAGAAAGTAGAGTTTCTGGGTAAGTTCTTGTTTCTAAATAGTTGTAAAAAAAATTACAGTCCATAACAAATGTATAAGTATTTATTTTTCCTTAAGTATGAATATACTACGTGTTTTCATTTTTTTATAAAACTATGCTAGATCTAACTTCATAATTTTTTTGCACCACTTTGCTTTTAAACAAAGATTATGTGACATTGTTGCAGGGTATTTATATTGGTGGTAATGGACATAATCTATTCATGGAAGACATTCAAGTTTATATTCGTCTCTTCAATCTCAAAGCATGAAATCCATTCCAAAAAACAGAGAAAACTATGAAAGTTCCTCAACACAAATGGGTGAGCAAGATGACTGTTATTTTCTTCATTCTGAAAAGAATTTAAGAGATAAAATGTAGTTTGATAAATATGTTTCTAAATAAAAAATAAATATAAATGATGCACATACATACATTTATGACATGGAGTATAACTACACTCCATCTAGTCATGGAATTGACCTCAACCATGGATTTAATAGCTTTATTCAAGAAGATTTGGAACTTGAAGAAATTTTTCCTAAAACTCAAGTTTTTGGAACTGATATTAAAGAAAACAAGGATACAATCAAGGAGTGCAAAGAGGTGCTTTGGCCAAAAATTGGTGTGCAAGCTTTAATTCTAAAATTTGAAGAAGTGTATGATGATTTAAACCAAGGAAGTCTTGGTAAGAAACATTGGGATAAAGTTGCAGATGTTGTAAACATACAATGTGGAACATCTATTACGGGTATTCAATGTAAGTATACATGGAATAGATTGAAAAGGACATTGAAAAAAGAAAAGCACTTGGAAAATACTACAGGAGAAAAACCATCTTCATGGAGTTTCTATGAAGACATGGATCATATTATAGGGAACACTCCTAAAATAATTGGTCTTACAAATGGCTATAGTGGAGATGAATTGGGTCAACACCACTACTACACCAAAAAATGACATGAAAGAGAAATCACATGAGGAAGATTAACCTATGAATATTGAAAGTGTTGTAGGAAATAAAATAAATGAAGAAATGCATTTGAGCAAGAATGGAATTGAAGAAAAGCGTACAAAGAGAAAGAGAGTCGCACATAAAGATTTTGGAAAGAGGATGGAAATTTTTTTGATGTATTTCACTCAAACAATGAAAAAAATTGAGCATGAAAAAATGGAGCAAGAGAGAAAACAGATGGAAAAAATATTAGATGTGTAACTTGAAAGTGCCAAGCTTTTTTCTCAGGTAAATAATCATAAATCTTTTTTTAATGATTTCTTTGTGTGGATGAAACATTAACACAATTTTATTTATGTCATATGATGAAGATTACATCAGTTCACCAAACTAGCATTATATTGTCTTTGCCATTCATGGAACATAATCTATCTTTGTGCCTTTCCTTGATCTTTTTCCATAGCTTGATTGCGAATCTCATTATTAGAATTAAGATGTAGATCTCCTTCAATCTTTGGATCATCTTAATTATACATTTGCAAGAAATTATGTAGTATGCAACATGTGATAATAATCTTGGGTACTTTATCAAGCTCTACACCCATATCTCGAAGAAGTCTCCATCTTCCTTTAAGTAAGGCAAATACATTCTCAATTTTCACACAACCTCTAGATAAATATTTGTCGAATAAACTATGCAATCTAGAAGTATTACTTTTATATGGCTTCAACAAGTAGGGGGTATTGGGTAGGCAAAATCCCCAATTATTTGTGGATAGATAATGTTTCCATCAATCTCAAATGTTGGAGATGCTAATACCTCTCTCTTTTGCATTCTTCTTTTAATTGCAAAGCAATTCCAGTGATTAACATCATGAGTGCCACTAGGAGCATTGACACAAACATTCTAAAATATTTTTTGCATAGCACATACTCCTGGTAACAAAACACTATAGAAATGGTGTATGTTTACATAGTTTTTAGGAGTAAAGTGTTGCTTTGGTCAATATGGTAACTTAATATTAGTGCCATCAACTACACCACAAATGGTGGGAAGTAGAGTTAGAGTATGAAAATCACTTAATATCTTTTGCAATCTACTCCCTGTTGGTATACTTATGTAATGATTATGTAGCTTTTGGATAACAATATTAACAATGACCATAATATATTTTCTTATTGTTGATTTTCCCATGCAATAGAACTATGTTATTGTGTGTTGGGGTTCCATGAGCAAGAAAATGCAAAGTTACACAAAATTCTTCTTTGGGTGGTATGGGTTCTCTAAAAAGTGAATTATGTTTGTGCTTGGCATATGTGGCTGTATTTTTGACAAAAATAAATTGAAAAGAGAAAAAAACATTCTATGATGGTGGTGGCATAAAACATCACAATATTGGGGTTGTTCATCCCAAAATTCTTGTTCAATTAAATTCCAGGATGTAGTTTGCCTCAGAAACTTCCACCATTCTCTATATAGCTACATGGTTGATGATTCTTGTTCTCCACGTATCACATCATTTGCATGAAAAAAGTTGAAAACATGTTTGATAAATTTGATGTGTTTGAAGAAGAAGTGCAAGTATAATATTCTCTTAAAAAATCCATCCAAATAAAAATGAATTTATGATCCATATATGATTTAAAGCTCAATTTTCTGCAATGAAAATATAATGTTATTAATCATTAACTATTCCACTCAAGCCATGAAAATATTTACCAACTAAATTTATTCTGATAGTTCTGATTTAAACAATGAAAATTTGCATACCGCGTGATATCATTTGTTTCATTTCATTTACTATACTCTGTATTAAAATGTGTATAAATTTTTTACCAGTGAATACAAAAGGATTGCACTTGCACCAGAGTTGAAATATGTCTTCTAGTGCAAAATAAAACATTCCGCTGATAATCTTCGTAACTCTGCAAAACGTGTTTCATCTCTAGACCATAAAATTGTATATATAAGCATTCAAGATCCATTATTTTCAAACTATTTTCCCACTGAAATGTTGCCGCCTTGGTTTAAAATTTAAAATGTAAACCGATCCTCTTCCTTATGCACCAATGAATTTGAGGAGAGATTGAATACCCTATTGGTGTCTTTTGAATTGCCAAACTTTATCATTAACACCAAATTAATTGTAACCACACTTAGGCTATGTCCCCATGGAGGGGATTCCACTCCTTTTTTGTTGCAGTGGAAGGTCCCATGAATTTCTTTGAACCCAACTATAGGAAAGAAAAGTATCTTGTCCTAGAAAATAGGAGTTTCACTTTTTTGTTTGCCAAACTTAAGAGGTGGCTTGAAGATGGGATTAGAAGTTTCCCCTACAGTTTAGGGATTATTTTGTCTACCTGGCTTAAATTTTACAATTCCGCCATCATTTTTGTTGAATAAATTTCAATGTGTTGGGAACATTTTAGCAGCAAGGTATGGTTGTAATAATATTTTGTGTTCCCATGGAGGGGGCTCCTAAATTTTCTCATCCAGTGGTATTGAACAAATTTTAAAAACCAATGTGGGGTCATACTATTGCTTAAATGCCCCTAAATTTTCTCTGTAGCACCTGCTATGATAATTTAGGAGGCCACCCTCTATGGGAACACAACCTTACATGAATCCCCATTATGCCCTTGTTCAACAACAAAATGGACTTTGTCTTTACAATTGCTAATTGCAGTTGCTTGGACGTTTCCAAGGCCTTTTCAACAAACCCATTTTGTTCATACCTTGCAGTCATTACAATCCATAACATCACATATATTTCAATCATTTTGTTGAATAGCTCACGGGCTTTGTGCATGTTTTTTGAATGTATAAATTTTAAGTTAATGGAAAAAAAGGATGCTAAAATTATTCCCACCAATGTAGGGACCTGTTGTCCTTGACTCAATTGTATTTTTATTGAGATTTTTGATAAAATTTGTAGACAGTGTATGGAAATATTTGTTAGAATTTCCCACCTTAAATTCCCTCTTTCTTGATATTGGTGGTGTCCACTAAATTGGGTGTTTGGATTTCTTAAAGTCGGGGGGTGTTAGCAAATTGGATTTGTAGTAAATTATAAAGGCAAAGAAAATATTATCCCTATTGGGATACAACAAGGGGAGCTTCTGCATCTACAACATTGACCTTTGGAAACTTTATTGTATCCATTGTAGGCACAAGGTTTGTTGGCCTATCTTATACATTCAGAGTTAGTGAGTGCTTCCGCTATGTTACTTTCAACACTCTTGATATATTATTATATGATGCCTTTGGTAATATCCCACATTGTTGCAAGAAATACCTCACAGTTGTAGATTTGCTAACAACAGTGCCTCAAAAACCAACATCTACTAATCGCTACAATGATGGAGCCTTGACATCGTGGCCACAACATTGCAGTTTTCCATAGACAAGATATGATTTTAATTTTTCAATCCTCCTTAACGTTCCTTTGATTTGGAAAATGAATTAAATATCACACACCCTATGTTTTTTTTCTTCATATTTTTGTTGTTTGTAGAATAGCATGGAGGGAATGACAATAAAAAAATATACTACAACCTATGATTTTATTGCCTTGGGTTGCACTTAAAAGAGGGTGATTCGATTTTTTATCTTCATATTAAATTGCAACCAACCATCAACTCACATCCAATTCAAGTTGTGATATTAAGATTAAAGTACAAAACATATGTGGGAAACCTCCCATCCCGCCTAGATAGATTATATGAAAGGATTTTTTTTGACATATTTAATATAATCCTACAGTTGTCGATGACGAGGAGAGGCAGTCTATAAGTGAATAATTCAAAAAAATAATTTTCCACAAGGATTACCTATTAGGTGTATGTTATATGCTTTATATGATGAATCAATGTGATATAAACGCGTCCCTGGTTTGAATGGCGTATGTTGGGTGATCTTGAAAGTTAGATGATATCACAAATAATCACACCTAATAAATGTTTGTATTGCAAAAATAACTAATAGATGCCGAAAAAAAACTCTACAAGACCTCATTACTGGAAAAAAATCATTAAATGTTTTTTATCGAAAAAAATTGGCACTTTCCGCAAAAACTCCCATCATTAAAAAAACCTATGATATAATTATTGTTTCATAACTTAAAATAAATTTCCTATTAACTATATGTCACCATCCATGCCTTTTTTGAACCATGACCTTTTATATAAGGCAAACTTTTACTTTTTACAAGGACTTAAAAACATGACAACGTCATTTAAAACTTGAGCATTGCGTTACGAGAACTTCGACTTTGCTAGGGTTTTATGCTTGCTCTTGTGATATCTCGTTGTTTACACTATGCCCCTTTAGTCTTTCTAGGGTTTTTCCTGTGGTCCTATCATAGTGTTAGTCGACTATTTTCTCGTCGCTAAGGCGGTGAGTTTCCTATAAATGGCTAACTCTCCATCCATTGCAATGACTGTTGCAATTGGTGGTGAAAATGGCTCCCAAACGTGCTTGGAAGTTTGTGCCGAAGGTCTACGATGAGGTATGGATTCTGAATCATCCCTAGATGTTGTTATTTCTGATGAATTTTTAGACCTTGTGGTCAAATGGTATCGTAACAATTGCCTTATTGCGTATTTTTGTGGCCGCATCTCCTCAGAATCTTACCTACAAAATTGGATAAATAATTATTGAGAGTCTAACGGTATCCTAGTTTCAAGTATCTGTAACCTCACCAGACACCAAGGTATTTTATCTCTTTTCATTTTACGGGCCATCGCAGGTCCAAGCCCTCCTTCTTAAGGCAACTTGTTGGTATTTAGATAATACCCTTTTAGTGCTTTCTTAGTGGACTCCCAACTTTAGCCCCACCAACCAAGTTTGTTGAAAATACCAGTTTGGATCAAGCTTCCTAGACTCCCCATTCATCTCTAGTCATTCCTTCTAGAGATAGTTAAACCCATTGGCATGGTGATGTGCGATGAGCAAGAGCACTTTTTCTATGTCTATCCCAACAAATGGGTTTGTGTCGAAGTTGACCTTACGAAAGATCTGTGGGACCACCTAGATATTTAAGTTGGGTCCCTATGTATCTCTCAAAAGGTGGTTTATTTCAACCTCCCCAACATGTGATTTCGCTGTCAAGCCCTATACCATCGCATTCACCACTATCCTCTTCTAGCTTGCTCTAAGCCAACGATGACGCAACCCTCAGTGCCTAAGTCTAAAGGTGATCAACCAACTGATGGTTGGACTGCAATCGAGAATAAGAAGGGTACATGTGTGAAATCCACTCCTGTGGAGTCTCTTGTTCCTCCTCCTTCCCCTCTTCCGTCCAAGGATAAGTCGGGGTCATCTCCACCCCCCTCGTCGGTTTCCATTTCTTCCAAGCCCTCACAGACCCAGATTGTGTCTCTTCAATCAAATAACTCTGGGAACTTAGCTTCAACATCTCTTCCTTTGCGTCACTCTTGCAGTCCACGTCGGGAGGTGTCACATGGCGCGTGAGGAGATAATGGGGTCAAACGACGCTCCATTCATGGTGAGCTTTCTAATTCAGACCAAATCCCGCTTGCTAATAACTTTGCAATTCTTGGCTCGGAGGATGGCATGCCAAACGAGCAGGGGGAGTTTGATATGTTTGATTTTTCATGAATTTCATATCTTGGAATGTAAGGTGTCTTACAATTCCCTCTCGCAAATATTTTGTTCGGTTAGCCTACCAACAGTTTAGTTACCTTGATATTATTTGTTTACAGGAATTTAAGATTTCTTGTTTTTTGCTTCAGTATACTCTAACTTGTATTGCTCCTGCTTTTTTGCATTTTCATACTCAACACATTGATGGCAAAGGTGGCGCTTGTATTTCCATTACCCCGAAATTCTCAGCCTTGATCACCTCCTCGGGCCATGATCCTTAAAATCAAGTCTTGTGGGTGATTATGATGATTAATGATCTTGGTTTTAGTATTTTAAATGTTTATGCTCCTAATGATGGCTCTGAAAGAATGACATTATGGAAATGGTTAGGTGATAACTTGCCTTTAGCTTATTGGATTGTGTGTGGCGAATTTAATATGATAGAACATCCTGATGAAAAACTCAACACCCTCCCCACGCGTTGGTGTGTCGGTGAACATGTGGCTTGGTATTTCTTTAAAATTCGTTGTGGGCTTTTTGATCCTTTGCTCAGACGACAACAAAAATTTAAGTCTCAACCTTGGTATACTTGGACCAATCTTCGAGAAGGATGCGATTAGGTTTTTAAAAGACTTAATCGTGTACTTCTCTCTCAACAACCTTTTTTATATTTTGACATGCAAGACCTCTCCCCTGTCACAGTGTGGTCAGATGTGCTTTTGTCAAGTCACCATCTGATCTCTTTTAAGATTATTTGGAGTGGGGCCCTGTTCAAAGTCCCATTGAATCAATTCCTTCTTATTGTCTCCTTGTTGAGTCACTAGGGGGCGGTCCTACTTATTGCTAAATTTTGGAACATGGCGTCACGTCTGCCTTTTACCGCCAACTAGAATGAGTGGTGGGAAGCGGCGATTCAACGCACCATCTGATTCCTCTGCCAATTCTGAAAGCAAGTTGCTCGAGTGCGTAAACAGAAAGACTCGACTCTGCACAAAGAGTTCAGAAGGATCTTTGTTCTCCTACAATCCAATCCTTTTGACACCCCTCTTCAATTACATGGTGTTGATAATCGACATAAGCTCAAGTTCATGGAATATCATTTGGCCCATGGTGCGCAGATCTAATCGAGGCTACACTGGCTCAAGGTGGGAGACAAAGTGTCCAAGCACTTTTTAAAATCCCTCTGGGCTAAGCATGCTCGTTAACATATCAAAGCCATTCAAGTTGCCCAACAATGGCTCACAAATTTGCCTGACATCACTAACACTTTTTTGGAACACTATTAGTTAATCTTCCAAGCTCAAGAGGCTATTAATGAGTAAGCTTCCACTTTGAAATAATGTATCGAGGTGGTTGTGGTCAAACTTTATCCTAATGATCGGGATCGATGCAATGCTCCTCTTTCTTTAGATGAGCTTTACGCAACTCTGTTGTGCCTTGTCGACAATAAATCTCTGGGACTGGATGAATTTCCTTGTGAATTCTACAAAGCCACTTAGTCTTTTGTTGGTCCAGACCTGCTTCATGTTTATAATGAAGCTCTCCAATCCAATTCTTTAGGGATTTTCATCAATCAAGGCAACATTAAGTTCATTCCTAAAGTTGGCAATCCAGAGCTAGATTTCTAGTTGGAGACCTATCACATTGTTGAATTTTTCTTACAAAATTCTAGCATAGGCCCTAGCTCTTCGAGTTGCCAACCTCTTACCCAAGATTGTTCGACCCGAGCAGACGGGATTTGTCAAAGGCTGATACATTCTAGATAATCTTATAGTAGTCTAGGAAGGAATGGAATGGGCTCGGTTGTCTCTGCAACGACCCTTATTTCTCAAAATTGAATTTGAAAAGGCTTATGATCACATTGAATGGCCTTTTATTCTAGCAATGCTCATAGCCTTAGGATTTAGACTATATTTTACCTCAGTTGTCCGAACTCTGTTTTCCAATGCTTTTTCTTGTCTCAATATCAATGGGCATTAATCCTCCTCTATTGGCGTTTTTCATTCTATCAGGCAGGGGTGCCCTCTTACGCCTGTTATTTTTGACTTATCCGCCGATGCGCTTGGATATCTTATTGCTCAGCGTGTTGATCAGGGCTGCATTCGGGGAATTTTTTTCCGGATCATTAATGGGCACTTTGCTGATGATTCCTTTCTTATCCTTGTTGAATCTAAGTAGAATTTGGTTGATGTTTTTGAATGCCTTAACATCTTTTGTCTTGCTTCAAGATCCAACATTCAGATGGCTAAAATGTTGGGCTATCGGCAAAGTTGTTGGCCTATGCCTAGATGGTTGAAAGCTTACCCCTGGAAGTGGATTGGGCGTGGAGAACAATTCAAATTTTTAGGCATATCTTTTTCCTTTGATAGTGATTCTGCTACTTTATGGTAGTATGTGATTGACAGAGTTGAACATAAAGTCTCTCAGTGGTCTTGCAAATCCCTTTCATTGTCTAGTAAATTTCAAGTGTGTACCAAGATTGTTGCGGCCACTCATGTTTACTATTCTGCTTGTTGGTGCCCATCCCGAGCTTCCTTTGTCAAGTTTGCCAAGTTGCTCTAGGATTACCTTTGGTGTAAAAGTTTTGGTTCAGTTGGCTTTCATCGGGTGTCCTAAGAAGTTTTTTGTTTACCCCTTGATCAAGGTGGCATGGGTATTATTGATGTCTACAGACAAAGTGTGACTTTAAGCTCTAAATGGATTGTGAGATGTCTTTCGGGTGTTCAAGCCTGGAAAATTCTACTTCGGCATTGCATTTCTTCGGGTGCACCTTACGGTAAAAAATGTTGGAATAATATGGGGTTACATACCTTAACTATCACCAAGGCTCTAGTTAAGATTATTGGCACGTTCATCGCCAAAAGCATATGGAAGGCCTTTGAAATGGTGAAACTATTGTTGCGTTGGATTAGTGATGGCTTTCGCACTAGGCTCTCGTTCAATTCCCATAATATCTAGTGGTCTCCCATTATCATGGAAGATAGTATTCCATTTGCGGAAACTTTGGGCATTAAAGCTCTATGTTTATCTCACAAGGGGATTCACACCATTTAGGATTTGGTTTCCCGCAGAGACTAGATTTCATAGCCCGAGCTCATGACTAAGTTTAATCTTTCCAATTCGAACCTTCTATCTATCTGCAGAATTCAAGATTTAATGCCATATGTCATGCTCTATAAACTGGGACTTAAGCCTTTGGATGCATGGTGGCACGATTGGCGGTGGAATCATGATATTGCCTTTCTTCACTACAATGTTGGCACCATATACTAGCTATTGAGCACCATCTTGCCTATCATTGCCAAGCTGAACGCCCGTTGGGGCCTACAATCTACCCATTCTACTTGGCTTCGTTGACTTTCTCGTGCTTGGAATCCCTTACTTGAGCCTAAAGTTAACCATTTTCTTTGGTGCTTTATCTATCAAGGCCTTCCTGTTGGCAAGCATCTTAGTCACATCAACATTCCCAATCCGAAATGCCCTTTCTACTCTTGACCTAAGTCTTTTAAGAATTTGTTCTGGTCTTGTTCATGAGCGCAAACCGTTTGGTCCTAGATTCATATGTTATTTCAACCCTACCATCTTGAATGCTTTCATGGGTGTTTGGCTTTGTTTGGAGATTTTAGTCCTTAGTCTAGTTATATTGATACTCTGTGGCATTTGTTTAGAGCATGCATTCTCTTTCATATTTGGAAAGCTTGTAATACTATGATATTCCATAGAATGATCAAATTGTTGCTTTATTCTCCATTAATGATAAAGTGGTTATTTTGTCCACTATGCATATATAGATTCAAGCTCAAACCGAAAAGTTTTCCCTGGAATTTGCTCATTTGTAGGAATTGCTTACACACTAGGGGAGTGCTCCTTGCACGATGAGTTGGGTCCCTCCTGACCCTTTGTTGTTGCTACCTTGGCCATCTCCATCTCGTCAACCACCTTCGCAGAAGCCGCTCCGCCTCTGCCCAGGGTTGCTCTTTAGCTCCATCCTCCTCCACAAAGGAAGGATGTGGCAAGATCTCCACATTGGGCCTCTCCTCCGCCTGGAGTTCAGACGTTTGTTGGCTCGTTGCCCCCTAGTTGGGGAATTATGGTGCCTTTGCAGATGCAAATGGCAGATTAAGATGGCTGTCAGGTTGATCTCCCTTCGGCTGAGCTGCTGAGTGGAGATTTTATTCCTCCTTAGGATGATCCTCCTCCTCCTCCCGGAGTGGCGACATGTGCTTAGTGCTCTTTGGTTTTACGTAATTCTCGTGTTTTCCCTCGTGGCATGCTTTTTTTGCCCTTTGGGCGTTTTGTGGTGCCTAAGTGTTTTTTTTGTGGGACCGCGAGTTTTCTAGTCGCCCCTGCTTTTGTAACTCTCATATATTTTTATTAATAAGATGGACAGTTCTAATGGTAAAAACATGACAATGTCAACTTACTTACAAAATGGGGATTCAAACTATGCCAAATGTATAAGAGGAAATAAATATAAAACAATAATAAAACCCGATAGGTGCATGGATTTCTCATAATGAAAACTAAGCTTCCATTGCAGATAGGTGCATGGGTGGCATGAGGAGATGATGTAAACATGTGTGCTGCTAGGCAACCAAATCAGATTCGTCCATGTTAGACAGACCACCGAATAGTATAAGATGGATTAAGCACATACCATATGCAAATTTGGTGAAGAGGCGATGTCAATCCATAAAATGATCTGCTTGTTGATAATAGAGCTGCCTAAATGCTTCACACCTCTTGGCCGTCATTGCTTGTATTTGACACCTCAATATGAACAAAAAAGGTTATTCTAAAAGTGGTGCTTCTATTCATGAGAGAGTTGGCAGTAATAACACACAAACTACTCATCTTAAATATCGCAAATGTTTGTAAAGTTGATCGATCAATTAACCGATAATAAATCTTCCCAAAAAGTGGTAAACAACTCATTGGTTGGTTGACTGGTCAGCCTTGCAAACACATGTAATAAATAGGCTCCTAAGAACTCTTCTCGAATTATTCTTTTCTCATTGGTTGGTGCAACCGTGACCAACAATAGTTCTGCCTTGTATAATGCTCAAGATTCCATCACTCTGATACCAAATAATAAATTTAGATTAGTTTAAGTGATATCACTTTGATTAATTTACTCTTGAATCAATAATTGACCATACAAATACATAACTATATTACCTCCTAAAATCTAAGGAGTCATTGGTTATCAAGAAATCCACATAATCTCTATTGAATGCCATATTAATCATTATTAAACCTATATGTGAATTGTCTCAACAACTCATTATTTGCATACAAATATATTAGATTAACGAGTATATTCACATGGAACATTAATTGCTAACAATTTTGACTTGCAAGATAAGGGCAACTTTACGAATGGAACTGTGTTTTCAATCCATGTATGTTTCTATTGTTTTTAATGCAAACATTGACTCGTAAGACCCAAGATAAGGACAACTTGTAAAAGCAGTGATTTGTTGTAAACCACTTGTAATATTGACTTCATTTCTTGTAAGAATGTGAACAATAAGGGAGATATTGTAGTGATGATTTTTAAGAGAGAGCTTTGCCCTATCTTAGAAGAATGTGTATTGCAGCACAAGGGCTAAGAGGGATAGCCAAGTGGAAGACCAAGACACTAAAGAGTACAAGAGGGTCAGTTCACAGAGATTTGGAGTCGTGGATTATTAACCAATACTTTTTTGTGAGTTGTGGGTTGAGAAATCACTTTCCAAGAGAGAGGAACAATTTTCTCCTAGAGAGAAACATTTACAATCCAAGAGAGACAATGATGAACAAGTATCCAATTTGAGAGCATCTAAGGTACTTTACATTTTCATTATAGAGTTTTTGTGGGACCAGAAGTCTTCAAAAAAGGGAATAAGTGATATGAAATTAGATCATGTACATCATCAAATTCAGTTGGTTGAGCTAATCAACTATCAATAAGACTCGAGAAGTGGTTTTAACAATTGATGACCTAAAAACATTAGGTTTTGGTTCATAGGAATAAAACATCACGAGAATACATCCAAAATGATTTTAGATTATATATATGTATTCTCCTTGAGATGTTAATGCACTTTCAAAAAAGTAACACTTGATTTCGATTCCATATGCAATAGTTATGGCCTTTATAAGTTGTAGACTTTGTATGGTGACAAAACTACAAGTCTACCTCGATTTGAATGTGTGAATGTAACCTTGTCACTTGTCTCTAACAACAAACAATAATTGATTTCATTCTCTTGTGATGCTTACGAACATACTTGTTCTGCACTACTATTTTGTCGATTTGATAATAGTCACAAGTTTGGTAATAACATCATTGGAGTATGACACATGATATACATGTATATGACATATACGAGAGCATGTGTAAGATTGCGTATTGAAATGTGTAATGTAGATGAAAATCACAGAGTTGTAGATAACGTGAAATACGAGCATTTAAGTGTTGTTTTAATATGCTTAGAATTTTGGAACAACGGATCATAAAAGTAAATCCATGCTCATAAACCATAGAATGGGATGTCCATGTTGAGAAGATAATATTTATGAGATGCACGAGGAGAGAACATTTATGATAAAATGAAAAATGTACTACAGTTTTCAATGTATAAGAGGGTAAAACACATTTATTAACCACATTTGATACCATTAACAAAGCTTGAATCAACACATTTAAGATTAATTAGTTGACAAGTAGCGTATGTCAGCACATTTTATATCGTCAATTATAGTCACCTCACAATTATTATGTATTCTTAAATTCTCAAGCATAGTTATGGTGATTGGTATACAAATTATGGGGGTTTTACTTCAACGTACATCTTAGGGTTCTTTATTTATGAACATGGTCAATATATTTTCCTATGTCAAGCATAATGTCTTTAGCAGGAGTTTATTGACTGTTAAGATTGAACATTGTTATACAATTTTTGTATGGTTCTCCATGCTGAATTTGATAATATGTTTCAGTTGTGACAAACAAAAATGCAACTAAGATAATGCAAATTTTGTCAACTGATTATAATATAGTATTCTTTACAATTAAAAAATAATTGATAAACACTACACTAAATGAAAACAAAAATGTATGATGTATCCAACAGTCAACAGCATAAGCTGCCCTAGCATGCTCTGCGGCAATGAAGCAACACAACTAACTTGATCCAAGAATTGTTAGATGCCATTTGGCTCCCTAAAAAATGTTAATGTGTGCTGTGAACTTCTAGCCCCTCCTATTGAGCATGGCTTTCCAGCATTTCATGAAAAAGATTCCATCTAATCCCGTTTCACATTTCTAAACTTTTCATGGGGCCACCTCAGAGGATAAATAGGAGTTGCAGTTCTTTCTATGGGAACACATCCTTAGCATAGAGTAGCAAAAGAGCTTTCCTTGATGCATATCACTATTAGAAAAAGGGCATGTCTTAATCCAACAGTTGTCTTACACTGATTAAGTAATAGCCAAGGTAACAAAGAACGCATGTTAATGAAATGTACAACAATTCCATCAACACAGCTACGTTGATCTAACATTGCCATGCATTTCATCTGAGAGCAACAAGCACACAACAAAATATTTATGCACTCATCCAATAACTGCCTTACACCCAAGCCAGCAATCAAGATTATCTATATGCCTTGATCTGAGGTTGCCATACATTAATCCATGTCCAATTTTTTTTAAAATGACAATCAAATGTGCATTGACAATGAACACCTCTGCCTATATCCAACAATGATTGTGAACTTGATACAAAAGTCAATGATTGCCGTGAACGTTAGTAGGCGGTTAGAATTAAACTTTCCTATTTTAATAGCATAAGCTTGAACACCGCTGACCAAACAGTCATATGTTTCAATAGGAAACTGAGATAACAAAGCACAAAAAGGCATCAAGATTGCAAAGTCTTTTATTAAAAGGTAAGACAGTAAACTTGCAAAAAACCCTGCCCTCTTGCTTGTTTTAAACATAGCAATAGAATGTGCATGGGCTTCTTGCTCACCCCTGCCTTGACCCAACAAAAACCGTGCACTTGATGCAACTGCCAACGACTGTCTTGTGCCTCAACACCTTATATCCAAATCATTTTACTTCAAGTCATTCATTTTATATATGTGCTTGGTGGATATAATTTTCTCCCGAGGTCTGTAAATAATATTTTATCCTCAAGATCTGTAGGAATCTTCCTGGATGACATTATTCTTCCCCATCGGGTCTGTAGAAATCCACTAGGTGTATATTATTTTGTCTTCGAAGCCTGTACTATTTCATTTGCTAGATATTAGTCTTCTTCCCTGATCAGGAATAAGTTCTAACTAGTCACACCCTGTATGGAAGTAGAGGGAGATAATAAATTCTCTGCAAAGTTGTCAAGAGAGTCCCCATACATCCCTATTCATCATTTCAGCTGGAGGGCCTTAAAATCTTTCCAAAGCTAATATATTACATTAAAATATCATAAACTACAACAAAACATATTTATATATTTCTAAAAAATGTGATACAAAGGTTGATAATAATACCGAAGTGAGTGATTGTTGAATGGAATGAGCTTAAGGGGTAAATCATTTATGCCATGAGCTTAAGTGGTAAATCATCGGGGCTTTCATAATGAAGAGCCATGATCAAATCCCCAAGAGACATGTTGCATGTTAAAAATGTACAAATTTTGAATGTTGAATTGGCACAATACCACATCCAATTCTAGGGATGGTGTACCATAACGGATGAGGCCAGGTGTAAGTCTTGGGTGAATTTGACGGAAGAGATACCCCTCAGTTGTGGCATCTAAGCCAAAGAACACTCCACAAGGTGAATTTACCTAGCCCAACCAAAAGAAAGAAAAAAGCCGAGGTGAATGATTAGCCTCTTGCTTTGCTTTGTATAAAGTAGTACTAAAGCACAACATTGAGCATAACACTAAAACGTGAGACAAATGTGAACACCGATATACATGTTATAATGCTCATCATAAAATATATATGTAAATGCAAGCATCAACTCTCACCAAGGATGGTCGTTTTCAAGGTTATGGCCCTCAAATAATCAGCTTCTTAGAAGATAAATATAAAACTAATAAAATATATAATGAGGTGTTATAATATTTGGCTTATCAACGAACATTATATATATTTAAATATACGAAAATACCGAACCTTTATATGGTCATTGTGTCAAAAATCTATATATGAAGAACTTAGTGTCACTAAATTATTTTTCTCTTCGAAGGTAAAAGGGAAATAATCAACTGTTTCACTAAAGGCTGTTGTGATATTGTCCACATATAAGACTATGAATCATCTACTGATATCAAAAGATCAACAAAGCAATGATGCTTTCAATTCTGATAACTCTAAAGAAGACTGTAATCAAATTTCAGTGACATTTTGAGTTCATTCACACAATGCAATGAAAAAGTATCTGTGACAATCAAACTAGAAAGGGGGAAAAAAGTAATAGATGTTGGAATTTATGGCGTGCATAGTTCTTATATGCAAAGTAAAGGACTGTAGTAAGTACAACAAAAGAGTTTTTATACCAACCGAATGAAAACTAATTTGAAGTGCCAAAGTTGTGATACCATGTGTATGTAGGAACAGACAAAAGGAATCAATGCCAAGTCCTTGCAAGTTGCAACATGGATGATTTTACAACAAAAAAAAAAGAAATGAGGCAAAGGAAAATGAATAGATTCCTCCAAAATATGCCTATTAATACAAGCAAACAAAAGGAATAAGAAAGTAATTGAAAAAATAAAGGATATAAATATGAGGTTCTCACTAACATAGATATCATATTCTTCATAGAATTTTGGAACGTTTGATGATTCCTTGGCAGCTATAAAATCATTATCAAAATACCATTATCAAAATCCCGGTACTTACATTGTTATGATCCTAGACTCTAGTCCCATTCACTCTGGGCTCTACCAATTTAGTAAAAACAGAGCCACTCTGCATTGAGGCCTTATATTTAAAGTTTGATTAAGCAATTAGATGATGGGGACCAAGGTGCTAAATGGCCAACTCTCTGGAGAGAATTTTCTAAGCCTGCAAGGATGGCACCTACAATTACAAGCTAAGTCACAAGGTTTGAGTTTGAATTCATGTTGGACGAGGATAAAGCTTGGTTCAAGTTTGCCAATGGATCAAATTCCAAAAAAAATAAAAATAAATAACTTCTTTAAGTTTGAATAAAAAAGTTTTTTTATCATTTTATTTTTCTTAAAAAATGTGTAAATATGTTAGGTGGAGAAGTGGAGAGAGCTGTCCGTTCTCTGCTTTCAGTCGGTATATGTATATATACAAATATTCATAAAATAATGCAAAGCATGTCAATAACTTCCCATGTAAAAGTAATAGATAACGTTCATGTTCATGTCTGATAACGATATAGCTTGGCAAATTTCAAACTTTTTCCATAAAATTTGGCATACCTTGTGACATAGAATACAAGCATGCATCAAACTAATAACATTGAAATACAATGGAGATGAACTATAGATATTTACCCCAAAAACCTAAAAAGGGAAAGAATGCTACAAGCAATCTAAAGAATAATGGAACTTCCCTCCTCCTGATTTTTCTACTCAGTTTGCCTTTTTTCTTTTGATTTGTAGTTCTAACTGACCTTGCAGTACCATTATCCAAGTCCTCCCAGCCACCCAAGTTCGACCCAGCTTGTACGCCAGTACTTCTAGACTTCTCAGGATCCGCCCAGGAGTACTTCTGACTGGTTTCTTGAGGTGCACTGCCACTTGCATCCAGCTCTGGTTCATCGTATGTCGTAAATTGTTCTGAATCTGAATACATAGTATCTGATTGATTCCAACCATTTCTATAAGATGTTGTCTTGCGCTTCCCTTTTGCTTTTGGTGGAGCTGGTGCAAAAGTTCTGAGAATTGCTTTCCAAGCCCGTCGCAGTAAAGAACCAACAGCTGTCTGTGCAAGTGGAAAAAACAAGGCCATAATAACAGCCATGGGGTTTCCAACAAGCCATGGAATCAGAACTGCTGGCAAAATCCAAATCCATGATCTAAGAGCCTGCATAAAGATGCCAAAGGATTA
This sequence comes from Taxus chinensis, assembly GCA_019776745.2. Classification (NCBI taxonomy): domain Eukaryota; kingdom Viridiplantae; phylum Streptophyta; class Pinopsida; order Cupressales; family Taxaceae; genus Taxus; species Taxus chinensis. The sequence goes on from CM034156.1 coordinate 26,019,641, forward strand.
GATTTTCATTTAAATAAGTTGTTCATTCATGATAAATGTAGAGCATATGGAATACCCTGCCCCATGCACCTGTCTTACAAAGCAATGGAAACTGCAATTTTCTAGATAGCTAAAATAGAGGCAGACATAAAGGTAATTTTTTAGATCACCACCAATTGAGACATCAATTTGATGTATGTGACTGCCCTTTTAGAATACCACAAGGGGATTGTTTTGCCATTTACCTTATATATTGTGCAATGAGGTGTACAACCCTACTCCCCTCCAGATTCAAATTTGTGACCTCCACAATGCAGTGTACATGCCTTCCCTATCATGCCCACTCATGTAATTGTATTGAACTTTATAATATACAAATTCATTTACTCAATATTTTTGTTGGAAAATCATGCCAGTTATCCTGTAAAAGATTGGTTACCACTTTCTCATCAAATATCTTCAAAACAAAATCAACAACGATTCGATCATTATATTACATGGGAAAGGGGATGCTGGAAAAGGCAGCACTGTATTGCTTCATGTCAGAACAAAGAATATCTAACACACCAACAAGATTGCAGCAGCGACAGTCCTCGTCAAATGACTTAAGGAAAAACCTCTCAACAGAAAGCGGTACAAATTTCATCCAAGGCTTGAATCCTAAAACAATGAAATGAAAATCTAAAAGCCTGATATTCATGGGTACTCAACCAAAGCTATCCTAGCTTGATTTTTGAATCAAATGTAATAGTTTTGACTCAACAAACACCCTTTGATCTATATGGTACTCTTGTCCGCAAATCACTAGGTATCCTTAGAGTGTTTCTTGCACAAAAGGTGTAGAATCACATGTAGGTCTCATTCATGGGAGTTATAAGAAGTTTCCAATGACACTACTCGTCAAAAGACTTAAGGAAAAACCTCTCAACAGAAAGTGGTACAAATTTCATCCAAGGCTTGAATACTAATACAAAATTCATTCATGGGTACTTGACCAATGCTATCCTAACTTGATTTTTTAATCAAATCATCAATGTAATAGTTTTGACTCAGCAAACACCCTTTGATCTATATGGTACTCTTGCCCTCAAATCAGTACATATCCTTAGAGTGTTTCTTGCGCAAAAGGTGTAGAATCACATGTAGGTCTCATTCATGGGAGTCATAAGAAGTTTCCAATGGTCTTCTTCTATATTAGATAACAGAAAAATCTGAGTTAAGAGCAGTGTTACATGGGGATGCTTCCCCTAGATATTGGTGACATACCGGACGTCCCAAACGTTGTGAGGATGGAGGACTTGGAGGAGAAGTCCCCATTTTTTTTCCAGTTTTTAAAAAAAATCATTTAATATTTTAATATTATTTTTATATATTATATTATCTAAGAGTCATCCCCTCGCTGTTTTCCTGTCATCCCCCCAAATTGGGATTTTTTGCCGTTCCGAGATTTTTTAGATAACAATAGTTAAAGGCTGTGGTCCCATGCAAGGGGCAAGCTAACTTTTTGAGCAGTGGAGGGAGAAGAAAAATAGGATATTTTAGCATTAATAGGGTCCCATGAATTTTTATTATTCTCTCCAAAGATAAAATATGAGTCTTTAGCACTAGCAGAAGTATGGTCCCATGAATCTCGAATAAATTATTGGAAGGAAAAATTGGGAGGTAAACTAAAATATAAATGCCAAGTGTCACAAAAGCTTCCTAAATGTTTTAAGCAGCTGATTGCACCCCCAACTGCTTTATGGGGCTGAAAATCCTCTCCCTAAAGTATAGCTGCTGAGAAATTTTAAGAGTTTTGTTGGCTTTTAGCAGCGACAATAATTTTTTTTAACATGGGACTACATTTCCCAAATAAATAGAAGCAGTAGCCCCTGGCGTGGTACCACCCTTTTCCCTTTGGCATGGGCCCTGCCATTGTTGTGGTTGCCCTCTTGGTAAGGAGAATTCTGACAAACTATGAAGATTTACTAGGTATCAATAGTTTTACGATGAAATATAAGAAGAAGAATACAGTACACACAGTCTCTTTCAATGAAAAAAATGACCTTCATGAGAGATAGGAGATTGATGGCAATTTATATGGTTCACTGTAGATTTATTCTAACACTTTAAAAAGACACAAGTACTTCATTTGATTTAGATGACAGATCTCTGGTCTCAGGGCATCTCTTCTGCCAAAGCCACCCAGGACTTGCACCCAACCTTGTTTCTTTTTGCTTTTGTGCCATTTAAGTGGGGGCAGACTGCAGCTGGAAAGTAATCTGAATGGATGGCTTGAAACTCTATCCACCTCACAAATGCAATAAAACCCCAAGTAAACCAAGGCTCAATTAGCCAGAGCTTATTTCTTTCAGGTCAAAAACATCTAAATATAAACTGTATTAGAGAGACACATTTAACATTCCCAGGTCAAATTTCCTTGATCCCTGCATATCCTTGATCAAGGACTTCTAATGTCATTGGGTCAAAATCTGAGCAAAGAAGAAGAAGAAGATATTTTAACATCCACGAGGCTACCAAAGACAGCCTATGGAACAACATCAAGAAATAAATTTGAATAAGAAATAAGGTAAATGTCAAGGAATCTCGTTGTGAGCTTCTGGATGGGGTCTAATATGCCAAATTGATATCCAACTCGCTCCTAACCTCAAAAAACAATTCTTACCTTTCAAAACTTGAATCACCCCTTCAATGAACCGTTCGTCACGGGGGTTGTCATTTCTTCTATGACTGATCTCATGAGCTTGAATGATACAGTTAGCACTCAGTGCTTCAGGTGATGCCTGTTAATATGTTATTCATAATTTAATTCTAGGTTCTCAAACATATTAAAATGGCTCCATTGCCAGTCGAATAGGATACACCTAAATGGTTAAACCATTAGATTTTCAAAGAGGAGCCCTAGGTTCAACTTCAATCTCACAGGAGACATGATAATGTGCTAAAATTGGGTAAAAATCCCACATCCAACTCACAAGGTATGGCGTATACCAACAAAGTCCTAGGTCGAAGATCACCCAGCAAGGGGAGTTTACCAATTGAAAAAACAATATTTTATATGGTTCCATTGCATTTGCCTACGCAGCAAGATGGCTGGAAAACAAAACACAGAAAATCAATGCCCAAAGAGTCAAAATACAAGCTTGCCATGAAACCTCGGACGAAGAAGGCCAAAATAATTTACCGCGTGAAATCACCAGTAGCCAATATGAGTCACATCCAATCTGACCCTCCCCCCCTCTCCCAACAAACACATATATACACAAAATGTATATACAGACATACAATATATACACAGAGATACACACCGCAAAGTGTATATACACAAAGATATATAAACATATGCATATACAGAAATCACAAATGCATACACAGACGCTATAAACACGTAGTAATACACACAAAATGTATATAGACGGATAGACGGCGAAATATACACATGTATATACAAACACATACAGATTCACACAGAGGTATACATATCCAAAAAAAACCATGCCGGTGTTTCTAAATTACCTCTTGTACAGCAGTGCTCCCCCATTTAAGTTGAGAATCGTCGTCATAGTCATCATATTCATCCCTGTCATACTCCTCTTCAGACCACCAAGGATTGCTGTCATCAAATTCATCATCCTCAAAAGGGCTCCTGCTCCTGAATTTGGCCTCTCCTATGCTTTCTGAATCTGAATTCCAATACCCAAATTCTCTTTCGCCTCTGAAACTCTTCCATTTGTATGAATTTCTGCAATTTTGTCCAATTTCATGCCGGACTACCAAAATTGCTGGTTTAAATAAGGGGATGAATAGATTGGGAGTGTGTGGGCCGAATGCATTGCATTTTTCACAAGTGTGGCTGAGGTGCCCAAATAATGGAGGGGAAGGTATGAGGCTCAAGTTCATCCTAGTTCACTAATTCATGCTTCAGTTCATGTTCCGGCCACTGTGGCATCCCCGAAAAAACAAAAATAGATAAAAGGGCTTTTGTTTCTTTTGATAAGGCATGCATACCAGGGATAAGGTGAGTGTGGTCTTAGAGATGAGTGCGTATCATGGATTTACTATTGGAACAACCCTTTATATTAAATAAAAAAATAAAGAGAGTTATATAGTAAGGGGTGACTAGAAAATTCACGGTCCCACAAAATGTCACAAAGGCAGCAGAAAATATTTAAAGGGCACAACATAAAACAAATAATAAACATCACAAAGGTAGAGCTAAAAAACAAACGGAGCGTAGAAGGAGTCGTCGTAGAGCCAAAAGTAAACGGAGAAGCAGACGTTGTCGTTGACTGAGTAACATGAGGCTCAAAACGCTCTTTCTTCTCCTTAGACCTCGTGACAGTAGTTCAATTATTGGGTTGAGAAGGAAAGGCTAACGATGAATCAAGACGAGGACAGGTCTATTCTGGGTCGAAGTCAGAAGATTCAAACACATGATATCTTTTAACACAACCACCAGAAGGGGGAATCTCCTCACTCATAATCTCTGAACTTCTAGGGAGAGGGTTTTTTTTTCTGTTCCATGCGTTGTGAATGGTTGCCAACCTTTAGGTTGCGAAGAATTCACTTTTTTCTTTTTTTGAGTCTTATTGAGCAAGCAAGCTTTTTGTAGGTGGCCAGTTTGATGACATAATCTGCACTGGAAGGTCATATTCTCATAATCAAGAACTTGTATCCATTTGAAACCATCATGAAGTCCTCCAACTTATCTGGAAGACCTTTGCTAAGGTCCATCTCAATGTAAATACGAGCATATGTGAATAATCCTTGTTTAGACCGTTCATCATCCATCTTGATGAAACGACCAACAGAGTTACCGATGGTCGCACAAACCGCATGATGCCAAAATGGGAGAGGAAGATTTGGGAGACGGACCCAAACTGATTTTTTTGAAACTACCATAGTAGAAGGATCAAAATCTAAAAACCATGGAGTAAGAAAAAGACCAACCCTACCCTAGAACCATGGACCATCCTCATGAAGAATCCGGTGACACTCTGTAGTAGAGAAAAAACGAACAATAAAAAAACCCTTTGTACATTACTGAATCTCACAGTCATGGGTCCAAGTAGAAAAGATCAAAGTTTGGAGATCTTCAGTTGGAGGCCAAAAACCATTAAACTGACAAATAAGGGCATAATCTTAGAGGGCGAAAATAGATTTAGTTACCTTTGAATAGGAACTGGTGATCACAGGAGTAATCTCTGCCTTGTCCACGATGTAAGGTAGTCCAACATTAGATGAGTTTTGTCCCGGAATACCAACAATGGTTGTCAAGAAGGATTTAGCTACGATGGATGGGGAAGAACCGACACCCAAACTATGAGAGCTACCGTCGCCACTGAAACCACATTGTCCCTGCCTCCTTGATTATACAACCTTCGCCTTCACCCTGACGCCACCGCCTCCATGCCCTTCCTTTTAGAGTGCAGGGCACCGCTAAGGACTCCCACAACAGAAGAGCTAGGGCACGAATGGTTAGGGCACGAAAGAGAGCTCGTTTCCATCGTTGTTTCTTCAAATTTTTCTGAAACCCATTGAGCTTTGCGTATCATGGATTTATAATTATTAATGATGGGGTAAAGTGTATGTAGGTGTGACCATTTCTCCCCTATAATTATCAAATTGTTGTCTCCTACCAAAACTCGTCTCAAATTTTAAGGTTTACTTGTGAATCAATAAGGGATCAATTTCCTTTGTAAAGACCCTAGTCCATACTTAATAGCTTTGAAAACCCACTAAAATGGGGATGTTAGTGGGTCATGTGTTATCTTTTCATTATTATTAAGTCCCTTGTGAGTATTGAAGTAGAATGTACTCTAAAATTGTTGTAAACAACTATAAGACAAACACCCAAAGACATGCATAATAAATCAATTAAACTTTACACTCAATACATAGCATAGATTTATGAAAGGGTGACATGACTACTATAATTTTATTAAGAAGCCCTGACTTGAATATGTAAGAGTAATAATAACTCTTTTTCAAAATATTATCCACTTACACTAGTTCTTGTAGACACTAAATCACACACTTTGGGTACATTTCTAGGTTCTGATCACATACCACCATTCATATGATTCCTAAGCGAGAAAAGTACTAATTTATCACTGTCTTTGGCCTCTTTGCTTTCTTTTTGGTCTCCTTCTTGGTCTTACACACCTCCTTGTCATTTAATCAACTTCTTGTTGATGTCATATCAAACCAGGGGTGTGTCTAAAGCTATATGCAACAAGAGTACTTTAACCGATCTAGTAGTTGACTGTATTTATTTTTGTATTTTCTGGGGGATCTCTTTAATGTCTTAAGGACTTCTTGGTAAAACCTTATTCAAATCAAACTATGAAAACTTGCTGAAAGTAAACACACTGAAAGCTTTGCTGAAAGGAAACACACTGTGCAGAATGGAAACACACTTGCTGTTGGAAAATAAACACACTTGCTTTTGGAAAGAAAACACACTTGCTTTTGGAAATAAACAAACAATTTTGCAAGAAATATAAGAATCTATCTAAACACCTACAGGAACAAGTATACAACAGAGTTTAACTGAAAGAATTAAAACAATACAGAATTAACAGATCTAAGCTATTTGCTGAAGAAATATAAATACCAAATAAATGAATATCCTGGTCCTTGGGGGAGTGGGCCCTTGCTCCTCCTCGAATCAGGATTTAACAACTCAGAATTCTCTCAAATAGGAATGGCTATTTTATTGATAAAACATTGGAATTACAAACGTACTGGATCTGAGTACTTAGTCTATTTCTCTTCTCTGTTCTATTTCTATCTATTTCTATATATCTATATTATATTTATCTACTGCAGGTCTACTTTTATATACATTTTACAATCACAGCTGTCTCAATGATTCTGATGAAATTGAATCATGCCCAGAATAGATGCTGAGTCAGATTGCAGTTGATCAGATAGCTGTAGGATAACTCTCCCTGGATCTGTGTTCAGAAATCTTCTCGTCCTTCCTGATTGAAAGGGTCGTAGATGCAAAATCTCTGGATGTGGTTTAAAATAGATAACTCCCATCAGTTCCAGAACTTTGGAGAAGTTCCAGAACCATAGGAAATTGTTAAGGATCAAAACTGTGAGAGTTCAGAGCTATCCCCAGGAGTTCTGGAACTAAGTCCAAAAATTTCGGAACTAAATACTGGAGTTCCAGAACTAAGTCCAAAAGTTCCAGAACTAACTGATGACTATGTGATGGAGTTTCAGAACTAGCTTGGAAGTTCCAGAACTAAGCTGTGTGGGAACAGATGTTGCTGAAAACATACTGAATGCTTCCTGCTTCATTTCCTCGACTGATTAGACCTGCTTTATTACAAAACTGAATTCAAACACACACTTGTCAGGAATTCTAGAGCTTTTAACATTAGAATCACAAATCAATCAAAAGACAGACAATTACATCCTAACTCATATCAGATCAACTAAAAGTCACACAATGCAATCAAACTTAATCAAAAGGAGAGTAAGATGAGATCATATATTATACATTAATCAGACATATTTTGGCCTCATCATTTCCCCCAAACTTACTTGTTTGTAAGTCCCTTTACAAACTTCATTCTTCAAAAGTGGGGTTATAAGTTCTGCATTCCATTTGATTGCTTAGATCAAATGGCTAAAACTAGATTTTCCAATGTTTAAACTTGGATGTACTGTACCCTGCTCCTTCTTCTATTTTCCTCTCCCACTGTTCAAATTCAGTAGGGTCTTGAGGTTCTCTGTTTTTCCAAGGAGACATGGGGGTGAGAAGTAGAGGGGGCCTTGTTCGCATTCCCATCCATATTTTCCCGTAGGTTTCATTGACTTGGGGAATTATTGTGCATAATGCTTTTTCCCTTTCTAAACTCTAGATCAGATTTGTTGGGGAAATTACTTCCCTTCTTCTCAAGGAAACAGTAAGGAGTTCCCACCTCTTTGAGCATCCTTCATAAATATCTTCAAAATTTTCCTCCTCATAGGAGGTGAAGGCATCAATACTCTTTTGCAGAATGGCAAGATAGTGTGTATTGAATCTCTCATCAAAGGCATGAGTTCTAAAATGTGTGAGGAAGGCAGAGGGTTTACCATAATGAGCTCTCATACAGAGACCTGTTGAGCTAGCTTTCAATAAAAATTTAGATTCCCTTTCCTTCCATGCAATTTGGTTTTGCAAAACAGAGACAAATGCATTGAGTTGGCTCTCCCCTACATACAAGTTGATCATAAATCCTGTGTTTTTCTCTAGCATAAAATTGCAAAGATAAAATTCACACAGAATATTTTTCTGCTTAGGGCTAGAGAGAGAGTAAGCTGCCATGAATTCAGATTCATCTTTGAGTTCATGTGGAAGCCCACATGCAATCCTTGACAGCTGCCAGTGAATGAACTGCTCTTCTAAAAACACACTATATGCAGGAGAGGGCCTCCTGCAGGCAAGTAATTTCTCACTCATAATACAGACCATATGAATTTTGGCAAGACATTTATATTTATTTCCTTCCTCCTTATAAAAATTTTCTTCCCATTCCTTTCTTGCCTTCATCTCTTCCTCCATCTTGGTCTTTAATTCTTCATTCAATGTTTTGGCTTCTCTGAGCTCCCTGCAAGTATCATTCCATAGTTGTTGGAGAGGAAAATAGGTCAACTCAGTCTGTGCAGAGACTGTGGACACAACACTCTATTTTCTGGAAGCCTGAAATTCTTCCTCTTTTTCTATCAGTTGTTCCCTTGGTTGCTGATAATTCCTCAGTCTTGGCTGCAAGCTGAGTTGTTAGCTCTCTCAATGATCATCTCCCTTTGTTCCAACTTGAGCTTGAGGAAATCCAATTCCTCATCTTTTTCTCTGATAATGAGCTCTGCTCTAGACAAGAACAAAGCCTGTTTAACTTGTTGTCTTTCTTCTTCCTCTGAAATTATTTGAGGAGTTGGGCATTCTTCCTCTATCAAAGGAAATTTTCCTTTTCTTATCCTGGATGCCAACTCTTCTTCTTCATGTGGCACTGCTGATGGTTCAGCCAATTCCTGAAAATCTTGCTCTTCAAATCTCTCTTCTCCTCTGTCCATTTCAGCTTGACTTGGCTCAGGAGGAGTCATGGCCATACTGCCCAAAATGTCAGCAGCTTCTTCTTCCATCCTTTCCTGCTCACTCCTTTCTTCTGGGGTTTCCCTTGACCTCTTATGAATTTTTCTTATCTGGGGAAGTTCAACATGCCCAGTAGTGAATTTCCTTCTAGAGCTTCTTCTTACTATTCTTTCTTGCTCTTGTGTGGGTGAGCTATCACCATCAGAGACAGATATTGGCTCCCCTGAAGCTGCTGCAGAAGAAGGAATTTCCTTCATAGGTACAGAAGGCTCTGTTGTTTTTATCTTTCTCACCGACCTTCTTCTTTTTGGTATGTTTTCTCTTTCCATTTCCCTCTGTCCTTCTACAGGGGCATCAATTTCCAGATTAGCTGAAGGAGAGAATGGGGCTGGAATTGTTCTTCTGATAATATTAGGGTTTTTCTTGAACTTGCCAAGAAACTTGTCCCAAATTTCTTCTCCATTCTTCTTTGACAGGAAATGGTGCTAGCATATCAAATGAATTAGACCATGATGCCTAATTGTCCCAACACCCCAGGAATACCTCTGAGCCATGGTCTGAATGGAATAAAAAAGAAACCCTGGGAGGTTTATTATGTATTCAGGTTTGGTGGCTCCATACTTCAAATATATGAGCATTTTTAAGACTTCTTTTCCCACAGACCCAAACTGACCATCACAGGTTAAATATTTTACTATCCAAAATGCTACCCTATCAAAGGGTTTGGGAAAACTGGCCCTTCTGACCCCTTTTATGATTTTCTTTGTATTATAGATGTACTGGGGTTCAGTTTCTTCTTCTTGCAGTAAGACTTCAACCAGTTCTTTCAAAGTCCCCTTGGCAGGTTGTGGGACATGCACAATTGGCACTCCAGACACATTACTTACAGTATTTACAGAAAAAGGAATAAAGACATTTCTCACCTTTGTTCTGGATTGTTCTAGGTTTATGATGAATTCTCTTACCAATTCGTCATTATGCCTTGAAAATTTCTTCAGGAATTCAAGCCATCCTGCATGCTCAAAGATGGATGCCACTTCTTCATCTGTGAGTAGCTGGGAATCATCCTCTGGTTCATATTTCTTCTTAATCCCCATATCGGCTTGAGTTCTGTCTCTTTTGATTTTGTGTGAATTGGTTGCAGGCCCTTTTTCTTAGCTGTGGAACTGATGAACTTGGCTGTGGAACCCCTATTTTTAGTTGTGGAACCTCAGTTATTAGCTACGAAACTTCTGAATTCTCTGTTCTTTGCTGTGGAATACAAACTCAATTCGCTTCTCCTTCCTCAAAATATCTCTGCAACTTATTTCACTTGATTTTTGTAATAATGATTACTAATGATAACCATGCCGCCACTTATTCCATCCAAATCAATTTCATGATTACACACTTGTAATCATAATGTATAAATAGATGACTCATCATACCTACTTTTAAATTAAGTCACATCACACATGCAAACATTTAATCAACCCTAAATGAGTTAAAAGACATAATTACCGCCCTTGATGATGTAATCCTTTTGCTATGATGATTCGTTATTCCTACAAGTGGAACAAAACATGATTAGATAAGACAGCTGGAATTCAAAGGAATTCCTTTATTTAAACTAGCCAAAAAGAGGTCAACCGCCATTTGTTGGTTTTTAATTGACCTTTGAGAGAATTTCTTCTTTCTTTTTAATATTTTTTTTCTTTTTTTTTATAATTTTATTATTAATATTTTTATTTTTTGGGGAAGAAAATGCCATTTTCTAGTTTTCATCTTCTTCCCTTTATTCTGGATCTATCATCTGGTTATTTGATCATTTTGGAAGAACTGAGTTCTTCCATATGATCAAATTCTTTGTCTGCTTCAATCTTCCTCAAAAATTCATCCTTAGTGGGAGGCTTCCTATAGAGTTTCAGCCTATGTCCATTGACCAAGAGTGTTCTGCTGCTGCCATCAATGGGAAGTAACTGAATAGAACCATTGTCAAATATCTGTTCAATCTGATAGGGTCCCAACCATCTGGTTCTCAATTTTCCCTTGAACTGTTGGTACTTAGAATCAAACAGCAATGCCCAGTCTCCTACTTTGAATTGTCTTTTCTTGATATGTATGTCATGTCATTGCTTCCTTTGCTCTTGAATCATCTCTGTCTACTGAAGTGCTTCCAACCTTAATTCATCCAACTCATTGAGTTGAAGGATTCTTTCTTTTTGAGTTGCATTCAACTCAATTCCCACCTTCACTGTTGTCCTCAATGTCTGAAGTTCAAATTCTATAGGCAACAAGGGATTTTTCCCATAGACTAATTCATATGGTGAAAACCCTGTTGTAGTTTTCCAAGTTGTATTATAAGCCCAGACAGCTTCAGGTAGTCTCTTTACCCAATCTTTTCTCCCAGCTTCAACCGTTTTGGTAAGGATGTTCTCCAATTCTCTGTTTGTTACTTCAGCTTGTCCATTTGACTGTGGATGGTAAGGAGATGACTTCCTATGATTGATTTGGTAATACCTTGTGAAAGCTTGGATCATATTAGACATGAATTGTGGTCCCTGATCTGAAACTATGCTCCTTGGTGCTCCAAACTTTATCATAATTTTGTTCCAAAGGAAATCAGCAACTGCTTCCTCAGTGGCATTTGTCAATGCCTGCACTTCTGCCCATTTTGTCACATAGTCAGTACATACAAGAATATATTCCTTCCCTTGTGAAGGAGGATTAAAGGGACCAACAAAATCCAATCCCCATCTCTCAAATGGTTCAACCACAACTTGAGGCTGAAGAGGCATTTCATTGGTGAAAGTTGGTTGTCCCATCCTTTGACAAGGATCACACCTCTTGATATATCTTTTCACATCCTTGTACAGAGATGGCCAATAATAACCAGTGCCAAGTATCTTATGAGTTGTTCTTTTTACTGAATAGTGTCCTCCACTTGGTTCATCATGACATGCTCTGAGGATGTCAAATATTTCATCCTCTCTTACACACCTGTGCAAGACAAAATTAGGACCACACTTAAATAGCATTCCATTTAACCATTTGAATTGTGCACTGGTTTTAATTAACTTCTTTATTTGTTTCTTAGTGAAAGAAGGAGGAAACTTCCCTGTTGCAAGATAATTTTCCATATCAGCAAACCATGGTGTACTTGCTGAGATTGCAAATAGTTGTTCATCTGGAAAGTTATCCTTGACTGGATCTTGCTCCCCTGTGGTGGTTAGTCTTGACAAAAAATCAGCTACCACATTAGATTTACCTGGATTGTCCACAATGGTAATATCAAATTCTTGCAAAAGTAATAACCATCTAATGACTCTTCCTCCAACCACTGGTTTGTTCATTAAATACTTAATTGTTGAATGATCTGTGTGTACAAATATCTTGTACCCTGTAATGTAATGTCTGAATTTATTGATTGCATAAATCACAGCAAGAAATTCCTTTTCAGTGGTGGTGTAATTCTTTTCAGTGGGAGTAAGATTCTTGCTAAGATAGTAAATGGCATACATCTTTCCTTCCTCATCTTTCTGTCCCAATACTGCACCAATGGAATAATTTGAGGCATCTGTTTGGATATGAAATGGATTTTCCTAATTAGGACCTCTCAATATTGGGGCATTGATTAATTTGTCTTTAATTTCTTCAAAAGCATGCTGACACTTTTCATCCCAAAGAAATTCACAGTCCTTGGTTAGCAAATTAAACATGGGGGCAGCAATTTTACTGAAATATTTTATAAAGCACCTATAGTACCCAGCATGCCCTAGAAATGATTTGATATCTGTGGGGGTCTGAGGAATAGGTAAATCTGAAATGATCCTAATTTTGTTTTGATCCACCTGAATTCCTTTTTTTGAAATATGGTGTCCTAATACAATTCCCTCATCCACCATCATCAAACATTTTTCATCACTAAGAGACAGGTTGTGTTGTTCACATCTTGTTAACACTCTATCCAGATTTCTCAAAGCATCTTCAAATGTATCTCCATGTACAGTGAAGTCATCCATATATACTTCAACACAATCATTTGTTAGATCAGCAAAGATTGCAAGTACAACTCTCTGGAAAGTTGCAGGAGCATTGCATAAACCAAATGGTAACACCCTATAGGAAAAGGTTCCCCATGGACATGTAAATGTAGTTTACTCATGATCTTCAGTAGCAGCAACTCTGATCTGATTGTACCCACTAAAGCCATCCAAGAAAGAAAAGTATTGTTTACCTGAAAGGTTATCTAGGACTTGATCTATGAATGGTAAGGGAAAATAATCTCTCATTGTGGCTTTGTTTAGTTCCCTATAGTCAACACATATTCTCCATTTTCCATTCTTTTTGGGAACAATTACAAGAGGAGATACCCACTGGCTATCTGAGATAGGGTAGATGAAACCTACTTGTAATAGTTTTTCAATTTCTTGTTTGACTATATCCCTTAAAGTTGGGTTAATCCTTCTTTGAGGCTGCCTAACTGGTTTAATGTTTTCAGTATAGATGTGATGAGTGCAGATACTTGGATGAATCCCCTTCATATCTTTGTAATCCCAAGAAAAAGCTTTAGTATGATTTTTTAGAACATCAAACAATTTAGCTTCTTCATCCTCCTTCAACCAGTTGTTAATGTTTAAAGTTTTACCCTGGTTGAATTTCAACATGCTTGGTTCCAATATGTGATGAACTGATTTGTGGAAAGGGTTTCATTAAAGTATTTAATGGACATGCATGTGGTAACAACATATGGTATGTAGTAACATCTCTAAAAGTTCCTTGAGACAGAATACTGGAAAAAGGACAGTAATGAGAATTATGATACTTATCTCTTTGCAGGCCAAATTCCTCGTCACTGCTACTTTCCAGAAATTCTTCACCACTTCCTGATGTACTTGAAACTGAAGCTACTGATTCATCCTCTCCCCATGAGAAATCTCATTCCTCTGGAGTGAAATCATTTTCAATCAAAGAGAACTGTTGTTGTCGTGGTTCCGGAACTAAATGTGGTGGTTCCAGAACTATAGCCGCAGGTTCCGGAACTAAGTTCACGGGTTGAACTAAGGTTCAGAACTAAGTTCATGGGTTTCCAGAACTAAGTTCATGGGTTCCGAGAACTATTTCTGATTGCTCTGAGGACAACAGGTTCTCATCCAATGGTGGATTAATCATCTCTTCTACTTCTCTTACATGATCCTGCAATGTGATCATAGCCAAAGAAGACAAATTTTTCTTATTAGTTTCAGGAGAATCAACCCACAATTGTTCATGATTGTCAGTAAAAGGTTGTGCAGTAGGATATAAGGAAATTTGTTTAGAGTTCTTACCATTCGAGATTGTCATATCACCTGACCTGCAATCTATCAAAGCAGCAACTGTAGCTAACCATGGTCTACCCAAAATAATGGGATAACCCAATGTTTTACCTTTTGGCTGTAGTATAAGGAAGTCAACTAGATATTCCCATGACTCCACCATAACTGACACGTCTTCAATAATTCCTTCTGGTTTTGCTACAGACTGATCTGCCATCTGCAATATGGTATTAGTAGGTTGTATACCCATTAATGGTAATGTTTTCAGAGTATCCACTGTCATTACATTGATAGCAGCTCCCAAATCTATCAAAACATTATGTACATCCTTATTTCCTATAGAGACAGAAATAACAGGACTTCCAGGATCTCCGTATTTGGGAAGTAAAAGTTTTCCTGCTAATAAATCAACAAGTTTCCCATCTACTTTGATAGTCTTGGGGTACTGTTTCTTCCTTCCAGGATTTTTCATACATAACATTTTGATTAATTTGTTCAATTCTGGAATATCTTTAATTGCTTGTAACAGTGGTATTTCAATATTCAATTTCCTTAGTTCCTGTACCAATTCAGACTCCTTGATTTCTATAGCTTCTTTGAATCTCTCTGGAAATGGAGTCTCAGTAGTGTTGCTATCTGGCTCCTTTTCTTTTCTTTCTATATCCTCTTTTGGAACAACAGTACTAGGGATTTCATTTTCTTCTGTCATTTCAGTGATTATAAGGGGTGGACTGTTAATGATTTTCCCAGATCTAGTTTGAATATCCTTACAATCCATAGCATGTAAATCAA
This sequence comes from Taxus chinensis, assembly GCA_019776745.2. Lineage (NCBI taxonomy): Eukaryota > Viridiplantae > Streptophyta > Pinopsida > Cupressales > Taxaceae > Taxus > Taxus chinensis. Next base: position 26,034,794 of record CM034156.1, read on the forward strand.
CTGATTTTTCTGGTTTTGTTCCATAAACAGGAGTTGTTTGTTTGTTTCTTGGATTTTCTACTGGTTGTGCTGGCATTTGTGTTTGGACTACATTCTCATTTTGTGAATTTTGTGCAGGGGATCCCATGATGGCCTGTTGATTCTGATTTGGATATGTTCTTCCTTGGGAATAATTATTAGGGTTCCATCTAGGTTGTGACCAAGCATAAGGATTTCCTTGACCAGCCCATGGTTGTTGATGTCCCTGAGCATACCAAGCTTGATTTTCCCAATCTTGAGGGTTCCAAGTTGGTTGAGGTACCCAAGGTGGTTGTCCCCAATTTTTTGGTACTTCCTGAGCAGCCCATGGCATTGTCCATGGATTAGGAACTGATCTTGGCATAAACTGCCCTTGGTTAGGTTGTCTCTGAACAAAATTCAATTCTTCTGTTGTAGATGAGGCACTGGTTTGTTTAAGCTGATTTTTAATAACATGAAGTAAAGAACAAACATCAGTATCATGTTCTTTAGATTCACAGATAAGACACATTTCTGTTTTATCCAAAGGATAGTCTCTTAATGCATGCTTCTTCCTGCATCTAGGACAATACATAGCCAATGGTTCAGTTTTGGAATTTGCTTTAGCTTGTAATCCATCCATAGTAGAGGTTAATTGCACTAAAATGTCTGTTTTAAAGTTTGCTAACTCATCCATTAGTTTGTTCATATCTGGATTCAGACTTTTCACTGATTTTCCTTTTCTAGGTCCACCTCTCATTCTGGAATAGCTTCTACAAATCTCTTTAATTCCATTCATTCTTATCTAATCAATGTCTCCACCTCCTATCAAGTTAAGGGCTTCTCTAGATTCGTCATCCAAACCTTTAAGAAAAATGGTTTTACTTAACTCCTCTGAAAGCACAAATCCACATCTTTTGCTAACAAAGAGGAATCTATCTAAATAGTCTTCTATGTTTTCATCATCCTCCTGCTTGATTTTGAAGAATTCTTCCTTCCTATTTCTCCCTCTGCAATAATCCTGGTATTTATCTAGGAAGGTAAGTCTCCATTTGTGCCCAAGTGCTAATAGAGTTGGATGGTAATCCCATGAACCACCTCATTGTTGCATCCTTCAAAGTGGATGGAAACAACTTGAGTTTTTTATTATCTATTTTATAATCATAGGTCTGACATAGTACCTTGAATTCAAACAGAAATTGGTCAGGATCTTCAGATGACATCCCTCTAAAGGTGGGTAAATGTGCAGGTGAGATATTTTTCATTGATGTGTCATCATCTCCCAATTGGATTGGATAGGTAAAGGTCCTATCAGGTTCTCTCTCAGCTTCTCGTGCCATTTTAAAAATATTTTCTGAATTTTCCTCCCAATCAATGTGGTAAGCGGTATGCCTTGGGGAAGGTGAAAAATCAGGAGTAGGAGGTTGACTACTCAATTGAGAATCGAAACTTACCCTAAATGGATCTTGGGTAATAAGCCTTCTCCTAAAAGTTCCACTCCCTTCAGGTGACTGATCTAAGAATTCCAAAAATGGCAATTTTGTTTCTTGTCTGACAGGGGATGATGGTGCCTCCAATTCTTGATTAATTTCCTTACTTTGACTAGAGGATGTTATGAATTCTTGTGAAGATGTTTTTGGGAGGAATCTACCCTGTGAGTCTCTTGGTCTACTCATATATTTTGTGATATAGCAGGGAAGATCCTTCAACTACTAGATGTATGTTTTGTTGCTCTTGCTAACACTTAATTAGAAAGTTCCAACTAGTGTTCCCCAGAAACGGTGCCAAAAATGATGGGTGTCATCATTCCCTTCATTTAATCAACTTCTTGTTGATGTCATATCAAACCAGGGGTGTGTCTAAAGCTATATGCAACAAGAGTACTTTAACCGATCTAGTAGTTGACTGTATTTATTTTTGTATTTTCTGGGGGATCTCTTTAATGTCTTAAGGACTTCTTGGTAATACCTTATTTAAATCAAACTATGAAAACTTGTTAAAAGTAAACACACTGAAAGCTTTGCTGAAAGGAAACACACCTGTGCAAATGGAAACACACTTGTTGCTGGAAAATAAACACACTTGCTTCTGAAAGTAAACACACTTGCTTTTGGAAATAAACACACTCAATTTAGAATGCTTGAAAACAATTGCAAGAAATATAAGAATCTATCTAAACACCTGCAGGAACAAGTACACAACAGAGTTTAACTGAAAGAATTAAAACAATAAAGAATCAACAGATCTAAGCTATTTGCTGAAGAAATATAAATACCAAATAAACGAATATCTTGGTCCTTGGGGGAGTGGGCCCTTGCTCCTCCTCGAATCAGGATTTAACAACTCAGAATTCTCTCAAATAGGAATGGCTATTTTATTGATAAAACATTCAGAATTACAAACGTACTGGATCTGAGTACTTAGTCTATTTCTCTTCTCTGTTCTATTTCTATCTCATTCTATATCTCTTATAATATTTATCTACTACAGGTTTGCTTTTATATACATTTTACAATCACAGTTGTCTCAATGATTCTGATGAAATTGAATCATGCCCAGAATAGATGCTGAGTCAGATTGCGGTTGATCAGATAGTTGTAGGATAACTCTCCCTGGATCTGCGTTTAGAAATCTTCTCATCCTTCCTGATTGAAAGGGTCGTAGATGCAAAATCTCTGGATGTGGTTTAAAATAGATAACTCCCATCGGTTCTGGAACTTCGGAGAAGTTCCAGAACCATAGGAAATTGTTTAAGGATCAAAACCATGAGAGTTCCGGAGCTATCCCTAGGAGTTCCGGAACTAAGTCTGAAAATTCTAGAACTAAATACTGGAGTTCCGGAACTAAGTCTGAAAGTTCCGGAACTAAATGATGACTGTGTGATGGAGTTCTGGAACTAGCTTGGAAGTTCCAGAACTAAGCTGTGTGGGAACAGATGTTGCTGAAAACATACTGAACGCTTCCTGCTTCATTTCCTCGACTGATTAGACCTACTTTATTACAAAACTGAATTCAAACACACACTTGTCAGGAATTCTAGAGCTTTTAACATTAGAATCACAATCAATCAAAAGACAGACAATTACATCCTAACTCATATCAGATCAACTAAAAGTCACACAATGCAATCAAACTTAATCAAAAGGAGGGGAAAAGAGATTACATACACTTCATAGGAGGGGAATTTCATTTTTCCACACACACATCTATCTACATTTTATACATCTAGCTATTTCTCGCTATTCAAGTGCATCTAGCGCAAGAGCCACCTATAGAAGGATTCTACACACACAGAGAACTACATAGAGTCTGAAATTTAGTACAGTGTCCGGATAGTAAGTTCACTTAGTTGGGTGACCTCCAGGGTCAATCTAACTCCCTATTTGCATATTTTTCTTTTTATAATTTGATGTGTTTTTGGGTTTTGCAAGTTCTCTTTCTCTTTGCAGGTTTTAAGAGAATTTAATGATCAAGCAACAAAGTACATGTGACTAAAGGCGACATCCAATGAACATCTTGTAACCCTATGAAATTGAATTTCTAAGGTTCTAAGCAGTCATATGCACCCAAAATAGGTCTACAGTGCCCCAGGCGCCCTTGACCCTGCACAGGTCCCCCAGTCCCGAATTTCCCAACACCTATTACATTTTTTAAGGCTCGTTTATGATACTCATACATCTTAAGAATGCATCAGTTTTCTAGATCCACTGCTTTATGATTTATTGCAAATCATCTAACCATCTTGACCCTATCTTTTAAACATTAGAGGTCACCCTTAAATTCTATTCAGCATTGAAAGTGATGATTCTCTGGTGGCAATTCTATCACTTTATTGCAATCACTCAAAAATATGACAGCATTGTTACTATAATTTATTGATTGAGGACATACCACCATCTATGATTTGATCAATTCATTTGGTGTACCTCTCCTTATTTGAACACTGCGTAGGGTCATTGGCACCACTTGCATTGCTAAATGTGTGCTCATTAACAATGGATCTGTAATTAATCTATTCATGCTTACTCTCTTAAAGCAAATCCTGACATTACTGCTATAATCATACCATCTTGGCTACTACTCGAATTCCTTATACTCTCATTCATGGCTATGACTCCACTATACCTTGACACTATCACATTACCTATACAAGTTTGGCCTAAGACTGTTCATACATCATTCTTCGTCATCAATGCATTATTTCAATTTAATCTATTGCTCGGTAGACCCTTTATATTTACGATTTATTGCATTGGTAACCTTGGGATTCACGCGATGTCATGTTGTCTCATCTCTTGTTCATCGATATGTTAAATTCATTACATGATGGCATTATGAACATAATATTACATCCAAACTTAATCCATTCAAATTTTTTTACATAGACCCTATCACTGCTATGCCCATTCCTCTGCCATAGCCTATTCTATGTAGCAATCTGGACACATATGATATTGGTCAATTTAGTGCTTCACAATTCTCTTAATTACCTTTGCAAGCATATGTTCATTCCAATTCACACCATTGATCTCATTTAACCTACTATCTACTCCAATCACCATCGTTATTTCGAATCTGCCAAGAATTCTCTTGCTCCTACATCTAACACCATTCCTACTAATATCCATGATAATACTATCTTAATCGAAGATATTAACACTTATGCTTCTGATGATGAAGTTGATGTCGTAGAGTTTAATGATGACACATTACTTAATCTTAACTTCACTCCTCTAGAGATCGATAAGTCATATTTCAATGATACTTTTGTTGTTATCAGTCCTAACTGAATTTCAATTCAAAAAATGACCTCCTTCTATTAATGCTATGGTACTTTATCAGAGGTCTATCCATACACTAGACGTCATACTACTTTCCTTATCTTCTCATGAGAAATCTACATCTGTGCTTCCTCTTTTCACATGCACGCATTTCATGAATAAATCTTATTGGCATCACATTACATTCAATCATACTTAGGGTCACTCTATAAACTATTTACACATATGCTAGCCTGGCCCAAATTGGTTTTACGTTTGATGATTTACTTCCACTGCCTCATTCTACTCATCCCTATCATGGATTTGTTCGCATCATGACTACTTATTGTCTTTGAGTCTTTCATCTCTTGGTATTTGTTTCATACACTCTTCGCACTTCTCTACTTACTCTTGGGTAGTCTTGGCTTGACTACATTGACCTGGGCACTTTGGATCCTGACCATATTGATATTTCATTTCCCATACCCTTCGGCCATGTTTTATTTGCAATGATTTCTTTCTTGGATATTCATAGAATCTTACTCATAGGTATGAAAATGGATGTCCACCAACACCTTTCATTGATGAAGAATACGCAATAGGCATGTACAATCTACACTGCAATGGCTCTTTACTTGATCAACCACATACTATTGCTTATCAGGTCTCTGACGTATCTCCATTCAGTTTTGACCACGAAAATGATGATCTCTTAGATGATGTTACTTGATCATTCTCATCATCATATACTTTGGGGGTATCATGCTTACTCCCCACTCCTAGCATATTCAGGTGCCTTGCAATTTCTACTTATTCACTCTACACTTTGCATTTAGTCTTCCACACACATCTTGATACAATTGTATCGTCATTCCCCTATGATGCACTCTCATGCTATGGTTCAAACTTGACTGGTTGAGGGCATACTACACTCATGAACCTCACATCACTACATGCTTCACACAACACACATTCATCACATCTCTTTCTAGTAGCTCCTATCACACATTATACACACTTTGTGCTTTATACATTCACAGATATCTCTTTCTCGCATATATCACCACACATTGTACTTATTTCCCAATGACGTACTCTAGTTCCATGGTTCATACTTGAATGCCGAGGGTATAAATCTGAAATGAACCTCATCATACTCACCCACTATCTATGCTCTACACTTTTTCAATCATATATTGTCTAGCGTATAATTCAAACCATTTGCTGATGACACTCTCTTTTTCTATGGCTCATTCTCGACTGCCGAGGAGGCATTTATAAATGAACCTCACCGCATGCATACTCATTCACATTCTCTTGGGGGAATGATGCTCTTATTAAAATCACACTACATTCCATTCCATCTCATCCACATCATACTGCATATCTTGGTCACATTTACTCTTACTTTCTTATGCTTACATATACACTTTGTTACACATGTTAGATAGATATATTATATGTCATTATCTTTATCATATACACATGCACATTCACTTGCCTTCTAGTTGTGAATGCAACCTTTACATAGATCATTACACACAACATGAATGCTTGGCATTATTACCTCTTACCATTCCCACAGTGGCCCCTGGGGGCATCTACTTTTGTACACATCACAGGTGCTATTGTTTCATTTTATACTATTTCATATTCTTTCTAGCACACTACTATATCGAATCATACATACTTTGACATACTTTTTATATTTCTAACATGATAATGGGTGCTTCATGTGTAGCATTTGTCTTGCAGGTCTATTTGTCATCATGGTTGTCCACCACTTTGTTTGCTATTGTCTTCCATTGTTTTCCATTATATGTCTTTGTTTGCGGGCTTTTCCCTATGTCTTGTTTGATGACTACTTTTATGTTTTTGTCCACCTTGGCCCTAATTGTCTTGAGACATTGTGAGTGATGTCTCATGTTTGAAACCCAATTTTCACGGTCTACTTTGACTTCTTGCGTGTAAGATCACATGTTATTTTCTATATGTGTATTTGTCTTGTTTGCACTAACACTTGTTTTCCAGCCACTTTGCTTTTGATTGGTGCCTTAGTTTCTAATAAGTACATTCTGTCCCCCTTGTAGGATATCTAGTTATAGTTCATCGGTCAATCCTCCTTCGGGTTGCATTCTCTCTAATGGACGTTGTATGCACCCAAAATGAGGGGGGCATCATTGGGTGAATTAGTCACCCCATATAACAATTCACAGTCACAATACAACACAGTTCACCAATGATACAACATAATCTTTAGTCTTTGAAATGACCTAGAATCTAACTTGGGTCTTCAACACATCATAGACATCAGCGCCTAGATACACTAGACAATGAGCAAATGAGCACCCCTGACCCTTCTATGAGACACCTATGACCAGGAGCAATTACATAACTTTTTCTCAGGTCAACATGATTCACAACAGTCTACATAACAATTTTCTTAGGATACAGGCAAAGTCCTCCAACAATCATTATGCATATTGTCTCATTTTTCTATTTTTGTGTTGGATTGAAACAGATCAGATTTGAACACACCATTTGTAGTGGTGTATGCATTATCGGGAAGCAATCAAAGGATGGACAATAACACTAGACCTTTCTCCCTATAATTCTTCTGTCGTGGCATGAGATCACCCAAAAAAATCGTTCTTCGCATGAGATTGCCCAAAAAACTCATTATTGGCGTGAGATCACCCAAAAAACTCATTCTTCTACAACATTTTCAGGATCCTTTCTACACTCTTCACTCATCACATGGATTAGGTGCACATGTTCTTTTTGCATTTCACACACTTTTACATGGTTTTTACATATTTGGATCAAAATTTTCAGATACATGACTTTGACTACTCTTTTGATCTTCTATTTTATAGGTATATCCTTATGGGAAGCAACAGTCACATCATCAAGCATCAAGTGACATCAAAAACAAACACAACATGACATGGTACACTCACATGCTTTCAGCCCTAGGGTCACTTTCTCTTCTCTACCTTCCACGCTTCATTTTTAATCAATTCTTCAACATGAAATTTGAATTCTTGGCACCGTTCACCATTTTAGCACGAAGCCTCGACATGCTTTTCACCATCGGTCTACATGGTTATCAGGTACACATCTCTTATCTACTTTATTTTTTCAAGCATTTGCTCAACAACATAAAGTGGGGGTAAATGTAGACACTAAATCACACACTTTGGGTACATTTCTAGGTCTTGATCATATACCACTATTCATATGATTCTTAAGAGAGAAAAGTACTGACTGATCACTATCTTTGGCCTCTTTTCTTTCTTTTTGGTCTCTTTCTTGGTCTTACACACATTTTGCCCATTCTGAATTTCGACACTTCAGTTTTTTTAAGTCTGGACACTAGCGCCCAGGTGCCCCTGTCCCCTTTGGGTGTCCTTGAAATAAATGCGATAAATTTTTTGCAATCTATATAAGAATGGGATGTGGGTTCATTTTTACCTTTACGATTACAAATATTTGAACAAGCTATTTATGAACAAGCCAAGTGAGATGTGTTGAAGAGTATAGAGCTGAGAAAGCAGGTGTTATGAGCATTATCGTGCACATGATTGACTTGTGTTGCCATTAGAGAAGGGTTTGAGCGAAGCAAAGGTGTGTAGGGAGGATAATCAAGCACTAAGGTTTAAGAAGGAGCTACGACACACATTTTTGAGCTGGGACACAAAAATTTGAGTCACACAGCTCGAAAGATGTAAAAAGCACACCTTTTTCTTACTATGGCACCAAGGAGAGCACCTGGAGCAGGGACAAAGGGGAAGAAGAAGATGGAGGTCGAAATCAAAAGTAGAGGATGCCCCTGAGAGCAAGTTTTTTGAAATGCAATATCCAGAAGAAGTGATCATGGGCTATGAGTGGGATTCTCATGTTCGTTGAAGTAAAGTGAGAGATTACAATCATTAGACCATTAATAAAAAGGAGGAGTTGGATGTGATAGTGATTAGAAAGACAAATAAATAGATAGTTAATGACATGCCTATCTACTAAAACGCTAGGGACAAGCTCCTGAGGAAGGTAGGGGTTTTACAGTTATATGAACTCCCCTATTTTGGCAAACCTAAAAATATTTACCAATGGCTTATTAGCAGAGTCCATGAGGACTTTTTCTATTTTGATGGGCGATGAATGAGAATCACAACGCCCTTGATTACTAGTTTGACAGGATTAAAGAGTAAAAGTATAGATATTAGTAGTGACTTAACTGATAAGGCAACCATTATAGTCACCAGTAAGGACTTGGGTTATTCAAAGGGTTCGCACGACATGGAAATTTATAAGCTAAGGAAGTATCCAGTTGTACAGGGAGCCGCACATTTGCTGACAAAATTGAATGACCAGGAGAGATGGTCACAAGTGAACACTATGTGGCTTCATATTGTGAAGAAGATGTCACAAGGAGAGACATACAATTTGGTGGGATACATCATTGTAACAATAATTGCGGAGGCACGAAAAGGTGAGAAGATAAGATTTGGTGCTATTTTGTTATCCCTTGTGTTTGTGGAGATTGGAGTGCCTGATGGGCCAAAGAATAAAATTTGGAGTATCCTGTGGAGAAGAAGTCTCTCGTAGAGAGATTTGAAAAGTATTTATATGGGGGGACTATGAGTGACCCATTCAAACAAAGGGCAGAGATGTGGAATGATCGGCTCCACGTGGAATTTGAAGAAGAGTGGATAATCCTTAAGGAGTTACCCGTGGTAGTAGGTAAGTCAGTGTAGTTTGCAGTGTATCAGTATTTTGCATCACGCGTTTTGCAATGAAGGATGGAACATGAAGCCCATGGTGTAAAATTCCCTACAATTTCATAACACGGTTCTTTCACGTTTCAGTTCATATATTTGCAGATGCACACCGGCTGTTGTACAATGTAAATAAGGTAGATTGTGACTACCATACTCTGTGGAAGACTTACAATTATCTTATTAGGTCTACATTTATTGAGAGGTTTATTTCTGATGATATAACTATGCATACAGTGAGTTTGGAAATAGGTGAAAGTGGGGCAGTGTTGGTATACCTTCATCTTAAGCCTAGGACGGAGAATGGAAAATATGTAGAGAATGAATTCATGCTACTAGGCCCACCTAAGGGGAAGTACATAGTTGGCAATCTGGCAGTTGAGAATCCTACTTCGCCCCTTCAAGAAGAAGAAGAAGAAGACCTACATGAGGGTAGTGGTGGTTTTGAGCACAAGGGTTGAAAGCAGCCCACTCATAAGAAGGAAAGTGAGCGCGCAGATACTCCTCCACTGCAACAAGAAGAGGAGGAAGTATTAGAAACATGTGCGTAATAGGAAGTAATTGTCCTGGTCCATGCAAACTCATATGAACAAACTAGATTTTGATGTATGTGAAGAATCATGTGTCTCACGCAGAGTGAAGAAGGCACCACACATCAGGTACATGAATTTTAAACCCTTGGTGATGTCGGGCGAGCAATGCCTTGGTTAAAGTATTTATCGAGGTTGCGCGCATGAATATAGATAAAGCGACAACCATTAGAGCGTACAATTGGAAGATAATAAAGATAAGACTACATAAATAAAGCACCTGAAAGCATCGAAGAAATGGGAGGAGGCAAAGAATGAAGCTTTGGTTAGTATGGTCGAGGAAATTAGTGGTTATATCCTTAAGGTGAGACCTCAGCTAAAAACTTTAAGTTCCTTAGAAATTTCCCTTTACAATGCATTATCTACGCACACTTGTGACACTGGTTTTAGATGAAGGTCCCGTGCATATGCCCGTGCCAAAAGACCCTGCAGAGGAAACAACATGAGCAAAGGCCACCATTTCTAGGAAAATTGTAAGTTATGAGTCTTTGCTACAAACCTTGAAAGATGAGATGAAGAAAGGAGACCAAGCACTAAATATGTGTGTGACATCGGATGCAATAATCAGGATAAGGACTATTACATAAGATAATGAAGTCCTGAAAGCCATGAAGGATGAGACCCACAGCAACCCAAGACCCACCAAGGGATCAGATAAATTAAATTGGGAAGCTTATAACGTAGAAAATGGATTTCATGGAAGGAATGTTGTCAGGTATGGCTACTATTGTCCAAGTTTTGTAGAATGAAAAGGAAAAGATGACTAAGGATCAATTGGATCCCATAGTTATAGAAATCTCGGATAAAACATGAGATGCGCTAAGTGATTGGCAGACATTGGAGGCAGAGCTTAAGAATGAATATCCAGAGTTGATCATGTCATTAGAAGAGGGAACTACATAATAGAACTTCATTCCTTTTGTACAGTTCTTAACTTATTCTTTCATTCATTATTCTTTATTATTGGAGAGATAAGATAAGCTGGAATTACCTATTTCCGGAAGACAATGTATTTAGTGTGGGGTAAAGCTGAGCAGATGGAATACTGCTCAAAGGTGAAAATGCATAAGGGATGGGCATATGGGAATAGGGCACATTTGAAGGCATATAAATATAGTAAAACAAGTGCGCGCCAGTACAGTTTGAATTCAGAACTTAGTTGTTTTGTGTGTCTAGGCTATTTTTGAGACATTGAGTGTAAAGCATGCAAAGGCATGAAGACTTGTGGTTCATGCAAGGATATTTTGGGAACAATCATCAGTTCAAGCGCCATGCACCGTTTAGTCTAATAATAGGATTTCTACTCAGAGTTAACTATAGGAAGTCTATTATTAGAGTGCTTGTATATTTTTGTATCCTCTTGTAAATGTGCATGACTATTATTAGCATGTAGCCTATCTTTGGAAGGTGCATGGGCAGTGAAGGTAAATTCCCCACTCCTATATGTGTGTGTGTGTGTGTGTGCGCGTGCGCGCGCGCATGTGTGTGTGTGTGCGTGTGCGTGTGCGTGTGCGTGTGCGTGTGCGTGTGCGTGTGCGTGTGCGTGCGCGCGCGTGCGTGCGTGTGTGCGTGCGTGCGTGCGTGCGTGCGTGCGTGCGTGCGTGTGTGTGTGTGTGTGTGTTTATTTGCATGGTTTAGACAATCCTAATTATTGTAGAGCTATGTTATTGGTTTTGTCGCGCACATGACTCATGATGATACTTTTGTAATGGATGAATATTATGTGTTTTATAGTATTTAATACAATGGATCATATTCACTGGATAATGGTGTTAGACATGATTGAATATGGTTCTTGCATGGTAAATCTTATTATAGTCATTGTTTAGTCTATCTTTCATATACTCAAGATCTAGATCTAGTTTATGCATTGTGGATTGTTTACTATATGTTATGAATTTGGATAATCATATGCACCATCATGCTCACATACTATACAAGCAACTCTAAAGAGGGACCTAACACCTAATTTGCGCGCTTCGGGTGAGCGCTCAACTCAAGTTGAGTGATGTGCCAACGCACCTCGGTCATTTACAGTGAATTCTACGCTACATCATAACCCAACAAGTGTAGAGCTAACACAAGTGTAATAATTATCCTAATAAATAAATAAAAGGATAAATAATAACCTACACTAACATGAATACATTTAGTTGGTAACTTGAACATGTTATTGTTAAAACTTTGGAGTGGGAAACTTGGTGTACTTGAGAATGAGGGAAACTAGAATCCTTGATCTAATCGATTATCAAACAATAGTGACTATGAAAAGAAAATGAGAAATAATATAAAAAACAAATATCTATGAACATAGAACATGTAAATCAATGAAAATCAAAAGCAATAAAAAAGATAAAGAAACAATACAAGAATTGTATATAAAACCACTTTAAATATATAACATTGATAGAATTCTTCAATAGCTTTCCTTTTAGTATAGAATTAGTTCATATTTTCGAATCTTTCAAACCTTTATCATCAAATAAATACATTATCAAATTTAACCATTATTATAAAGTCGTAAATTGTCTAAATTATTTCACCACTTAAGTTCCACCTTGTCTTGTTCTGAATGAATTTAAAAATTTATATATAATGTCAATATTATTATTCATGACATGCAACTCCATTCATCATTACTTGAACACTATAACTAAACCTTCGTCTTTGAGAACTCAAACAATTCATATAAAACTTTTAAGGGGAAAAACCTAATATTTTATAACATATTATACTTCAGATAAAATATTATTACAAAACTTATGATAAATTAAGTTTTGAAATGTGTGGGAAAGAATCATAGACAGTGGAACAAGGATTCAAAATTGCACCCATCCCAGCCATTCCATAGGGTTTTAAATTGTCGGAGAAGTGTAACAAAAAAATTGCCCTTATATATATATATATATATCAAATGACTCTGTGGAAGTGAAAATATTTATGAAAAATGGCAAGAGAAGGGTTGTTTCTAAAAATTCCCTTCCACGTATGACGCCACCCATCATCTAACAACATTTAAAATTACATTCAATCATTAAATCCCAAGAGAAAGTACGAGAGTTTAATAACAAATAGTAAGATAATTTTTTGCATAAATTCAAATTTGAAGATTGAAAAGTTAAAATTACTAATATATTATTGTTGAAATCAAAAGTATTAAATGTTGTATGGAGGATTCAATTACAACTTTTTGGCTTAGTGCAAAGATAATATCATAGAATTATGACTCACAAGACCACTATCATTTAAGAACCAAAAAAATAATTTGGACTAAACCTTACCAACATTTATTTTAATCATATGTCTAATATAAATTACCAACAACCTTGGGGTTCATATAGTTCATCATTTGATAGAATCATTTAGATAAACGCAAAGCAACAAATTCCCATCAATAGAATATGTAAAGTTGAGTGGTTCAGGGTTTTTGAAGTGAAGATCTACCAATGTGACTGGCTAAAGAAGCTATAAGAAGTACCAAATAAGAACTCCTTTGCTAAATGTTATTACTACAAATACAATGCTAAGGAAATAAGCTTGGATTTATAGAGAAACTTCAAATAGGTCTAAAAATGAGAGTTGAAATTTGAAATGAGGAGAAGTGATGGACTTGAAGAGAGTAGGATTGTTGAAGCATAAGATTCATCTGCAAGGTTTGTTAGACTGAGTGTATACATTTCAATATTTTTGTATACTAATTATTTTTTAATGTAAGATATTTAGGAAATTTGTGATGTAAGGAATACAAAAATACTTAGAAATACTTTCTTTAAAACACTTGTATTTGAATTCTCAAAAACAATGCTCCTTTATCGGTCTAGTTTACTCTTACACACCACTTTTATTGTCATTGCAACATTGAAATACCACTATATAGCAATAAATTCAACTTTTACCATCATTTATTCTCTCGTGGCCTTGCATATATTATTATTTTATTTTATTGAGGACTAAAATGTCTTTCTTTCATTAAATATATTACAATGCACATTGTTAATGCTGCCATTTAGAGTGGCTCACCATCCTCTTCATAGTCCCTTTACGTATTTGTAACAGTCACACATTTCATAGACACAATTCATGTAAACTAGTATGTACGTTTTATTGTCTCTTGAGATATTTGATAGCGGTTTGGACTTAATGTATAATGTATCTTGTAATTGATTGTAGCCAAAATACCCTTATGATATTTTGTACTCAAATATAATCCTCATTTAAATTTTATATTTATTTTTGTGAGGTATACACTTGATTTACTCTTGTTATACAAAATGTTAATATTTTACTACTTTTCATTGTGGAAGGGTTGATTAAAAATATACTCCCCACATTGAAATTTTGACTGGCCCTTCAAATTTGTTTTAAAATAAAATTTCCAAACTGAAAATATAAAGTAAAACCTAAATTCTTTGTAACGTTTAAAAATAAATAAAAAAAATTAGTACTTCAAATCTAGAAAATTTCGCTATTATTATAAGCAAAAAAAACCACTGGTACAACACAAAATAGTTTTTCCTAGTTTTCTTGAAATGGAAGAGTTCCTTGCTCAGGCCTGTCAGGGGCAAGGACAGTAACAAAATAAAAGGTGATGCGTCAAGAGGAACAAAATACAAGTGTGTGTTTTGCTGGTTTCTCGGTCAGGATCGGTCCTCAACTCCATTTCTGGAAGAGTCCGTTCAATATATATTCGCTCAGGTGCTCTTCGAGCGACTCTTGTTCTACTTGCTTCCTTTGTTCTAGTTGCTTCATTTTCTCTTCACTGAATGGAAGGACTTGTGATCCCCATGTCTCCAGCAATGGCAGTGCATTTTTATGGCATATTCTTCCATTTGGATCCACTACCACCAGTATGCCCGGATTCAATCTACCCCACTCTCTTTCGATAAAGTAGTACACCGTTAACTTCAACAACCAGGGATTTCGTAGTACAGGCCATGGCACATTTCTTAATATGTTCTCGAATCCAGCCAGATCAGAATCTGGGAGCTCCAATTGATGCAGCCTTGATCGGCAGTAAGGTTGTCCTCGGACATCAACAGGGATTGGAATCGAAAGGATTTCCAGATTGTCGCTGGAGATTACTTTGGAATATATCTCTTTCAAACACTCGAATGGATGTTCGTCCATGACACTGATGAGAAGCAGAACCGTCTTTCCATGCAATTGATCAATTCCAGTCTGCAATTGTCAAACAAAGAAAACGTTCAGTGATGTTTTTTATCCAGAATCTTATTGAAATCCAAAAAAGTATCTTACACTTTCTGTGTAGTTCCTGAAGAAGATGGAACTTGCAGTTGATTCTGCAACATCCGCGAACAATGCTTTCAGCAACTTGACATTACTCTTCTGGACAGCTGGCTGTGTTAATTTCTTGAGATCGGAATATAATTTAGAGTTGGACAACAAAAATTCATCTGAATCCCTGATATTTTTCCACTTGGAGAAGCATTTGCGGCCTTCTTCATCTAGAAGAACCTCAGTAACCAGAAATTTTGGCAAATAATCGTATGTAGCTGTAGTAACTTGCAGTACTTTAAATAATAACGAGCTAGCGTCAGATTGTAATGAAGCACACGCCATAATTCTGTCTGTAAAACCTTTTGATAACTGGCGAAAGTACTTGCCCACATAAATCATTTTGAAAGGCGTAAGGGAGTGTTCCTGCTTCACAACTTCTTCCAACAATGTCCATGACCCTGCCGAAGAATCTTTATCCTGCTCATCATACATGACAAGAAGGAGAGTGTTTGGCTCAACAGTGGATAGAGAGAAGGGCTCTCCACGGATGTCGGTGAAAAGGTACTCCTCACTCAACAATTTTGAATACAAATTATCTACATTCTTCCACTTCTGCAAGATAAGTGGAAACAGGCCGATACCTTTA
This sequence comes from Taxus chinensis, assembly GCA_019776745.2. Taxonomy (NCBI): domain Eukaryota; kingdom Viridiplantae; phylum Streptophyta; class Pinopsida; order Cupressales; family Taxaceae; genus Taxus; species Taxus chinensis. The sequence goes on from CM034156.1 coordinate 26,050,800, forward strand.
AATTTACTTGTAAACATATATTATAATCAATCAACAGCTTTTGGTAAATTGCAAAATCGTTAGAAAGAAATAAGAAACTCTAATTTTCAGTTTATATTCGCGGCATTACTAAATTAATTTTGAATCTAAATCACCTTGTGGCCTGTTCTTAAGATAAAGCGCCATGATTGTTGTCCCTGTTCCTTTTCCAATTCCATTTCCGCCCACCGCATGAGCAACATCTGGCTTTCCTCGATGTTGATCAAATCCAACGTTTTGATCTTCACCACACTGTCCATCCATTTTCCTTCTAAGTTCTCACACCGTTGCATACTCAAACTTTGCAATGATGCCAGGGAATGGAAGTCAGTAGACAATTGTTGTAACGAGTAACATCCCTCCAAATTCAGCTCCGCCAATGACTTTAGCTGACCAAAACCTTCAGGAAGCCTTTCTAAATTTTGACAATACCCAAGATCCAACCTTGTTAAACTATCTAATTCCGTGAGCTGGTTTGGAAGGTTCGTCAGCAACTCACAATACCGGAATGAAAGATCCTTCACCAACTTCAGGTAAGTGCACAACTCTCGTGGTAACAAGGAACAATCTGCCATGCTCACTGACACCGGGAAAGAGTACTTCGCGGCCAGTTGAAAACTGGGTGGGATACTTGCAAGACGCGAACCCACGACTTGTATTTGAACGAAAACTGATAGATTTCTGATATTATCAGGCAGGTGGTTTAGATCACTTCTGCAGCCTCTCATGTTCAACACCTTCAACGAAGAAAGCTTCTCAAAACTGCTTGGAAGCCCTTCGAGAGAACCCAATTCCCCCAAATCAAGTTCTTGTAGAGCTCTCAAAGACCCAAAATCTTGTGGCAAATGTTTCAAAGTTTGGCAATAACGAAGATCGAGATGTTTCAAAGATCGGAGTTTCCCAAACGAGTCTGGCAATTCTTGTAAAGATCCACAAGATTGGAGATTCAATTTGGCTAAAGCACGTAAACTGCCCAGACGTTGTGGGAGTTGGACAAGCTTTATGCACCCACTGAGATCCAGCTCTTCCAGCTGGGTTAAAAACGAAATCTCGTCAGGAAGATTCTTCAACGTCTTAAAACCTGTCATTTTCAAGGTCTTTAAACCCCGCAGTCTCCCAAAAGCACTTGCAGTGTCAAATCGACGATCGTATCGACCGCCATTCAGGATCAAAAGTTTCAATTTTGAAGACATCTGCGTGTCGATACGTATAATCAATAAGATGCGACTTGTTTGAAAACTTGTGAAGAAGCAAAGCTACTCAGGGGTTTCATGAACTGTCCACTATATAATATAAAATGAGCAAATTGACATATAACTTGCCTTGGATAGTTGCAAATCATCGTCTTTATGAGGTAACCAGTCCAAAAACCTTAACTCTTGAGATGTTGCGGGATGGAATGGAATGTATGGAATTAATCCAGCCTGAAAATATATAACCTGTTTGAATTTGTGTGTACAGCGCCCGTCCACTACAATGACCATGTCCCCGAGTGCGACAACTCTGAGAGACGCGTGCATTAAATCAAGCATTTTGGCAGATATGAGGAAAGGTTGAGATATATTGTCTTCCAACCAGATCCCTTTGATGCCTCTGATATCGTCCTGATCAAGCACGCAAAATTTATAAAGACGTTATCAAAGCAATGGTAAGACACAAATAATATAATACATCGAAGCTTACCAGCTCGCTTCCTTGCAGAACCTTATTCAAGTCATGGACGCTTGTGAATCGTTTGCCCTTTGTCATGATGCGGGCGATTGTCAAAATTATAGGGCGAACAGTCACCTTGTTTTCAGTACAATCTTCTTTCTTCAACAAAAGAGCTCTCTTTTGGAGGGCATTGAGCACATCCTCTCCCAATATACACGAAACCTTGTCCCAATCCCAACCATTGAAAAAAGAGCAAATGTCCAAAAAAGGCTCCTTGGCTGAGGCTGGAAGTTCGTCCAGGTCGAAAACAAGGCCGTTCTCCTCTATGCTATGCTCTTGTGCGGAACTAAAAGGTTCTCCGCCCTCGCTCCATTCAATTACTCGCCTGTAAGCTTCATCCTTGTCCAGGCTTTGACATATATATGCTCCTACCCGCTCCACAACAAGGGGGACGCCGTCACATATCCTTAAGATATCGTTAACCTGAGGTATTTGCAGTATGGTGCCAGCTACTCCCATTTTGTTGCACAAGAGTTCCATGCAAGCATCCTGGGAAAGGAGGGATCCGACAGGGTAGACGTGGGTAGGGATCCCACAGCCTTTGATCACGTCCGCAACCATTTCATCTCGAGCGGTGAGAAGAAGTCTGAGTTTCTTGCAGTTAATTTTGGGTAAAACTAAAAGCTTCTGAAGATGTTCTCCGGGCACCATGAAATTGTCCATGTATATGAATGCCTGCTCCTTTTCAAACTGCACGTCTTTATGTGTCTCTCCTTCACCAAAAGCCTCGGCCTGTACTGGCACGACTGTTGAAAAGTCCCATCCTTGAATATCGAGTGTGGCAACAACTGCCTCTGCAACAGTTGTTTTGCCCGTCCCGCCAAAGCCGTGCAAAATAACTGCTACAGCTGCGTTCGTTTCATTCTCCCATTGCAGAAGTTTAATTACGGAATTCACTTGATCATCTATCCCAACTGTTGTCAACACGAAATAATTATTATGTTGCACAAACGAGGAAAACAGATACTCGATACAAGTGTTATGATAAAACGAACTTACCCGCATGGTGAGGATAAGCACGCTGTCGCGGTAGAGCTACTAATTTCCAAGGTTCTACTGTACTTGGAATGTGTGGAGAATTATCTGATGTAGGAACACTGAGCGATGTGGGATTGTTGAGCTGAACAGCAGAAGAAGAAGCAGATGGCCCATGGTGCCGCAAATGTAAACGATCGAGTAAACCTTTTCTTCTCATTGAATGAACCTGTTAATGTTTCTTACTTGGATTTAATGGCCATGCTCCGACTTGAAAACATTGCTATATACCATACAAGGTTGGGTACCTACCTAATAAAATAAAATATTACCTCATCCTTTTATTACGCCGCGGCGTGAGGAGATTTACGGCAAGGCACGTGGGTTGAGTCAGTATGAGGCGTTCGATTTTGCTGATTTCAATGTCACAGACGTGCGTTACCTGACAAACAAAACCCTTTCTAATTTATAGACACATCACACACTGATATTTTTAATGCTAGGTATGCCATTATTTTTTGTGAATTCTTCATTGACTTTTCCAGCCTTACAAGTTGCTCTCACGAACAAGTTGCCAAGTTGCTCGCAGCCATATGGCTGCCGTGTGATTCGACCTTTAAAGACCACTCCCTGCGCCTGAATTGGATCTCTATATTGTGAATTCTTTTAGTTTCTCAGTTCTAATATGTGTCAAAAGATCGACATCTCATGAGAGCTATTTTGCAACGAAACACATAAAGATGTGCGTTTGAATCGGAGCCATCCACATTTTCTCACAATTTCATCTAGCCAACACATTTCCAACAACGCAACTAACAAAAGATAAGGCGATCCTCACGCACTGTTGACAATGTTTCACCAAATACAATCAACCATTGTTCAACTTGATTAGTTCCTCACCAAGCATCGACATTGTTTAACCAATCACAACCCACAAGTGTCCAATCTGATCAACCCCCCTTTCTTAGCGTGTTACCACCCATTGCAAAAAGTAAGAGCTTCTTACAACAGGGTGCGGACATGCCCTGAAGCATTATGGAGAAAGGGACTTTCCGCTGACTGTTGTAGTTACATGTGCCTCGGAAGATATGTCTACAAAATGTGGAAGCATGCACAAGGAATGTGAACTGTTCAACTAAATGCATGGAAGAACTACATGGTCTCATGGGCTACATTGATTGCATAATATGTAGAAAATGGTTTTGTTCAAATCTTTCAAGAAACTATAGTTTGTAGGTCTAAAGCCACACTCCACAACCTTTGATGCTATCTTCCCAGCCTGTGCCAAAATGGGAGATCGAAGGGAATGAAACAGGGAAAGGTCACGGCAGAATCACAGTGCTAGTCAAGGAAATATGGCTTGAAACTGTCAAAGTTGAAAAGGAAGATCCAAATAAGCAATACATATGGCTTAAAATAACAGATGGCAAGACAACAATCAGATTGGCTGCCTGCTACTTTGCACCGAAGGGTTCAAAGACATATAAGAGAAGAAAACTAGATAGCGAAGATCCATACGCTTCAATAAAAAAAGACATTTTGTTTTCAGTACATCTGGAGAAATAATTTTACTGGGTGATTTTAATGCGAGGACTGCAAATAATCAATCTCTTCAGTTGATCAACTTAAAAGGAGGTGAAGACAATCCGTTATGGCTTATGGAAGAAGAGAACAAGCTTTGCGAAAAATTATCTCAAGACGGTAATGGAGGGGTGACTCACTTTGGGGTTGAACTTCTAGGCCTATGTAGCTTATACAACATGGTCATTTGTAATGGCATGAGGACCTGGCCCAGATCAGGGAATATCACTTGTAAAACATACAATGGTCAAAGTGTAGTAGACTATGCAATCTGTTCTCAAAGTTCTATCTCCAGGCTGCTTGAATTTAAAATTGGAGATTGTCCTATCGAACTAAAATCAGATCATGTAGTCCTCTCTTGGTAAAGCTCGGGACAATCTTAAATCAGCAACAAAGAAATCAGGTTCATTACATGTAAAAGGCATTTCAAAAACAAGGAAAAATCATTCTAAGTAAAGAAAATCAGGAAATCTTTGTTGCAGCCCTTAAACAACAACTTCAGATAATGAGGAAGGATATAGAGATCACGACACCTAAGGGAATGAGTGGTTATATACGTAGTAATTTGCTGATATCGTTAATCCAAAAGGCTCTAAGTGCTTGTGAAATATCTAAGCCTAGAAAGGGAGCGACAAATACTTTTCCGGCAAACCTGTGGTATGATGAAGAATGTAAAGCTGCCAAGAGAGCTTTGAGGAAAAGTGAGATGAACAAAGAAAATAAAAAATATTTATGAGAGACTGGTACGACACAAAAAATAAAGCTATGTAAGCAAGAGGAGGACAGAATTAATTTCTCTTGGAAAACACAACCCCAAAGGTTTTTGGAGGGAGTTACAACAAAAGAAAAAATACATAGAAAATAATATCATAGGTGCTAATTGGTTAGAATATGCAAGGACCCTATATGAGCGTTCCCAACAAAAAGATATTCCTCCCTCAATCGAGACTTCGATTGAGCTTTTTTCGACATAAGACATCAAGCAGGGCATAAAGAATCTAACAAGTGGTAAAGCGCAAGACATCGATGGGCTACATGCTGAATTTCTAAAATGGGGGGTTGAGGTCCTCACACCACACATCAGAAAAATATTCAATAATGTCAATCAAAATGGCTTTCCGATAGAGTGGACGACTAGCATTGTTATTCCTTTATTTAAAAGTGGTGACATTAATAATCTGTCTAATTATCACACCATTATGATCAATCCTCTTCTTGGTAAACTTTTTTGGAGGCATGATAGAACGGAGAATCAATAGTTGGGCCAAAAGAGAGGGTAAAAGAGCAAAAGGGCAAGCAGGATTCCGACCTAAACACTCAACAATTGACCACTGCATCACTCTTAGGCATTTGATTGAAAAGGTTTGGAACACCCCAGAAGAAGAAGCTTTTTGTTGTTTTGTTGATTTCAGGAAAGCTTTCGACACAGTACCCAGAAACAAAACTTTGGAACAGGATGGAGGAACTTGGGATTCCAGATGAGTATAGAGCAGCAGTTCATAGGCTGTATGAGCAGGTCAGAGCTAAAATTAGAACCAGAGAGGGTATGTTCGAATGTTTCGGCAGTGAAATCGGTGTCAAACAAGGTTGCCCTCTTTCTCCCACCTTATTTGGTCTATACATTGACAAGCTTGAGGAATGGTTAAATAAAACTGAGGGAGGAGGTATACAGTTAGCAAGTTACGTGGTGAAGTTACTCCTATATGTTGAGGACCTTATCCTAATTTCAAAAATAGCCCAAGGAATGAGGGAACAACTAAAAGCACTAGAGTTCTTCTGCCAAGAAGTCGGGATGCAAGTGAACACTAGTAAAACAAAAATCATGATTTTCGCCTTGAAAAGGAAAGAGAGACAAATTAACTTTCTTTTTTAGTGGAGCCCTTTGGAAATAGTCACTGAATACAAATATCTTGGGATTGACTTTCACCACAAGCTTTGATGGGAGACTCGTAAAGCAAAAAGGATTCAGGGAGGTTGGAAAGCATCTTACCTACTTCAAAACAAGTGTAAGAAAGCTGAACTTTGGTACTGGAAAACTAAGAAAACCCTTTTTGGTTTGTTGGTTGCTCCAGTTGTTCTCTATGGCTGCGAGGTTTGGGGAAGTAGTATGTCAAATCATGGGTGGAGACATATAGAAAGAATCCAGAAACATCTAATCACAAGCACTCTCAAAGTCAAATCAACTGTTCCGTATGAGATCCTGTTGGCTGAAGCGGGTACTTCCTCGTTGGAAGCTTCGGCAATATCTCGGATGATAAGCTATTTGAAAAAAGTTGAAAGCATGGTCAATCTTCGCTGGCCTAAAATTGTTGTGGATGATACTCTGGAGCATAGAAAGAAAATTTGGATGAAACAAAATAATAAATGGATGAACAAATGGGACATCAAGTTACAAGAGTGTCGTAACAACAACAAGTACATAAAAAATTATGTGATAGAAAAGTTGAGGACTGTCATGTGGACGGGACAGATTGGTCGAAAGAAAGCACATTATTTTAGAGAATTCAATCCCACCGGGGAACATGATGAAAAAGCGTATCTAGGGGCAGCTATCAAGGGTAAAGCAAGGATTCTAGTGGCACAGTTAAGGACTGGATCACACCATCTTCGATGCGAAATTGGTAGATGGACTATTCCAAAGGAAGATTGGGAAAGGAGAATTTGTCTTTTCTGCATCAAAGGGGTCGTTGAGAAAGAATGGCATTTCGTCATGGAGTGCTTGGCATACGATGATATTCATATCCAGTATAAAAACACCCTGAAGGTGGACAGACTAGAAGGTATTAAAGTTGTTGATTATGAAACTAGAGTCACATAAAACAGTCATTAATTAATATTAAAGTTTTAAGCACGGCGCGGGTTGAGGAGCGAGGCGTTGGATGCGGTTTGATTTGTTCAATGTGCGAATGAGACAAAACAATACATAGGTGTTAATTTGTAAAGTCGTTGGGAACGCAATATAATACGTTAAATGTAACTGCCAATCACCTTCGCCTATATATATTAAAAGAATTTAATTGATTGTTAAGTATAGGCACTCTCAAACTTCCTCGGACCAAGCGATGATGACTTACCTAGTTATTATTATTATATACAAACTTCCGTCAAGGTGGTCCATTTCTCTCAATATAATAGTCTGTGAATATGATGAAACAATATATACCCAATCCCCTCATTTCCCGCTGCCCGCACATTTTTTGTGAATATAAAAAAAAAAAACAAGTTTTACTCTTTTGTGGTCAAAGCTATAGTGAGGTTCTCCAAAATAAATTAACATCAAATATTCATTTTTAATAAGCACAAACTCACAAAACTCGTACTTCTCCTTCAAACCAAAATTATGAAAGCGTTATTCTATTTTCTATGCTAACATTTTTTTTAAGTGACTCAAAATACGCAACACAATATTATTATTAATAAAAATTATAAATCCCAACTTAGTTTTCACTATTATTAAGCCGTAAGGTGTAACTATGTGAAGTATGACTTAGGGTCTGTGACACATCTAAGTGAATGGATGGACAAAAAAGAAGGAAAATGATGCGTTGAAATCGGAGGGCTCAGGGTGTATGGTTCAAAACCAGAAACCACGTTTTTGGTGCCCGTTGTTTTGGTATCCCCAATTTGTCATGACGGTTTTGGTAAACAGATGTTCTTCAACAAACATAAAATAGTCGCAGGCAATAGTTTCTTTCTCATAAACAATTGAACACACTTCAGATAAGATCCAGATCAATAAATTTGTATACAATAAAATGAGGAGATATTAACGTTACAAATTTATCTCCGTTTGCAAGTGTGATTTAATCCATCATGGTTATGATTTTAGGATGTCTATTAGCGTTGTTTAGCACATTTCTCTGCTTATTTATTTAATGTATCTCTAGTTGCACGTATCTAATTACTGCTAAATTTACAACATTAACTTGGGTTTCAGGGTAGTTGACGCCTATGATCTCAAATAAAGTGCTTGTATTATTATGCAGGGAAAATAACAGGTGTGCAAGGCCATTTAGTGTTGGAAATAAGGTGTCTCAACCTTGTTTGGTTCATTCAGTCAAGATTTTCTTACAATCATTTCGCATTGTCAATGCTCTAAACATAGAAATAGGAGTTGTCAAAAGATTCCCATATGATAGTATATCATGGAAGGGCTATTTTTAGAGATATTATGACAGATTTTGTGACATATATAAGGGTCAAAATAGGGGAGAATATTGTGGACGTGAGAGCCTAATTTTAGATCGAAATCTTACTCTTTAATGCACCTCATGAGAGGTTTTGCACATGGTTTTGTAAACCATAGATGGTTTCTTGTATAACCGGAGGTCTATAAATTGAAGGCTTGGAGAAGCAATTGGTGTGGTGAGCTTTGCAAGTACTGTATAGTTGGAATCCTCCTAGAATTGCTTCTAGTGATACTCCTATAAGAAACTTGCTATGCAAGTGTATGTAATCTTGTTATTAGATTTGAAATACATTGAGTGGGATTTTGGAGTGTGGGGTTTTTATCCATAAGGATTTTCCCCACGTATATCTGGTATTGTGTTAATTGTTTATTTTCTTGTTATGAATGTGTTGCTAGAATTTTTGTAACTATTTTATTAATTTTAAAGTTTTGCATAATATCTCTCCTCAAGATTAGCGTAGGAAGTTGTTTCGCTACTCTTAATTTCCTATCAAGTGGTATCAGAGCCTGATCACCTTTGGTTTTAGTTGTGGGTTGTTGGGTTTTTTGTGCTAATCCGGGTTTGAGTGGGAGCTTGTGCAGAGGATACTTTGTTATCTGGTTGCAGATATTTTTCAAATGGCAAGAACATCTGGGAGGATTGACGTAGAGAAGTTTTCTGGCACAAACTTTGAAATGTGGAAGTTGAAGATGGAAGATCTGTTGGTTGATTGAGATCTATGGGATGCGGTGGATGAGAAGGTCCATAGGCCTACGGATCCAGTTTTGGCTACAACATATGATGTAATGGATAGAAATGCTAAAGGTCTTATTAAACTATGTCTTGCAGATTTGATCCTGATAAATGTCCATGAAGAATCCACTTTGGAGAAGCTTTAGAAAAAATTGGGTGAGATATACCAAGCTAAGTCTCTAGTAAATAAGATTTTCTTGAGGAAGAAGTTGTATTCCTTGAGAATGGAAGAAGGTGGACAAATAGCTGAGCATCTAGAAACATTCAATACGTTGGTGACTCAGTTGAGCTCGGTTGGGGTTAATATGGAAAAAGAAGAAAGGTGCCAAACTATGTTGGTTTTGTTGCCAGACTCATGGGACAGCCTAGTCATGGCCATTGGGAGCACTTCAGTCACTTTGAAGATGGAGGATGTTGTTGGTTCTCTACTCTCTAAAGAGATGAGAAGGAAGGACTCTCTGAACGCCAAAGAGGCTTTGAGTGTTCAAGGAAGAAAAAAAGAACAAGGCAAAGATGAGAAGAAGCGTGGCCATTCCAAGAATAAGGGGAGATCAAAACCCCTGATAAGTTCAAGGCGATATGTTGGAACTGTGGAAAATCTTGACACTTCCAAAGGGAATGCAAAGAAGAAAAGAAAAAGAAGAAGAAGAAGCGTGATTCTGATTTTGAGTCTGAAAAAAAAGATGGAGATGCCTTTATTGCAGCTTTGGCCACTCGTGCAGGTGATAATGCATGGTTGATAGACTCAGGTGCATCTTTCCACATGACCCTAACAAAAACTGGTTTAGTAAGTATGAAAACTATGATGGTGGTAAGGTGTATTTGGGTGATAATTCTTTCCTTGAAATTGTTGGTCATGGTAGTATTCAGGTGAAATTTTCTGATGGTAGAATTAGAAGATTTGATGGTGTCTTGCATATCCCAAGACTAACAAGAAATTTATTATCTGTTAGCAAGCTAATAGATGCGGGTGTGCATGTACAGTTTTCTGAAGCAAGTGTGAAAATGGTGAGAGGTGCTATGGTGATAACAAGAGGAAGTAGATTAGGTACATTGTACCAACTTTATGCATGCGTGGTTGAGTGTAATAGCACTTCAGATAAAACTAAGCCAATAACTATTTTGCTGAAAAAGGAGAGTGTTTCCTCCTCTGCGGATGGTCGTGGCTTCTGGGTACCCAAGGATTCTCTGTCTACTGAATCAAAATTACCTGCAGAGAAGACCGTGTTATGGCACCAAAGGCTTGGCCACATTGGAGATAAGGATTTAAAAGCCTTGAAAAATAAGAACCTCGTTGCGGGGTTGAATGATTGTAATCTGGAGTTTGATTTCTGTGAGCATTGTATTTATGGCGAACAGAACCACATTCAGTTTTACTCGTCTATTCATAAGTCTTCATGTATCTTGGATCTAATCCATTCGGATGTATTTGGTCCTGTTAAGGTTGCTTCTATTGCTAAATCAGTTTATTATGTTACTTTCATTGATGATTTTAGTAGGAGAACATGGGTATATTTTTTAAAGAGTAAATATGAAGTTTTTAGTCGTTTCAAGGAATTTAAGGCTATGGTTGAAACTCAAACTGGGAAGAAAATTAAGTGTTTGAGATTTGATAATGGCGGTGAGTATTGTTCTGCAGACTTTGACAAATTTTGTACAGATTGCAGGATTAAAAGACAAAAGACAACTTCGTATTCTCCGGAGCAGAATGGAGTTGCAGAAAGAATGAATAGAATGTTGATGGAGAAGGCTAGGAGCATGTTGATTGGAGCTGGTCTAGAAAAAAGGTTTTGGGCTGAAGTTGTTACCACTGCTTGTTATTTGATAAATAGATCTCCTACATCAACGCTTGTTGATAAAACACCAATGGAGGCATGGTCGGGGAAAAATCCTTCAATTAGACATCTGAGAGTTTTTGGTTGTGAGGCATGTGCACATGTGCCTAAGGAGAAGATTTCAAAGTTGGATTCTAAGGTTTTCAAATGTATCTTCATCGGATATGGCTATGGTGTGAAAGGATATAAGCTTTGGGATCCTGTTGCAAAAAAGGTAATATACTCCAGAAGTGTTATTTTTAGAGAGATTAAATCTTTCCCTATTAATTTTCAGCCAGAACAACATAAAGAAAATGAACAAAAAAAGGATGTAGTTCAACTTCCTTCTACACCTGAGAAAGTTGAATCGATACCCCAAAATAGACAAGAAGTTGAGGAGAGCTCACCAAGCTCTGAATCTTCAGAAGAGGAAGAAGAGGAGGAAGAAGTGGAAGAATCTCCACCTCAACTTGTTTGAATGTCTACAAGGCAAAGGAAACCACCGGAAAGGTATGGGTATTCTCCTAATGATTGGAAGTGTATATTTTATTTGAGTACTAACATTGATGAACCAAGATCTATACAAGAGGCTTTGGGTATGAATGATGCAAAGTCGTGGAAAATAGCCATGAATGAAGAGATGGCAGCCCTTAAAAAGAATGATACATGGGAGCTTGTACCATTTCCTGAAGGTCGGAAACCTGTTGGATGTAAATGGGTGTTTAAGAAAAAGATTGGTTCAGATGGAAATGTTGAAAAGTAAAAGGCACGATTGGTTGCGAAGGGTTACTCTCAAGTTGAGGGTATTGATTATGGTGAGATATTCTCTCCTATTGTGGAAATGACATCCATTCGGTTTTTATTATCTATTGCAGTAGCTTATGACCTAGAGGTTGAACAAATGGATGTGAAAATTGCTTTCCTTCATGGTGATTTGGAGGAAGAAATCTATATGACACAGCTAGAGCACAACATGGTGAAAGGTAAAATCAAGATGGTTTGGAAGATAAAGAAATCCCTATATGGCCTTAAACAAAGTCCTAGGATGTGGTACCAGAAGTTTGAATCATATGTGTTGAGTTTGGGGTTTGTGTAGTCTAAATCTGATCACTGTGTATATTTTAAATCTGATGGTGATTGTTTCCTGGTAATTACTTTATATGTTGATGACATGTTGTTTATTGGGAAAGGAAAAGTTTTGATTGCAGAATTGAAATCTCAACTCTCTAACGAAATTTGAAATGAAATATCTTGGTACAACAAAACACATACTTGGGATGGAGATTAGAAGAGATCATGAGAACAGAAAGCTATGGCTTGGCCAGAGTAAGTATGTTTGTTCTGTTTCACAAAGATTCAACATGCAGATTGTAAACCACTTTGTGTTCCTGTTACTTTGGGAACAAAGCTCTCCATTTCACAATTTCCTTCATCCCCATCAGAGATGGAAGACATGAGTAGAGTGCCTTACTAGAGTGTAGTTAGAAGCATAATGTATGTTATGGTCTGTACAAGACCAGACATTGCCCAAGCAGTGGGAGTTCTTTCTCGTTTTATGTCTAATCCTGGAAGAGTGCATTGGGATGCAGTTAAGAGGGTCTTTAGATATTTGAGGGGTAGATTAGAGTATTCTATATGTTTTCATGGCAGAGGAGATCAACATTCCCTAGGTATTCATGGTTTTGTAGATTCAAATTTGGCCGGTGATGTCGATAGTAGAAGATCCACCAGTGCATATGTGTTTACTCTTAATGGTGGTGTAATCAGTTGGATGAGCAAGCAACAGGTTGTGGTCACTTTGTCCACTACTGAGGTAGAGTACATGGCAGCCACTCATGCCTGTAAAGAAGTCATTTGGCTAAAGCATTTGTGTTCAAATATTAGATTGAAACAGGGTGCTATTACAATGTACGGTGACAGTTAGAGCACAATTTGCCTTGCGAAGAACCCAACTTTTCATGTCAGGACCAAACACATTGATGTTCAGTATCACTTCGTGAGAGATATGGTCGAGGATGGCAGGGTGAAGCTAGAAAAGGTAGAGACATTTCCGAATGTTACAAATGCATTAACTAAACACGTGAGCACATCGAAATTTAGGTGGTGTTTTGAGTCTATGGGTCTCTCGGCCCCTAGCAGTTGATCCATGATGGTATCTTTCCCTTAACCCTTACAAGGTATTTGACAAGTGGGATATTGTTGGAAATAAGGTGTCTCAACCTTGTTTGGTTTATTCAGATCAAGATTTTCCTACAACTGTTTCACATTGTCAGTGCTCTGAAAAAAAATAGAAATCTGAGTTGTCAAAAGATTTCCATATGATAGTATATCATGGAAGGGCTATTTTTAGAGATATTATGACATATTTTATGTCATCTTTAAGGGACAAAAATTAGGGGAGAATATTGTGGAAGTGAGAGCCATAATCTTAGACCGAAATCTTGCCTCTTTAATGCAGTCCACCTCATGAGAGGTTTTGCACATGGTTTTGTAAACCATAGATGGTTTCTTGTATAACCGCGAGGTCTATAAATTGAAGGCTTGAAGAAGCAATTGGTGTGGTGAGTTTTGCAAGTACTGTAAAGTTGGAACCTAAATCCTCCTAGAATTGTCTTTTGGTGATACTCTGTGTAAGAAACTTTCTCTGCAAGTGTATGTAATCTTGTTATTAGATTTGAAATACATTGAGTGGGATTTTGGAGTGTGGGGTTTTTTATCTGATAAGGATTTTCCCCACATATATGTGGTGTTTGTGTTAATTGTTTATTTTCTTATTATGAATGTGTTGCTAGAATTTCTGTAACTATTTTATTAAGTTTAAAGTTTTGCATAATATCTCTCCTCAAGATTAGCGTAGGAAGTTGTTCTGCTACTCTTAATTTCCTATCATTTAGGATGTGTAGCTCTCTGTGTTCTGCTTTGTGTTTTGAAGAGAGGTTAACCCAGTTGGTGGGTTTGTTTGACATTGGTTTATTTTTCCCACTCAACTTTTATTTCACATATGTTTTCTTGGTGCATTTTGGTGAATTTTATGTTATGTTTAAACTATTTGATCAAATTCATAGCCTACGAGTTTATTATGTTTAATTAGTAAAGATTTTAGTGAGGATTATGCTCTATTGGCTCTACTGCTGAAGAATGCATTTGAGTGTACTAATCGGCGTTCTTGTTAGGGTTTCTAGCTTTCCATGCGATGTTTCACTGCTAGTTATGGAAATTGTTGTTTAATTCTTTAGTTTTGCTTTGCTTGTTTTGATTTTTTACCTAGATTCTTTCATTTTCCTGCTTCTTAGGGTCTTTGATTTTTGGAGTTTGGTTAAAATGTTGCGCCGGTGTTTTCTAGGTTGCAATCGGCCTCATTTATAAGGTTCTTGGGGGTTTGTTTGACTAAATGTTGTTGTATGTGCCGATGTAGATATATACACTTTTAGAAAGAGGAGAAGTAATTCCAGAGGCTGAAGAACTCATTAAATGTGGAAAACTTAATCTTGTTGATCTAGCTGGTTATGAAAATATTTCACGTTCTAGCGCACAAAAGGTATGCTAGGAGGGAAGGATAGCACAAAATGAAAGTATAGTATTATGTAACTGACATTAGTTTAAAAGTGGTTATAGTAGATCGTAGGTCGGTTACCATTATTTTTAAAATGTTGTCTCACAAAAAAAAATCCACATGGAAGAGCAAGGGAGGCATGGGAGATCAATAAAAGTCTACTTACTCTTGGACCAGTGATTCCTGCTTTGGTTGAACATTTAGGCCATATACCATACAGGTATTGGATTATCAGCTTGCAGTTTCTTATTTCATTTTCTCTTGTTTTTGACGTTGACGATTCATGGTCTATATTATTAGCATCCCTTTGTCAAAATAGAGACAAGAAGTTAACATGCTAAGAGATTATTTGGGTGGGAAAACAAAGACTTGCATTATTGCCATTGTTTCACCTTCAGTTTATTGCCTGGAAGAAACTCTCAACAGATTAGATTATGCTCATCGTGTTAAGAGTATCAAAAACAAGTCAGAGGTTTGTTGTTATTTCATTGTCATGGTGCATGCTTATAATTTTTGTCATTTTCCTTTATCAGTTCACTTAAGAAGGTTTTGTTTGTCTATGCAGGTTAATCAAAAAATGATGAAATCTGCTCTTATAAAGGATCTATATTCAGAGATTGATAGGCTTAAACAAAGGTCTACTTCTTGAACATTTCTATTTGAGGGATTTCGTCACTTACTTCCTTTTGGAAAGATCATTTAATAGCTTAGAAAATCAGATAAGTTTTAACTAAACATTCACATTTATGTATGTGATGACAAGTAGAGGTCTATGTTGCAAGGGAGAAGAATGGTATATATCTGCCATGTGAACGTTTCATCCAGGACAAAGCCAAAGAAAAGGTTAGAACTATATTGAAATTGAAGCGGGTTCCCTGTGAACATTTATTCTTGTGCTTTTTACTTGAGTTTAGCATATTAAGCACGTACACTCTATATTACTCATGGTATCACATTGTTTCCATTTTTCCAGGCCATGACAGAGAAGATAGAGTATTAGGAAATAGAAATGGAAGCCAAGGACAAGGTATAAGCTAATATTTGCAGTGTTTGTGTGGTTACTTTATAGTTTTACTTTTATCTATTATTTGCGGTCTTTCTTTTATGATCTTTCTCAACAATTATATCTTTTCTTGACTGCAGCAAATAGAGGAGTTGCAAGGACTATACAATTCTCAGAAACTTCAAAGTGCATATTTTTGCATTAAGCTTGAGATAACGAAGGTGTGTGAAAGTGGATATTAGGGACAAATTTCGTAATCAAGGTTGTTATAGCTATAAGCTTGTTAATGGAAAAGAATAAAGTGTAACCCAAATGTGAAGAACTCGCGACTAGGAAAGGACAAACTAAGCACAAGGAAACATTAGAAGGCTAAGCAGTAAGATGAATCTGTCAAGTGTGTGGTGAGTCGAGACAAGCTTCATAGTGCAAAGGGCCTACATAAATATTTGTGACAAATCTCACTAAATATATGCTTATCCCACACCTATTCCATGACTCAAATTTATTCCTACCCAAAGAATATCTTGTATCTATGCTCAACTTTATCGTCTTGCTCACATTATTCACATAGGGTCTAGGTTCAAAACCCAACCACAATTGTTGCTTGTTGTAGCACTAGGTAGCCCAGTTTTTCAATTTTAAGCTTGACGGATTGTACAAAAATAGGTGATGTGTGAATGATCATCTATTGGATCAAGAATTTTAGATTGAGATTTAGATCAATAAGAAACTTACAAAGAAAATTATGAAATTATTAATTTATTTATAACCCCTATCCAAAAACAATACGAATACATCCTATAAGATTGACTAATTAAAAAAATTAAGAACACACAACATTAGAGATATAAAAACATTAACCAGAATTAATTTTCCGTTTAAATGCAAAGTTCAAGAACACTCCATTAACATATGTAATGTGGTTAGGGTAGAGAGGAAAACATGCAAGAGACTATGTAGAGCTACTACTCTTGAAAAAAACTCAAGGTTGTTAATAATTATTACCTTCACTTTTATTTTCCTTTATATTTGATTAAACCTCCTTTGGCCATGCTCAGAAAGCAGTTTCCTGCAACTTTTTTGTTTCTCATTTTTCTAACTTTTAGAAGACAATTTGGGATTCCACTAAGACCCGAAGAAGTGAACAAAAAACATTATGATTCCACCATATTTAGGTGGTGCAATGCATTTCATAGCATAAACATATGTTGGTTATAGAGGAGTAAAATGTCTTGTTTTGAATCTCTCATTTTTTATAGAGTCCGAGAGGATGCTGAAAAAGGGTGTGGCCTCTGGGCTTACACCTATTGATTGCATTTACTTGAAAAGTTTCAAGGCCTTTAAACATACCCACTTTTATTTATATATCCCACAATCATTAAAGTCCATGAGATAACATAGCTTTCAGGTATTTAATTGAACAATTCCTTTGCATTATGTAGGCCTTTACATTTTGCATACACATCTAATTGGGAACCTACCAACACATCTTAACAAATCTTTCCACGATGCTTTGATGGATGAAATGAAATGAAATGGAAGATTTTAATGACGTCCATGAGATTGAAGAGTCTATGGGACCACAAAACTAAGATTTTTCTTTTTTTAATCTAAATTCAGACTCCTTTCAATATCTGCTCTCCGGCTGTGAATCTTGAGAATGAAACCCTCCGGTCGCCTGAAGCTTTGTTCCTTCGAAGAGTTCCTCTATTTTGTCCACCTTCAGGTTGTTTTTATACTGGATATGAATATCATCGTATGCCAAGCACTCCATGACGAAATGCCATTCTTTCTCAACGACCCCTTTGATGCAGAAAAGACAAATTCTCCTTTCCCAATCTTCCTTTGGAATAGTCCATCTACCAATTTCGCATCGAAGATGGTGTGATCCAGTCCTTAATTGTGCCACTAAAATCCTTGCTTTACCCTTGATAGCTGCCCCTAGATACGCTTTTTCATCATGTTCCCCAGTGGGATTGAATTCTCTGAAATAATGTGCTTTCTCTCGACCAATTTGTCCCTTCCACATGACAGTCCTCAACTTTTCTATCACATAATTTTTTATGTACTTGTTGTTGTTACGACACTCTTGTAACTTGATGTCCCATTTGTTCATCCATTTATTATTTTGTTTCATCCAAGTTTTCTTTCTATGCTCCAGAGTATCATCCACAACAATTTTAGGCCAGCGAAGATTGACCATGCTTTCAACTTTTTTCAAATAGCTTATCATCCGAGATATTGCCAAAGCTTCCAACGAGGAAGTACCCGCTTCAGCCAGCAGGATCTCATACGGAACAGTTGATTTGACTTTGAGAGTGCTTGTGATTAGATGTTTCTGGATTCTTTCTATATGTCTCCACCCATGATTTGACATACTACTTCCCAAAACCTCGCAGCCATAGAGAACAACTGGAGCAACCAACAAACCAAAAAGGGTTTTCTTAGTTTTCCAGTACCAAAGTTTAGCTTTCCTACCCCTGTTTTGAAGTAGGTAAGATGCTTTCCAACCTCCCTGAATCCTTTTTGCTTTACGAGTCTCCCATCAAAGCTTGTGGTGAAAGTCAATCCCAAGATATTTTTATTCAGTGACTATTTCCAAAGGGCTCCACTAAAAAAGAAAGTTAATTTGTCTCTCTTTCCTTTTCAAGGAGAAAATCATGATTTTTGTTTTACTAGTGTTCACTTGCATCCTGACTTCTTGGCAGAAGAACTCTAGTGCTTTTAGTTGTTCCCTCATTCCTTGGGTTGTTTTTGAAATTAGGATAAGGTCCTCAGCATATAGGAGTAACTTCACCACGTAACTTGCTAACTGTATACCTCCTCCCTCAGTTTTATTTAACCATTCCTCAAGCTTGTCAATGTATAGACCAAATAAGGTGGGAGAAAGAGGGCAACCTTGTTTGACACCGATTTCACTGCCGAAACATTCGAACATACCCTCTCTGGTTCTAATTTTAGCTCTGACCTGCTCATACAGCCTATGAACTGCTGCTCTATACTCATCTGGAATCCCAAGTTCCTCCATCCTGTTCCAAAGTTTGTTTCTGGGTACTGTGTCGAAAGCTTTCCTGAAATCAACAAAACAACAAAAAGTTTCTTCTTCTGGGGTGTTCCAAACCTTTTCAATCAAATGCCTAAGAGTGATGCAGTGGTCAATTGTTGAGTGTTTAGGTCGGAATCCTGCTTGCCCTTTTGCTCTTTTACCCTCTCTTTTGGCCCAACTATTGATTCTTCGTTCTATCATGCCTCCAAAAAAGTTCACCAAGAAGAGGATTGATCATAATGGTGTGATAATTAGACAGATTATTAATGTCACCACTTTTAAATAAAGGAATAACAATGCTAGTCGTCCACTCTATCAGAAAGCCATTTTGATTGACATTATTGAATATTTTTCTGATGTGTGGTGTGAGGACCTCAACCCCCCATTTTAGAAATTCAGCATGTAGCCCATCGATGTCTTGCGCTTTACCACTTGTTAGATTCTTTATGCCCTGCTTGATGTCTTATGTCGAAAAAAGCTCAATCGAAGTCTCGATTGAGGGAGGAATATCTTTTTGTTGGGAACGCTCATATAGGGTCCTTGCATATTCTAACCAATTAGCACCTATGATATTATTTTCTATGTATTTTTTCTTTTGTTGTAACTCCCTCCAAAAACCTTTGGGGTTGTGTTTTCCGAGAGAAATTAATTCTGTCCTCCTCTTGCTTGCATAGCTTTATTTTTTGTGTTGTACCAGTCTCTCATAAATCTTTTTTTTTTCCTTTGTTCATCTCACTTTTCCTCAAAGCTCTCTTGGCAGCTTTACATTCTTCATCATACGACGGGTTTGCCGGAAAAGTATTTGTCGCTCCCTTTCTAGGCTTAGATATTTCACAAGCACTTAGAGCCTTTTGGATTAAAGATATCAGCAAATTACTACGTATATAACCACTCATTCCCTTAGGTGTCGTGATCTCTATATCCTTCCTCATTATCTGAAGTTGTTGTTTAAGGGCTACAACAAAGATTTCTTGATTTTCTTTATTTAGAATGATTATTCCTTGTTTTTGAGATGCCTTTTACATGTAATGAACCTGATTTCTTTGTTGCTGATTTAAGACTGTCCCGACCTTTACCAAGAGAGGACTACATGATCTGATTTTAGTTCGATAGGGCAATCTCCAATTTTAAATTCAAGCAGCCTGGAGATAGAACTTTGAGAACAGATTGCATAGTCTACTACACTTTGACCATTGTATGTTTTACAAGTGATATTCCCTGATCTGGGCCAGGTCCTCATGCCATTACAAATGACCATGTTGTATAAGCTACATAGGCCTAGAAGTTCAACCCCAAAGTGAGTCACCCCTCCATTACCGTCTTGAGATAATTTTTCGCAAAGCTTGTTCTCTTCTTCCATAAGCCATAACGGATTGTCTTCACCTCCTTTTAAGTTGATCAACTGAAGAGATTGATTATTTGCAGTCCTCGCATTAAAATCACCCAGTAAAATTATTTCTCCAGATGTACTGAAAACAAAAATGTCTTTTTTTATTGAAGCGTATGGATCTTCGCTATCTAGTTTTCTTCTCTTATATGTCTTTGAACCCTTCGGTGCAAAGTAGCAGGCAGCCAATCTGATTGTTGTCTTGCCATCTGTTATTTTAAGCCATATGTATTGCTTATTTGGATCTTCCTTTTCAACTTTGACAGTTTCAAGCCATATTTCCTTGACTAGCACTGTGATTCTGCCGTGACCTTTCCCTGTTTCATTCCCTTCGATCTCCCATTTTGGCACAGGCTGGGAAGATAGCATCAAAGGTTGTGGAGTGTGGCTTTAGACCTACAAACTATAGTTTCTTGAAAGATTTGAACAAAACCATTTTCTACATATTATGCAATCAATGTAGCCCATGAGACCATGTAGTTCTTCCATGCATTTAGTTGAACAGTTCACATTCCTTGTGCATGCTTCCACATTTTGTAGACATATCTTCCGAGGCACATGTAACTACAACAGTCAGCGGAAAGTCCCTTTCTCCATAATGCTTCAGGGCATGTCCGCACCCTGTTGTAAGAAGCTCTTACTTTTTGCAATGGGTGGTAGCATGCTAGGAAAGGGGGGTTGATCAAATTGAACACTTGTGGGTTGCGGTTGGTTAAACAATGTCGATGCTTAGTGAGGAACTAATCAAGTTGAACAATGGTTGATTGTATTTGGTGAAACATTGTCAATAGTGCGTGAGGATTGCCTTATCTTTTGTTAGTTGCGTTGTTGGAAATGTGTTGGCTAGAGGAAATTGTGAGAAAATGTGGATGGCTCCGATTCAAACGCACATCTTTATGTGTTTTCGTTGCAAAATAGCTCATGAGATGTCGATCTTTTGACACATATTAGAACTGAGAAACTAAAAGAATTCACAATATAGAGATCCAATTCAGCCGCAGGGAGTGGTCTTTAAAGGTCGAATCACACGGCAGCCATATGCCTGCAAGCAACTTGGCAACTTGTAAGGCTGGAAAAGTCGATGAAGGATTCGCAAAAAATAATCGCATTAAAAAATATCAGTGTGTGATGTGTCTATAAATTAGAAAGGGTTTTGTTTGTCAGGTAACGCACGCCGGTGACATTGAAATCAGCAAAACCTGGCATCGAACGCCTCATACTGACTCAACCCACGTGCCTTGCCGTAAATATCCTCACGCCGCGGCGTAATAAAAGGATGAGGTAATATTCTATTTTATTAGGTAGGTACCCAACCTTGTATGGTATATAGCAATGTTTTCAAGTCGGAGCATGGCCATTAAATCCAAGTAAGAAACATTAACAGGTTCATTCAATGAGAAGAAAAAGGTTTACTCGATCGTTTACATTTGCGGCACCATGGGCCATCTGCTTCTTCTTCTGCTGTTCAGCTCAACAATCCCACATCGCTCAGTGTTCCTACATCAGATAATTCTCCACACATTCCAAGTACAGTAGAACCTTGGAAATTAGTAGCTCTATCGCGACAGCGTACTTATCCTCACCATGCGGGTAAGTTCGTTTTATCATAACACTTGTATTGAGTATCTGTTTTCCTCGTTTGTGCAACATAATAATTATTTCGTGTTGACAACAGTTGGGATAGATGATCAAGTGAATTCCGTAATTAAACTTCTGCAATGGGAGAATGAAACGAACGCAGCTGTAGCAGTTATTTTGCACGGCTTTGGCGGGACGGGCAAAACAACTGTTGCAGAGGCAGTTGTTGCCACACTCGATATTCAAGGATGGGACTTTTCAACAGTCGTGCCAGTACAGGCCGAGGCTTTTGGTGAAGGAGAGACACATAAAGACGTGCAGTTTGAAAAGGAGCAGGCATTCATATACATGGACAATTTCATGGTGCCCGGAGAACATCTTCAGAAGCTTTTAGTTTTACCCAAAATTAACTGCAAGAAACTCAGACTTCTTCTCACCGCTCGAGATGAAACGGTTGCGGACGTGATCAAAGGCTGTGAGATCCCTACCCACGTCTACCCTGTTGGATCCCTCCTTTCCCAGGATGCTTGCATGGAACTCTTGTGCAACAAAATGGGAGTAGCTGGCACCATACTGCAAATACCTCAGATTAACGATATCTTAAGGATATGTGACGGCGTCCCCCTTGTTGTGGAGCGGGTAGGAGCATATATATTTCAAAGCCTGGACAAGGATGAAGCTTACAGGCGAGTAATTGAATGGAGCGAGGACGGAGAACCTTTTAGTTCCGCACAAGAGCATAGCATAGACGAGAACGGCCTTGTTTTCGACCTGGACGAACTTCCAGCCTCAGCCAAGGAGCCTTTTTTGGACATTTGCTCTTTTTTCAATGGTTGGGATTGGGACAAGGTTTCGTGTATATTGGGAGAGGATGTGCTCAATGCCCTCCAAAAGAGAGCTCTTTTGTTGAAGAAAGAAGATTGTACTGAAAACAAGGTGACTGTTCGCCCTATAATTTTGACAATCGCCCGCATCATGACAAAGGGCAAACGATTCACAAGCGTCCATGACTTGAATAAGGTTCTGCAAGGAAGCGAGCTGGTAAGCTTCGATGCATTATATTATTTGTGTCTTACCATTGCTTTGATAACGTCTTTATAAATGTTGCGTGCGTGATCAGGACGATATCAGAGGCATCAAAGGGATCTGGTTGGAAGACAATATATCTCAACCTTTCCTCATATCTGCCAAAATGCTTGATTTAATGCACGCGTCTCTCAGAGTTGTCGCACTCGGGGACATGGTCATTGTAGTGGACGGGCGCTGTACACAGAAATTCAAACAGGTTATATATTTTCAAGCTGGATTAATTACATACGTTCCATTCCATCCCGCAACATCTCAAGAGTTAAGGTTTCTGGACTGGTTACCTCATAACGACGATGATTTGCAACTATCCAAGGCAAGTTATATGTTAAATCTTTTTTTCGTAACTTGCTCATTTTATATTATATAGTGGACAGTTCATGCAACCCCTAAGGAACTTTGCTTCTTCACAAGTCGCGTCTTATTGCTAATTTTAAGGGGGGTTATTGATTATACGCAGATGTCTTCAAAATTGAAACTGTTGATCCTGAATGGCGGTCGATACGATCGTCGATTTGACACTGCAAGTGCTTTTGGGAGACTGCGGGGTTTAAAGACCTTGAAAATGACAGGTTTTAAGACGTTAAAGATTCTTCCTGACGAGATTTCGTTTTTAACCCAGCTGGAAGAGCTGGATCTCAGTGGGTGCATAAAGCTTGTCCAACTGCCACAACGTCTGGGCAATTTACATGCTTTAGCCAAATTGAATCTCCAATCTTGTGGGTCTTTACAAGAATTGCCAGACTCGTTTGGGAAACTCCGATCTTTGAAACATCTCGATCTTCTTTATTGCCAAACTTTGAGACAACTGCCACAAGATTTTGGGTCATTGACATCTCTACAAGAACTTGATTTGGGATATTGTTCACGCTTGAAAGAGCTTCCCAGTAGTTTTGGAAGGCTTTCCTCATTGAAGGTGTTGACTTTAGTGAGATGCACGAGTCTTAATTACCAACGTAGTGATATCACAAATCTATCAGCTTTGGTTCGAATAGAATTTCAAGCCTCGCATCTCATAAGTATTCCGTGCAGGTATATCAAGTTGCTAAATGATCTTTCATCTGAGTGGCGCAAACAGCTGACGAAACTTCCAAAGCGGCTCATCGAATTAACAAATTTAAGAAGCTTGGATCTTTACGGCTGGTCAAGTTTGGAGAGGCTACCTGAAGGTTTCGGTCAGCTAAATTCCTTGGTCGATCTAAATATGCAATGGTGTTCCTCGCTGCGAGAATTGTCTAGCGATTTCCATTGCCTACCATCACTGCAAACTTTGAATTTGGAATGGTGTGAGAAATTACAAGGGAAATGGATGAAGAGTGTTGTAAAGATCAAAACGTTGGAATTGGTGAACATTTTGGGAAGCCCGATGTTGGTCAGTCGCTGGGAAGAAATGGCAAAGGGAGGAATGTCATGGAGCTTTGCCGTAAGACCACGCCCCAAGGTGATTTAGGCTCCACTGCTGCGATGAATTCTTTTTCATTTTTTCAATAGAACTCACTATTGTTTTTGGCTTTAGTTAGATGTTTTCAACTCTATTTTCTTACACTTATCTTGCAGAAGTCCAGTTGGAACAATGCAAAGAATGTAAATAATGTTATGAATAATGCAGCATCAAATTTGTTCGGTGGTGAGTGGCTTCTCACCGACCCCCGTGGAGAGCCCTTCTCTCTATCCACAGTCTCGCCAAACACTCCCCTCCTTGTGCTCTATGACTACCCGTGTCGTGAAAATATCTATGCCGACAATCCATACAAGTCGAAATTACTAGAAGAAGTTGTGAAGCATGAGCACACGACGCCTTTCCAAATGATTTATGTGGGCAATTGTGTTGGCGAATTATCAAAACATTTGGCAGAGAGAATTATGGCGTATGCACCTGTCGACTCTGACGCTGACTTGTTCTTCAAGAAGGCATTCTATTTTAAAGTTCACTCATCCATCGAATCTCCCCAGGTTGTTCTCACCGAAGTTGTTGCAGATGAAGAAGGCCGTAAACACTTCTCCACATGGGAAAATATCGATCTTGTGGACTTTTTGTTGTCAAAGTCTAAATTTTATTCCCACCTGGAGAAATTGACAAAAACACCGCAGGAGAGTAATGTTAAGTTGCTGAGAGCATTGTTCAACAGTGCAGAATCAAAAACAAGTTCCATCTTCATCAAGAACTACACAGAAAACGTAAGTTGCTTTTTTGGGTTCAATAACTTTGATAGAAACGTCACTGGAAAAAGATATCTCTTTATGCCAATGTTTTTATTTGTTTTACAATTCCAGGTAGAAGTTGATCAACTACATGGAAAGACGGTTTTGCTTTACATCAGTGTGGATGAACATGGTGTCATGGATGAACATCTATTCAAGTCATTGACAGAAATCTATTCGAAATCAAAGACGAATGATGAGATGGAAATCCTTTCGATTCCAATCCCTGCTGAAGTCCGAAGTGAACTTGAGAGGCCACCAGGTTCTGATCTGGCAGGGCTCGAGAGCATATTAAGAAATGTGCCATGGCCTGTACTAAGAAATCCATGGTCGTTGAAGACAGAGGTGTACTACTTTTTGCTAGGAAACTACTGGGGTGAATGCATCCCGGCCATATTGACAGTGGTAGAACCAAATGGAAGAATATGCAAGAAGAACGCACTGCCATTGGTAAAGAGGTGGGGTGCAGACGTGTATCCATTCACTCATGAGAAAATGGAGCAACTACAAGCTGCGCTTGATGAGAGTGGAGACACCTACTGGCAGGACAGGAGTAGAAGCGCCGAGGAAAGCAGCAGCAGCGAGGAAAGCAGCAGGTCCGACGAGAGCGAGGGAAGCACCGATGAGAATGGAAGCCCCGAGGGAAGAACCGTTGAGAGTGGATGCACAGAGGGGTTGGATGAGAGTGGCAGCTCAGAGGGGTTGGATGAGAGTGGAAGCACCGAGGGAAATGATAGCGAAAGCAGTGGCTATGCTTAACATGCTAAAAAAATTTGACCTTGTAAAAAGAATTATTAGTAGGTAGGTGTCCATCTTTGAAGTTGTCTTTGTTTGAAAGTGTCAACATTCTAGGAGTGTTTTCGAGTAATATTTTTTCGTATATTAAAATAAATATATAAATATCTGGATTCTCTCAGCGTAATTTGAACTCATGTGTAATTGCTAGTTATAATGTTAATGGTGAAGTTTATTATTGAGAGTTGTTGACTGTCGAACATGTTGTTCGATAGGACCATTACAGGGAAGCAACGACGCTTGATTTGAGTAGGTGTTAGTGGTTTCCTTATAAAGGAGATGAGCCAATTGTTGAGCATGGACTAATACTTGTGAGGGTACATGAAAATTAGAGAGCTACAACATGTCACTTTCCCACTTACATTTTGAATAAAAAATGTCCAATAGAATAAGTCACATCAAATCATTTCACCCCAATTAGTCAATCAACGATGACAAATAGGTAGAAACAAATATGTGACTTGATGCTTGTGTAATAGTTCACCTTCAATTTTCTTTGTATTTAAAATAACCAAACTTAAATATTAAAAAAAAATCTCTTCCACATTATTTTAATATTTAAAACAAAATATATATATAATAAGGATAACATAACCTTGTAAAAAGTATTTTTTGTTTTCAAATATATGATGTTTTCTTTTCTATGTGCACCCTTAAACTTAGGGTGCACAAATACTAGTTCCTCTCCCTTAATGTTGTGTATGGGAATTTATTAACATTTAGCTAATTTTTGCCACGGTCGTTGATAAATTTAGGTTGTGGTATTATGGAGGGTGCTTCCTATTTTTTCTTAATGGGTGTTGGTGGGAGAATGTAAAAGTCTTCACTGGTCTCATAAATATGTCATTTTTGTTGTGCTGATATTGAAAGTGTAGAATTGTAATAATTATATGCAAATATTTGATTTTAATTTTATTAAATTTTAATATCTTAATATAAATATTATGCATAGTGTCACATGGACAGTAATTCTTTAAGTTGGGGGGAAACCTGCGGTGCCCCCTCTCGTTCTTTCATAATTTCTAAAAGATTGCTAGCGAGAAATCTGGGGCTCATATTTTATAGGAAAGATTCATTTTATTCCTATAGTTATATCACTTCAACTTTATGGGACCAATTTTTAAGTAAAAATAAAAGCTCAAGCCCCCTTCATGAAACCTCAAGGTTATTATCATTTTTTAATATTTTCAAGTTTATCATATTATAAAATTACCACCTAACTATATTGATATTTTTCTACCTCTAATATTATAGACAATTTGATCTTGTTTTCAATAATGAAGCATAACTTCCAAAGAAACAAAATGGAACTAAAAACACTTATTGAACTTGGTATGGAATCTTCAAGGATTCCATTAGACGAAGGTTCTAAGTTTGAGTTGAATATCAACCTCAATTTATATTATATTGCTTAATTAAATTTGGTAACATCAAGGTTCTTAAATTATTTATTTTCATTTTCAATTTGGAATAATAAATATGGGAAAAAGTGAATAGGTGGTATTTGTTGCTACATATGGAAGGAGCTTTCGATATAAGACTAGTTAATTGTTATCGTAGTATTGAATTTATATCTTTATAGCTTATTGGTTCAAACCAAATTCTTATCGATGCATTTTCTAGTAATTAAAAACTCTTGATTTGTTTTCTTTTGTTATCAACACATTAAACTTCAATTTTATTTATCGACTTATCTTTCTTTTCTATGTGGGACCTATTTTGTCTCATTTCTTCCATTTATCTTCCCCTTTTCTATAACTTTCTCTCTCCTCTAATATAGTTCAAATCTAAATTCATGCATGCACACACACACCTAGTCATATGGATCCCTATGTGTCTAGGGGGAAATGCCCTAAATGCGGACCTAGATATGATGTTTTGATAAATGTACACCTGATTCAAGCCAAACATGAATAAGTTCACATACTTATTTATCTTTATATTAGGGTTATAAACAAGGAATATATTTAGATTAATTAATTTACATTAACATTCATATCACAATATACCTATATAACAATATGTAAGATATATTAACAAAAACACGTGCTAAATGAAATAAGGCAAAAAAAGGGAGATGCATTTAATTATTATTTTTCTTTGGAAGTTAATCTAGTTGTGATAGAAGGATGCAAATGCTAGAAATGGTTTGTAAATGATTCATTTTTGGTTATGGTAATGAAGAATAAGTAGGAATAAAGTCGTTATTTATGTACATAACCATTTGATGACTTCATACTTGTTTGGCAGTTCCATCTGGTGAGTTGTTAACATTATGCAACTTTTTGTTTTTGTCGAATCGATTGAAACATGTCTTTCTGTAATACCTTGGGTCTTGCAAACATGTAAAACCCTTTATATTACTTGAAATAAGTTCAAACACCAACCATGGGTAGAAACCATTGTAATAAGATTAATGACTAGATTGAAATGTAATTCGTACACTACCTATGTTGGCACTACTCTAAAGAGGGATCAAAGTGTGGGTAGTTCTCTACCTAAAGATGTGATATCAATATTTATGTAACTACATTTGGCATACTTGTGCTTGACTTGGCTTAGAGGGCTTACAGCTTAGGAAGTTATACTCTTGAACCTAGTTGGAAGTGCATCAAACCTATATGGGGTTGTTACTAATGTGTGTTATTGCTTTAGGGGAATTAAGGACAGCTTTGAGTGCTTTTGGAATGATATTTTCAAGTAGTGATCTTGAAAGTTCCAGGTGAGTAAATGAGTGCGTTTGACTTGCTTATATAGGATTGGACAGATTTAATTTTACATTAAGGCCAAATTATAGGAAAATTAATGAGCCATAAAAGACATAAAATTGAGAAAATGACCATTGGGTGGTTTGGGATGAAATCTCCAATTTCAAACCAAATTGTTTGGAAGTTTTCTCGTTGTTTGGTATTCCCATATGGGCAAAGAGTGAATTGATATAAATCTCTTAGCACAACACTTGGGAGTGAAACTTTTGTGTGGATTAATGTAAACAATTATATGAATGACTAAGTAGAGTCATAAGGACATAGATTCAAACAATAGGGCTAAGGATAGGTAATCGACCTCAGAATGTGAGCACAAGTCATGATTTAGGGATTGAGCTAATAAATACATTATTAAGTAATAAAATACCAAACTTATGTGTCTACATATGCCCCCTTAAGATAATAAATGATTTTTTTTTGCTTAAATTAGGAAAAGATTCTTGAATGTATAGACACACTTTTTTATTGGGCCTATAAAATTGTATCCTTTATTCATTAAGTCATATATTATCGCTAAGAATTCTTTACTCATGATATATTATTCTTTGGAAGGACACATAGAACTTTGGGGAAGGATGTGTGCAGAGGAAAATAATAGAAGAAGCACACATGAAGAGAGAAGTAAATGCGCGGGAAAAGAAGACAAGGGACATGCACGTAAAGTTGGAATTGAAGATCATGCATAGAATTGGGAAAGGAAATGGAAACACCAAAAAAGGATAGAAAGAGCATCCAGTAAGGATAAGTTCAGACAAACGCATGTAGGGTAAAGAAGAATAAATATAGGCATGGCCAAGAAGAGACTGTTAGTTACTGATTGGGACACTTACATGGAATCGATAGAAGAATGGATAAAATTAGAACTTGAATAAGGATAGGAAATGAAATTCTAGATGGGTCACCATGCAGAGCAAGGGTATGGCGGTGAGTAGTTATATTTATCTTCCACTTGGAGGTATTAGTTAACTAATCGATGTTTTTTAAGGGATATTTATAGCACTTGGAAGAGTGTGTTGGAAGCAAAATCATTGGGGCTGAATCAATGAGCCATAAAATTTTCATTGAATTTAGCATTTACATCCATTAATAATTCCATTAACCATGCATCCAAAATATAACCATAGATGAGAAAGGAAGAAAACAAGACACATAAACTCCAGATGTAAGTGGGAAACCCTTATGTGGAAGAAAACCCACTGAAACAAAACTTTATTATAGCTAGATGTTTCAAATTTAGTTGAGCACCAACTCAACAAGGAGCACCGACCCCTAGGTTTAGTGAGGCACTGAGCCCTAGGTTTAGTGAGGCACCAACCCCATAAGGAGCACCAACCCCTATATTTAATAGAGCACCAACCCTAAAAGGAGGCACCAACACCCTAGATGAATCAACACCAAATAAATTCACATGAATGTGTTTTTTCATCATCTAAATTGTTGCTACTACAACAATTGACGATGACACAATGAAGCTCATTCTCTGTCTTCTATCTTCCTCAAAATTTCCTCTCTAGCCTTTCTTTGATCATAGTCTTCTTCTTCAAGCTGATTTGACCCATCTGAACTAGCTCACCCATATATAATCTCTCTCTTTAGAACATAATAAAAATATTCATTGAACTCATTTATTCATGGTCAAAAATACCTCCTAACACCTTCACTTAATTTGTCCATCTAGCTCACACTTTTCCATACTCACATAACTAGCTCAATTGAGCTTTATAACTTGCTTTTTATACCCGAATCTTATGGTCCCATAATACATGTAGGTTAGAAATCATAGAATAAAATCAATCTCATAAACATAATAAAACCATTAAAACATAATTTCTAAGGCCATATAGGTCAGAAACATCATCTAAAACCATCTAAATGTCCATTAAGACTAAAGAAGCTCTAATTGCATCCAAAACATCCTAACTTGCCAAAATATGAATGTTCTAGAGAAAAACCACCTATCACCAAAAACTTGGAAATACACCACTTATAAATGTTGTCCTAAGTCCACCAAAAAACTCCAGAAAGATAAAAACAACTCATGAAACACCCCACATCATCATCTCATGTCATCAAACCATTCAAGAACATGCACAAACAAGTTGCCCAAAAAATAGTCCTAAAAAATGAAGCTCAAACCAACATCAAATCACCTCATCCATGCAAGTTTAATGTACTAATGGAAATATCACAATCTTAGGGCCATCACCAAGTACATAAGAAGCCATAAATCATATTACTAGTATCACCATAAGAATCTTCTGCAACCAGGATCACCTAAAAATGCCATTTTCCCCCAAAAATCAGTCTTGTACAAACAAAACCATAACATACCCTCCTAAGGGCATCAAAAATTATTTGAAACCATCATGGAAATGTAATAATATCTCCCATAATTCCTCAAAACACTGATTTAGTCACTCAGGTCCAATGGAAAAGCTTTGAGAGAAAACATGAAATTCTTCAGAAACTTTCATTTTTTGAGTGGGGTCCACATACATTCATGACGCCTGAATTTATACCTAGAGAAATACTGAGAGGAGTATCCTATACAACCTATCCAATCATCATACTAGGTCACAACATTATCCATCCTAGTGCCACTAGTACCATCAAGTTCTTCTCCTGTCTCTGCTTAACTAGGGTTTTGAGAGGGTTATAAAAGTTGTTTAGGTTCTTAACAATTATTCATAAATACTTCGGGGCCTTAACTGACCTCAAATCACTTGCCCAAAACGGTCATAATATAGGACCCTTCCCAAACTACCACTGAAGATATTGGAACCATCATGAAAGAGATTTTACACATGCCAATACGATCACCAGAAAGTTCAAATTCGAGTTGTGGATTCTCACCTTGCAAAAACTTGGTAGGAGTAAAAAAGGGCACGTGTCTTACAAAATATTCATCATTTAAAAATGTTAAATTTAGACAAACAAATCTAGGAAAAATTTGAAACATATTTTAAATAGCTCATATTTACAAATCCAATTTGAAATCATATATGCACACCTCATTTGGACACCTAGAGCTTGAGAATAGGTCTAGTGTAGACCTAGAGACCATGTATTCACCTCATATTTGCACTCTGAGACACTTGTGAGTGTCCCTACAACACATACACATGCTATATATACTCTCACGAAGATCACATACCTGCTACATACTTGTACTCCATCACTTCATACCATAAATGTTGACTAGGCCTCAAGAACAAACATCTTGAACATGCTTGCTTCACCAAATATGACCTCCTTATCACTTAGGAACACTTGCACACCTTCTGGGACCTTTAACACACTCCATGACATCATATTATTACCCTCCATACCTTTGCAAGTCACTATCACACTCTCATAGGCTAGTACACTACTCAAGAGCTCATGAAACAATACTTGAACCAAACAACTCATCTTGACACTACCAATCAACCTTCATGTTTATTTCCTCTTTTGACATCAATTACCTTGAAAATTTTGAAAAACCTTCACTTTAACATCAATGATGACAAAATTTCAACAATCTCCCCCTTTTTCATTGATGGCAAAACACACAAAGCAACATTCTCCTACTAAGGAATAAACATGTCATCAGCTCATTCTACCCCTTTTGACATTAATGACAAAGTAAAATTACCTACAAAAACTTGGTCTCACATCTTCTCTCATCTTATTACGTGCACCTTTTGGTTGGAAACATCAACCAATTCAATCAAGGTCCATTTGACCTTCTCAATCTATGTTTTGACTCTTTTCAAATGTAAGAGCAATCATGACTCCCCCTAAGTAGATGCTTACCTTCCAAAACTAACTCTAACCTTAAACAAACACCTCAAAACAATAGCCAACTTCTTAGAAATAATGAACAATTGTTTACCTTTTAAATCATACACCTATTCTCGCCACACACCTGCTTCAAGAACTGTATTCTCGTCTTTATGGAAAGAGAACATCACATTTTCCCCTATTTTCATGCTTACCTTTGATGCATTTAGTATCATTATTCTAAAAATAATGCTTGAGCCAAACCATAACATCCTCCTATCATCAAATACTACCAACTCCTCAAGATAATGCGTCATAGTGATAAGTTAGGCTTTAAGAAACACTTTAAGTTCAAACATGCATTCACACAATAGTTAAGCTTCAAACCATCAATACCTTCTTAGAGCATTCTATCATAGAAATTTGATCATATTTATCGTCATCCTTATCAGCATCTTCAAACAATCCACTTACTTCTACAAACTTGATTATTCATACTGGGATACTCACACCAACACATACCTTCTTAAAGCTTTTCTATGCTCCCCCTGAATGTTAGACACCTCAAGACTCCCTGATTGGCTCATGAAACCCTACTCGGCTTCCTTGTCTTACCAACAACATTGTAGCAACATTCATCCTATTCATCATGATTATTTGTGTCTTCTTAACACTTTAACTTACACTTGTACTTACCTCTCTCAGACTCAATCCTTCAAGCTGAGATATTGAAACTCATGCCATGACATGTTATGCACACAACTCTTGATGTTAGAGCCTAAATGACCAACCTTGCATCCTCAGAATTCTTTGTCACATGATAATGACCTCAAGAACACTTTTCATATAAATGGAAGACTCAAAACATCAAGTTAGGCCTTAAGAAACAATTATAGCTATCTTAGATCTTCATGTTATTATAGAGATGTGGAGCTAAATTGCTTCAGAAATAGCTTATTTAAAACTTGTAGGTTTACACAGTAACCGGCGTCAGCCACCTAGGACCAATTGGCATCAGTTGGGACAAACCAGCATCGGTTGGGGTAATCAGCATATGTTACTTGTGCATGAAATGTTTTTATTTATAACGCGGGATTAGATCTAACCTTTGATTAAAATGTGATCTAGGAGTTGTAATTGTATAGCTAAAGTGCCCTAAGTTTGTATATGATTATATAATCTAAAAAACTAGGGTTAGAAGTGAGAATTAAAAATATTGAATGAATTGTAAGAAATAATTCTTGGAGAGAGCTCAGAGAATATTGTAAGAGGAAAATTATTGTACATCATGTGAGGTGTGGAAGATTACAGATCTTCTATTGTATATCCTCTAGAATAATATATTTGTTGTTTCTTGGTGGACGTAGCCCACACTGGGTGAACCACATTATATCTTTTTTATTTTTTCTTCTGGTTTTATTTTCATGTTCAGTGTTTGTATGCTTGGATCTGATTTATATCTATACAACTTGTATGGTCTAACACCAACAATTGGTATCAGAACTTTTTTTGAGGGTTTTGTGTGCTGACAAATTTACTCATAGAGGGATTTCTGATTGAGTGGGAGTATAGCAATGGCAGAAGATAGTAAATACAAAGTGGAGAAGTTTGACGGTTGTAATTATCAATTACGGAAGATGTAGGTGGTGGATTATGTGTATCAGAGAGATTTATACTTACCGTTGGATGAGAAGGCAATGCCTACAAAGATGACTGATGAAGAATGGAAGATTCTTGACAGAAAGGCTCTGGGATCTATAAGATTGATTATGGAAGCATCTGTAGCTTGGAATATAATAGAAGCAGTAACCACCGTAGATTTGATGAAAGCTTTAGCTAATTTATATGAAAAACCAAGTGCATCGAATAAGGTTGATTTGATGAAGAAATTATTTAATTCTAAAATGTTAGAAGGTGGATCTGTGTCTAATCATTTGAATAATTTTCATTCTATTGTAAATCAATTAAAATAGGTTAATATCCATTTTGACGATGAAGTGAAATCATTGTTATTCTTGTGTTCTTTGCCATATAGTGGGGATAATTTGGTAATGACTATTTGTAATACAACATCTGCTACTAATATTTTGAAGTTTGATGATGTAATTGGTATAATCCTGAATGAAGAAATATGCAGGAAAAGTACAGGAGAGTCATCATCTGGAAATATTTTTAGTGTAGAAAGCAGGGGGAGACAAAAGGAGAAATCCAAGACCAAGAATAATAGGAGATCAAAGTCAAAGAATGGCATATCTAAATCTAGAGGTAGAGGAATAACCTAATGGAATTGTGGAAAGAAAGGACATGCAAAGAAGCATTGTTGGTTCAAGGAAAACAAAGAGAATGTACCAGAGAAAGGTAAAGATGCAAATGTTACATCTTCTGAGGTAATACAAGACGCCCTTATTCTCTCCTTGGATGATAAAATAGAATCATGGGTTTTAGATTCAGGAGCTTATTTCCATGCTACCCCTAATAAGGGTTATTTCAGAAATTATGTCCAAGGTAATTTTGGGCATGTTTATTTAGGAGATGATGAACCATGCATGATTACTGGTAAAGGTTAAGTTCATCTTAAATTACAGAATGGAAATACATGGATATTGAAATATGTGAGGCATGTGCCAAGCCTCGAGAGAAATCTAATTTTTGCAGGACAACTAGGTGAAGATGGTTGCACGGTTACATTCACAGTCGATTCTTAGAAAGTTTCCAAGGGAAATCTTATTGTCGCAAGAGGTAAGAAGGTAGGAACATTGTATTTGTCTACCTGTATTACTGATTCCTTTTCTGCTTTATCTACTTTAGATTCAAATGCAAGCATGTGGCATAATTGGCAAGGCCAAATGAGTAAAAAGGGAATGTAGATCTTAAAGGCTAAGGGTAAGTTATCATATTTGAAAGATGTAGATCTTGATTTCTGTGAGCATTGTATATTTGGAAAGAAAAAGAGAGTGAGATTTCTCAAAGTTGGGTCAACAAAGAAGGAACAAAAATTAAATTTTGTTCACTCAGATGTGTGGGGACTAGCCCAGGTAGCTTCTCATGGAGGATCCTAATATTATGTGACTTTCATTCATGATTGCCAAAAAAAAGGTATGGGTTTATTGTATTAAGCATAAATCTAATGTTTTTGAGACTTTTAAAAGATGGAAAGCCCTTGTGGAAAATGAAACAAATTTAAAGTTAAAGTGTCTTAGATCTGACAATGGTGGTGAGTACTGCAATGTAAGGTTTTCAATGATTACTATTTAGTGAATGGAATACGCAAAGAAAGAACGGTTCCTAGAACTCCATAGGAGAATGGAGTGGCTGAAAGAATGAACAGAACTATCATGGAATGTGTAAGAAGCTGAAGGATACATGTTGGTTTACCCTTGTAATTTTGGGCAGAAGTAGTAGATACGACGGTATATTTAATTAACCGTCAGCCTTCAAGTGCAATTGATGGTGGAATACTAGAAGAAGCTTGGACTAAAAAAGAGGCAGATTTTTATTTTCTTATATTATTTGGTTCAGAAGGTTTTGTGCATATTAATAAAGAAATTGGATGTTAAATCCAAGAGATGCACTTTCATTGGTTATGGTTATGGTGATTTTGGATTCCATTTTTGGGATTTAGAGGATGCTAAGATTGTTAGGAGTTGTAACATTGATTGGAAAGAAAAGAGAATGTACAGAGATCACGTTTTGATACCCAAGAATGAACCAAGTGGAATTTTTTTTGAAGAAAATGCATTTTCAAATTTAAAACAATCACACACAGGTACGAATGTTGGTACTACAGGAACCATTGTCAGTCAGGGTAATCGGTGTCAGCAGGAGCAGGACCCGGCGTTGGTTGGATGAACCGACGTCAGCTATAGGGGAACCAGCATTGGCTATAGGTGACCGACATCAGTCATTATCTGAGATTGATATAAATTTACAGAATGAGTAGATTGAGCCTCTGGCACCCTAAATCTTAGTGAGAAGGTCACAAAGGGTAAGTAGACCTTCAGAAATATTTACACCTTCCTTATCTTATTTATTATTGACTGATAGTGGTGAACCAGAGAGTTTTTAAGAAGCAATGCAAGATGAGACCCATGTGCAGCGGGAGCATGGCATGGATGAGGATATGGAATCCTTGAAACTAAACTAGACATGGGACTTGGTTAAGTTGCCAGCAGGTAAAATAACATTACAGAAAAAATGGGTTTACAGGATTAATGAAAAAGAGGCTAGACAGAAAAGATACAAAGCAAGGCTTGTAGTAAAAGGATTTGCACAGAAAGCAGGTATTGAATTTGGTGAGATATTTTCTCTTGTAGTTAATATGACTTCCATTTGTACTGCTATAAGTTTAGTTACAACATAATGTTTGCATTTAGAACAACTTGATGTTAAGACGAATTTCCTTCATAGTGATTTAGAGGAAAAATTTTATATGCAGCAACCGTTTGGGTATGAACTCAGTGGTAAGGAGAAATTTGTGTACAGGTTGAAAAAGATCTTGTATGGGCTCAAGCAAGCTCCAAGGCAATGGTACATGAGGTTTGATAGTTTTATGCATGAGTATGGTTCTATGAGATGTGAATTTGACCATTGTGTTTATTTCAAGAAGCTTGAAAATGGGAGCTATATTATTTTATTATTATATGTGGAAGATATGCTTATTGCATGATCTACTATGCAGGACATTGGTGAGCTTAAATAAAATTTAGCTCACACATTTGCAATGAAGGATTTAGGAGATGCAAAAAAAATCCTTGGCATGTAAATTCACAGAGACGAGAAGAACAGGAAATTATATTTATCTCAGGAAGATTATATCAATAAGGTGTTGAAAAGATTTAAAATGCAAGATGTAAAACTTGTAAGTACACCTATGGTTGGAAACTTTAAATTGAGAAAAGATCGGTGTCCTACATCACATGAGGAGGTTGAGTACATGGCACGGGTTCCATATGCTTCGACAATTGGAAGTCTTATGTATGTTATGGTTTGTACTAGACCAGAAATTGCACAAGTAGTGGGAACCGTGAGAAAATTTATGGCCAATTTAGGTGAAGAACATTGGAAATCAGTCCAATGGATACTCAGATATTTAAGAGGGACTTCCAGCATGCAGTTATGAAATTAAGGATCATATACTTCTTTATGTGGCTATGTTGATTCACATATGGCTGAAGATTTAGATGGTAGGAGGAGAACCACTAGATATGTATTCACAGTAGGTGCAACGACAGTTAGCTAGATTTCGAGATTCTTTAAGGTTGTGGCCTTGTCTACTACAAAGGTCGAGTATGTTACAACTACAGAGGCTAGCAAAGAGATGATATGGATGAGCAGGTTCATGGAAGAGTTAGGAAAGGAACAATAAGATTGTTGTTTGTATAGTGATAGTCAAAGTGTGATTCATCTAGCAAAGAACTCAAGATTTCATTCAAGAACGAAATACATTCAGTTGAGATATCACTTCAAATAGAAGGTATTGGAGGATGGATAACTGAAGTTGGAGAAAATCCATACAAATGAGAACCCTGTGGATATGCTAACAAAGTCATTGGCAAAGGAGAAATTGGAGCTACACTCCACTTCTGTTGATCTTCAATTTTGAGACCTGAAGAGGGAGAAACAAAGCTAAGGAAGAGGATCCAAGGATGGATCTATATGTTAGAGTGCAGAAATTTATCTCCAAGTGGGATATTGTTGAGATGTGGAGTTGAATTACTTCACAAATAGCTTATTTACAACTTGTGAGTTTACACAGTAATCGGCATTGGTCAGTTGACCGATGTCGGTCACCTAGCAGACTAATTGGTATCAGTTGGGACAAACCGACACCGGTTGGGGTAACCGACATCAGTTACCTGTGCATGAAATGTTTTTATTTAGAACACAGGATTAGATCTAACCTTTGATTAAAAGGTGATCTAAGGGTTGTAATTGTATAGCTAAAGTGCCCTAAGTTTGTATATACTTATATAAGCTAGAAAACTAGGGTTAGAAGTGAGAATTAAGAAGATTGAATGAATTGTAAGAAAGAATTCTTGGAGAGAGCTCAGATAAGCTTGTAAGAGGAAAAGTATTGTACATCATGTGAGGTTTAGAAGATTGTAGATCTTCAATTGCATATCCTCTATAATAATGTATTGGTTGTTTCTTGGTGTGTGTAGCCCACACTGTGTGAACCACGTTATATCTTGTGTATTGTTTCTTCTGGTTTTATTTCCATGTTCATTTCTTATATTCTTGGATCTGATTTATATCTATACAACTTGTATGGTCTAACCCCAACAGTTGAGATACTGTAACTCATGTCATGACATGTTATGCACACAACTCTTAATGTTAGAGCCAAAATGACCAACCTTGCATCCTCAGAACTCTTTGTCATATGATAATGACCTCAAGAACACTTTTCATATAAATAAAAGACTCAAAACATCAAGTTAGGTCTCAAAAAAAAAACTATAGCTATCTTAGATCTTCATGTTATTCAAACATCACAAGGTCATATTGATTTATTAGACCAATCTCAAACTTCTTTTCCCAGTCAAGTAAATACCAACATCAAATAGATCCTTATAGCCATCATAGACCTACATAAAGTCTCTAGCCACAGATTTGAGCATAACATACTCAATAATCATACCTTCTCATGTGAATAACAAAACCACCAAGCTCTTTCATAGACCAAACACACTTGTACTTTGTATTTACAACTACTATAATAGGCTCACAAGCTCCTCTTGAGTCATTCCCTCTTTGATGACGCCAACAACACTTCTCAACCTCTATTAAAAATCATCATGCTTTTATTTATATTTCAACAACTATTTTGAGTTTCTTAAAACTTTCTTGAATTGTGACTATACCTATAACTTGCAACCTTATTGGAACACCTTTAAAAAGTATTCATACCTTCATAGAACTCATAAGTCCCAAAGCACGCAATCATACCTTTTCATGACTGATCCAGACCAAATTTCACATGTAATGTACCTTGGAGATTTATATTTTTTCCTTTATACCCACATTTTGAATTGTAACACATCTTCATAAATGATCAACCACCAAACATACTTTATAACTCAAATTCTTGATTGTCTCGGGACAAATTAGGTCTCCACATAACTCAAATAGTCTAACATAGGCATCACATACATGCTCAATTGTACTAAACTGATACAGACCTAAATAAGGTCATAAAACCTTTCTCCAAGATAATCACATGGATCACTCATCTTTCAAGATACCTATTTTGCATAATACACAGTCATACTTGTACATCACTCACCTCTTTAACGTGTTTTTCTTTTGTTGGCTATTCTCATGAGCTATAGTCTTGATTGACTTCCTTTGAGTCATACAACCCTTCTTGACGCTTACTTTGTCCCATAAAATTCAACCTTGTCATCACATCTTCACAATATTGTTGAGTCTTCTTCATAAATTCTTCTAATCTCAAACAAACATCTTCCCATTCTTCAACATTGCTTGTAATCTCATATACACCAATGTGTTGATGCTTCAACCATATAGTATACTCAAAGCACTCTGCCTATCAAGATCTCAAAATCCAACCCTATTTACACTTCATTCAATAATTATACACACCCAGATTTATGAGAGATTTGACCATTTGTTTAAAACCATACCCTAAATAGCACACCAAACCATGTTACCAATTCTAGATGACCTCAAGACACCATTTTTATTTCCAAACACACAGTTTCCCTTAAGTCTTCATAATTATTATATGTTTGTTACTATTATAATAATCAAACATACATATCATATATCTGATTCATAACTCCGTGACTATACCAAGACATCATTCCTTCAATAATAACTGTCAGTGCTCATCAATCATTATTGTGAAAGACCCTATCACCCTTTTCATAGTTGTGCCAGAACATGACTCAATGGATTTAAACTCAAATCACCCATGTAGCTCATCTTCATTGAATTCATTCAAGATTTTAACCTTAGAATATAAACCTTTGAATTATTTAAGACTTCAAGAGCATACACAAATAGGTTTATCTAGGTCTTCATAATGAAAAAATTATATTGGTCTTATTAGACACCAATCCTCCAATATTAGGTATTTAGACATAAAACCTATACTCATACATGCACATTTATTCTCACCAAACTTCTTCTTGAGGAACAAATTTGTTTGCAACATGGCTAAACATACCTTATAACACTTCACTTGTCCCTCTTGCACAACAGACTTCTTTGACTTATTTGGACCTATCTCACTTTCTTATCTCCACACATCACTTTTCAAAACCTACTCAAACCACTTTGGTGTTTATCACAATGCATCATAACTATATGTCTAAGGCAATATAAAAACATAACTTTGAGCATATCACAACTCTCAAACTATTTTCCCACAT
The DNA here is from genome assembly GCA_019776745.2 of Taxus chinensis. Taxonomy (NCBI): domain Eukaryota; kingdom Viridiplantae; phylum Streptophyta; class Pinopsida; order Cupressales; family Taxaceae; genus Taxus; species Taxus chinensis. Next base: position 26,091,399 of record CM034156.1, read on the forward strand.
GTTGGGTCTTCACACAACTCTTGATGGACATTGTAAGCATCCTTGCACCCTTAACTTTTAGACTTCTTAGCAGAGAACACCTATACTTATATTTGCTGATGAATGTCTTCAAGAGGCTTAGAGAAGACACCCCATACCTTTACACATCTCTAAAACAACAGAAACTCGGGATATTTCTAGATCTCCATGTCCTTCTCATCTACATTGCAGTCAGTCCTTAAGATCCCTTTTCTCTTCTTTCACACATTAGGCTTGAAATACACCTTTTTTTATTTTCTCACCCTTTGTCTAGATATCATTCAAACACACATGACTCTTCTCAACCATTGGCTTAGTCTCAATCAAGGCTAATAATCCTTTTTTACTTGAAGACTGATTGGTCATGACAGTCACTTGTTCCTTGTCCTTCACTTCATCTACAGTATCTGCATGATCTGAGTCATTTTTCATAGTCTTGGGATTCTTCTTGATCATATAGATAGGGTTAGATACTATTTTATACTTGACCAACTTAGGCATCCACACTTCCTTAACTTTGGGAGAAAAAATTTCTTGTTTTGTCTAGATGGATCAAGATGAAAAAACCTAGTAATGCTTCTTGGTGACAACTATAGGAAACACTATTATGCACACCATTTGACTGATGAAGATTATGATTTCTTCCATTGCTCTATAGATATTTACTCTTGAAGAATTTTTTTCCACATTCTCTTGCCCTATGACCAAATTCATTGCAAGGATAACAATAACCATGAAAAGAACCAACATACCTCACAATATTAGGTTGTCTAATTGAGCTTTCCTTCTTAATGTTGACAGTCTTAACATCCTTCTTTCTTTGAAAAACATATCCTTGTCTTGTATCATCAACCTTTAGGTCTCACATGAAACCTAGGCATGTTCTATCACCTGAAGCCTTTTGACTACTCAACAGATTATCTAGGTCCTTGGAACTCTTTTCAAACTTCTCATAGAACTTTAACTTTCTGGTTACCTGTTCCAAATCTACCTTTAAGGACCTCATCTTAGTTGCATACCTGATATAATCTTCTTCTTTGGATTTTAGGGCTTCTTGTAAACACCAAAAAAGTGTCACACTTCATCGTCCCCTCTCAAATAACCTAATCTCCCAGCCATATTCTCCCTCTATACACCAGATCAATTTAATTACCCTTAATTGAATTATTTGTAACCCTCTCTCCATTTAATTCCACCCCTAAACCATGACCCCTCAATTACACTTAACAATTTAATTAAATTCAACTAATTAAATTAACCTAATCCACCTCACCTTGCCACTTTCCTGTCCACCTCACCTAACCACATGCCCATCCACCTCACCCTTCCACCCATAACTCCACCTCACCATTCCACTTCCCCCCCTTGCCCATACCTGGGACCCACTTCTTCCACAAATGAAAATAGTGGCCAACCCACCCACATGCCTCCATTTTTGTCTTATTATCCATAAGAATCAAGTAGGCCATGTATTAGAGTACTTGCTTCTAAGTGGAGAAAGCACATTCCCCATTTTCATTTAAACTAACCTATCTTGACCTGATTGATGTCGGTCACCCATAAACTGTTGTTGATCATGTGAGACTGACATCGATTCCTATAAATACATGTTCCCAGCTCTTTTTAAAGGGTTGGTTGGTTGGTTGGTTGTTTGAAAGATTGGAGCTTTGGTGTAAAGAGCAAGAACCGGTTCGTATGTAGAGACTCATAAGCTCGTTTGTGAGCCTATTGTAGCTGGAAGGAGGACCAACAACAAAGCTATGCCTAAGGTTCTATCACTTCCCACAGTGACCGATATCGGTCATCACAGACCGTTATCAGTCATACCTGAACTGCCATCGGTCAACCTAACTGGAGTCGGTCTCTGTGCATTGTAAGACAACCTAAGACCAATGAGCTAATACCCACTTCCTAACAGCCCAAAACCATTCCTAGTCTTTACCAGACCTTACTCAAAGTCTGTACCAAACCTACAACTCAACACCAGCTAATCACTTGAAACATTTTGACTTTAATCACCTTTTACCTAAACTTTCTTATTGTTTTGTAAGAGACACCTAAATCGTTTCAATTTCAATAGGATCTTTACTTCATGTATGATTTAACTAGCATTAATATTGTTATATAAAAAGTGGATTGACATCCTATTCAGGAAGCATCACGCTTACCGGATCTAGCTCCCACTAGGCAGTCCACTCATTGTCTTGTTTAACTTCTTCTTGTGGTCTTGTTTTCTATCATAAGTAGTTCCTCCTAGCCAAAAGGAAGCTCTCACGGTAATCTTGGATCAGGAGTTAGATACGTGCACATTCTACCTTCTACCTTTGTTGTAAATAGGTAAAACTCCTACACCCAAACCCTATCTATTTTATTAAATCTGTCAAGAAACCGGTGAAACACTTTTGTCACTAACTCAACTTGAGTTTTATACTCTTCTTATTTGACATGTAGACAAGTTGTCAAACCTTTAACCTTAAAATCCATCTCCATAAAGATATTATCATTTACTATATCCATGCTAATGATCTCTTCTTCATACTTCTTAGTTTCTTTGACCATATCACTCTTTAGGGCACATACGTGTTCCTCAAGAACTTTGACCATAGATTTCAACTCTTGATTCTCTTTCCTTAACTGCTTAGCTATATTGTACTTAAAAGGATCACCTTAATCTTGTTAAGCTTTCTTCAAAGGTTGTGTTATGATACCAATTATTGGAAGAACAATCGTTGAGAGGGGGGTGGTGAATTAGTGAGATATAAAATTTCCATTGAGGTGTTTATCGTTTGTCTTCACTCGAAGGTAAACTTGAACATGAACCCCTCAATTATTTGCATCTTCGATCATTCTATTGTTGAATCAAGTCCTAGATCACCTATTGTCACTTAAGTGATTTTCCCTTGAGCACTATTTTCCTTCCATTAACCTATTTTAAAAGATCAATGAATAAACAAGAATCATGTGATTCTCTGCCACTTTTCAGCCTTATCTTCAATATGAGTATCACGGCTCTCCTCATGGCATGATTCTCATGGATATTATTTGTCTCTTCCAGATGGAATCCCATGTTAGTTCATCATGTAAAAATTCCTCCTTCATGAATAACCTTCATGTGTGTTATGGTTTTGTCTCCTAACAGGAGCCTATCATTCTCTATAGTCTTGTCGATGACTTACAAGTCCAAAAGTAAAATAATGTCAGAAATAAAATGGGATTCAGCTCCTCGAGTCAAACTTCCTATCACAAGGCGACTCCCTCAAAAATGACTTCTACTCTTTCTTGCTGCTATAAATAGATTGTTCCCTTGAAGAACAACTATACAAATATAGTCGTATTGTTCATAGTCTATCCCTAAAAGAAGACTATTTCTTACAAAAACCAAAATAAAATATGTAGAATCTTCTTGCATCGATCAGCTTCATGAAGACCTCAAAGAGATAATATGTTGATACCACACAAACTTCATGCATCGATCAGTCTATAAAATCAAAAGCAAAAAGAAAAAGATAACTTTTTCATCATGGACTTGCCTATTTTTACCCTAGGTCTCTTACTAATAAGGCAGGTTGTCGCACACCTCATGCTCAACTAACCACCTTTCATCTCATTGCCTTTTTCCTTCTAAGTTTCTACCTACTCAAGGGACATGTCCCAAAAACATGACATTTTGTGATCATGTGACCTTCTTCACCTTTGGAACTGTCAATTATGTAACACCTTTCAGGGTTTTGTGTTCACAACACTAGTCTTGGGTATGCTAGAATCATCAAGGTTCTTATCACTTAGGCAGTAATTTTTTCTCCTCCTACCATCTACTTTTTTCTTACCTATTGATTCTCCTATACATGACCAGACCTTCAACCCCGCCGTTCATCATACCCATATTTACCTGTGTCTATTTGACCTAACCCTGCCCATACCTATTCAATCATGCCCTCAGACCACCCATACCCACTCACCCATGCCTATAACCCAAAACACACCCATACCTATGTACTCTCACATCAACGACCCACAACTACCCATGCCTATTTTCCAATACCTACTCACCCATGCCTACTTACCACCCAAAATTGCCCATACCTATTCGCTCGTGCCTGTTTAACCTCACTTTTCTCTCTTCCTGCAATCAACCTAAATTCACCCATACCCAAAATATCATAACCCCAACATGTCTAGAACCCACCAACCCTTTCCTTCACCTCACTATATTCCTCCCTAGATTATGGGAGAACTACATCGGTCTGAGGCCCCTATTCGTCGGGGACATGTAGGTAGCACTCCAAAGGGCATGGGGCCTTTGGGGGTTATCTCGACCATCGTCCACCCTTTGTTCATCTTTCGTATTTTATCTTTTCCAACTTCTCCCTTTCCAAACCCTTTACCCCTAAACATTTCTTCTCCCTTCCCTATTCATATTCTACCCTAGTTAGTTTCCATTGTCCCCCACCACTCAGAAATTAGCATATCATAACACACATTAATCATTTCCTCATTTACCATTTCACTGTCATATCCATATTCTACCTACAATATTTTCCATGCTATCAACCACCTGAAAAATTAAAAACCACAGCATACATATATATCATTATTTATTTTCCATAAAACCAATAATTTGGAAATTAAATCAAAAACAACAAATCATACCACCATGTTTATACATGACCTTGACTCAACCATGCCTAAAACCTGACTCCACCATGCATAACCTGACTCCATCATGCCTATAAGACCTGACTCCATCATGCCTAGATAACCTGACTCCATCATGCCTAAACCTAACTCTTCCATGCCTACGACATGACTCTACCATGTCTATCACAGACTATCTAAAATCCCCATAATCATAACAAAAGGAAATACAACCAAATTCATCATTAACATCATATCATATGAGCCTTAACCAACACCATAAACATCCATATATCACCAATCAACATGTTTGTACCTCAATAACAATGAATGTGCATATATATATATACATAGTCATCAAAATCACAAACACTCTCATAGATACAACCTCACTATCTTCGGCACACAGGCTAGTATATATGTCAAAAATTTAAAAATTGATCCTCTCAAGTGGCTACACATCACCCCACTTGAGACCCTCGGGGTCAGTCCCACATGTTTCCTCCTCTTGTTATGTTTATCACCCTGTCAACATCTCTCCACCCTCCAAGGGTCTCAGTCTAATCTCTCCCTGGCCCTCACCTGGGCCTAGCCTCCATGAACTGGTAGCCTCACCCTGACCCTGTCTTTGGGCTCGTCGGCCCCAGGTGCTCCCTGAGCTATGAGTGTGGGATCTAGTCCTCTCACTCGCTGCCTATTGGACTCTGCACTCAGTGTAGGATGGGACATCAATGCCCGCAGTCGTCAAGTGATCTTGGTAATAGCGATCCTCATTCATGGCCTCCCTGAACCTCACCATAGAAATTGTCTGAGGTGCCTCCATTGGCATCACAACCACCTATCCACTCTACCCTACTACCATCGGCCTTATGGCCACCTGTCCCTATGCTACTTGTACCACGGGACCATGTCCCGGTGACGACCCATGTGTGACGGGACCCTGTCCCGATGCCTATGTCAGTACCCCTACTGCCACCTAAGCCTGTAAAGCCACCACATGTGCCTGGGTTGTGGCTAGCTACCCTTGTAACCCTGTGACCTGTGTCTACAAGGAAGCTACCTATCCTCCATCTTGTACATGAGCCTGACCCTGAGCATGTACCTGTACATGTACCTATGATTGGGTAGCATTCAAGTGCCCCTATAGCATAGTCACCTACTGAGTCAAGGTAGATACCTCTTCCTATGTTGTTGTCAATAACACTACTAGCATTATCACATGTCCCTGTAGTGCATCGCTCTACACTATCACAGTCACCAAATCGGGTTGCCTTGACCGTGGTGGTGTTTCCTGTAACTCTACTACCCACCAACATCTCTATCCATCAGATACCCTTGCATCATCAATCCTAATATCCACCAGAACCTCCTCATGACCTGTTGGATTTATGGGGCGCGATGCAGACAAAGGTCTCTCCACATCCTCCCGCCGATACTGTGGAAATGGTGGCGGCACATCCTGCACTAGTCTAAAATTTCGTTAAACTCTATCTACTGGGATCATCTCATGCTCACCGACACGTCTCTCTTGTATCCATCGTACCAGTTGTAGCCCCTGTAGCTCTCGCCTCATACCTCTGAATGCTGGGAAGCCGACATAAAGTTGTCATACTATATCCCTCGCATATAGACCCTCTAGCTCACGCATGTAATGACCTACATCATGTAAGACCTTTGTTACTCGTGGCCAACCTCCTATGACCACCCATCACCTGAATCTTACCCTTTGTTCCCCACGATGCCAGTTTGTTACCGGTTGTCCTCGTGGTCGAACTACCACAATATGCTCATTGTCCCAACAATGTAGTAGGAAGGTACAACACACGTCGTATTGGCGCATCCTCTGATATCCTCATAGCTCCCTATATAGTTGTACCAAATAAGTCAGTGCCTATGCAAAGCAGACCCACTCCTCGATCATGTCTCATAGTACTCCTATCAACCCCTTGGGAAAATGACTACCCTCTGAATCAGGTAGTGCATAGCACTCCACTGTCACCATCATCAACATGACTAGCCACGTATCATGTGGGTGTGTGGCATAAATTGCTCTGTACACCAAGCTCAATTTATGCTTGGTCAGGTCACTGGCCATCTCCCCAAACACTCTAATCATCACCTCGAAGGCGTCATATGCTGATACACTATAAATAGGCTCCCCAACAATCGACAACTGTAATATCCTGTAGACATCCTCCAGCGTGATCGTCATCTCATCGGTAGGTGACAAAAAAGGGGCAAATGTAGACACCAAAAAATCATCACACTTCATCATCCCCTCTCAAATAACCTAATATCCCAGCCATATTCTCCCTCTATACACCAGATCAATTTAATTAACCTTAATTGAATTATTTGTAACCCCCTCTCCATTTAATTCCACCCCTAAACCGTGACCCCTCAATTACACTTAACAATATAATTAAATTCAACTAATTAAATTGAACTAATCCACCTCACCTGACCACTTGCCCATCTACCTCACCCTTCCACCCACAACTCCACCTCACTGTTCCACTTCCCCCCTTGCCCATACCTGAGACCCACTTCTTCCACAAATGCAAATAGTGGCCAACCCACCCACATGCCTCCATTTTTGTCTTATTATCCATAAGAGGTGAGTAGGCCATGTGTTAGAGTACTTGTTTCTAAGTGGAGAAAGCACATTCCCCATTTTCTTTTAAACTAACCTATCCTGACTTGACCGATGTCGGTCACCCATAAACCACTGTCAGTCAGGTGGGACCAACGTCGGTTCCTATAAATACACATTCCCAGCTCTTCTCAAAGGTTTGGTTGGTTGGTTGGTTGTTTAGCTGTTTAGTTGAAAGATTGGAGCTTTGGTGTAAAGAGCAAGAATTGGTGCATATCTAGAGACTCACAAGCTTGTTTGTGAGACTATTGGAGTTGGAAGGAGGACCAACAACAAAGCTATGCCTAACCAAGAAGGGGAGAAGCTAGGAGAGCTCAAACAAGAGCATTCCAACCACCAACCAGTATCCATGAACATTCTTATCTTTTCTCATCATCAGCTTACCTTCTACACATGCTGGAGAATAAGAAAGTCCTTCCTCACCTTATTTGTTGGTTCTTAAAGCTATATTCTACATTTTACTTTGTTTTCCCCACCCAAATTTCTTCTACACAACCACATTTATCAAACAATTCTCCCATTCACCTCCATAAATCCTCTGGGCTCTACTTAACCAAACGTCGATCCTCTATCTTTGTCTAGTGTCTTACCTAGGTCCCCTAACTCTCTGTGTAACCATAGAGAGAACCCAAAACATGTTTTGTAATACCTTACAGGCTTCCATAGTTACCGATAATGGTTACCCCTTATCGTGGTCGGTCTGCCATATACTGACATGGGTTCATATAATCGGAACCACTCACTTTGACTAACACCTTCACCCATTCCTCAGTCCTTAAATTACCCAAACCTCCCCTAAACTCCACAAAATTCACCCACACTTTATACCCCACCTACAACCTCATAAAGAACCCTCCCAGCTCCCTGTGCAAACACAGAGAGATCCTAAACCCCCCATTTTTATAGAGTTTTGTCACTTCCCATAGTGACTAATATCGGTCATCACAGACTGTTATCACTCATACCTGAACTGCCATCGATCAACCTAACTGGAGTCGGTCTCTGTGCATTGTAAGACAACCTAAGACCAGCGAGCTAATGCCCACTTCCTAACAGCCCAAAACCATTCCTAGTCTTTACTAGACCTTACCCAGAGCCTGTACTAGACCTGCAACTCAACACCAGCCAATCACCTAAAACATTTTGACCTCAATCACCTTTTACCTGACCTTTCTTATTGTTTTGTACGAGATACCTAAATTGTTTCAATTTCAATAAGATATTTACTTCATGTATGATTTAACTAGCATTAATATTGTTATATAAAAAGTGGATTGACAGCATATTCAGGAAGCATCACGCTTCCCGGATCTAGCTTCCGCTAGGCAGTCCACTCATTGTCTTGTTTAACTTCTTCTTGTGGTCTTGTTTTCTATCACAGGTAGTTCCTCCTAGCCAAAAGGAAGCTCTCACTGTCATCTTGGATCTGGAGTTGGATACACGCGCATTCTACCTTCTACCTTTGTCATAAATAGGTAAACCTCCTACACCTAAACCCTTTCTGTTTTATTAAATCTATCAAGAAACTAGTGAAACACTTTTGTCACTAACTCAACTTGAGTTTTATACTCTTCTTATTTGACATGTAGACAAGTTGTCAAACCTTTAACCTTAAAATCCATCTCCATAAAGATATTATCATTTACTATATCCATGCTAATGATCTCTTCTTCATACTTCTTAGTTTCTTTGACCATATCACTCTTTAGGGCACATACGTGTTCCTCAAGAACTTTGACCATAGATTTTAACTGTCGATTCTCTTTCCTTAACTAACTAGTTATATTGTACTTAAAAGGATCACCTTAATCTTGTTAAGCTTTCTTCAAAGGTTGTGTTATGATACCAATTACTGGAAGCACAATCACTGAGAGGGGGGTGGTGAATCAGTGAGAAATAAAAGTTTCATTGACTTTATCATTTACATCCATTAATCATTCCATTCAACTTAACCATTAACCATGCATTCAAAACATAACAATAGATGAGAAAAGAAGAACACAAGACACGTGAACTCCATATGTAATTGGGAAACCCTCAAGGGGAAGAAAACCCACTAAATTTTTTTATTATATTAATGTTCCAAATTTAGTTGAGTAAAAAATCAACAAGGAGCACAAACCCCTAGGTTTAGTGAGGTACCAACCCCACAAGGAACACCAAACCCTAGATTTAGTAGAGCTCTAACCTTACAAGGAGGCACTAACCCCTTGTATGACTCAACATAAAATAAATCCACATGATGTTTTTGTAACCTCTTATTTGTTGCTACAACAACTGATGATGACACTATGAAGATCTCTCTTCTTCTATCTCCCTCAAAACTACTCTCTGGCCTTCCTTGTTCATAGTCTTCTTATTCAAGATGATTAGGTCATCTGACCTAGTTCACCCATACCTGATCTCTCTCTAGAAAATCATCAGATATTCATTTCCCCCCCTACATGGTCACAAATACCTCCTTCACCTTCAAAAACATTCCTCTGGCTCGCACTTTCTCACACTCTCACAACTAGCTCAAATGATTTTTCTAATTTGTTCTTATACATGTCTTATGATCATACTACATGTAGATCTACCATCATGAAGTAAAATAACTCCTAAAAACATAAGAACATCATAAAAGAATCATTCTTAAGACCATATAGGTCGGAAACATCATATATCTCGAACCTTTTAGACCTCCTTTTGGACTTTAAAATCCCTAAAGCACCAAAACAACCAACTCGCCAAAAATGAATGTTCTAGAGTAAAACCACCTTTAGTAAAAAAACATAAACCACTTAGAAATGTTTTATAAGCCTTTAAAAAACTACATAAACCATGAAACACTCTACATCATCATCTCATTCCATAAAACCACTCAAGAATAAGCACAAATAAGCTACCAAAAAATAGTCTTAAAAATGAAGCTCAAGCCAACATAAAATGACCTCATCCATGCAAGTGTAATATACTAATGGGAAGATCACGACCTCAGGGTAATATAAAAGTGGCCTTGTGTATTTTAAGAATATCACATAATTGATCAAATGAATGGGATGTCTCAAAGATAACAATCTCCTGAAGTGGTGGTAAGAGGCTTTGAACAAAAAGATCTTGTAGTTCTGAATTAGCAAGCACATTGGTCATCGTAGCTATATTATTCTTATAACGTAACACATAGTTTGCTAGATTCTTGTTATATCTATGTTTAATCTGAGTGAGTTATATATAAGATATCTTAGTGATGATATTGATTGAAAAGTGAGCAAGAAAAGCATCAGATAGATGCGTAAAAGAAGGTACCGAATGAATAGGTAGATCATAAAACCAACACATGGTGTAATCTTGAAGGCTCCCAGGAAATAACTTAGCTAGAAATGTATGATCATCTGTAGAGTCGAGACATGCCACATGAAAATCTTTGAGATTCTCTTTAGGGTCACTGTGGCCATTGAAAGTGGGCAGCTTAGGGGTGACGAAGTTTAGAGGAAGTTAATAAGAAGAAATGGCGTGTGAAAAAGGAGTATGAAGAAGTAAGGAGGAATCGAGAGATGGAGAGGAGCGTGAAGTAGCTTGTTGTAACTAACACATTTAATCTTGTAGGTCTTGATATAAAGAAACTAGGTCATGGATTCTGGTAGAGGAACCGAATTGTGTATTAGACGCATTTGGATTGAGAAGGGGAGCGGTAGAAATAGGAATGGAAGTAGGAATGTCCAGGGGTTGGGTGGAGGCCATGGTAGCCAAATAAGAACCTACAAGAGGTATAGAAGTAACATCTCAAGAGTGTTTGGCAACAAGTAAAGCATTGAGAACATGAAAAATATGTAAAGGATTAGCACACAAATCTTGACGAAAGTTAGTGAGCTTGTCTAATTGTTCTTGATCAACATTGGTGTCCTCATCATAATATTGTTTGTTATTAGAAGTTTCAATGTTTTCCATAGGAACATTACGTGAGTTAGAAAAGGGGTTTTCAAATTCAGCCATTGCCTTAGAAGATTTACAAATAAAGGGAGAAAGCTCAATGTACTCAAAGGAACCAAAATGACCACTACGGGTAACGAGCATAAAAGGAAAACCCTAGAGGGAAGGTTAGATTCGAACGACAAGTTCACCAAATGATTTAATTTAATTTGAATTAAATATAATATTGTAGTTACTCCTAAAATAAATGATATAAAAATATTGAAATACATAAATGACACAAACAAGCTAAGATGTAAATATAAAACCATGAGCACAAGAGATAGATGAAGAAACTTAGTTGATTTAAGCTTGATCTGGAGTTGATCTGGTCTAGGAAATGTGTTGAACAAGATGGACAAAGTGTTGTTACTACTCATTATAAATTCTAAAATTTAGGAATGAGGCTGGACACGGGTGCCTTGGACAGGTCAAGGGCATCTGGGCACTGGAGATCATTTTTTGGGTGATAGTGATTGCATAGGAACTCAGGATCCACTTTTTGGTGTGTTGCAAAGTCTTCTCTGTTGTTCCCTATTGATCACCTGGTAGTATCTCTTTAATCATTGAGGGTACCTGTAACCTGCAAAAGAGATGTTCACCTACACAAGTCCACAAACCACATCAAATCTAAAAAGTAAAATGTAGAATGGGGAGTCAGACTGACCATGCGTGGTCACCCCGAGAGTGAACTTACAACTAAGCATTGAACTACATCTCAGACTCCATGTATTTTTGGTGAGTGTGTGTAGAAATTGTGTCATAGGATACCCTTATGTAAGTTGCACTTGATAGCGGGATATAGTTAAAGTGTAGAAATGTACAACATGTGTGAATGAACTAACATGAAATTCCTCTTCTTATGCAATGTATGCAGAGTTGATGCATCCCTTGTCCCTTGAATGGATGCTAGATGGATGATTTAGAGTGCTTTAGGTTCCTTTTGGATGCAAGCTTAGGTGGTGATAATAATTTTTAGTGCTTGGTCCTTGATTTTGAACACATAACTATGCATTTATATGATTCCCTTATTTTAATTTCGTAATCAACAACTAGAAGGTCAACCCATAAGTGAAAAATATGCCCAAAAGATAAAAGAGACCCAAAAAGATTAAGTAAGATAAGAAAGAATCAGGGGCGCCTAGAAGGGACAAGAGTGCCTGGGCGCTTCTGTCCTTGCTGGGCGCTGGTCATAAAGGATAAATAAGTAAAATTTTGACTGGGTTGTAGGGTGTGTAAGACCAAATAGAAAACAAGAAATAAATAAAAGAGGCAAAAGATAGTTATCAACCACTAGTTTTCTTGCTTATGAAACATGTAAATTCTAGTATACTTTTAGGACCTAGAAATGTACCCAAGTGCGTGATTTTGTGTCTACACCTATTATGTTTTCCCTCATGTCTTTTAACATGAAGATAACAAACATAACTATTGATAAAATATAAATACCTAGCATGGTTGTAGTGTGATATGGTATACTTTAGATGTTGAGACTGGTCCCCTTTGTCCTTTAAGACCTTTGGCAATGCTTTGGGTGAATTTATCTTGCTAAGACATGGCTATAGGACATTTACATGCTTGGTAATGGAGGAAGCTAGATTCTTAGACTTGGTTTTATTGCTTCAAACTTGTGTGGTAACTAATCTAAAATATGTGCAGTTATTTTTGGAATATTTAGGATATACTCGAGTGATTTAGCGTTGATATTTGTAATATATGCTTATGAGAATGTCATGTAGGTAATGAAGTGTAATTAACTTGCTTATTTAGGCTTCTAAAGGTTAGATATTTGTATTATGGATGACCTAGGGAAGATGAAATAACACACATTATATTTTCAAATTATAAAAAGAGTCATTGGATGAAGGGGTATGTAACTGTATAGGTCGACCTAAACCATAGTACAACCTGACCTTGTTTTGTATGGTCCCATACAAGTACTCAGTGATGAAAGAATCAAAGTGTGATAATGATGATGCTTAGGGATGGATTACTACTTTGGATAATTATTATTTCATGAATGAGTGGTAGAAAAATGTGTAGAGATTAACAAGTCATGAGGGAGAGAGAGAGAATGATATCTCAATGTAGCTTAAAATATGAGAATTTGTCTTGACATATGAACAAACCCAAACTTGTCAATGCCAAAGGATAAATTACTAAATTTGGGTTTATATAATAATAAATTATTGTAGACACCTAAATTTGGTAATTTATTCTTTGGTGATGAAAACTTTGGCTTTACACCTAAAGCATGAATAATGCACTCATTTTAAGCCTAAGTGACCCATATTTATCTATATTCCATGACTTTCTTATCTATTCATGTTTCTTAATTGCTTACATAACTACTTACATACTATTCTCAGGTGTCTCACCTAGAATCTTACAAAGTCCCCTGAACTACTTTTCTAGGACTGTTTGGATAGGACCAAATTGTACCATGTTCTGGTCCAGGCCCAAACAATCATGTCTCCCACCACCCAATGATTACTTTTCCAATACAATATCTTTTATATGATATTTCATATCCCCTAGGTCAACTTTAATGTGAAATTAAACCCATAAAATCCTATATGAGCAAGTCTAACTCACCTATTTATATCACTTAACACTTTCAAGAGAACTCATTACAAAATACATTCTTAAAGCACTCCAAGCCCTAAATCCCTTCAAAATAGTATAACAATCTAGTAGTAACCCCTACATCAATTTGAAGCACTCCTAACCAAGTTCATGAGTCAAGATTCCCATTCTAGAGACCTTAAAAGCCAAGCTTAAGTGCATCAAGCCATTGCTTCTCATGTCAAGTGATCAATTTTCCTAAGTAGTTGCATATATATAGATATCACACGTTAGGTGGAGAATTATGAGTGGCTTGAGGCCTCTTTAGAGTAGTGCCAACATAGGCGACACATGGGTTCTTTAACCCAAACACTAACTTTCTTCAGGATTCTGAAGTTATTTTACATCATACATAGGGTTTCACAAATGTGTGACACCTTGGGTTTCAATGTAAAGGTCATCACAACCAATCATACACAAACATAAATGTGTAGAGTGCCAAAATGCTCTAATTTAAAACTATACAATAAGGGACCAAACTATACCATACTTTAGCATAGGGCATATAGTTTTATACTTGTCCAAATTTGTACTCTAGTTCTAGAAAAATGTATCTCCAAGTCCTCTCCAATCTACACATTCACCCTCCATTTCCATATCACAATTATATCTCTATTTTCAGCTAAGTGCGCTCCTCTTTTTTATATTTTGAGCAATCATATCTATTATTATATCTTACAAATTACTTTGTATTTTTATTTACACATTAATGTTTATTAATTAATTTGAACATACAACACATTGCTAACCCTACAACCCTTAAATAAAACCACATTTATACACTTTATCACATTTATCTAGTTTTAGAGTTCAATAATTTATGTGTCAAATGCTCCAAGTGTTCCTTAGGTCAGTTAGAAGTTGAGTATCTTAGACATATTGTCTCTACTGCAGGATCCAGGGTCAACCTCAATAAAATCAATGCCATGAAAAATTGGCCAAAACCAAAGACACTCAGAAATCTTCATTAATTTTTGGGTCTCACTATATATTATAGAAAATCTGTGAAGAACTATGGTGAAATCATCGCCCCATTGACCACCATGTTAAAAAGGGATGTTTTTTCTTGGACTAATGCAATAAAACATACCTTTGATGTACCAATATAGGATATGTATACTACTACTAATTTTGTAATGCCATATTTCTCCAACACATTCAGTATTAAAATCAATGCACGTGGAAACAAAATTAGCATTTTCCTCGTGTGATAAATTCATACCATCCTTTCACCAACCAAGCCCTATCTTGGTAAAATTTGGTATGCTTCACCTACGAAAAATAATTTATGGCTGTATTACATGCAATTAGTGAGAGGAAGTCATAATTACGAGGACACCAATTCTACATTAAAACAAATAATTACAATTCTAAAATGTGTTATGAAACAAAGTGTATCCTTCCCAAATCAACATAAATGGGTCACCAAAATTACGGGGTATGATTATGAAATATCTTATAAAAAGGGAAAGGAGAATGTGTTCACGAATTCCCTCAACCACAAATATGAGGACCAAGCTTTCTATATCTTATGTCAATACCTCTTTTTGAATGGGTGTAATAAATCCAATAAAAATGACAACAAAACCCTACCATACAATGACTCATCTAGCAATTATCTATCGATCCGTCCTCCTCACCCCAACACTCTTTGAATTGAATTTATTTGTGGTATAAAGTACATATGATTTTAACTCATAAGTTAGAGTCGTGACATAAAATATTCTTAAACTACGTGCATTATTTGTTGGGGTTAGCACACCGGTTGTACAAATAATATATCAGATCTAAACATACATGCAAATAAAAGTGAATATTCTACCAGAAGAAATATACAAAACAAGAGATATAAATCAACACCATATTTAACGTGGTTTACCCAGTGTGGGCTACATCCACCAAGAAACAATCCAATATATTATCCAAAGCTTTGACAAGATATACAATTGAAGATTTACAATCTTCCACACCTATCAGATGTATAGTACTTTCTTTCCCTCAAGCTTTTGCTTCTTCTCCAAGAATTCTCTCTCTCACCAAATTATTCTCATAATAATCATCAACTTTTCTAATTCTTATTAATTCTTACTTCTAAACCCTAGCTTTCATGCTTATATAGGCATATACAAACTTAGGGAACTTAGTCATGCAATTACAATCAATAGATATACTTTAATGCTAAAAATAGATCTAATTCCCGAGAGTTAAATAAAACACTCCTGCACAAGTAACCGACGTCGGTTAGCCCTAACCGACGATGGTTCCTCATTTCCTGACTGATGTCGGTCATAGGTGACCAATGAAAATCCATCCATAACCGATTTCAGTTACTGTGTTTTCCAGAAATTTTCATATTGCATGCTAATCCAAAGTAATTGAGCTCCACAACTCAACAATCTCCCACTTGGAGATTAATTACTGCACCATACCTGTACAACATCATTCTTGGATCCTTCCTTAGCTTTGTTTCTTCCTCTTCAAGTCTCAAACTTGAAGACCAACATAAGTGGAGTGTAGCTCCAACTTCTCCTTTGCTAATGGCTTCGTTAGCATATCCGTAGGATTCTTGCTCATATGAATCTTTCCTAGATTCAACTACCCATCCTCCAATACGTGTTATATGAAGTGATACCTCAACTGAATGTGTTTCATTCTCGAATGAAACGCTGAGTTATCTTTGCCAAATGAATTACACTCTGACTGTCACTGAACAATTTGCAATCATCTTGCTCCTTTCCCAACTCTTTCATGAACCTACTCATCCATATCATCTCCTTGCTAGCCTCTGTAGCTGCAACATACTTTGCCTCTGTAGTAGACAAAGCCACAACCTTCTGCAATCTTGAAATCCAGCTAACTGTCATCCCACCTACTGTGAAAATATATCCAGTAGTGCTCCTCCTACCATCCAGATCTCTAGCCATATCCGAATCAACATAGCCACATAATGAAATATCCAAACCTCCATAACATAACTACATGCTAGATGTCCCTTTCAAATACCTGAGTATCCATTGGACTACTTTCCAATGCTCTTTACCTGGATTGGCCATATATCTACTCACAACTCCCACTACCTGTGTAATGTCTGGTCTGGTACAAACCATAACATACATGAGACTCCCAACTGTTGAAGCATATGGCACTCATGTCATGTATTTGACCTCCTCATGTGATGATGGACACTGATCTTTGCTCAATTTGAAGTGTCCAGCCATAGGTGTACTAACAAAGTTTTGCATTCTACATCTTGAACCTTTCTAACACCCTGTAGATATAATCCTCCTGAGACAAATACAATTTCTTGTTCTTCCTATCTCTGTGTATTTGCATGCCAAGGATTCCTTTTGCAGCTCCTAAATCCTTCATAGAAAATGTGTGAGCTAGCTTTCCCTTAAGCTCACCAATGTCCTGCATACTAGATCCTGTAATAAGCATATCATCCACATACAATAACAAAATAATATAGCTCCCATTTTCAAGCTTCTTGAAATAAACACAATGGTCAGATTCACATCTCAAGTAACCATGCTCATGCATAAAACTATCAAACCTCATGTATCATTGCCTTGGAGCTTGCTTGAGCCCATATAGGCTCTTTTTCAACCTGCACACTAATTTCTCCTTACCCTTGACTTCATACCCAAGTGGTTGCTGCATATAAATCTCTTCATCCAAATCACCATGAAGGAAAATTGTCTTCACATCTAGTTGCTCTAAATGTAAATATTCTACTGCAACTAAACTCAATACAGTACGAATAGAAGCCATCTTAACAACAAGAGAAAATATTTCACCAAAGTCAATACCTACTTTCTGTGTAAATCCCTTTACTACAAGCCTTGCCTTGTACCTTTTCTGTCCACCCTCTTCTTCCTTGATCATGTAAACCCACTTGTTCTGCAATGTCCTCTTACCTGCTGGCAACTTAACCAAATCCCAAGTCTGGTCCTATTCCAAGGAGTCCATCTCCTTATCCATGTCATGCTCCCACTAGACATGGGTCTCATCCTGCATTGCTTCTTCAAAACTCTCTGGTTCACCATTATCAGTCAATAATAAATAAAATAGAGAAGGTGTAAATCTTTCTGGAGGTTTACTTACCCTTTGTGACCTTCTCACAGGAGTTTGGGGTACCGGAGGCTCAATATGGACCTCCTGGACATTTGTATCCAAATCTGTCAGTGACCAACGCCGGTCACCTGTAACCGACGTTGGTTCTGCTAACCGATGTCGGTTTGGATCTTCTGTAACCAATACCAGTTCTGCTAACCGATGTCGGTCAGGGGTCAACTGACACCGGTTACTGTGTAACCCTTGTCGGTATTACTTTTAAATCTGAGAGTTCATTTTCATTCACAAACTTCTCAACCGGTTCATCCTTGGGTACCAAAATTTGATCCCTGTACATTCTCTTTTCATTCCATTCAACATCACGACTCCTAATAATTTTAGAATTCTCTAAATCCCAAAAATGAAATCTGAAATCACCAGATCCATAACCAATGAAAGTGCATCTCTTGGATTTTGCATCCAACTTTTTCCTATTTTCCTTATCAACATGCACAAAAGCTTCTGAACCAAAAACTTTAAGAAAAGAAAGATCTACCTCTTTTCCGGTCCAAGCTTCCTCTGGTATTCCTCCATCTAGTGAACTTGAAGGCCCACAGTTAATCAAATAAACCATTGTATCAACTACTTCTGCCCAAAACTGCAAGGGCAATCCAAAATGTATCCTCATACTTCTAGCACGTTCCATGATTGTCATGTTCATTCTCTCTACAACACCATTCTCTTGTGGTGTTCTTGGAACCATTCTTTCTCTACGTATCCCATTCACTGAACAATAATCATTGAAAGCTTTGCTACAATATTCACCACCATTGTCAGATCTAAGGCACTTTAACTTTGAATTTGATTCATTCTCAACAAGGGCTTTCCATCTTTTAAAAGTCTCAAAAACATCAGATTTATGTTTAATAAAATAAACCCATACCTTCTTGTAGCATCATCAATGAAAGTAACATAATACTGGGATCCTCCATGAGAAGCTACCTGAGCTGGTCCCCACACATCTGAGTGTACAAGCTCCAATTTCTGCTCCTTCTTAGTTGCCCCAACTTTGAGAAATCTCACTCTCTTTTACTTTCCAAAGACACAATGCTCACAATAAATCAAGATCTAAATCTTTCAAATATGATAACTTACCCTTAGCCTTTAAGATCTGCATTCCTTTTTGACTCATATGGCCCAACCGATTATGCCACATGCATGCATCTGAATCTAAAGTAGATAATGCAGAAAAGGAATCAGTAACACAGGTAGATAAATATAACGTTCCTACCTTCTTACCTCTTGCCACAACAAAAGCACCCTTGGTGACTTTCCAAGAGTCTCCTGTAAAAGTAACCATGCAACCAGCTTCACCTAGTTACCTTGCAGAAATAAGATTCCTCCTGAGGCTTGGCACATGCCTCACATCTTTCAATACCCATGTATTTCCATTCTGCAATTTTAGATGAACTTCCCCTTTACCAGTAATACTGCAAGGTTCATCATCACCCAAATAAACATGCCCAAAATTTCCCTAGACATAATTTTTGAAATAACCCTTATTAGGGGTTGCATGGAAAGAAGCTCCTGAATCTAAAACCCATGATTCAATTCTATTATCTAAAGAAAGAATAAGAGCATCTTGCATTACCTCTGATGCAACAAGATTTACTTCTTTACCTTTTGTCTGGTTGTTGGTTCTCTTTATCCTTTGACCAACAATCTTTCTTTGCATGTCCTTTCTTTCCACATTTCCAACAAGTAATTCCCTTACCTCTGGATTTAGATCTGTTATCCCTTGACTTTGATTTCCCATTACTCTTACTCTTGGATCTCTCCTTCTTCCTGCCCCTGCTTTCTACATTCAAAGCATTCCTAGATGATGATTCCTCTGTACTCTTCCTGCGAATTTCTTCATTCAAGATTATACTAACCACATCATCAAACTTCAAAATATTATTAGCAGATGTTGTATTACTAACAACCATTACCAAGTTATCCCAACTATCAGGCAAAGAACATAAGAATAAAAGTTCTTTCACTTCATCATCAAATGATATATCAACCGATTTTAACTGATTTACAATAGATCTAAAATCATTCAAATGACTAGATGCAGATCCACCTTCATGCATCTTAGAACTAAATAGTTTCTTCATCAAATAAACTTTATTTGAAGCACTAGGTTTTTCATATAAATTAGCAAGAGATTTCATTAACCCTACCGTAGAAGTCACTTCTGTAATATTGGAAGCCATGGATGCTGTTAGGCTCAATCTTATAGATCCCAAAGCCTTTCTGTCAAGAATCTTCCATTCTTCATCAGTCATCTTTGTAGGTCTAGACTTCTCATCCAACGGTAAATACAAATCTCTTTGATACAGATAATCCTCAATCTGCATCTTCCATAATTGATAATTTTGGCCATCAAATTTCTCTACCTTGTATTTGTTTTCTTCTACCATTGATGTAGCTCCCACTCAATTAGAAAACCCTCTGTGAGTAAATATGTCAACACACAAAACCCTCAAACAAAGCTCTGATACCAGTTGTATTAGGGTTAGCACACCGGTTGTACAAATAATATATCAGATCTAAGCATACATGCAAATAAAAGTGGATATTCTACCAAAAGAAATATACAAAACAAGAGATATAAATCAACACCAGATTTAACGTGGTTCACCCAGTGTGGGCTACGTCCACCAAGAAACAAGTCAATCTATTATCCAAATCTTTGACAAGATATACAATTGAAGATTTACAATCTTCCACACCTCTCAGATGTACAATAATTTCTTTCACTCAAGATTTTGCTTCTTCTCCAAGAATTCTCTCTCTTACAATTATTCTCACAATAATCATCAACTTTTTAAAGTTCTTCTTAATTCTTACTTCTAAAACCTAGCTTTCATGCTTGTATGGGTGTATACAAACTTAGGGCACTTATGCATGCAATTACAATCAATAGATCCACTTTAATACTAAAAATAGATCTAATTCCCGAGATTAAAATAAAACACTCCCGCACAGGTAACCAACGCAGGTTAGCCTTAACCGATGACAATTCCTCCTTTCCTGACCAATGTCGGTCCCTCCATAACTGATGTTGGTTATTGCGTTTTCTAGCAAGTTTCATATTACATGTTAATTTGAAGTAGTTGAGCTCCACAACTCAACATTATCCCTAGCTAGTCATTCAATGTTTATAAAAACATATGAGTGGGTTCATCATAATTTCTTTTGACACGAAATTAAGTAGGACATCAAGTAATTTGTTGAATAATATGATACATACCAACGTCATAAGGGTGAAACAATGGAAATTCCATGTTTTCTCTAACCATGTCTCATTCCTACATGGATTTGAATGGATCTCATGAAGGTCCTAAATCAGTCATGTAGCTTACAAGTTGGAACTTACATCTTAGTTTCGGATTCATCTTATTTTTCATGTCTCGTATTTGAAGGAAGTTATTGGGCATCAAGTCACTGTTCAAATAATACTTCCCAAGCTCGATGTCGAATGATCCCTCATTCTTATGCCAAAAGCAGTCTTAGATAAGCACTCGTGCCAACTTCATAATTAATCCATTACAGAGGTCCTAACCTAGTGGTACAAAATGCAACCTGAAAAATGTAACTTGGGAGCCTCTTCACCAAATTAAGTAGTCATTTCTTAACCTTCAACTTTGAGGACAAAGTGTTTCAAGGGGTAGGGGATGTTAGGACCCCTTCATCTTAATTCTTTCTTTTCAATCTTGTTATTTATAAAATCTATTGACGTATATGTTTTGTAAGTTGTCCCTTGAGCTATTTTCAATAATCTTGCATGTATGGGAAGCATCCTTGGCTAGAATAAAATATGATGCATAGGCTAGTGTAAAGGCATCCATGATTAATTTTTTTATATTAGATCTCTTCTCTAAAAGAGGCCCCCCCTTGAAGAGAGTGTGATATTTTTAATATAGACACGTGGGAAGAAATTTTTATGAGTTCATTAAGCAATTAGTATTTAACTTTGTTATTTCCACTTTCAGTTCATACATTACAAGCAAGCTCATAATAGACTTTGCTTCCCAGATATGTATCCACGGAAAATATTTGTAAAGATTTGTTGACAATGGAACAATAAATTTGACTAATTTTCAATGAATGTTAGCATGGCCCATTATTCAATGCAATATTGCAAATGCAACACACCACACTATAATTTTTAAATATGTTGTTTGATGTCAACATGACATTATTTTTAAAGGCCACAAACTACATGCAACAAATGACTATTAATTCCCATATTTTATATTTTTTTAATTTCAAAAGTTACTCATAATATTATCTCAAAATTAATCTTGTGTACTTTACAATATTTTTTTTTGACAAAATTAAATTTATATTAAATATTAAATAAATATATTTCTTGAGACGATATTAAAATATGATGAGATTTTAATACTTTATGATTAATAAATGGTGAAGTAAATAATAAAAAAGTTAACAATAGGTATATTGCCTTATGCAGAGAATAATAATGATTTCTAAAATATTAAAAAATAATGATAGTTTGTTTTTATTGAATAAACTAAAAAATATTTTATTGAATGGATTGCATTTTAATTGGTGAGGGCAATAGTATGTCTCGTTGTCAACTATGAGTTTACACTATAGAACTATGGATTGATGTGGATATAAAATCCTATTTTCGGTTGGTGATTACTTGATTTGTTTATACAAATATAAACATTAAATGGATTACTTAACATATGTTTCGAATTGAAAAAATAATTTCAACAGACCTTTATTATTTTTTAATGTGGATGATGCCAATTTAGATGGCTTACTTAACATATGTTGTTTCTAATTAAGAACACAACTTCAAACCATCATTAAAATTAAAATTAAAAAGTGGAAGGGACCTCAGTGATGGTTTTCACACATGTAATAAAAAAGTGCACGATAACATGCTCTAAGAGTTCTTTTTTAATGAAAAATATCTTATATTATATTACTGGAAATACGATACAAGATTTTTCCACCAAAAAAGTAGGCAGTATGAGAGCATGCCCCAAAGCCACAAACACACTAGGCCACACCTAGGAAAACATCAAAACACGCTAGGCAACATCTAGGAATACATCAAAACAAGAGTACCGAAGTCAAGCCACCATTAAAGGGGGGGTCATGATCATAAGGACAACCAGGACTAAGAAGGTCCTTGTCAGTGTTTGGTATATCCCAAACCGATCCCAAGGGGTCCTCCCCTTCATTATCAGTCGTCACTCGCATAGGAGAGATGACAAGAGGAAACTGGGGGAACTTGTCTGAGATGGCTGAGGAAGAGGTGACAGGCTCCAACTATCATGGGTACACGGCTTAGGATCCACCAGTGATCCCCAACTGAGCTGACGAGTAGGTGGGGGGAGCCTCAGTCTTGATGGTGAGTTGATGGAGATAAACTCCTTCGTAGTTGATTGCGTAGAGATTGGCGAGCACAACTAAAAGATGGTCGTTGAGAGAAGCTCTGATGACCTCCACAGGGATGACCGCCACGAGGCAGAGAATGTCAAGAAGGTGAAGGTGGCTCCCAAGAAACATTACAAGGGGCATCACTCCAGTGTCACAGAATATTCTTAAGGTGCTCCACCTCCAGGGATACCTTGTTGGCTTGAACTTGAATTTGCAGTAGCACATTTGAGATAACCATTGATTTATTATACACGAAGAATTGTTGATCAACTTCAACATTAGCAAATAAAAAAGCATTTTGTTCTTTCTATGACCAAAAACAAATTCCCCTCTGCAAACATGCCAAATCTTGGAAATCATGTGAGGTAATCTGGGGCTATTTCCTAAAAGAATATGATGTTAAGTGAAGAAAAACAAGAACAAGTGCATTAAGGTTTCCAAGTGGCCACAAAATGGATATTTGGGGGCCAGAACACAAATTTGAACAATCCAGGAGCCAATCGGAAGACCTTCATGTAAATACACCACAAAAATGCACAATTTTAGGATCCACACAAGCAGACCAGACAGTGTCGAGCCTCCTTCTCCAACAGGAAGGAGAAGAATGAAGCCCCCACCTAGTGTTGAGTTTTCAACCATGGGAAAATGTGGTAAGAGCCAACGATATCCCTTATTGGCCGAGTAATTCCAAAATGTGGTGTCTACAAACCACTTCCAATCTTTCCACCAAGGATGGGAGGGACGCATAGAAATCTTATGTAACATATGGTCAAGGACCAAATTAATGATTTCAATGATACTAGCATGATCTTGGGTGGTGAGTTTGTATCAAGATTTGAACTCAGTCCAAGGACACCAGGATTGTGTGTGCTTACAATAAATCTTGAATGGAATGAATTCCATGCTTAAAAATCTTGATCGTAGGAATTTCAGGGACTTCTGCAAGACATTGATCCTACACTTGAATGACAGGTGACCACTATAAGGATTGTTGATTGATCGAAAGGATATTGCGGAACCCGTTGCCTTTTCATTAAATCCATGGCTTGATGCGTTCCCATGCTTTCCAAATGATTTTAAGCACAAAATTTCCAACAACTTTGATAAGAACTAGGGCAATGAGAAGATTGGAAAACCCCAAACCTTTCTAGGTGGGGTGGCCATAAGGGACACCCTCCTATATTCCATGACGCATAATCACTTTCGATGCTTCTTAGCATCAAATTATACATTTCCCACAGAGAACCTGTCCTTGTCACAAAATATCAATAAGACCCATCCCCCCAGATTCATGGGGAAAGTGGCATGTCTCTCATGCAACTTTATGAAACTCTTTGCCAGAGGAGGCATTGGCCCAAAGAAATTCTTTGAGAAGCTTCTCTAATTTCTGAATTGAAGCTTTAGAGGGCACCCAACAAGAAGAGTAGTAGACATGGGTGGCTTTGAGGATTTTGGAACAAATTTGGAATTTCCCCGCTAATGGCAATGGCCTGGTAATCTAGTATTCTAACTTTTTGGCCACCCATTAAACCCCATAATGCCAAAGCTTTGTAGGCAATACCTGGAAGGTGAAGGAAATACCAAGAAATTTAAACATCTCGCCATGGCGAAGCATTTTCCAGTCAAATGAGTCCATCCAAGCGGGTGCATGGAGAAAAGATTACCTGCAACACTACATTTTTTGCCATTGAATGGAAGAACTAGAAGTTAAGTAGTAAATATCTAGACAATACATGACATTGTGGACATTGTTCTCTTCCTCAACGAGGGTAAGGAAAGAATCATTAGCTAAGTGACCATTGAAAAGTTGAGATCTTTCTGCAAAAGGTAGCGTAATTCCTCTAGCAAGCTCTTGAGATTTGACTTGGGCCAGTAGATACCCAAAACCTTTGACTGTGAGAACATAAAGAGCAGGTGCTAAGGTGCACCCTTGGTGAATAGAGTGGAATAGGTTGAAAGGATAAGATCTATGGCCATTAATGGTGATCTGGGAAGAGGCATTGGAAAAAAGCATTCAGACTGATTGAATAAAGATAGGGCCAAAGCCCAATGCTTGAAGCATGGAAAGAATAAACGACCATTCAATCCTGTTATAAGATTTTTCAAAGTCAATTTTAATGAACATAACAGTTTGGTTGGATCTGTGAGCCCATTCCATGCCTTCCCAAATAGAAATGATGTTGTCAAGGATGCAACACCCTTGAATGAAACCAGTTTTCTGTGGTTGGATGACAATGGGAAGGATATGATGCAGCCGAATAGCCAGTACCTTGTTAATAATCTTGTAGGAGACATTAAACAAGATGATAGGTCACCAGCTGGTAAATTTCTCAGGGTCTCTTGGTTTAGGGATGAATTTGATATTCCCCTTGTTGATGTACATGCCTAATAACTAGCTTTGAAAGCCTTCAAGATAGACCTGATGGAGGTCTAGCCCAATAATATCCCAATACGACTTATAAAATTTACATGGAAAACATCACACTCGGGAGCCTTTTCATTGGCCATTTGCATGGCCGCTTCATGGAGGCCATCAATGGTGAGCATACGGTTGCAAGACACCTTCTGAGCTAGAGAGAGTTTACAAAGAACAACAACCAGACATTAGTCAAGATATGTTTTTCACTCATATGAGGGATCTCGAGCTTAAAACACCATCTTGTAATGGTTGACAAAATCTTAAAGCATGAGTTGGGGATCTGTTATCGCCAAATCACTGCACCCCCCAAATGGTCTGAAGGTGAACATGAAATTTGGTGTGATTGGATAACATGGGATCACATCTCAAGTTGTGGGACTTGCAGGCTTGAGGTGAACCTCCGGAGAAGGTTGGATTCCTCTTCCTAAACTAAGCACTACACTACTCCTAATGCAATAAAAACACCTACCTAAACCTATGCTAACATTTCCAAGGGATTAGAGAAAGAGAGAGGTTTGCAAGAAATAAAACCTAAATTAGAAGTGGTGATGCACCAAGAAAGGGGTTTGCTAGAAAAAATCATGACTCTCCAATGAAGAGAGATGTTCATGAGGAGGACGAAGATGCATCACATACTCAATTTACATACAATACTTCATTCCTTGATAAGCATAATGACCTTCCGAAACTTGCAATGAAGACAAAGTTTGTACAGTACACTGTAGACATAAAGAAAGGCAAATGGAAGTAGAAAAAATAATGCAAGGATAAATAGTTAGCCACAAAATATAATTTGTATTATTCCAAGCACTTACACAATGCTACATTACAATAGGGAAAGGCATAGGTTGCCATTACAATTCTTAGAAAAAAGGCTTTTGAGCCTAAAAATTCATAACGACTCAATTTGTGAAGAGAGGGGAAGCTTTGAAAATGTCTAACTCTTTTGGAATAAGCATCCCTTTAGATTTTATAACATTTGCTTAGTTGTTGAGAGAAAGAAGGAAGAATCCCTAAAAACTAGGCAACTTTGTAGCAGAACAGGTCAACCATGCTTGCCTCATTAATTGCAACTCCACCTCCCTAGCACTATTCATAGAATGAGTAAATATTGCAATTTTGGAATGCAAAACTTCCAAAAATCCATACTCTGATGATTTCATGATGTAGCTCTCTCTCTCTCTCGATTCCGACGACTATAATTTTTGAAAAACAGACAACCGGGAAAGAAGTTATGGTCTCCTGAGCAAAAGCCACCTTTCAGGCACCTGAGGCACTGTGGTGCATCAGTTCTCTGATAATTACCCACGATGCTCTCCTAAATTCAAAATTTTAATTCCTCTTTATTTAATTAAAACAATATTTTGATATTTTTTGGAAAAGTTCAAATGGTTCATAGTGGGACTGAGATTTGCATTTGGAAGGGGTCTAGGCTTGTAATGATGACCAATTCGGTGAATGGCTTGCTAGCCAGCTCACTGAGATGGCTAGCGAGTCATCCGCTTTCTTTGCCTAGTGAGCTCTATGCTTTGAAAAACAGGTTCCCTTATTATGCTCACATGGTTGGTGCTTTGTGACTCGGTCGATGATCCTTCCATTGGCTTACATTATTAGGCTCTCCTTTTATCCTCTGCCCAGTTACCTGGTTGGCCGCTCCATGTTTTGTATTGATCGAGTTCCCTTCACAACGAGCTCTTCACATATTAACTACCCTAACTTCGTGTTATCTCCATCTTATTTAGGTTTTATTGGACGGTTTCCTCCATGCAACATTTTCCACACATTGCATGCCTATTGAGCCGCTTAACTCCGCCACGAGGTGAGCTCCTTGTTTATTGCCATTGCTGAACTACTCGGCCATTGATTCGATATCCCACACATTTTATATACTCGCCACAGACTAACTCAGGCACCTCACCGATTTGTTGGGATCCAAATCCGTATTGATCGGACTCATTTCGGAGTTCGGAGTCTAAAAACCCCAAAACACTCCGAGCTCCATAATACATCCGAAACATTACGACTATAAAACTTGAAACGAATAATCTCCGAACTCTAAATTTTAGAGTTTCAGCTTCGGAACCTTCCCACATTTTTGTCAACTTTCCTGAGGTGAGTTCCAAATTAAAAATCTCTGAAAGCCCAAAAGGGCTATCTCTGAAATGAATTCCCGCATGTTTTCCTTTATGCCGACCGAGCTATCTCTCTTCTGAGCTCGACTACCTCCTGACTGAGCCATTTTAATGACTTGATCGATGATCCCACGAGCTTGTTGTGACTCCTACGTTTCACAATGTCTAATATGTCACTTTCGAGATCAATTCGAGCCCACTCTAGCTCTTTTTCATACTTTGTGCGACGAGTTTACACCCTGTAATTCGCTTTGCTTGTGATACTTAGGACACACGAGTTTCAACATTTCTTCCGCCACTTCAATCGATTATCGAACGAGCTCTAGGCGTACGATGACTCCACTTGATCTTATGGTTCCTTTCTAATGGAGGAACTCCATGCGTCTAGCATCAACTTAGAACGTCCTATTCCCTTCACTCTCATGAGCCATTCACCAGGGCTCCGAAACTCTTCCTTTCTACCTGATACAAGATCCTCAATGGTTAGAGCTCACTTCACTGAATCCTGTGCTGAGCCGTTTTCCCACTAAGGTCGCCGAGGCGAGTTAGGCTTGCCTCCATTTCTTTGTCGCGTTGATTGCTCCCGTGCCCGACCCGAGATATCTCTCCAGGGATTTCCCTTTGTCATTTTGATCCCACACGATTTCCCCTTGGCTTCCACCGAACACCCAACCTTCCTCGTCGTGATGGGGTATCCCATTGATGTAACTCGATCGAGATAAATTAGCTTTTTTCTTATATTTTTTCCATTTCGGTGCATTTGTTTGTAGACCCGGTCCTTGTTGTGCCGAGATGAACTCAAAATTAAACTTGCACTGATCTCGGTCAATTCCCTGGTTTAATGGGATCATCAACACTATGACCCCCTCCTTTTAATACTTCGATCATATGCATGCCGAGCGATTCACTTGTCAACATGGAACTTGCCCTGAATGAGCTTGGCCTTGGCTCGGTCCTTCTTGAGCCATTCCTACAACTTCCTTGACAAACACGTTCATGAATCATCATGACCCCGAGTCGACCTTACATACATTTTCATCTTGCAAGTTTCGTGTGTAACAATTCTCACTTGCTAGATGCCATGATAGAGTCAATTCTGCATGATGAGTCATTGAATCATCTATTCCATAAACCACATGTTTAGCTCAATCAAACTATAATGGAACTTGGTGCTCATTAAAATGTATTTCTAACATAAAACCCATGCTGCTAGCTATCAACTCGATCATAAAAAAGAGATCGATGCACTGAGCTATTTATTGGCTGAGCCTAACACTTTTCAACTTACATGAGATTCAATGGAACTTGACTTATTTCACATTGAGTTGGCTCACTGATCAACTCTAGTTCAATGCTCCCTTATTCTTTAATGTATGACCGTTACTTATTGTCTAAAGAAATGCTTCTGTAATTGTCACCAGTGATGCAGGTAAAGTTTGAAAATGATTCTCAATAGGAAGGTTATGCACGTAACCTTGCTATCTACTTGAAATTGAAAAGTACTTAAAATCCACAAACTCAAACTCAATATCATAAAGTTTACCACCATTGTCCATTTTTGCCCAGGTGAGCAAAATGGATAACATTTTTGGCGACCTCTCGGGGATGCTTGCTTGCTAAACATGATTCCAGTAGCCTGTAACATCCATTGGGCATGGAGTCACTTTAAATCCCAAAATTGATCCTGAACTAGAAGTAGACCATCTGACGTTTACGCAAAACATGATATTGTCAAGTATGAAGCACATTGGAACTCATGATTGCTTGGTATGCACATCACATTATAGAGTTCTGAACGAAAAAATATGCTGAATTTTGACATCATGGAAATCTATTAAAAATCGAGTCTTTCTTTCTTTTGAAAATTTCACCTTTGACACACTGTGCAAGAGAAATGACAAAAAACAACACACACGACACGTGAAAATCATACATGCTTCAAATGAAACATGCAGAGTGTGCCATAAACTTATTCTACTGAAAGTAAACCTATTACTAACCTACACTAACCATAAGCACATGTGAACTAAACAAACCCTGCAACTGGTTGTGCAAAATAGCTTCCACTCCTCACAATGGGCAACCATGCAAATGATTTGAAAATGGACATGGCTAAGATTGAGAAAGAAAAAATGAAACAAGCCCAATTCTCCACTTGGTTTACCAAGACATCAATTGGAAGGAGAAATTATGTCTCTTTTAGTTGCTTTGCATTTGTTTTATAGAGGCATTGCAACTGATGCTTGGGACTGTGAAACACATCATCACGTTCTGAGGTGAATGTGACTAGTTGTGACTTCTCTTTTGACTCTAATGAAGCCAACTATGTTATGGGACATGGTCTAACCCTTTGAATTTCCCTAATAATCCAAGCTTCAACTTTGTTAAGGAAGTGTTCCTGAAGACATCCTTGTTTGAAAGGTGTTACAGTTACGTCCTTTCCCTCTTGTTACCCATATACAAACAATTGATCTTCTACCTAGATGGATGTTAATGAAATGGTGTTCCCTTCAATTCCCTTTTCCTCCTTGAAAACAAGTAGTTCCTCCACAACCCTCAACTCATCTAGATTAATTTCAGTCTCAAATGAAGTCACTTGAAAATCACTAGAAGTGTTTGAAGCGTACTTCTCATATAGGAGTTCCACTTCCATTTGAAGACAAAGTTGTTCCACGTTTTTAACCTTCTCATCCCACATGAAACTTATAAAGTTAGATTCATTCACCTGTTTCTTTCGAGGATTATAAGCAACAACAAGATCTTTGAAAACATTCTCCTCCAAAACTAATTCATTAACAAAAATAGGTTCCACAATTGAGAGCAAGAAACTCCTAATAATGTAATCTTCACTTAAGGCTTCTAAATCTGGCTCAGTTTCCCCAGTACACTTATTTTATTCTTTTCTCAATGAGAGATGTGGAAGATTCAAATCCTCCAATTCAAATTCTAAAGGATTGCTTAGAGTGATGGGTTGTTCTTGAGTGCTTCCTTCCACAACAATAGGCAAACAAGGGTTGAACTCCAAATCTGATAAACAACTTACTTATTCATTCTATGACTGTGTGAAGGATTTAACCTCCCTTATGATGTTCTTTGAATTAGTAGCTAATTCACCATAACCTTCTTCATCTTCAAACATAAAATTTGCAAGATCAAATTCATCTAATAAATCAGAGTTTTGAAAAAATGAAGAAGAGGAAGAACTTGAAACTTCCTGCACAACTTCATTTGCATCCAAAACCTATGAATCTTCCTCAGCCTCTTTCACAACATGAATCTCTTGGTGACTAATTGTAACATATGATGATACTCTTGAAAAGCTGATACAACCTTCCAGAAATGCAACAAGTTATTGGCATGCATGTCAATTAGGATCATTGCACTCATTTGAAGCATCTTACACATTTGAGAGTTTTTCTTCATTTGTTTGCACGTGATCTTCCTCTTATTGTGGATTTGAAACCAACACCTATTCTTCTATAACAAGATTTGTAACCCAAGGTAAATCAATAGCTTTCATGAACACATTTCCAAAATGTATGCTACATTCCAAACAGGGAGATTGTTGGTCCTTAAACACTCATGCTTGTTCTATCTTTGCAACAAAACTAGTTTTTACCACTTATTCTTGAGCCTTAACCTTCAAACGAGGTTTTGTTAAGAGTGGAATTTTCTTGATATTGAGTCTCACAGCCCACTCCCTTAGATTTTTTTGCAATATTTTATTTTCCAGTCTCCTCAGCCATATGCTCCTCTTCTTCACTGTAATCATATTCTTGGTTTTCCCAAAATGGATTTAGTACTATAAGAGGAGAGGTGGGTTGGGTCCGAACTGTTTCATTCATTGTTTGAAGTGGTGGAAGATATGAAACTTCTTATATTGGTGGTATTTTTAGAAAATAAGGAATTGTAGAAGAAAGAGGAGTAGAAGATGCATGATGGGATGGAATAATAGGAGATGGAAAAGGGACCTCCCATTGATAGGACTGACTGGCATCACATTCATAATATTCTCACCTCTTAATCCATTTTTTAATCTCAAGTAATGTTGTAACCATCCAATTGAGTTTTTGCTTAGGGTTAAGCTCACCTGGTATAGGGCTAGTCTAGGGGTATGGAATTCTGAAGCCAATCTGGGTTGCCATTCTCACTTCTTTAATCCTTATTTGCACCATATTATACTCCAACTCTTGAAATTTTCTTTGTAATTGGTCCTCTTCAGATGTGGGATAACCTCTAGAATCTTCATACCCTTTCTCTTGAAAATATGCATAGTTAGGTGAATAACCAAAGTGACCATAACTCTACTCATAGGGATATGCATGCCGGTTCTCATCATATTATTGAACTGGAGGTGAACTATAGTAATATGAAGATAGATTTTGTAAGCTTGGAGGCATGTTGAAATGGTATTACTGCTGTTGCAAGTTGGTATTCCACTGGGACCCAAGCCATGATTGCATAACTTCATGAATGGAATAAAAATAGAAAAATATGGGAGAAAAAATGGATGGAAATGGGTGGAAAAACAAAAGTTTGCAACTTAGAGAGTGGATTACTCAGACCAACGGAGTCACCAACTATGCTTGGGTGTACCTCCTAAGGCTGAAATTTCACTAAGATTAAAACAACTTAATGAAAATAAAGTTAATACAAGTTACACACACTTGTAACAAATATGAAATCTTGTGGTCCCACCTGGGTGTTCCAAAAAATGTTATCGCCAAACCACTATATCCCTCGAATGGCCTAAAGATGAACACTTAAAATTCAGTGTGATTGGGTAACATGGGATCACCTCTCAAGCTGTAGGACTTGTGGGATTGAGGTGAACCTCCAGAGAAGGTGGCTTCCTCTTCATAAACTAAGCACTACACTACTCCTAATGCAAGAAAAATAGCTACCTAGACATATATGCTAACATTTCCAGGGGATTAGGGAGAGAGATTTGCAAGAAATAAAACCTAAATTAGAACTGGTGATGCACCAAGAAAGGGTTTCGCTAGAAAAAATTCATGGCTTTCCAATGAAGAAACGTTCATGAGGAGGATGAAGATGCATCACATACTCAATTTACATACAGTACTTCATTCCTTGATAAGCACAATGACCTCCAAAACTTGTAATGAAGACCAAGGTTTCACAGTTCACCATGCAAACATGAGAAAGGCAAATGGAAGTAACAAAACTGAATAAGGAAAAATAATTAGATTACAAAAACATAATTTTATTATTCCAAGCACTTGCACAATGCATCATTACAGCTAGGGAAAGGCAGGAGGTTTCCATTACAATTTTGAGAAGAAAGGCTTGATGAGCCTACAAATTCACAACATCTTAGCTTATGAAGAGAAGGGAAATATGGAAAATGTCTAACCTCTTTTGGAATAAGCATTCCCTTTACATTTATAGAAAATTTTGAGTTTTTGAGATGAATAAGGAAGAATCCCTAAAAACTAGGCAAGTTTGTAGCTGAACATGTCAACCATGCTTGCCTCATTAATTACAGCTCCACCTCCCTAAGTACTATTCATAAAATGAAGTAAATATTCAATTTTGGAACACTGAAACCTTCCAAAAATACACATTCTGATGATTTCATGGTGTAGCTCTTGTTCTCCTGATTCCAACGACTATAATTTTTTGAAAAATGGACAACTGGGAAGAAGTTATGGTCTTCCGAGAAAAAAATGTTTTTAGGGTATCCGAGGCATTGTGCTCCATTAGATCTTTGATAATATATACATGATTCTCGAATAAATTAAAATATTTCATTTCCTTCATTTGATCAAAATATAATATTTTAATAATTTTTAAATATAGACCATTTTCTACTTTAGTGGAACCCCTGGTGATATTTTCTTGAGGACGGTGGTTGCATTGATGTTTCAGAAAAAAGGCTTGCTAGCCAGGTTACCAAGTTGGCTGACAAGATACTCCTTCACATTATTTGGTAGTTACACATTTTCAATGTTTTTCTTTTACTTCTTATTGGGTGTTGTCTAACTTGGCACATACCTCCAACTCTCCACATGGCTCTAACGAGTTTGCTTAGCACGTTCGTATCCTTGGGAGATTGAACAGGTGAAACATGTTGTCAAGGAAGATGAGATGTTGATGCTTTATGTTTATCAACCATAACCTATCGAGATCCCCTCAATGTTTTATAATTGGAATCTTAGCTTCTATGTGCTCATCTCGCATTGACCAATCCTCCAAATTGCTTTTACATTGTTGCACCAACGGAATTGGCAAGACCCTATCTCTGTGAACTAGCTGAGCAACATGGAGTTTAACTCGGTTCTTCCTTAGGAAATATCTTCCTGATGGGTGATTCAGTTGGTTTATTTCACTATAATCCCACCTAGCCATATGCATCTACCTTTGGAACACGTTGGAATTCTCACCTAAACATTCTCACTAGCTTGGCTTCAGATTTCAATTGACATTTGGCCCAATATTTTAAATGACACCTTACCTTTCATGTTGAGATGGTAAGACCCTTTGCCAACCATTTTCATTGACCGAGTTTCATTTTCTCACTGCATGTTCCAGATAGCGAGCTCCAACTGTTGTCGATATTTCCACTGAGCACCTAGAATAATTTCTATTAACTTTAAAACACACGTCAAACATTATGCAAACAACTCGGTTCAATAACCAAACAAACTCAGAACACCAATCCATACCCTGATCTGACTCAACTCTGAAGCCGAAACTCGATCCTTAAAGGAGCCAACTCTAAAATCCAAAGTCTAAATTTCAGACTTTGGAGTTTAGAAGTTGAGCTCTCATTTTACCAATTCAGGTGACTTACCTCTAAACATCCGAAGGTCAAATCCCCAAAATTCTTAACAAGTCAACCTCCAAAATGATATTTTACCTTGGATCTACATTCCCTGAATTCCACGTCCAAGATCTCATTCCTGTCTTTGGGCTATTCTTCATTCCTTCCCACGCTCAAGCCACTACCCAAAACCATTCGATTAGACACACACTTCATTCAAGCCCTTTGACAAACATCAAGTTGTGCACTTCCAACTTGGGGATCCTCCTGTGTTATTTTTCTTGATCTTGCAAAGCCATCTTCTTCTAAACCCAATACATCGAGCCACCCCCTAAATCGGCCCCTTCGAGCCAATGATTTATATGACTCAGTCTTTTTCGATTTCCTCAAACACGAGATTTGATGAACTTGACTTGATTCTCAAACCAATAAACCATGAATTAGCTCATAATTATCTTGCCTCGAAATTCAACTTGATCCATTATGATCTCAACTTTTGAGAAATAATAGCTCACTTGAGCTAGAAGGACTTGGCCTCATGTGATCCTGTGAATATTATTATGAACTAGCTAATTAACTCGTTGATAAATATCCAAAAAAACTTTTGCAACCCATGATTTAATCCATACTTTGTTGTGTCAAGTGAATCACCGAGTTGCATCTCCACCTAGCTCGATGGGATTTGACTCCATCATAACTTGGTACAAATTACACAATATTGAGCCACTTTATGATGATGATCAACCGTCTTAAATTGCCTTCAAGTTCATTTTGACACATTTTTAAAACTTTGTAACAACCCTTTGAATATTTTAAGTATTTATCAATTCCAGAGAATTATATAGATGGAGTAGAATACCCGATAATATTTACACACTAATTGTAACCATTTTGGTTGTGTTGGGTAAATGTGGGCCCTATAGAGCCTAGTGTACACTCCTTAGGTAGGATCTGAGCTCCTCAAAATCCAGAAGATGGAAAATGTCTTCTAAGAATAACACATCTCCCCAGAACATTAAAAATGCTCCCTAAACACAAAAATTGTGCATGTCACCCAAAATTCTTCTGTGAGAGTCTTTTCCAGTCCTAAGGTCCAATAGGCCCATGTTGTCCAAAATTGGATATTAGGATCTGTAACCTAAGTTCCGCCATCTAGAATGACACGAATTCGCTAAGAAGGATGCTTGGCTTTGAGGGAAAGAAAGAATTCTTTTAACATCCGATCCCCAACTTTAAGCCAATGCATACATGCATGAATTTGAACTCCCCAAGCGTTGTAATTATCCACAATTTGGATTTTCTAACAAAGCTCTGCCACTTGAAGCTGCAAAGCTTCTGAGAAAGGATTTCCTTGAAGCGTCACCACCGCTTGGCTAAGAGTGGACGTGGTAGCAGAATATGAGCGATGTAAAATTTTAGCCAACTATCGACTATAGGTTCTAAGGAATATGGTCGTCCTAGTCATAAAATCCTTCGACCATTGGGTATAATTGACATGCATAGGTAGATGAAAGTGCTAATAATGAATTGGTCGAGTGGATAGGTTCCACATCCACTTGGTGTGGTTGAGAGTGGGCCCATGTTCCATTAAGGCAGTATTGAGAAACAATTGGCCTTCATGACCAAAAGGGTGCCTATCTTGCCAAGTGATATGAAATCAAATAGGGGAATGGTATGAAAGGAAAAAAATTTGGCATAACCTCCACACGTAAAGAATAAATGTTGTCAAACTCAAAAAAAACTTGAGTTGACAACATAGCTCTATCGAGTTGTTTGAGAACCGAATTCGATCCTCCTCGAAGATTGGACCAAGTGAACCAAGCTTCACAGGTGGGAGTGCGAGAGGCATTAGGGTCATAAAACCCAAATTCATTGAGTATAAAATACCACGCCTCCCTTTCGCCAGCTGTCCATCAGATAGATATGTGCCCACACTTATCGGTGTGCAACTCAACCATATTAAAGTCACCACTTATAACCCAATATGCATTGGGAATTGTACTGGCTATCCACCGCCAAAGACCGGATCGTTCAGCCGCATCATTAGAGACGTAAATGTTAATGAGGCTAAAAGGGTGGCCATCAATAGTAAATAATACCCATATGACACGATTGGTGGGGTCAACACTATGATCCATTAGAAAGGGCCACCATTTAAGAGAAGAAAGGAAAATTAAACCCCCACCCCCCCATCATGATTACTGCAAAATGCATGGCTATCAGGCCAAATGGATTTACAAACCATCTCTAGCTAAAAACCTATAATTTTCACTTCCTGTAAAAACAACACATCTAAATTGGTAAAATTTTGACAAGCATCATGATGGTACATGCATAGATTCATGCAACAAAGATAGATTGATTTCTCGGCATAAATGTAGTATATGTACAAAGGCTATTATATAGCCACGGAGATAGTATAACAATCTCCATAGAACTAGGATCTAATAAACCATTTATAATAGTACAGGTAAAACAAACATAACAATGAGTTGTTATTCAACAACTCATTTACATTTTATCAACATAACCATGAACACTAATTTGTATTTCCTAACATTCCCCCCCTTAGTGAAAACATGGGGAAAACATCCATTTTACACTGCACCTAATTTCGTGATGGTGTGATTTTCCATTGGTTGATCACAAACCAATACAAAGATGGTTTTCTATCGGATAACCAGAAACCGAGAGTTGTGTGATTTTCTATTGGCTTATCACAAACCAAGACAGAGATATGGTTTTTTATCGGTTGACCAAAAAATGAGAAGAAAGAGGTTTTCAAATGGCTTACCCCAAACCATATCACGATGTGTCAGTGCTACTTCAACTATCATCATGTCTTCACCTTTAGGAGATTACATTGGAATCCATACATATCAAACTGAAACATTGTGTCATTCCCGCTCCCCCCACCTCCCCCCCCCCCCCCCCCCCCCCCGCCACAATGTGAAGTTTGACAACACATTATTCTGAAAAAAAATTGAAATCAAAACTCACCACACTGAAAGAAAACACATTCACACACACATGTCACCAAATCAGTATCCGTGGCCTCATCAATGGTGACTGACGAGAGGACGATGTATGTCCTCCATCCTTCGTGTATCCTCCAGCCTCTAGTCTCATACTGCTAGCTCAACCGAGTTTGATCATTAGACTCAAATACATTAACTCAATCGGATGTCGGATTCCATTAAAAATGCCTCAGTAAGAAAAAATATATATTTATTTTTTTGACACTTTGACTTTACCAAAAAACACAAATTACAACTATGAGACTCTTAAGATCTATGATACAATTTTAACAACACAAATACTTTATAAGACTCTTGATGACAACTCAAAAAATGATAACTTTGAAACACAATAAATATTTGAAAGACATTAAATTTTTACAATGACATTTAACATAACTTCAAACTTAATGGCTCGTAGAACACATTAACAAATGCATCTCAATTATTACTTTATAACACAATGATTATTGACTCAAAACACAACTCTTGACATATACTAAGACACAGTCTAAACTTTAGACATAAGACAAATAACCTAATTTTAATTGACAACAATCTATAAGAAGACAACATATACCAAACAATACTACATATGTTGGCTTAACACAAACAAATTGACAAATACAAACAAACAATGACCAGTTGTTACCTGCGTCAAACCTTCACACAAAGGACGAAACGTGGGTCTCGCAGAGCTAACTGCATGTATTAAAGAGATAATATAATCATAATACAGAGTGCACATGGACCTGCAGTTGCATGAGAACTGATAGTTATACATAGGAGGAATTGAATTGATACGTTTATGCAAGGAATGTTTCCAGTCGTCAAATCAATATTTGTTTGTCAGGTGTTATCTCAAGTTGATTATCATGAGAACTAGAGTATCAAAGAGTCTGATAACATCGACCAATGGTGGCCTCCCAGAACCTTAGTGTATGATCAATTACGCATCTACCTACAAACTTCGTCGATTTCTATAGAGGGACGATCGAGTTCGTGAATGGATGTAGATCGAGCAAAATGCATAGAAGAATCAAGAGATAAATACTGAATTTTGTTGGATGTACATCAAAATCATTATTTATCCTAGACTGTAGGCTTTCAATACTCGAGGAGCACTCCTAACAGAGATATGTGATCTTTACGTTCAATAATATAGCAGAACTTAGCTTGATTCGGCTTTGAGATATGTGAGAAATGCAAAGAACTGGACACCAAAAGTGACGCAGAAAGGAGGCCGTCAATGGCGGTGTTCTGAATGCAAGTGAATCAGTTCACATGAAATTAAGACACAAAAGATGAGCACCACATCCACACGAGTCTGCACACACTCAAAGAAGACTCTCATGGAAAATGAAAAGTTTGCTCTGATACCAAATGATGGTACAGGCATAGATTCACGCAACAAAGATAGATTGATTTCTCAGCATAAATGTAGTATATGTACGATGGTTATTGTATAGCCATGGAGATATTATAACAACCTCCCTAGAACTAGGATCTAATAACCCATTTATAATAGTACATGTAAAACAAACATAACAATATGAGTTGTTATTCAACAACTCATTTACATTTTATCAACATAATCATGAGCACTAATTCCTATTTCTTAACACATCGTGAACAATATACTTGCAGTTGGAGTCTATAAGACCCCACACATTCCATGATATGCAATTCATGGAAAATGGTGGTCAAGGGCCATACCATCTGCTTCCAAGCCATCCAAGGCATCAAACTGGTTCTGTAGGAATTGAGCATTGTTATGCTTCAAAAAGTCTTGTAATTCAATTTCATCTGATGCGACATATTCAATATTGTATTCCTCCTTAGCAGAATCCACACTATAAGTCGGGCTATGATCCCGAGAGTGGCGAGGACTTCGAGCCCTTTTGGATGGGTGATGTGAACCAAATTTTAAGAGCAACGACGACTACAAGAGAGTGGAAGCATTACATATGGAATTCATTTGGTCCATGAGAATTGAGGCCGCCTTGGGTGTGCTAGATAATTTTAGTAACGGGACACGCGAGTCTCAAAGACTACTGGCTCATGGAGTCGTGGACCACATGGTTGTTCCTTAACAACTGGCTCACTCAAACCATTTGAACCAGCGGCCTTGGGTTGTGTTAGCTTATTCTTATTTTTTTGGCCACCAATTGTTTCCCACCCTTCCTTCTGATGGGGTTTGGTCGCTTCTGGAGCCACCTTGGCTGCTGGGTGATTGCGAGGGACATAAAGAGGACAATCTTTGATCTTGTGATCAGAGGCCTGACACTAGAAGCATGTGTTAGGCAGATTGATGTATAAGATACACTGTGAGTGACGAATGCCTCCCATTTGAATATCTAAGAACTCTTTTAGTTCTTGAGAGAGGTCTACTTCAACACAAACATGCTTCTGTGCACGGGCATTGTAAAATTGCTGAGGTTCCAAACAAACCACCTGCCTAACAAAAGAGGCAATTTGATGCAAAAAATGAACGTAGGGAAAGGGAAGGCTAG
Organism: Taxus chinensis; assembly: GCA_019776745.2. Classification (NCBI taxonomy): domain Eukaryota; kingdom Viridiplantae; phylum Streptophyta; class Pinopsida; order Cupressales; family Taxaceae; genus Taxus; species Taxus chinensis. Next base: position 26,131,668 of record CM034156.1, read on the forward strand.
GAAATTCCACCCATACTGGCACTTTGAGGGGTGCATAGTTAGAGACCACAAAATCTTTGGTCCATGGAGAAAATACCAACAGAGAGTTGCGAACATACCAAGTGGCCGAACGGGTCAAAATGATCGGGGTGTGGGATGAGTTAGAGAAGCAACAAAGGAAAAATCCTTTAGTCATGTTTAGTACGCTCTCGAGCCGGATCTCGTGAGCAGTTTAGGGTGAGTTAACCCAATATTTTTAGCATGATTTAAGAGGGGATGCGACACACAAAATACCTAATGAAACAGAACTACTCTAACCACTGGCATGCAACATTAAACTCAAGAATGGGTAAAATAACATCAGGGGGAGATTCATTACCTCGTGGAAGACTTTCGGGATGAATTTCCAGGGGTGTTTCAGTGGTGGTACCATTATTTAAGACTCCATTAGCTCTAGCCATGGTTTTAACAACTTGGCTTGAAGTGGAAGAGGTCATTATATAGATGTGCCCAGAGGGCGAGAAACCCTAAAAAAACTGATAGAGGTATTATCTCGCAATACCCAAAAAGGCCACGGTATGACATGCATGCAGAGGAAAACCTAACAGAGCCAACTCTAGTTCTTCGCCTTTCACTTCATGCTCCAAGAGTTATAAAAGTGTGTCACACAACACTTTGCTATAGAGTTTTGAGCAACTAAGGTTGATCTATAACTCTACATACATGAAAGGAATTGATAATCTAACTCATGGTAAGAATAATCCACGAAAGGAATTGATAATCTAACTCATGGCGAGAATATTTCAAACTCTAATACTTATATTCCAACCCCGCTCTATCCATATTAGATTAGTGATCACCTGCTTCTCAAAGAAGAAAGTGGTGTTCCACTCTCCCCCATTAGATTATAATAGAAATACAAGCAGGAATTACAAAAATATATAAAAGAAGGACGAAGTTAAAAAAACTTTTAACGTCACCAAGCTACCAAAACAACCTATGGGAAATCACTTAATGAATGAATGAAAGTTTTTAATGACGTCCATGAGACCAAACAATCTATGGGACCCAATGTGTAAACATAAACTTGGCAGTGAAATAGCAAAAAAAGATAACAAAAAAAGATGCCAATTTTTTTTGGTATTTCTTCCTTTCTTCTAGTTCTTTGCTAATCTTGATTCTTCTACTATGGATTTTGATCAAGAAATCCATTGTTTTTGCCACCCTTTCCTCTTCAAACAATGTTGTAAGATCATATACTGTTAAGATATCCACATAATTGTTCTGTATGTCATCGCAAGCCACACATTCCATGACGAAATGTCATTTTGATTCCACCGAGCCCGACATGCAAAACTGACAAACCCTTTTTGACCACTCCTCTTTTGGTATTTTCCATCTCCCGGTTTCACACCTAAGATAGTGTGAACTAGTTTTTAGCTGTGCAATTAACATTTTACCTTTCCATTTTATCAGTGCTCCAATATAATGTTTTTTCCCATGATCACATGTGGGATTAAAATTCTTGACATAGTATTCGCTTTTTCGTCCAAGTTGTTTATTCCACATAATATTTCTGATTTTTTCTTTCACATATTTTTTATTTCTTTGTTAGTGCTAGGACACTCTTGTATGCTAATGCCCCATTTGCTCATCCACTCGCCATTTTGCTTCATCCAAGTTTTCTTCCTCCTGTTTAACTTTTCTTCTACTACTATTTTTGGCCATCGGGAAACATCCATGTTTTTCACTTTCTTGAAGTATCCTAGTAGCCGGATCATCGCTGCCACTTCCACTGGAAAGGCTCCGGCTTCAGCGAGAATGACTTCATATGGAACCATGGTTTTTATTTTGAAACTGCTTGTAATTAGATGCTTTTGAATTCTTTCTATTGTTTCCATTTCCCCACGAATGTACTATTGCCCAAATCTCACATTCGTATAATACCACTGGGATTACCAGTAACCCAGAAAGATTCAATCTGGTTTTCCAATCCCATAAATCTGTTGTTTTGCATCTATTTCGAAGTGTGTATAGAGCTTTCCACCCCCCCTAAATCCTCTTAGATCTACAAGTTTCCCAATTGAGATTATTGTGGAAGTCCAGTCCCAAATATTTGTATTCGTTTACAACTTGTACGAAGTCCCCTTTAAACTCAAAGCTTACTTGTCTCTTTTTCCTTTTTAAGGTAAAAATCATGATTTTGGTTTTACCAATGTTCACTTGCAATCCCACCTCTTGGGAAAATAGTTCTAAAGCTCTCAAGTGCTCTTGTAAACCCTGCACTGTTTTAACCATTAGGATAAGGTCGTCCGCATAGAGCAACAATTTTACCACATAAGAGGCTAAATGAATCCCACCTCCACCCTTTTTGTTAATCCATTCCTCTAGCTTGTTCGTTGGAAGGCATCCACCTTTGAAGATGCCTTTGTTGGAAAGTGTTAAATTCCGACGAATTTTTTTGGCTGTAAATTTCCATCACACTGTTCATGTCTGTCCCTATTTGTGAAAATATGTATTTATTTAGATATGTTAAGTGCAAAAATTTAATATGCTTGTTGCAGAATTGCGAATATACATCCTACTTGAAAATTAACCGACTTTCACAAAGATTCATGATTAAGAAAAAATGGATGGCATCTAATGTCTATGGTCAAATGGCAAGCGAAGCACTGATAAGCACCGAAAAACAAAGCTAAAACCGTCATGGCGGCCAACCAGATTTAAACTTTCCCACTTTTTTAAGTTTATGTATTAAAAGGAAATACATAAGTATAATCGTTTAAATGAATTATATTAAAAAAACAACAATGTTGTCATCACATAAATCATAACAAATCAGGGAAGAAACACAGAATGGAGATAATGGGTGTAAACGAGGCGAGTTTGTCGTCATAGGGAAATATTTTCTAGCCTTTGTTACAGTGGAAAATGTACATAACACGAGTCTCCTTCACCGTGTCCAACACACACTTTACTTTAGTATTAATTTGTTTACACAATCTCCAATGCCTTAAAATCTATTTTTCTGTTATTTTTCCCTCGCTTCCCGTTTCTATGCCATTTTTCCTTACAATCTCCAATGCCTTAGAAAGTGTTTGACCAAATGAAAGAATGAGACAACTTCTCATCGATGACGATTATGCCAACAAACAGAAGACATGGGTTTCCTCAAGAGACAATCATTGTTTCACTTTATGCAACAAACATGTCTCTAACCAGTTCAGTTTACATTTGTCAACATACTCCTGACCTATGCCAAAATATGAGCTACAAGCTGTGGACATCCATCAAAGCATAAATGATTAAAAAAAAATTGTCAGATGATGTAGTTGCAAATGCTCTCATAGATATGTATGCAAAATGTGGAACATTATACAAGGCACGTGAACTGTTTGACAAAATGCCTAAAAAATGTGGTTTCACAAACATAGTTGATAGTAGGATATGCACAATGCAATTGGCGTGTGTAGAGCCAAATTCCACATTAACATGCAGTGGTTATGTGGAAGTGTTTGATCGGTTTCTGTAGATCACATATGAATATAGACTTATGAGTATTTATATCCATAATGTATTTTGATTTGGATCCTAAAAATGATGCAGCGTATTTTCTTCTCTCAAACATCTATGGAGAAGTGGGCAGGTGAAGTGAGGCTCAAATTATGCAAATATTGATGAAAGATAGAGGAATTAAGAAGATCCTTAGATGTAGTTGGATTGAAGGTCATGAAACACATCATAAATCATAGATCACATCTATACATAGACGAGATCTATGCCAAGTTGGAGAAAATGGATTTAGAGATGAAGGCAACAAGTTTTTTTATATTAAAGACATTTACTCAATGATGTGGAAGTGGAGGAAAAAGAATTATTTCTCTGCTACCTTAGTAAAAAGTTGACAACTACATTTGGTTGGTTAAACACGCCCCCCCCCCCCCTTCCCTTTCGGAACACCAATTACCGTTGTCAAGAACCTTTGATTATGTGTTCATTACCACACTACAACGAAAATTAACTCCAAGATTGTTGTAAGAGAAATTGTTGTGAGAAATGGGAACCATTTCCTTCATTTTAAAAAGGAAGAATGTTCTTGTGGCGATTATTGGTGATACTAAATGAAGCAGTCTAAAAAAAATAAGCTTGCACTATAATAATGTGCCATGCGCTTGATTATTCTCAGTTTCTAGAAATTTTCTTTTGTTTAGATTTGACTATTTGGCAATCTAGACCACACATAGTGAGCAATGTAGATCAACTCCTCAAGAGCCATTGATACTTTTTTGCCAAATGCAACAAACAAAAATTTAACCTATTCAACTCACCTTTGCTAGCATATTCACATGTTGTGGCAAAACAAGAGGTTTGCAATAGGCTATGAACTTCTATCAAGGAAAAAAAGGTGTTTTTTTTGTTGTCAAATGTTGTAGTTGTATCACATTTTTAGCTCCTCTCCATCACAAAAACTTAACACAATTTAATTTTGCATACACAAACTTAACATTGTTCTCCGCTCCACTCCAGCGAAATTTGCAACTCATGTGCAATTGCTAGTCTATATACAAGTGTGGTAAATCCGGGTCCTTCATTTTTTAAGAGGCTAAATACTTTCACTTCCGGGTCCTTCATTTTTTAACTATTCTTTGGCAGAATCGAATGCAGATGAATTTTATCTCCATTATTAAGAAATTCATGGCCTGTCGGATTTTGTAAGTGCATCTAGAGGCCTGGCGGATTTTGTATGTGCATACCAAATGTCTGAATATAACGACCTATTAAGGACATAAGGTTTCCACAGTTGAGTAGCAAAAATATCAGCTAGTGGAAGCCGAGTAGCGATGGGAGGTTTGCATTGCTTCTCCACTTTACCATTGCGTAATGTCGCTGTACCTTCTGCCACCAGTACAGTGGACAATAGATTACATATAACTAGTTATGGGAAGAACAATAGCAAAGATGGAGGGCTCCTCATTCCAGAGGTAATTTTTTTTTGTACAATATTATGATGCATTTTATATTGTCACAGGCATTGGACACCCATTTGCAAACAAGGCCGAAAACCATGAAACCCGAGGTTTTAGTCAGGATAAGGAGCTTATAACGATACCCATTTGCAAACAAGGCATAAAACATGAAACTCAACTGGTTTTGTCTCCAGCAAAAGCAAAGTAATGCCCTTCCATATACCCATTTGTAAACAAGTTGTAAAAACATAATAGCCAACTGAAAATTCGATGTTCTTACACTATCCATTGCAAACAAGTCCTAAAACCACGATACCCAACTGAAAATTTGATGTCCATCCTCTTACCCACGTGTAAACAATCTCGAACAGCACGATACCCAACTGAAAATTGATGTCCTCCCACTCACACATTTGCAAACAAGCCCCAAAACTGTGAAACCCAACTCCGAATTTATGTCCTACTACATACCCATTCACATACAAGTTCAAAAACTATGATACAACGCTAAAAATTGACGCCCTCCAGGAGCCCATTAGCAACGAAGTTCTAAACCATGATACCCAACCGAGTTTGCCTTCATGCAAAAAAAATTGTTGTCCATTCATGTACCCATTTGCAAACAAAGACTAAAGCCATGATACTCAACTGGGTTTGTCTTCAGTAAAAGAAAATTAGTGTCCTTTCATGGACCCACTCACAAGCAAGGCATAAAACCATGATATCCAACGGGGTTTGTATTCAGGAAAAGAAAATTGCTGTCCTTCCCGGTAACCATTTGCAGACAAGGCCTAAAACCATGGCACACAACTGGGTTTGTATCCAAGAAAAGAAAATTGACGTTCTTCCTTGTACCCATTTTCAAACACGGCCTAAATACATGATATTCAATTGAGTTTATCCACAGGTTAAGAAAATTGATGTCCTTCTATGTACCCAGTTGTGTTTGACTTGGTTGTGCTTTTAAGGATTTTCAGTCAGCAGCTTCCTAGGCCGCAATAACCTGCTAGCAGTGGTTTGAATTAAGTATGCCTGTATTTGGCCTTTACATTGTAAAACCTGTTATTGATGGCTCTTTCTTATTGTAATTGATCATTTGATGAATCGCATCTAGACCTAGTTTGAATGGCTTGAATTGCCTTTTATATATTGTTTCAATTCTGTCACATACCATTTTCAGCTCAGTTCAATAAAAGGATCACCAAAATTTACTTTAACTAGGTAGATTTCCATGGCATTTGGATCACATTCCATAAAATGAAGAATATTAGATTAAAGTCGACAAAAAATATCAGGAACAGGTGAATGGGTCTGAAGGTATGCTATAACAGCAACATAAGTGCAAAATTAAATCCAATCTAAAATTTGTACAAAATAAGGAGGACACAATCAGACTAGATAAGTAGAAATGCATTTATGAAGGCAGGAAAGAAGAAGAAACCCTTCTCTAATCTTACGTGACATAAATAAATGTCATCTGTGCAATGAACTCAATTTGGTCACCTAAAGCACTTGTAGGATTGGATAGAAATCATGACTCTGCCCTAAGATAGGTCTCTGCAGATGATTCAGTGCAGCAAGTGATTGTATTTTGTATAGCGCAGTGCTGTTTCAGTATCTGCAACATAGGTGGAGATTTGAGCTCACAAGTAGTATCATCATATGTAAGATCCAAAGCCATGCTGGTATGCATCACTAACCAAATCAAAGACCAGCTTACACCTAGAACTAAAAATCAACTCTGCCACTGAGGGTGGGTACATATTTGAAATTGAACTTAGTCATATGACCTCAAATGAAATGGAACCATATTTTGGACCTGTCAACTATCTTTAATATAAGCCACCACAAATCAGTACACCAGATTCTGTATAAGCTAAAAGAACTGGCACATCTCATTTACTTGATATCCATACTATTCCGATTCTAGATATATATCTTAAAGCACGTTTCTTCTACCATTTAAATAATTTTCTAATCATTGGGTGGCTAAAGTTGCCTGTAAAAAAACAATATCTTCACTCTATGTTGCAAGAAACAAGACTTGGAGAAATGTGATGGAAACAAAAACGTGAAGAGAAACAGGATGAAGATAAGTTATTTATAAGAAATCAGCTTTCCGTGTATATATATATATATATATATATATATATTTAAATTGCAAAAAAAACAGCACATTATGGCAGTACAATTTGTCAGATTTTCAGGCCCATCAGGCACTCAGACCATAGCCAAATGCCATTAATGAACCTATCTACATTTGTTTTGATGCTGCAAATTACACATAGATAACTTCGCCACAGACAACTCATCCTCCCAGCAGCCAAACTACCATATCAATGAGTTACAGATAGTTATCAACAAGACCAAACAGACATAAACGTATGTATAAAGAGAGGTTCCTTCAGATGCAGAATGAATTTACAGATCGACACAGTGCAGATATAACTCCACAAATCATTGTTTACAATCATAACTGTCTCACACATGAGAACATTCCCCTGAGCTGATTTCTATTTCTTGCAAGCGGCGCCCGGACACCCAGTTTCATGGAAGGATTATCCGTGTTGCCTGTCATTGGTGATATTTTAAACTTTTCAACTCTAATACATTTAAAAAAAATCCTATGGAAAGAGCCCCAAAACATTGCTGCCATGGCATTGGCATTTTGGCCTGTTAAAATGTGAAACGGCAATATGCTGTTGTGTTTCTTGCAACAGGGCCTTTACTTCTAACCTTTGTAAAAGGCCTTTTTATGAATTTCCTTGAATTTCAACTTCAGTATTTGCCTACTGAATTTCGTATCACAGTTTTCCATCTGTTGCTAAAAAATTGTTAAAAGTTTCAGAGTTGCACAAAGTCACTGTCTTTTCAGAGATACATTTTATATCCAAGGATTTCAATGTTTTGTCCCTCGAGTTATACCTCTCTTTTTATTATGTCCTTTAGCTGCCGAAGCAGTCTCTACAGCCTTGTTGACATCAGTGACATCATTCTGTCATGTTAGTGTTTTATCACCGCATCCACATCTAAGCATTAATTCGTTTCATATGTCATTCCCACCGGCACCTTATATCTCATTTGATATGGCATTGCATGGATATATTAATTATACATAAATTACACATCTTGTACTTTAAATTTAATGCTATGCAGTTTTGCATGTAATGCACTTGCCCAGTCCCTTGGGCTAGGCACTAATGGCTTTTTTTACATATACAATTTACAAATTTCTTTGCAAGAGTCTTCTGCGTTCATTTGCGTGGAGATTAAAATCTAATCTGTATGCAGTTGAACTTAGAAGACTCTTATGAATTGGCTCACTGTAAAAACACACTCAGTCAAATATTTAAACTATCTACTATTCAAAACAATGAACAAATTTGAGAGTATTGGGACAAGAAATAGTAGCTTTTCTTTCTGAAGGAGTTGGTAAATGGATAGAGCTGGAAGTTAACACAGGATTAATATCTTCTTTTTTCATATTCTTAGGTATTATTACTGGTTGTTGTCTATGTTTTCAGACTTGTGTTTTTATCTGGGATTACCTTGCGGTTTGTGCAGATCTTGCTGCCAAAGTCTAAGAATTGGAATTGGGTAGAGAGAAAGCATTTACAACACCTTTTTTTGCTTGACAATATAAAGAGCAGGCTACAGCTAAGAAATGGCATTGGGGTGAAGATAACAAATGGGCTATTCTCAAAATTTAACAATCAATTCCAAGAATGTCTGAAGCATTCCAACATATTCTTCCAGAAATGGGGCCAATTATATTCAAACTATTTGGAATGTTATATTCACCCACAAAAGTTTGCAAAAATGCATAGATGGCCAAAAAAGCACAAAAACAGGGGAACCCTTTTTCTGGTTGGATCAGTCATAGCTCTTGCATTGATGATGTCACTATCCGTAAATATCAACAGAAGTTCATCATGTGAGTACACACTGACGTACACATTTCTTTTACCTCGAAGGTCTTTCAACTCTGCAAATATTATCAATCAAGTATTTTATTGGAGGGCTAAAGTCCAAAACCACCCTTAGTATGCAATACATAGCAAAAGGGCATCATTAACAATCATCTATGCATTTATACTTCCCACACCATGAAGTGCGTATCTGTGGAAATTGCTTTACAGGTATTTTAGATGTTAATAGTTGAGGGTTTGCGTTCCTTGAAGAAAATTTTATTCCTGAAACACAGGAGTCATCCCACATTTTACTTTTTAGCAATAATTTTGATATCTAAGTTTGAAATGTAGGGGCACTTACTGAGGAAAATTTACTCTTTTTGGAGGCATGGAGGACCATTGATCGGGCATATGTTGACAAAACATTCAATGGTCAAAGATGGTTTCGGTACAGAGAAGATGCACTTCGCCATGAGCCCATGAATACACGTGAAGAGACATGTGTGTAATCTTTTCGTTGCTTTAATTTTGATTTCCAAGAAATAAAATTACATTTTCTTGTCAAAATTTTCAGTGTCATTTTCAAACATGTTGGAATAAGCTTACTGGGAGGTCATGTCAACTCCCCATTTAATGTGATGAAATTAATGATGGATTATTGAATGTGCAAACGTTCCTGTTTTGACTGTTTTGAGTTGCTTTGCCTAAAATTTATATTCTGAAAAATATTCAGATGTTAAACCCTTTGCAAACTTTGATTCAAATGTTCATGTTAGATGTAATACTGATATATTTTAATTGATACCAACTCTCATGCTAAAGATATCTCATATAAAGTGGACATGGAAACATGCTATGCTCGGTAGAGTTTTTGATAACATTAGGTGCGAGATTCTCTTCATTATTAGTACCTTCTATTTGGAAACTATGTGCTTTGCCTAATCAAGGGTTTTGATATTGCTTTATGTTTTCTGTCAAAGGGACTTCCTTGTAGGTCTGGATCGTACACTTGAAGTATTTCTTCTAAGTAACGCCGAGGCTGTTCCTCAATAACTCAATCAAAAGTCATGAACATTTTTTTCATAGACATAGCACTCCCACGATTTCAAAAATCATTTTTTGTTGAGAATGTGAAGGTAATTACTAAGTTCGAACAACATGCTAAGTGGAGGGTTAGGGAGGATCTCCGATAGAGCAATAAAAAAAACTGAGAACACAAACATGGATGATGGACAAAGGTTGAGTGCAACTTGGAAGCCGCCAATACAATTAATTAAAGAAAAGCAACTATAAGAATTTGAAATAAAAGGAAAAAAACAAGAAGTGTGAGCAACCAAAGAAGTATTTCTCCCATTTTTTTCAGACGATGCTCTTTCTTCATGAAGGTGGGTTCCATAAGCAAACTAGAAACGTTGAAAACATATAAATTTGCTGTAGTAACCGTAGTAACACGTAACACTCAATGAGAATAATGCTTACTGTGGAAGCCTAAAGCAATTCAAGGTCTTCACCATCCTTTGTCTTCATGATAATTTGACTTTCTTGTATCAATTCCTCTTTATTTTTGTCAACAATGGGCTTAATATCATTATGAATCAACTGCTGCAATAAACAAGAGGACATACTCTCTCCCACACACTCTTCAATCTGAGCAATCTACCCTCCTTGGGAAGATGTTTCCATGCTCTTGGCTGCCATATCTTGAGGAATATCATTCCTCATACCTTGCTGCCCACTAATAGAAGAAGTCTTTTCCTTGAACTCTTGTAGGTGTTGTCTCACTTGAGCGGCTATCATCCTAGTCATAGATGGAAAACTCGCCAAAAATTCGCTGAGTTTTAAAAAACTCGCTAAAAAACTTGCAAAACGGTTAAATCGCCGGAAAACTTGCCAGAAAAGAAAAGAAAAACTCGCCGAGCATAGTTGGAAAACTTGCCAAAGACAACATTTCTTTCCTTTTTTGGCATTTCTTTCCTTTTTCGGATTTTTGGTCAAGAAAACACAAAGAAATTTTTTTCTCGGGAAGATGTAGCAGCAAAAACTTGCATGTGCCATAACTTTCATTCCGTGGCTTCGTTTGAGGTGCCGTTTTCTCTAAAAGTGTATATTTTCTTGAGCTCTACTGCATTGATGGCAATATTTTTCTTATTTTCATAAAATCCATTTTTGCACCTTTTTGGACCAAGCTACTTCTTGCAATCTTCTGAAAGAATCATGAGCTTTGATTGCCTGTAGACAGATTAGTAATTAAAAATACAATGGATAGCTATTCCAAAACTATGACGTAGTACTACAACTTATACGAGCATACTATACGTTGGACTACATTCGTCCCAAATGCCAGCTTGGTCGCAACCTGCTTATACAATCTATAACATACACATATCAAATTTAATTTTATTCGTTTGTTATATACTGTACATTATTAAAAAATTTTTTTTGTTCACTGATAATCACACTATAGAAGCGCATTATAATAGTATGACTGTATAACGATCTCAACGATTTAACATCATTTGCAATACAATCGTAACGGATTCGCACATTTAACATCAGTTGAGGCCATTATCAGATAGTATACTGTATACTGTATACTGTACAGAGTCACTTCTCGCATCATTTAACATTGTTTTTACATTTAATTTAAGTATATTTTATGAATTTAAATGTTTTTAAAAGTAGCGATAAAGTTGCCGATTAATGCCAATAAATTGCCAATTCCCGATTTCCGAGTCAAAATTTGGCCTGCCGATTAATCGCCGATAACGATTTTTTGAACTATGCCGAGGACCACTTCATTTTTAGATGCCCCATTTATTATGAGATCCAGGGAAGATATTAAAAGTTTCTACTACTTACTAGTTGCCCCCCAGACCACAGGGGCAAACGAATATTACAAGTTTCTTTTCTAATACTGGAGTTACACCGGTCTTAGATGTGAGGAGAGATTCTAGAGAAAGTTTCTTGCTTCCTCCTAGGATTCCCCAACCCGGCTCCTTGGGCTTGCTACCAATCTTCATCATGCAATAATTTGGAAATTACATATTATCTCTGAAACCCTTACTCAAAGATTGGTATTTCCTCCAACAAAAACCCCTATTAATCACCTCTATTTGCTGCCCTTTATCACCGTTCTCACCTTTTTCCTTATTGTTCCCAGATCTGATTTGATTCAAATTCTGAGTGAGCTGGCTCAAATAAAGGTTAGTGGCTTCTTGTTGTTTCACCATGTTGATGAACATTTCCTTCATAAAATTCACATTGAGATCTTTCCAATCTGCCATTTTTTTGACCTTCATTCACCACCCAACAGGCTGGAAGAAAGTCCGCTCTGATATCATTGTAATGTCCCCAATGGGACTATTTTTGCCCCCAGTTGGATTTTAGGCAAATTCCAAACAAAAAATTGCAGATTAAAGAAAACATGGAAATTTATTTATTGCAGATCTGAATGAACCCAGAAAAATGTGACTAGGGTTTTAAGAGGAATCCACACAAATCAACAAGTACATTCATACCCATTCACTCCAAACTGTTTTCTATATTTTTAACAGCTCATGCATGCATAAAAATACAATTTTCTGAAGGTAAAATAGGCTGCAAAAATTTATATAAGTCTGCAGACTTGCTGCCCTTGAAAGTGAATAAAAATGGCACTTTCATTTATCCAAAAATTCAGAAAATGATTGGAGATGATTCATAAAAACCTGATTTTATTACAGCAACTCAGAATAGTGCGCAAACACCTTAGAATGTCATCAATATATCCAAAATATGGGTCGCTCCACTAGAGGTAAATAGAATAAACACTGCTGTAGTATTTCTTCAAACCCTAGATTAGAAATTTGCCAAAAATCCTTCGTACAACTGTTGGAAATGACTAAAATCTGCGTAAGCCCAATAGAATTTCCTGGATAGAAATTCCTCACATTCTCTTGGGGTTTTTTTCCACAAGAGGGATGAATCCTATAAGGGTTTTCGCCCTTAGAATATTTAAGCAAAATCTCAAGCTTCAGCTGCAAATTAAAAAAATATCAAATGATCATGACATGAATGCCTAAGCAAGTCGACTTCTCCTTGTAAATAAAGAAGAGACCCAAATGCAACCTCTTAAACATCTAATCAACATTCATTGAATTTCTCTATGCATTTTCCACCCTCCATTTTCCTTCCTAGGATAAGTCGCTATTTCCCTTAGGGAGAATACAAAAGATATTTAATACTTATTTTTCCCTCCCAAAGCTAGTTGCATTTTTCCTAGAGGGAAGACATAATAGGCTAAGGGTCTTTGATTGGGAAGGGGTTATTACATATTTTAATACAAATACATGGTGCATACAATCATGGGGCCTAATTCTGAGTTGTTTGGACAACAAGCATACTTACGATACTATTCGATACTCTAACACTAATGATCCACTTCTTAAAGTGGCATTACTGTATTCTAGCTATACAACCATCTGTATTACTGAAATCCAGTACAATGATTACTACCTAGATGAAGTTCATTTTGTTGTAATCCATATGTTCAATTGCTAAAATTTTGAGATAGGGTTTCTTCTAGGCATATCATGAAACATATGGGATTAGTATTAGTGCCTAACAGTGCGGTGTAGACTTTAAACAAGCTCTGTTAATGTCCTGCTACTTCCAGACAATTCTCTCTTCCTAAAATTTTCTAAATCAATGTGTTTGAAATCAAAATGCAACCCTCTTGACCGTTCCTATACAAGACAACAAGACATTATTTACACACCACATGCTTAAGAAAACAAGACAATCTCATTATGGCTACACCGAGCAAGCATTTTGAGTTGGTTAGACATGTGCATGTAGGGGTGATTTGGGTTTCTCATGCCCAGTCTTAAATTCTGAGTTCATGGAAATTTGGGAGCTGTACCCACATGATCCCATGGCTGAGATACAATAACAAACATGAGGGACACCTGAAATGCTTAAATAAGCAAAACAATGAATGTGTGACCAAGCTAGAAGATACCAAATAAAGGCACAATGCTTCTACTCACTAGGGCAAAACTTCTAGAACACTTTGGCATCATTTTCAGAGCTATGAAAGTCCCAAAAGAGTAAAAACAGTCGTATACAGCCGCACTTCTTTTCCACCTTTTTCCCAAATAAAATATGCAAGAACAACTCACAAACATGCCAATATCCAATCCAATTTTATACATAAAGCATTATAAATAAAATGTGGGCAAAATAAATTTAGGTGCGAATCATATTGGGCATATTCTGAGTATTTTACAGTAATAAAACCCTAGTTTTGTTGATCTTAACATTCTTTATGTGTTTTAGGTGTCATGGGTATGGATCTATGGCAAAAACCTAGAGAAAACTCCAAATATTGCGCATAGGCCCATGCACATTCAAACCCTCGTTTTTACTTGCAATTTAATTACAAAATCCACAAAATACAACTATAGATTTAGTTAATCAACAACAAATAGAGTGAATGAAGGAAAAAACATGATTGAATGAAGATGGAGCAGATTTGGCTCCCATCTCCTTTCTTTTTGCTTCTCTTCTTTCTCCTCCCAAATGCCTCCTTTCTTGATTATGGCAGAGTTTCTCTGTAAAATTAATTTATGTTAGTGCTCGCAAAATAGAGTTCATCATTCTATTACCTTATCTTTATTCTATTTATGCTTTTTCCCAATGCCATTATGTAAAAATATAATGCCAAATGGCCTTTTCCAAGTTTAAACTATAAAAGCCTTTCTTCCATTTGGACCACATTTAAATTAATCTTATTTTCTTTCTTTAATTTCTTCTAATTTATTTTTACGGAATTCTCATTAAAAATTTTTCGGGTATCCAAAATTAATTCATTATCAGGTTAACATCTTATTTAATCATTGTTAACGACTTTCGAGCCTAGCTTATTCAACTAGTAGGCCGTTAGGGGATCCTAAATATTATGTATCGCATACAAAATCAAGACGGGAAAACTTCCAATATCACTCTCCAAAGTGGGCGCCCCCTATTTAGACTTACATGCGATACAAATCTCCTGAACACATGTGGAAATACTGATAGCCGAAACATTGTTGGATCGGGATGATGAAGTTCTTTGATCAACGTCGTCATCGATGCCATTTTTTTTTTGACACCCGGATACGACTCCCAAAAAGTATACTGAAACGTTTAAATACAATATATAAATCTCAGCCTTCTAAATAGGAATACGTGGAAAATTATAAACCACAGATTACGGTATAGAATACGGCAAGTACAAAAAACAAGTTATAAAAATTAACTAAAATTTATAATAATCTCAGATTTTTCCTATACAAAACATAAAATTAAATTTATATTATGTTGTAGATTGTATAAAATTAAATATTATTTTATATGAAATGTATACAATGACAAATACTGTATAAGTTGTATTATTACCTAGTTGGAATACTTGCATAGTAATGTATTCAGTAATATACTAAACTGTCTACAAATCAAATTCATGATTCTTTTAGAAGATTGCAAGAAGTTGCTTGGTCCAAAAAGTTGCAAAAATAGATTTTATGAAAATAAGAAAAATATTACCATCAATGCATAGAGCTCGAGAAAATATACACTTTTAGAGAAAACGACACCTGAAACGGAGCCACAAAATGAAAGTTATGGCTCATGCAAGTTTTTACTGCTACTTTGTTTTCCCGGACCCTTTCCAAAAATGGCAAATTTTTTTCTCTCATGTTTTTTTCACCGAAAATCCAAAAACGGAAAAAATTGCCAAAAAGGGATTTAAAAAACGAATCCGTCGGCTCCCGTCGCAGCTCCTGTCGCCGCTCCCGCTCCCTGCCGCTCCCGAGGCCCCTACCTGCCGTTTCGGTAACTTAGGTCTCCCGTGTGATTAGTTGTGCGGTACCTTGCTAACATAATCATAAGGAACTAGTAGTATTTGCAATGAAATTGTAAATTAATCATATTTTATAAGTGGAAATAGAAATTTAACTAGAACATTTATATAGTCATTTATAGCATTTAGTCCGCAATATTAATAAATATTTCTTTGTTAATTTTTGAGGTATCTTTCAAAATTAAAAAAATTCATAAATACAACACACCATTACACATTAAAATTATTCACACATTTCACGTTTTTAAGCTAATTACAATTATTTTGAAAATATCCTAAATAAAAACAAAAGATCATGTTTTGTGTCCATTGAGCCCATTGGTGCGATAGAGTTCTTAATTCACATCTCATATTGTTTTAGAAGGACGATGAGCACAAAAAGTGGGATGCTACAATAGTCATTTCGTTTACCCTTAGGGAAAACAAAACTCTTAAATAAAACCAAATGAATTAGGTGCCACTATGTAGACACTTGTCTTAATCCTGTGTGGTAATTACAATTCATTATTTTGTTATTTGTTATTGGTGCAAGTGTTGTAACTTCGAAGGGTGTGTAAGGTGACGACACTTGTCTACATGTTGTGCTATCTTGACAATTTGTTTCGCATAGAGTTCTTTGTTTTTGGTTAAAATGTCATGGGGGTGAGGAGAGATAGAATAGTGACAAGTGTCACCATCCTGCATTCCTGCATATTATCAGTATCACTGTTAGATCTAGATTTGACAGTGATACTCATTTTGTTTACCATAAGGGAAAATAAAATTGAAGAAATGAGGTGCCATGAGATATAGACACTTGTCTTAATCTCGCAGCATCTCAACCTCACAGGGAAAGAATTATTTCAAATTATCGTTTAGCCTTTACTTTTATGGTGTTTGTGTAGGTATCACAATCCAATGTGATATTTACAATTCACTATTTTGCTATTTGTTACTAATTTTGGAGGGTGTGCAAGATGAAGCCTTATAAACTCTTGACAATTTGTTTCCCACAAAGTTCTTTTTTTGAGTAGAATGTCATGGGGATGAGGGGGTACAAGATGGCAACAGCTGTCACTATCTCACAATCCCGCAGATTATCAGTGCTTACTTTTATCTATTTTGTTTTCTGTGTCCTATGGGTTTCAGGGAAGGTGGGATAATGACACTTATCATCTCGAGAAGTCTTTAACATTTAGACATTGTGGGATTTCATGGTGATATTGTAGATAATAAACATAGGGCCTTCATATTTTAATTTTGAGGCTTCGCGAAGGGAATTGATATAGTAAGGAAAATTGCAAACAATGAAGCTATATACTAAATTGAAGTGCAATATACCGCATCTATTAAGAAAAGCACAAGGAAATGGGCGAGCAAAATGAAGCAAAAACACAACATTTTCCCAAATTAATTAAGTGGCCCCAAATTTAAAAATTTGGATGTGTTGGTGACAGCAAATCCCATTTGGAGCTGTTGGTATAGTTGCAGGTCCTTCCCAATGAAGTGGAATTGAATGACAACAGTGTAGACCTTCAATGCCATTAAGCCACATATTCTCATATAAAAGGTAGGGTTCCGTTGGTGGATTGTCTTGCAGGAATTTGTGGATATTAAAAGTCACGTTCTTTGCTTCAGCTCCACAACCCATGATATCGGCAGCAAAAAACTGGAGGTATTGACTTAGCCACCCCCTCCATCTTTTAATATCTTTTATACCTCCTATTGCATGTCTTGAAAAGCCTATCATGCTCATACAAGTGCCTTCCATATAGGGCTGTAATTTTAGTTTTGAGTGTGGTTTCTTTGCAGTGCAGTAACGTATAAGTCTTCTAGATACATTTGCTAAAGAAATTTGGCCCGACGTTTTGGATCAACTTGTATTGTCTCAATTTTCAAATTAATGGAAATTAATAATATTTTTAAGTTGGGCCCGGTCAATTCATTATCTAGGGGCAACTTATTAATATTATTATAAGAATAAAATGTATTTTTTAAATACTGGTAGGTAGAAGACCCCTTTTTAGCCTATTTTCCATTGTATTCAGTCGGCTGGTTTTGAGCAGAAAGTATCACCAGTTGCGAGTACACTAGCTAAAAGTGTGGTTGATCAAAGTGAAGAAAAGTTGAAACTGTACTTAACCACATAAATGATAGCTAAGTTGCACAAGAACTCTTAGAAAGAGGACAACAAAGAACCTTGGGAGCCAAACCACAGTTGTCTATGCAAAAGACACAGGGAAGTGTTGTCAGATGAAGAACCAAAAAACGAATTACATACAATAGAGCCTCCAAACGTCAAGGAAGAAATTGTGTTAGTGCAACATGAGAAAGGAGAAATCAGAGTTGCAAGAAACTAAAAGGAAGCAAACCATGGAGGAACATGCATCATCCTTAGAATTTCCAAAAGACTTGCTCCTTGTTGGTCGTCTAAGGTATGGAAATGATGATCATAATTCAGATTTTCTGCTTCATCCTATACAAAATTCTTGTTCTCATGAGATGCATGTCAAAAGGAGTCATAAAGTAAAGGACACAGTTTGCAATATGGGGCATAATGAGGGCTACATATAAACAAAGGTTCAAAACTCATAACTCAGTTTTTGGAAAGAGCTATCTCATTTGACAGGCATGGGATCTAGGCTTTTGGAGCACTACAACATGTTTTATTTACCTCTTAGACATGGTACTTGGGCATATGAGCTTGCATTTTCTTAAGGACAAACAAATTTGGGAAGGAAGGACTGTAATGTCCCCATTTTCAAATTAATGGACATTAATAAAAATTTTAAGTTGGGCCCGTTAATTCATTATCTAGGGGCAACTTATTAATATTATTATAAAAATAAAATGTATTTTTAAATATTGGCAAGTAGAAGACCCCTTTTAGCCCATTTTCCATTGTATTCAGTCGGCTAAAGGGAGAATAGAGGAGGAATTAATAGTCTAATTTTAGCACTAAAGTAATTCTTATTATTGGTACTTTAATTAATTATTAAAGCTGGGTGGAAAAAATAAAGTAATATTAAAATAGAAAATAAAGTAATATTAAAATAGAAAATAAAGTTACTTTATTAATCCGACATGGAACGCAACATTTGAAAAATAGAGACAAAAAAGTATAAAAGGAGGTGAAGGGGGGTTCATTTGGCATCTTTTGATCATTTATCTGATTTCACTTTGGAGAGTTGAATGCATTTGCTTTCACTTTCAGCCATAGAGGACGGAAACCCTCCTTGGTATCCTATTGGGGATGAAACCCCTCAATAGAATTCATATTTGAGGACGAAAACCCTCAACATCTATTGGGTGACTTTATTTAGAGGTCACATTTGGGTGCAAAGACAGATTTTCAGAGCCAGAGCACATTTTCTACATTTCTCACTTTAGATTTGCATTTCAAGGGAAGAAATTCTTCCAGTGGAGAGACATCTGCCAAGGATTCAAGCAGGGGACAGCTAGGGCACGATTTGCAACCATATTTAGGGTTATACACCCTTGTGGGTGGAGTTTGTTGCATTCTAGGGCACGGTTGTTGCAGATCTATACATCATTTGCTTTATCATAATTGTAGAGGCCATATTCAGCTTTGTTTCAGTGGATTTGGGCTTGGGATCACTTCTTTCCAGCCACTTTTGTAAGCTGTCCTACACATTTTTAATAAATTTCCAGCACTTATTTTGGGTCCAAAAATTATATATTTTGGGTCCAAAAATTATATATTTTGGTATTCATGCATGCATCATTAATTCTGATTGTTTTGGCGAAGATTTGATTAAGTTTAGATCAAATTTGAGGGTTATTGATCTCTAGATCAGATCACCATTTCTAGGGTAATTTCAGATCTAAAAATTGAGGATAAATTGCATTATTATCATAAATTTTCTTCATCCAGTTTGTTGCAATAAGTCAGGAATTTCAGGTGTTCCCTTTTGGCTTCTATTATATCCCTTTGGGGACATCACACAACTACTACATCCATCTTCACGAGAGTGAGGGTTTAAGCCAATGCTTGAAAAAATTCAAAGGAAAACTATTATAGTATAATATATAATAATCTTCTTTATAGTATATAATAATATATACATTAATATAATTTTTCTCTAAAATTCACACACAAGTTTTTGTTTTGAGTTTGGTATTTTCGTAGTGTAATAAATGGTAATGTTCATTTGGAATAAACTATGTAATATTTATACTGTTGATGTTTCGGATCTTGCTGCTGGATCTATCTTTAGGGAAGTAGATAGAGAAGAAATGGCTTTACGACCCAATGTAAATCCTAAAAAACCACTAGATAGCCTTAGAAATACCAAGGACCCATGTGAATCCTTGCTTTAAAAAGGTGTTTATGAGATTCCCTTCTCTTGTGGTGTTCATTACAACTGAAGTATCTTTTTGTACCTAGTTTAAGCAACATGCCCATGACCTTCTACACGGTAATACCAAGAGATTAGCATTAGCTGGGCATGAATACAAGACTAATCACACTATGCTCATTGGTGGTGCAAAAGCCTTAGTTGTTGAAGGGCAGTGGAAAGATTGGAGAAGTTATTGAAATTGAAAAATGTGCACCCAATCTTAATAGGGATGATGGCTTCGAATTGAGCCATTCATGGAAACCTTTTATTCATAAGTTCTCTCGTGTCTAGGTGTTATCTTCCCTCATTAATTTTATTTTAAAATTTCAAATTCTAAACCTAGATTTTTCTTAGAGTGTCTTTCTAAGTGTTCAATTTAGTTAATCGATTTTATTTAATAATTTAATTCACTATTTTCCTTATTGTTTACATATGATTAATCAAGAACCATTAATTAATATGACTTTTATTTTTTTGGGACTCATCGATATATCATATTACTTCAAAAGAAAATAATAAGTTTGTAGTGAGTTACAACAAAAGGTGGGTGGTTGGCATACATGGTCCGAAAAACCAAAAACCGTTGGCAAACACATGGCTAAACACATGCACTATATATGCAAACTCCAAGTGTAACAAATCAAGCACATGTAGTGGCAACACCAGGAAAGGTGGTGGTGGATCATCCTTGGGGGGCACACCCCAAGCGAGACATTCATAGAAAGCATATTAGATGCCTCCAACCCATCTCTATCAAGAGTGTCAACAATAGGAGACAATGAAAATTTAACTTTCCACCCAAGTGGTGGAGCCATTTGAACACTTTCTTGTACTACAGAGGACTGTTGAGACGGTCCAACTAAAAATTCTTTGCGTAGCGGCAGGTTCCATCCCCTTTGCTGAGGAGTGGAGAAGTGGCTATGGAATAATAGGATTTCTATTTATTTATTTATAATTCAATAATAAAAAATTATTTAATTTAGTCTTTTAAATACTTATCATTCAATAAATTGTTATCAATATGTTTTTAATCATTTGTAATCAATTAAATGATAATTTTTAAATTTATAATTAAATAAATAATGATTTACTGATTTAATCTCCTTAAATCTTGATCCAAATTTTCATAAGTGACCCAATATTTGCCCCCTCATTACCTATCTTGTATCGCGATCACCTATTTATGAAACTTCTTGGCATTCATATTTCCTCAAGCATTGACTTCTTCTCTATCTACTAACCTAAAGCTGGATCTAGTAGTGGGATTTGAAATGTCGGGCAATATAAATCTTACGCAGGTCTTTCCAGGAGAACATTACCAATCACACATAGATATTCCCAAAATCTGTATAATTAGTAACTGCCTTTTTTCTTTCAATGTTCGGCTCAAAATACTGTACTGGCGATCTTTAATGTCTTTAAATAGTTGATATATACATGTAGGTTATTCTTGTAAAGTTAGTATGGAAGTTGAGGTTATGACCAAGTTATCATCTTGAACGGAAATTTATGAATAAATGGAATTGTCTTATCCCTTCTAGAAAGCTGTTCCTTCTTTGTTTCTATGTTTGGTTCAAAATACCATGGGGATGATCTTTAAAGTCTTTAAATAGTTGATATATACATGTAGGTTAGCATGGAAGTTGAGATTATGACCAAGTTATCATCTTGTACGAAAATTTCTGAATAAGTGAAATTGTCATATCCCTTCAAGAAAGCTGTCAGTTGTGTTGTTTAATTATATTAATGTTCACTAGTGTTCTTTGACATTTTCCTTTTGAGTCATTGCTTGTTTGTGATCTTTCTTGTTAGAGAACTATTCTAACTTTGATAATATCCAATATATGTTCAGATGCGGCGATTCGAAAGATGCTTGCAACTTTAGATGATCCTTTTACACGTTTCTTGCAGCCAGAACAGTTTAACAATTTGCGGGTGAACTTCTCAATTTTCTTATTTTTTTTGCTCCTTATTGCCCTTCCTGCCTCTATATTAGATTTTCTAGATATTATAACTGCTAAAAGGGGAGCAATTAATTGACCCTATTAGATTTTAATGTAGTTATTGGACATTACTTGTATTTTAGGGCAATGCTCAAGACTGCTGCATGATATTTTCGATTGGAATTTAATTGAAAATGTAACCCCTAGAATATTGGGAAACCCTATAGAATTAATATTGTATTGTGCGTGCTAAAATGCATTCCTAAGACATATCGTGGTTGGCTCTGAAGGCAGTCTGGTACTCAAGGCGCCTTGACAGGAGTGGGTTTGGAGGTGGGGTTTGATATGGCCAGTGACGGAACCTCAACTAATCTTATGGTCATTTCGCCTGTAGCTGGTGGACCAGCAGATCGTGCTGGTGTCATGCCAGGAGATATAATATCTGCTATTGATGGTACAAGCACCCAGGGCATGGGATTGTATGATGCCGCTGAACGCTTACAGTGAGTATATGTTCTCATGACAAATCTCGCATTCTGTTTTTACTGGTGTTTTTCTCAGGATGGATTCCTTTATTAACTCCCTTATTTCCCAAAAACTCAATTTTTTTCTAAGTCTCACATGTTGTCTTATTACAATGTTGGAAATACTATTAATTGTTCAAAGTTGTCTTTGGGGTTCTTGCACCTGTCGCATGGCTATTTGTATTGGTACCTTGACCATATGGGTTTGAGCTTTACTGCTTTCGGTTTACCCCCCTCATTTATTTTTATTTCTTCTGTCCTTTTTAACTTGTTAGTGTTTGATCCTAGTGTCTGTTAACCTTGACACTTTCTATTGTAATTGGATGTATTCTCGAGTCCCATCGACCTACTTTTAGTCATTTGTGGACATTAATTTAATTTCTTTCTTTTTCTCGCCATGTACTTGAAATCTTTAATGGCCATTGTGGTCTTCCTTCACCAACATGCCGAGTCTCTTTCCTGGTATTCTAAATGAAGATGGAATTGAAAGCACTAATCATAGAACTAGACAATGTGAACACGCTGAAGCCTGAAACCCCCTGCATGTGAAACCTTAATAATGGTGATTGAAGAATACTAGAAAAACAAGATGACAAGGCATCAGTGACACTAGATAATGAAGTCATATGTGACACGAAGCTGTTGGAGGTGGCTAACAAATTGCAAATGTCACACAGGAGGGCAATTCAATTAGCAACAACCTTAACTAAGATTTATTGCAGGTTTAGAAATAATTTTTTAGATGATGCTGGAATTAGCTATTTCACAATTTATCATAGTTACTTTAATCTCGGGGACGGGGGGGATAGAGGGACAGTGTTTTCTGGATGGTGAAAATTTTCCCAAATTTTGGGCATGGCGGGGGGCTGCTATAAAAATAATATATATAAAAATTAATAATTAAATATTTTTACTTTATTTAATGAAATTTAGGGATTTAAATTGTATTTAATGTGTTTTAGGTACTTTTGAGATTAGAATTCAATGTTTTTGGTAAAAATGACAGCTTTTTTAAAGTAAAAACATCAGATTTTTTAAAAAGAAAATTAAAAATAGGGAATGTTCCCTCCAAGTCCCCAAAATATTCAGGACATCTGGGACATCACCAAAATCTAGAGGACGCGTCCGTGTAACACTGCAATTTATATAATTGTTGTTCGTGCGAATAAGCTCATAAGTGGAGATCAATTCATTGCAAGGTAATCTAGAGCGATAAGGGATTATTTTTCACATGAATAAGATCATCAGCGGAGATCAATTCATTGCAAAGGTAAGCTAGAGCGATAAGGGATTATTGTTCATGCGAATAAGATCATCAATGGATATCAATTCATTGCCAGGTAATCTAGAGCGATAAGGGATTATTGCTCATGCGAACAAGATCATTAATGGAGATCAATTCATTGCAAGGTAATCTAGAGCAATAAGGGAGTACGTCCATTGAAGATATTTGGGGCCAACGAAGCATCTAGGTGATCCGTAAAATTTATGAAGACCTTGCTGCTTCAAATTCACAAGATTAGCCTTGTTACTGAAGTCAGGCATAAAAGGCTGACATTGAGATGTGAAATACAACAATTTGCCGCTCCATATATCCAATATGCTGGATTAGAATATGTGATACCCATGTGCATTACATTTTCAGCCATTTCTAAAATTGGAAATGCTTGAAGTTCTGTTCCATTCCAAGATACCATTCATTCCATGATAATTACCATGAACAACATTAAAGGAAATGAGCTCAAATGCAACATATGAATCCTCACAACACAAGAATTTAGCCTGGAAAAACCCATTTTGGGAAAACTCCAGCATGAAATTGGTATGGAGCTCAATACGATCACAAGGTGGACATGACTCCAACAAAGCAAGATATAAGTGCAACTTTCTCTATGGAATCAATCCATGCATCTTTGGGGCTCAAAACTTAATGTGATTTACATCCAAATTTAGGCCATCCCTTAGGACTGAGGTGGAAAGGTGTAAATTCTTGTTTTTTGGTAAGAAACTTGACCATAGGTAGAAGACTCGAGTTTCAACTCGTGGGCAAGCCCAAGCATTGAGCCCTGAAGGCTTATTAACCTGCTTGAGGCCATCTTCAGGGACTGAGGCTAAAGGGCTTATATGTTGGCTTGTTTATAAGCTTGAGGACTGGGACCAATTGTATGTTTTATGTTCCAAAAAGTTTATATTTGAATCTAGCACAATATTATTTATAAAGAATAACTCGCTATGACAAGTGAGTAGGAGTCTCAAATTAATGAGCCCGAGTTGTAAAGGGACGACTGTGATGGTCTTTGGCAGATGCCTGTCTAAGGGTGAGTTTGACATTGTTCAAACCCTGTACTAATCAACCTAGTTCTATTAGGATCTTATGTTTTTCCCTAATGCTAACTTATTATATAAGCTTGTTTATCTCAACCATGTCTATATGTAGGTATCAATACTAATTGAGTAGGGCAGGGTTTTCCAAGGGGTGGAAAGATGTCACAGCCCTGAAATACTTCATAAAAGATAATATTAATGATTAAGGAAAGATTAAAAATATGTCAGCCAGCTTTACAGAAGATTTTTGTACCACTTTAAAACTTAATGGGCTCATGGAATTTAATCATCAATTCATGAGTGAAATATATAGAATCTGCACTAAATAGGATATTTTGGAATGTGGGAGGCAGAAAAAGAAGTAGGGCAGCTGTTACCAGCACAAGATCCCATTCAATAGCCATTGAGATGCTCTTTAGAATGTTCCTTTGAGTTGGAATTCTTTGCATATGGCTTGTAAAAGGGTTTATTGCAAACATACTTTCTTGAATGGCCATCTTGGTGGAACCGTTGCTATTTCGTGAAGGAGTTTTTCTAGTAATAGCTTTCCCTTTCTGATGTAACTCATAATTTAGAATCTTGGCTTCCCGCCCTATCTATATGTGGAGTTGGCGCCCTGTTTTGTTTATGAGATATGGAAGAATTGTTGTTCTTCTTTATTGGCTCTGTACCAGCTTCTGCTCCTGACCTTGATTCATCCTTCTCAGTTGTTGAAAACGACAGCCTAGATGTTATTCACGACAATTTTTACACTCAAATGAGATAATTTCATAGTTTTAAGTACCTATTCCAAGTCAAGTTCACCAAGTGTGTCTAGATTACTGCTGATAACTGTTTGTTAGATCAAATGTAGACATATCCTTGTGTATTTGAGATTGGTCTTCTCCACTGATTTTAGAAGGTATCAAGTTAGTAAATAGGACAAAGAATGGAAGGCATATGGCGCACTACATCTTATATGTGTCTGTCTTTTATTAATCATAAAGTAGTTACATTCAGGTGAGGTAGTTATATGGTGTATACCTAAAGTATATTAACTATTATTTAGTTAGTTAATGTTTACGTATTAAACTTAATAGCTTTAATAATCCCTATAATGACTAATCTGGAAACTACTTCAAGTTTGTCGCAATATTGTTCGAACACAATGGGACCAAAGGATTTATTCATTAAATCATTAGGGTGCTCCTTAGATGTTAGTTTGAAACTTCAGTTTTCTGATGCTTTGCTGCTTTTCAATGTACGAGCTTGGGCTGAGACAAAAGCCAAAAAAAGATCGGTATCAGGGACATAGAGATCCGGTCGTGTATGTGTAAGATATATTATGCTGCCCACGAGTTGTTTGTAGAGTTATTCATTGATCGATGACGAATCATCATTAGCTGATAACTTCATCCTGACCTCCATAGTTTTGATTGTAGAATCTTGGAGATGCTGATCATTTTGAATATACCAGGCTTGTGGAGCTTGCTTAAGTCCGTACAAAGACTTAATCAATCTACAAACTAGATGACCATGACTAGGAACTTGAAAAAATTTCAGGCTGCACAAAGTAAACATTGTTGTCCATATTTCCGAAGAGAAGCAACTGAAACGCGACCATCTTCACAGTGGGAGCAAAGAAGTCCTCATACTTTTTTTCCCTCCTGTTGTGAAAATCCTTTCACATCAAGATGAGCCTTTTACTTTGCAAAGTACCATCAACTTTGCATTTGATTGTATCCACCCATTAGTATCCAATGGGTAATTCCACCAACTCACTTGGCAATAATTCCACCAACTTCCGAGTATGGTTTTTCAACAAGGCATCATATTTTGCTTGCATGGCAGTCTCCCCCTCAGGTATGCCATTCTCTTCTAAATGTTGCTGCAGTTCAGGTACCTTAAAAAGGTTGGATGTGAGAGCAACATGTTGGCTAGATTTTATCCACAACATAAAAACTAGGCAGTCATGAGATAAATCTCCCTCATTTAACGGTGAGGCTCCCGTGTAAGATGTTTATCAATTTAGTAAGGGTGAATACTAATAACTATTTTCAGGGGTTTTACTTTAATTCCCAAAGCTCATGAATCATAGCTTAGCAATTCTGCAGCAAATAAGCAGTTGTGAAAGGAATACTTTGCAGATAGGGGGAAATAATAGAAGTAAGGAAAGAAGAAAGGAGGATGTGTTGAATCAACCAATAGTTATCAAAGTTGGTCTCATCCACACAAATTAAATAAACAGATAGATCTCACAATAATTGCAAGTCAAGGAAATGAATAGCTTCTAACCTAAATCTTAGATAATGCAAAGTTTATCTAAAAATTAAAATAGAAGAAAGAAGCAAAGCATCGTAGACACAAAGTTCTCCAGAAATCCACCTTTTATTCAATTCCCCAACTTTCATAGAAATCAACAGCACAAAGTCTAAAGACTCCAAAACAC
The DNA here is from genome assembly GCA_019776745.2 of Taxus chinensis. NCBI lineage: Eukaryota > Viridiplantae > Streptophyta > Pinopsida > Cupressales > Taxaceae > Taxus > Taxus chinensis. Next base: position 26,158,965 of record CM034156.1, read on the forward strand.
TCTTAGCAAAATTGTGATCCATTAACCCATAGGCTCTTCCTCCATTTATAGTGCATAGAGGGAAATTACAAATTGGAAGCTTTCAATGTATTGCCGAATGCGGAAGCTATAGAAAAGGAGACAGTTGGCAATCCTTCTCCTAGAATCCTTCTTTGCATGACATGCATGATTTACAACTGAAAATAGAACCTTCTATTTTGCATGTCTGCCACCTATTTCCAAGTAATTGACTTCTTCCAGAAACTTTAAGTAACGACTTTTAAAGCCAATTACCTAAGTTTTACAATTTTAATTGATTACTCAATTGCTTTGTCAGAGAAAATAAGAGAAAGAAGAAGAAATTAGAAGAAAGCTGCAACACTCCCAATCTTGTTCTTCTTCCATAATCTTCATGTTGATCCAACCTATATTGCACTTCTGCCTCATGAATGATTTGTATGATATTTCTACCTCGAACTTGAGATGCTTTTTTCTCCTGCATGCAGTTGACTCTTTGCCTTTGATTCCCACCAAACTGATCTGAAAGCAGCTGACTGTGATTTTGCTTGCGGGTGTTGCCTTTGACCTGTCTTCCCCTTTTATCCCCAAAGTTTTTGCAATTCTTCTCCACTACATGCACCAGTAAAATGCTTGTCGTAAACAATTCAGACAAAACTCATCTCCTGAAAGAATCCTGAGCAAATCAGCACAAGTCAAAAAGACCAAAATTTTAAAGGGGTATACCAAGATTTCCAAGTGAAATTTTTGGGGACACCAGTCATCCAATGTCACACTCTAAGACTCCTATAAACTTACAGGATTCAAATGCAAGTCCTAAAGGACCCATTTACAAACACAATACACAACTAATCGGCCTTCCTAAAACTTGTAACTTCAAACATTCAATTATCAATGATTCACGGTTTCGAACAAGCACAAACTATGACAAAAGGCTTCTCCCAAAAAGAGGGGATTGACTATAATAAAGAAACCTTTGCACAAATAGATAAAATGGAATCCATCAAAATCACTATTTCATTTGCAGCCTCTTGGATGGAAAGTACATTAAACGGACAAAAATAGAACCTTTCTACATGGAGACTTACTTGAAAAAACCTGCATGGAACAGCTCCTAGCTTTGAGTAAATGATGCATTCACGGTAAGGGGTCTCAATGAAGAGAAGCCTTAAATGACAAAACTACCAAATTTTAAGAGATGAGACCTCACCTAACCAAGATCACTACGAAGCACGAAAGAAACAATAAAAGTTGCTTCTACTAATGAGAAAACTATTAAAGACTTGGGCACAATGCATTACAATCTTGTTATGGCCTTGGAATGAAGACTCTGTACAAATTCCCTAAAAGGAATTCAAACTACTCGAACCTAGCCTAACAAGGCTTGTAAACTCGCAAGACTTCCATAGAACTATACTAGGATCCCTAAGCAATAGAGCTTTACAACACAACCTTAAGCTACTCAACTTAACTTCTATAGGCACTTCCTTGCTTCTCAGTTCACTACTCTAGCTCTATTGATCTCTCAGGATACTTTACATGTTTATCACTCCATCTATGTATAGAGTCTGGCAAGAGAAGTAATAATGGCTTTGCAAATAAAGACACCTTTGCAAAGATTCCTATACTTGGTTAGATTATTGTTGATGCAATCCATCCAATTAGCAGGTAATCGCTCGTGGGGGCATTTTTGTCCAATCAAAACACATCCACCTATTTGGATAACAACTAGCTCGATGTTAACGTGTGCACAAGAATACAAGATCCACAGAGTACAAAAGTGTATAATATTCATGCATTGTTTGCGCATGATCCTCCCTTTATGCGAAAGCTCCCAAAGCACAAATCAATAGTTGTGCAAGACTTCAAACACTTCATGCCTTGCCTCTTTTATTCCATGTAACACGATGCGCAAAATTGTGCCAGGTCACACAAACTGTAATTCATGTTTAGCTTCTTCCACAATGTGCGCCAAAAATTACTCACAAACTTGGTGTCTCTATCTGACACAATACTACACAGAAATCCACGCAGTCTCACAAAATCACTGAAAACAAGATAGCTACATGCATAACATCACTAGTCTTGTTACAAGCAATAAAATGAGTCATCTTAGCAAATCTATCAGCTACAACAATAGAATCGTGACCCTTTTGCGTTCTAGGAAAACCCAGGAAAAAATCCATACTCAATTTCTCCCACAAATTTTTAGGAGACGGTAGTGGTTGTTACAATCCTACATTTTGACTCTTTCCCTTTGCCAGTTGGCAAATTTTGCATCTCTATATGTATTTACGCATATATGTAGTCATCTGTGGCCAATAATATCTCACTTGTTAGAGCATAATATTTATAAGGATCCACACTTAGCTATAATGGCTTCTAATGTTTATAACACTACTATTATAAGGGTGTACCTTATAATAAATAATATAATATAGCAATACAAGCAACTGCAAGCAAAACAAAATGCAAAACACGATCCGTTACTTAAAAAGAACGACAATTTTAAAAGGGGTAGTCCCAAATTTCACGGTGAAATCTCGGGGACACCACAACACAAACATGTTTTATTGGAATAACAAACTTTGTAAAAAGGTCAGATGCGAGAGCAAAATGAACATGCTATGCTAGATTAAGAACCTTGTTTCTGGCCCTCTAAGCCAATGCCTGCCTTTGAGTGGCTTTTCCTACTATCTCACCATGCATCTCTTATGCATTGTAAATTATGGAGTCTCCCCCCACAATTATTTAACTGCTATCTCATCCTATGCCTCCTGCACATTGTACTATCCCCAAATGGACATTTTACAATAATTTCGGATTCATTGGAAACCCTAGGACATGATTAATAAAAACTAACTTTTATTGCAAAACCCTTACGACAAAATTTACAAACGCTGGAAATAATTTCTAAACCCTAGGAAAATTCCATATTTTTTGCATATAGTAACAGCCATAACATAAACACGTAAATCAGATTTTATTTATTTATTTTTCAACACTGAAAATCAGAAAATACAAATTGACTGTATAGGTGCAACTAGAATTTAGTCCTCTACAGGCTGAAATTTTCCATAATTTACTGTAGCAACATTGTAGCAAGCTGAAAATGACTTCAATCTTCCCTAATTTATTGTAGTGAGTGTAGCAAGCTGAAAATGGTTTCTGAAGCTAATTATTTGATGAAGCTGATTTTTGATATAGGCAGATCTGAAGCACATATGTAGTCCTTGGATGGAATCACCACACAAAACCTAAGGGTTTTTGTCCGCAAGTCTTTTCCACTAGAAGGTTTTCGTCCTTTGAGGTTGAAAGGTGAAGCAGAACACTCAAACTCACAAAATAAGAATAGTTGATTGAAAAAGTGATTCCAAAAGACCCCAAGCACCCCTTTTATAATTTTACTTTCACGCTTTTCAAGGAAAAGCAACCAAAAACAACATCCATTTCTTTTCTTTTTACTTTTCCGTTTTTCACCCTTATCTTTTATTTCTAATAATAATAAAACAATATTAAGTTGTCACTTTATTTTTTAATAAAATAAAAAAGTAAGTCACTTAGACAACTTAAAATATTAACTTTGTTATTATTTTCTTTATTTAAAAAAGGGACACGACAATACGCCCTCCCCAAAAATTGCCTGTCCTCAAGCAATGTCAATTCAACTTTTACTTCTCCACTTTGATCCTTTTTGTCAATGCCAGTATCCCAAATCAATCTCGGGAACTCTTCACCATGCTTTTGCTGCACCACTCTAATACAACTGAAAGCAGAAAAACCTAGATCCCAAATCATCCTTGGGAATTGGTGTGACCAATTTCCCAAATTTTCAAATTGTGGGAAAACTTCAGCAAACTCTTCCATTCCGGAAATTTCAAACTTAACTAGAAGCTGCTAAAAGTAGCAAGTAGGACCAGCATCATGCTTATATTGTGCTTCTCTGATACAAGTAGAAGTCGGTGATCCTTTATCCTCCTTAATGCTGTTAAGCATTCTTCTTCCACATAGATTCAACTTATTGCAAATGGCAGTTACTTGTGTAAGGGTTGGAAATAAGTTAGAACTGCTACAATTCCCCTAGAATCTCTCCCCATTTAGTATCAAGGTGGCTGCAATGATGATTCTCTTCAGCTGAAACCTTTCTCCAACCTTTTCCGTCAAGGATATTCCCCTAAATTGTGCAAACTTGCTGTTGTTCATGATTGATAACAATAGTTATAGGCTTGATATTTTCAAGATTAACAACATGACGATGGTATAGCAGCTGCAAAACTGAAACTTCCTTGCAAAAAAACAATGTGAGCAATGTAGAGGTTGAAAACCACCATACAAGGATTGAAAATACTCCATTAACAGTCACAAACTGAAAAGTCCTCTTTCCCATGATTGGAATTGCCTGTAACCAAATTCGTATGAGTGCAAATGAAGTGATATGGTGGCTGATAATGGTGGTGACAGCAGATCAAGGCTGACAATCAGACTCATAGCTGTCCTAAGTGTGTCCCCCCTATCATTTGATGGTAGGATACTATAACTACTTGCTTCCTTCATACCTCTTTGGTGATCATTTGCACAAATATTTAGATTTAGAGTTACTCGCCATGTTTCTGTTGCACAACTCTAGTATTCATTTTGACTTCTCCTTGAGATCTTTTTGTGATGCTCGTAACTTCTTCAATAGGAAGGATATGTCCAACACAATTTCTCCTTAACTCTGGATGGTATTCTTTACTCAATCCCGTATATGACAACACCTGTGTGGCTGCAAATGATGCCATGTAATAGCTGGGAATGATGATGATAGCAAACCCAAAGTTGGACATTATGTGGACATCGATCTTTATCATGTTTCTTGTGCAACATAGTTGCAAAATGTGAGCATCATTTCTTCCTCTTATACCTGGTTTGTATTTTTGTGAAATTGAATCTAAATTTGAGCTTCTTTTATCAAACTCCTTGACATCCTTGAAGTGCCTCTGTGCTGTGTCAACAGCTTCCTCTATATGAAAGATGCCTTGAAACAGTACCTCCTTTTCGTTGGACTGTGACCATAGCATTCTCAAAATTATGCTCATTGCTTCTAGATTGCTACCATAATGCTCACCTTGTGTTCCAAAGATTCTTACCCTAACAACTCAAATTGTACCTTTTGGAAAATAACATGGATCAGATGGTTTGTGGGCTGTAAAATGGCTGTAACAGTCATGTGTTGCTCAAAATTTCTCTCTAAACAATGTGTAGACTGGAATACTTGCACTCAGTGATCCCAATAGGTGAGAACAAAACATTAATTTATCAAAATGATCAGTAGGAACATAGTACCCTAGTTGCAAAACTAAGTCCCTTTATTCCAAATAAAAAATTTAAAGGCTGGAAACTGCCCTGTACTAGCTAAGAACACCCTGGGCTGAAAACGCCTATGTGACCAAAAAGTAAAACCCTTCTATGACTGCTAAGAAAGTATGGAAGAGGCTGGAAATATTGAGAACAACAGATCTGGAAACTGCCCTGTACTAGCTGAGAACACTTCAACAAGGGTAATGGGCTGAAAACGCCTCCACCATGTGACCAAAAAGTAAAACCCTTCTATGACTGCAAAGAAAGTATGGAAGAGGCTGGAAATATTGAGAACAACAGATCTAAGGTTGGAAACCACATTCATATTGGCCCTTGGTTTATGTTTCTTGTAGCCAACATGTATCCCTACCATGTAAAGTTGGTGACTTCCAACAAGAAAGCCCCATTTTGCAAATATCTCATTTGGTGGCCACCTTAGGAGTGTAATAATGAGTATATCCAAAACAGACCAAACTTTATCATATTGAAGTATCTTACCTAAGGATAGACCCTCGGTTGTCTCTATGCATTGAGTGGCTCGAGCCACTTGGTATCTCTAAAAATATACCTCATATGGTAATGATTCAAACTTTTCAATACTTGGAATATAGATGGGTGCTTCTTGGGTTGAATCAACTTCAATTTTGGGCACTTGGCATTCAACATGTAATGCATGTTTTTCCTTTGCATTATTAATTCAAACATTTTGTTTATCAAGAGTCCCACCTTTTTCTATTGAAGACCCTTCACCTTCAATGTGCATGGTGGATTCCTCTTTGGGCTGCTCACTAACTTCTTTCGTATCTGAATTAGATTGTTCTTCTTGCTTCCTAATTACAATAGGGAAATTATTTTCCTTCATTTTTTGTTGGTGTTTCTTTGCTTGAGTGGCTATCAACTTATATCTTTCTTTCTTCTTAGTCATTGATCACATGTTTTCTGGGTCCTCATTAAGTCCTCTGCGCTTGTTTGCAATGTGTTAGTTTTTCTTTCAACCACATTCTCTGGTTCCTTTTCTTCCTTCAAGAGAAACTTTTTTGGTTTTGGTACTTCAACAGATTCTTAAGGCTTAGATTTTGTATCTCCATCCATGCCTTTAGATCCTTCTAATATTCTTGCAAAGCTTACAACATTTCTAACATGGATTCTTGCATTGTCCTCATGATTCATAGGCTGGCAAGGACATAGCTTTGATACCACCGTAATGTCCCTAAATGGACATTTAAAAATAATTCCTGATTGACTATAAACCCTAGCGCATGATTAATAAAAATTAATTTTTATTGCAAAACCCTTACTACAAAATTTTCAAATGCTGGAAAATGATGGAAATAATTTCTAAATTCTAGGAAAAATCCATATTTGTTGCATATAATAACAACGTAACATTAACACTGAAATAAGATTTATTTATTTATTTTTCAACACTGAAAATAAGAAAATATAGTTGATCGTATAGATGAGATTTTTGCCGGATCTAATAGCAATCTTGAGCCACACTGAAATTGGAATTTAATCCTGTACGAGTCAAAATATTCCATAATTTACTGTAGCGACATTGTAGCAAGCTGAAAATGACTTCCATCTTCCCTAATTTACTGTAGAGACACTGTAGCAAGTTGAAAATGAATTCTGAAGCTGATTATTGATGAAGTTGATTTCTGATTAGGCAGATTTGAAGCGCATATGTAGTCCCTGGATGGAACAACCACACAAAACTTGAGGGTTTTTGTCCCCAAGTCTTTTCCATCTGAGGGTTTTCATCCTTTGATGCCCCACAGGAGGGATTTTGTCTTCTAAGGTTGAAAGATGAAGCGGGATGCTCAAACTCACAAAAAAAAATAGTTGATTGAAAAAGTGATGCCAAAAGACCCCAAGTGCCCCACTTTTATAATTTTACTTTCACGCTTTTCAATGAAAAACAACCAAAAACATCCTTTTATTTTATTTTTTACTTTTCCGTTTTCTCACTCTGTTCTTTTATTTTTAATAGTAATAAAGTAATAACAAGTTGTCACTTTTTTTTTAGTAAAATAAGAAGTAACTTAGACAACTTAAAATATAAACTTAATTTTTTTTCTTTATTTAAGAAAAAGGACATGACACCCATCTTGTAATTGGGAAATTTCATCCACCTGCACATGAGGCATTTTAAGCTCCCACATGTCTTGTGTAGTGGAAATTCCCTCCACAAGTAGTGCATGTAAGTTGACTGGAGTGGGGTAAACAAACCACGAGGAATTCATCCTCCAACACATCATGCTTGGTAAAGTCTCCCTCCATGCGTGCCTTTAAGTTGGTTGTGGCAAGGTCAACAAAGCCTAAACATACTTCTTTGACCAATGCCTAAGGCAACTACCCTATCTCGTTCCATATCAAACACAATACATTGTTTCCTAGAGAAATTTATAGTGATGTTGAAATTTTCTGTTAAGTGTTGAATAGACAAGGTTTGTATGCATGCTAGTAACATAACTAACATTCCTAAGAGTTTTTGAGCATTATTAAGGTCTATACGAATGTTTCCTATCCCCTCTATTGTAAATGATTCCCCATTAACTAATAAAATTATTGGAAATATTTGTGCATACCAGTTCCCACAACACGAAAATGTATGAATGTGCTAGAATCAATGAAACAATTAGTAGCACTGCCATTTGAGCATGATGCCCCAACAACATACCCTTCCTCAAAATCACGTTCTTCAATTGCTGCCACATTTCCCTGACCTTGAGCCTTTTTGTTATGGGAAGAAAGATCACATTCTCACTTCTGGAAATCATTTTTCACATGCCCAACCTTATGATGGTAATGGTATTTAAATTGGAATCTAGAAGATGACTTACCAAGAATTCATTTCCACTCCCCCTTAGATTGAGCAACAAACGCACTCTGTATTTGTCCAGAACTATCCTCACTAGTTTATGTCTGCCTACGTTCCTTCTATAGCAAATAGGATCTAACCTGATCAAATGTCAGGGTTTGGCTTTCTTCCATCAAGTGTAAGGTCTCCACAAATGTTTCATAAATGGGTGAAAAACTATTTCAGAACAAGTTCAACTAGGTTGTCGTCATCCACCTTTTTCTCTATGGCTGCAAGTTGGTCTTGGAGATCTTTCATTCGAATATATTTTGACAAGGCCAAAAAATTCTTTAGGTACAACACCAGACTTTTCTCCGAAATCTGATTCTTGTTTTAGGTATTAGTCCGAAGCACACTTGCCACATTGGTAGTACCTTGGGGATTAAATCATCTAACAAGTAATTTCAGGAACAAAAGGGCCTCCTTATGACATTTGTCATAGTCAAATTTTTATAGCCAGTTTGAATTCCTTATCAAGAATAATTTTATCACAATCACGATTTTCAACAATTCTTAAAATTTTATGACTCCACACCAATGTTTTAAAAATCGGAACTGGATTCAGAATCGAGCGAGGTCCAGATCGAAACCGGACCGGTTCAAACTTAATGAACCGGTTTACCAAAAAATAATTTTTTTTTTATATTTTTAATGAAAATAATATATTTGAAATGTTCAAAATCATGAATCCAACAATTACACACAAAATATGCAAAGTTTGCTTTTATATATGTAAGAAAGGTGTTTATAACAAAATGGCACGAACTCCAAGTCCAATACACAATACATATATCATATATGAGATTCCAAAACAAAATACATAAACAATGAGGCTCTAAATGGCCTCTATAGTCCGAGACTCCAAAAAACAACATGCTATGATCATTGATACATTACAAATACTACAAGTTACAAAACTCTAGAATAAACTAGATGACATCAATGATCAATCATCAAACTCTGCACCGCTGTTGGACATTGGATCCTCAAGGTCATCAACATGAATATCATCACAGACCTCTGGCCCTGACTCGGACTCGTCCAAATCCTTAGGTACATCTGTAACAACTATATTGGCACGGGGTCAGGGAGTAGCACGAGTGCGACTAGTGCCTGCTGTGTCTCATGACGGTGGCGGCGGTGCTGCTAATGGCTCATCAAATTCCTGATCCAAACGCATCCACCCCACGTCATCAGGATCAAACTCTGTTGGCTGACTCTCCTCTACCCATTTTGAGGTTAGATCTATATCATCCAAGACAATGGGATCAGTATCAAGTTTTTGGTTCAACAACTAGTTGCGCCTTAACCGAAGGTTGTATTGCACAAAGACAAGATCATTCGATCGTTGTTGTTCGAAACGGTTGTTCCTTTTCGTGTGAATCAGCTCAAAGATGGACTGGTTGCACTCGCACCCATAAGCACTACAAGTTTGGCTCAGGATCCTAATTGCAAACTTTTGCAATTGAGGACATTGACTACAAACGAATCCCACCAATGTGCTGCGATAAAAAGTGTAAATGTTTAATTAGTAAACAATGACGATAAAAAGTTAAAAATTAAAATTAAAACAGAAACTTATAACTTAAAGGCTAAAGCATAATTCAACAAATTAGATAAAGATTGTCTTATACTAAAAATTCATGATTATTCATTAAAAATTTTAATCAAATGAACTTAAAAAAGCTTAGAATTTCTTACCTTGTTGGTCCACATCCCTTGCAATCTTTGCAAGGTTTTTCCCAAAGGTACCTATGGCTCTGCTGAAGAAGTTGATCTATCAGTGAACTTCAAATTGTTGCATCTCATCAAGGACCATGCGCTCTAGGCACTCGTACAAACCATCTTTTACTTCTCCTGTTTGATCTTCTCCAAGCTGAGCTCTGCAATGATATTTTGGGTTCAAGAAATACCCAGCTGCATGTATAGGCTGATGGAGTTGATTGTTCCATCTATTATCGATGATCTCCCATATAGACCCATACTTACTTACCCTGTCTTTGTATGCTGCCCTTATCTGCTCCTTTCCCTGATCCATAGCCTCATAAATATAGCCCAAGGCTAATTTTTCCCCATCCACCAACCGCAACACCTTAACAAGAGGCTCGACAACTTTCACAATCTCTGCTGTTTTTTTCCAAAATAAATTATCAAAAAGTTTCTTCTTTGTGTCTTTCTCATCCTGTTTCCGGCTCCACTTTAATGCATTCCATTCATCACTTGAAAACATATTTTTCAAGTTTTGTTGTTGGAAAAGAAGAGATTGTAACGTGAGGAAGTTTGTTGCAAATCTCATGATGGCTGGCCTAACAAGTTCTTTTCCCTCAGTGTTCTTTCTCATGAGGTTTAATACCCATGAGTGATTGTAGATGTATTTGGTGATGCCTTTGCCATGCTCTACAGTGTTCTTGTTCCAATCTTTTTTCCCTATATCCTCAAGCATGAGGTCTATGCAATGTGCAACACATGAAGTCCAAAATATTGTTTTATGTTTAGCCTCTAACATCTTACCAGCAAGAACATAATTAGAGGCATTATTTGTTATGATTTGTACAACATTTTCCACCCCACCTTTAAAACAATCTCATCCAAAAACTCAAACAATAAATTTGTATCTTTCACCCTATTAGATGCATCTACTGATTTCAAAAACATTGTACCTTGTGGACAAGATGCAATTTTTTTATTATTTTGCAGTTCTTGCCATCACTCCACCCATCTAATATAATAGTGTATCATGTTTTGGCCTATGAAGCTTTGCAACCTTTCAAATATTCATTTATGGATGCAACTTCTTTCTTCAAAAGTGATCCTCTCAAGTCATGCATACTAGGGCCTTTGAAGCCCTTACCAACAACAACAATGGAATCAAACATTGGCTGGTAATAAGGTGAGCGGGCAACATTGAAAAGGATATTTGCATCATATCACCATCTAGCAATGTACTCAAAAGCTGTTTCTTTGTATTGCTTCTTCCAATGGTTATCAAAGGTGGGTTGATTTTTTGTTGGCATGGAGGCACTAGCCGGTGTGGAAGATGGAAAAAAGCTTTGAATGGCTCCTTTTTTTTTAGGCTGGTTTTCTTGACTATGAGTGGATGGGGAAGGCATATACCGAAAGGGGTCTCTAACAGTCACAAAAGGGTCAGAGAAAGATCTTTCAACACTCAAGGCATGTTCCCTCCTCCATATTTCAACTTCCATATCTTTTTGCTTGGCCTTATCTTCTCAAATATTTTTCAAGCATGTTTTTCATTTCCAACCTAATGGCATCAATATCTGGTGCATCACATGGGGTAACTTGGCCTCTTTGACCAGCCAAGTGTTGTTTCAACCTATGAATCCCCCCTACCCCCCCCCCTACCCCCCCCTTGATGTGTTTCTTACAATATTTACAAAAAACTTGATTATCAATTACGTCTGCATGGGTCCATGTAGGGTCTTTTGTTTTGGGGGCCATTGCAAATGCAAACAAATATGAAAATGCAAATAAAAACAAAATAAATTTCATATTTCTTATTTAATGAAATTTACAAATAAGGGACAAGTTTAAAATGTAACATACCTTTCAATGTGCACACAAATGAGGTGAATAAATGATTCAAGCTTGTATATGGCACCACAAAGAGCCCACACTCTAAATGTAGATGTAAATGCCACCACAAAGAGCCCACACTTGATGCCAAACAACACCCTAACTCAATCCAAATGAACACTATTCAATGCTGCCCCAATCTTCCAAATCCTTGCAAATAAGAGAGGTGCTCACAAATAGAGGTGAGGTGCTCACAAATGGATGCCAATATCACCACAAAGAGCCCACAAGCAATGCCAAACAAGCTCCAAGCCTCCAACTTCCAAGCTCACTACAAAAAATAAACTCTTCAATCTTATGCTCACAAATGCTCAATGAGAGAGGTGTGAAGTGAATAGAGGGGGGGTGTATTTATAACCACCAAATTAGGGTTTAGAGCAATTAATTTTTTTAATTTTTTATTAAAAAGTCAGTTTTTTTATTGGATCGCCGTATAAGGGTGTTTTGAGAAAAACCGGCTGGTTTGGGTCGGAAGTTCGGAACCAGACCGGTTTGAGGCCAAACCGGTCAAGCGGTCCATTTTTACTAGCAGTTCGTGCAAAAAAAGGTCAAACCGGTTGGTTCCAGTTTTGGTTTGACCGATTTTTAAAACATTGCTCCACACATTGTAGTCTTGACCAATTAACTTATGCACTTTTGGGAGAACTAAATATTGAATTTTGGGTATTATTTTTGACCTTTGAGCTGTAAATCAATGCAAAATTTGAATTGGAATTTGCTACGGTAAATTTGCAGTTGATGTTAGTGCCTTTTGATTTGAATAGAAATTCTCATATGGCCAGTTTCATAAAAATTTTCAAGTTGCCGGAACTCGCAATTTTTTATTCATGTGGTTGTGCTCTAACTGCACGTTCAGACTTAAACTCATGATTTTCTAGTCTTTTCTGGACTGCATTTCTCTTCCTAAACTGCCCATGTTTTCCCTCTTGGTTTGTTCAATTTCTTTTCCTGGTCTTTGTCCTTGTAATGTCTCCTTTTCCGGGGCATTACTAATATATCGGTTCATCTCTTTCATTTGCATTGTAACCCCTTGGCATAGAGCTACAAGTGGGAGTCTCTAGTTAGTTTAAAAATGTGCACATAGGTTAGTTACTTTTTATTATTTAATCAGAAAATAAATAAAGTGCACATTGTCTTAGCATATTAAATGTTTTAATTATGTAATGGGAGGGAAACTTAGGTAAAGGGGGCCACTTGGCTATCCAACTTGTAATTGCAAATTTAAAAAGTGTATTTTCCCTCCAAGTGGGTCAATCCCTTTTGGGAAGTCTATTTAAGGGATGTGAGGGGGTCATTTCCCCCATGTTAATTTGATCATTTATGTCTCTGCATGCTTGGAGAAATGAGATGTATGCCCAATGGATGTATGCCCTAACTCTCATTGTGCTCTCTCTCATTCGACTTGGAATTGAAGTAAATTTGATTTTAATAAGGATCCATTTGTGTGTGTTGCATCTATTGTGTGGCGAATTGCTTGAGAAGGAATTCCTAACCCTAGCAAATTGATTGTTGAAGGAAATTTGAGTTTGTTTGCATGTTTTGATGGTTAAACAAGTGAATTTCAGATCTGTTGTGTTTTGCATTTAATTTCATAATTTTTGGAGATGATTTGATGTCCTAAATGTGCAGGGCGACCTACTTTTTAGGGAAAATAAGGGTTTTGTGTTTGCTATGCGAAAACTAATTTTGGCATATTATTCTTCATATTTTTGTGGCCCAAGATCCAAAGTTTCAGCGCATTTAGACTTCTCTAGCAAAATATATGAATTTTTGAATTTATGTTGCAGACAAGGTTTTTAAATAATTTCCAGAATTATTTGGCATGTTTTGGTGATCATAAAGCAAGATCTGCAAATTTGATTTATTTATCTTTTATTTCTAAGCAAGGGAGGTGCTTTTTAGTGTGTTTGGAGGCCGGGAAAAGTGCTGGAAATATTTTATTAATTTCTTCTAACCCTAGCGCCCAGATCTGGAAATTTAAGTGCTATTTTGAAGGGGTTTTAGTGCTCAAAAAAATCTGATCTTTAGTTCATTGGAAAGGGAAAAACCCCAAGTTTATTGTGCACTTTGTTTCATGAGGAAAAGAGTATTGAGGAAGATTGAATTTTATAAGTTTTCAGCTATCTGCAACCCTGATTTATTTAATTACTGCTGTTATAAAAATCAGAATTAAGATGATTTAAATTCTAATTGATCCTCCCATCTAACCCACCACCTTGGCTACTTCCAACCCCATTTTGGGTTGTAATTAGCCGACATTGGGTTATTTGAGGTTGATTTAAAATTGCTCCTTCTTGAATTGATTTCTATCCATTTGTGGCATTTTCCATCTTGTCCCAAAAAGGGGACTTCACAGTCCTAGCCTTCACAACTCACAATTTATTCTGAAATCTTAGAAACATCTAGGCATTCCCCTTCTAGTCTGAAACCTTCTTCAAACTTGAGTTTTTCTTTGTCTATAGACCGAAATATCATGGCGTGCCCTAGGCTGCAAAACCATGTCTGTTATTTTCTTCTGTTCGTGACCTTGCATTCACAATCGTCAACAATCTTTTCACCTTTGATCTGGATTGTTCATGTTTCCACAAATCATGTTTTTCTTCTTATCTATCATCGTTCCTGCTGGAATGGTTACAAATCGTGAAAATTGAGACTGTCTTCAAACTTCACTTCTTCCAAAATACAGATGTGTGCCCTAACATTGCAAACTTATATGTAATAAGAAAAGTGGAAATATGTCTAATAAAAATCACATTTTTGATCATTTTGTAGGGCAGGATTTCTGCAAATAGCTTCAGTAAATTGTCTTGAAACTGGTAATTGATGCCTTACTGTGAAAATCATGCCTCTCTAGTGCCATGATGCCTGCAAGACTCTGCCTCTACAAGTTGCAAGTAGACAATTCATATTTGTTGCTTTTCCTGGTCACAAGTCCTCTTGACGTGTCCTAATCATGGACACGTGACCTTTACTACCTTTGATTTAATAGCAAACATGTTCTCTTTTCTGCAGTTTATTCCCTTCTCCTAGGGCTTCCTTGACTGTCTGCAGCTTGCTGTTCGTACCCTTCTTCTAGGGCTTCCTCCAAAAGTAGCTTAGATATCAATGTTAGTAAATATGAGAGAGAATGAAATGAATGGAAGCTGTATGACTTACTGCACACTAACATCTTGTTTGTGTCTGTCTTTTATTAATCAAAGTTGTTATATTCAAGTGAGGTAGTTATACATTGTATAACTAAAGTACATCAATTAATATTTAATAAGTTAATTTTTACGTATTGAACTTAATAACTTTGATTGTGTCTACTGTAGGCCTCATTCCCATTAAGTAACAAGTCAAACAACAATCATGAAGTACATTGATATGGTTAACCACAGTGTCTGGGTTAACAGCAAGATTCAAGATCTCAACTTGTTGAACCACTCCCACTTTTGGAAGAGCCAAATTTTGCTTTCCCTTCTGTTTTGGAAGTCATTTTAGGTCTTCTAAGAAGGAAGAGGGGGAGGATTCCTCTTTGGGAAGTGCTTATACTGCACAGCTCTAGAAAGATTTCTAAAAATTAGAAATTCTTTAGAGATGAGAGCAAAATTTTGAAAAAAACAATGAGACTAACAGACAGTATTTCTCAAACATAGGAAGCCACATCGTCATTCCAGTCATCTAACAATCTTGAACAGTCCTGCTTCAAGAGGATAAACCAAAGCTAGTAGCACAGGTGTTGATAATACCCACTAAATAGTAAAAACAAAAGAGAGTGTGGTGGTGGCTCAATCAAAATCGTATAACACAGGTAATGGACCATAATGCTTGTGGGGAAGAGGGAAAAATGCCAAACATTGGACGATGAGCAGTCTATTAGAGCAGATTGCGCAAAAGCCATCATGCAAAGTTTGTCGCAGGCCCAAATCTCTAAGTTTCACAGATAGAACAGTTGTGTACCATACTTGGAAAATTCAAACCCATATTTTGTTTTCGTAACTGATACTTGCTATATATATATAAGTTCAATATGATTTAATAAAAAGAAACTCTTTCAATTGCTTAAAAACCATAAATATTACACTCTAATTCAAAACCTAGAAACACTAACAGTGTTTCCCTTTTGAATATAGTTAAAATCTGTAGGAGTTAGTGCAAAAAATATATCCCGAGTCCAATATCTTAGACAACAAAGGAGTGAAGGGTTTTTACGTAGAGAATGATTAGTTAAGGGGAATTTCGTATCCAATTGCGATGGTCCTTGTCTGTAGAGGTAAAGACAATAAAGAATTGATTCATTGAACCATTTATTATGTACAGAATGAGACAAAGGAAGTTTCGTATCCCTTGGATTTGAAGCTACCTGTTTTCTATCAGTAGTGACCTACTTTTTAACACAATTAACATTAATCGGTACTGCATTTAATGCTCCCTTGCCAAATTATATATGAACTTTTTTTCCTTTTCATTGAAGGGATACAAAGTTAGTCTATATAGAGGGCTGCTGATGCAACTTCAATTTGTTAAACTTCACCTTTTTAAACTTTTCAAAGCAAGTCTTCTCGGAGTTGTGGCAAAAGGTTGCTCACCTTTTTGTTATTAAGTCACTACTAGTTAATGTACTAACTAATGTTTGGGGCCTAGGAGGCCTTTCATCCATCTTATCCTTGGTCATGCCTAAGGGGCTAAAGACATTGATGGTTATCGGGTATGGTTTGTACCTTCATTTCACTTATATGTTATGTTTTGGAGTTGGAAATGTACTTTGAGGTGACTTAAGTGAAATAAGGTTGTGCGATGCTCCCCTAAGGTACTTTATGTTATATTTAGCCAATGACTTAAGTGATGGGTGAATATATGGTACTTTATGTTCTAATTCTTTGTTGGGGTCACTTAAGTGGAATTTTTGGCATGTGGGGAATAAAGTGACTTAAGTTATTTTAATTAATTGTGGAAAAGACTCAAGGGGGTGATTAGGGTTCTTTTGGGCCTTTTGTTGCAATAAGTTATAAAAGAAAGCACTTGGGGGAGAATAAGGGCATTCATTCATACACACACATATTTTGATATTGGAGCAATTGTTTGCACTTTATTTACTTGTGGATTAAGATCCCACATGAACCCTAGCTTCAGTGGTGAAAGATCCACACCTAGCTAGTAGAGCACTCTTCAGTGGTGAAAGATCCTCCCTAGTTTGCTATTTTGGATCTTTATTCATATTTTTGGTTCAGATCTAGAGAGTAACAAGAAATTCCTTCTTCATCAAGGGAGTTAAGATTTGGACACTATTTTCTAGGGTTTTATTTATCATTTGAGGAGCAGTTTTGGAGGGGTGTGGAAATTTGGAATTTCAATGGAGATTGTTATCATCATGAAGATCCCTCAGTTCCATAAATTCATTTCCATCATTTTTCCATTGTTATTTGGAAATTAGGGCTGTATTTTTCTCTCATTTGATTCCCTAAATTTAAAATCAAATCAAATCTAAGAGATAAAAACTATCTCTATTTTTTATTGTTCAATATATTTTTCTGAGTTGTTTGAAGCTTCTGGGTAGTGTTGGAAGTGATTAGTTTGCAAAATATAAAAATTTCTTTATTTCTACATATTACTGTCATAAAAAAAATTTAAAAAATCATAATTCAATTCGATGTTATTTTATACATATTTTGTGAATTTCAAGTAACATCCTGCAAGGGATATTTCAGTGGTATCAAAGCTGTTCCTCCAGCCTGTGTGGGTTAAATATGGGTGATAAAGAAGATCTAAATATGGATGTAAAGAAGAAATTGAAGTGGACCAATATGGTTAAGCAACATGATACAACAAACCTCTGAATTTGAGCCAACTCAACAAGAGACTATCATTTGCTATGGAAGCCTATGTGTCAGGATGATGCCCTCAGACTCATCCCTAGATACATGGATGGAGCAGCACATAAATGTGAGAGTATTGTTAATTCAGGGAAAATCTCCCCATTCATCTAACAAGTCTTTTAGTCACATGAGCCCTCTTTCTTGAAATATTTGATGTGTCACATGGTAGGGTAAACTAACAAAGGTGATGGCCATGGATTCTTGTTGGAGTAATTACCAATATTTGAGCAATGAAGATTTAGAGATAATATGCCATTTCCAAAATATTGTATGATGAATATTGGTAGCAAGCCTAAGAGGAACCAACATATGTTGGTACCTAGATTATAAAGGAGTTTGGGGCAAAAAAGAAATAATTTGAAGAACCAATAAAATATCAAAATGGTAAGCAAGGATGAAGCCATGGAGTCGAACCCACAAAGGAGGAAAAATCAGATCTTGTTCCACTTGTTCTCCATCTAGAAACTTCTGAAGAGAAGAAATAGAGAAAAAGTATGAATTTTGATGAGAAAAATATTTGTGACAAAGAGGAACAAACATGGTTGGTTGGTTGTAAAATTGAAAAAGAGATTTCAGTCTAAAGGTACATATCAATCCTCCAAAGAATAAGTCATTATCATATGGGATGGATTTACCAAGTAGTAATGAGCATAAATTTGTGAAAGGTGTTGATTCTTGTTGCACTTGTTCACCATCTAAAATCACGAATCACAATAGGGGTGGTGCTGTTTTGGAGGTTTCTAAATCAGCAATAGAAGGTGAACCTTTTGATGATATTATTTATAAGGAGGTTATTATTAGTGGCATATTTATTTCATCATCTTCATCCTATATCATTACAGTAGTTTTATCATGATGGTATTCAACCTGTTGTGGATAAGAATGCTAAGGATTCAATACATCAAAGTCAAGTCATTATGAAGATAAAGAGTGATGATCTTTTTTATGAGGAGATACAAGAGAAACAAAGATAGAATACCTTGCATGATACAAGGTTTCATGGGCATTATAAGGTATGGGATCTTAGTAATATGTTGCAATTGTCCAAAACTATCAATTCTGATTTTGAAAACTTTGTGATTGATTTCATAAGTAAAAGAAGGAATTCAAATGTGTCTTTTGAGATTAAAAGTGTTGGCAACCATGGTTTCTTCATTGGAGACTCCGGTACAAGAAAGGATAATACCTCTCAAGGAAGTAGCAATGATTTTATGATTTCTAAAAAGGGTAAGATAATATTTTTTAATCATCATTCAACTTGTTGGACTCTGTATAACAATAATTATAAAGAGAGGAGAAAAATTTTTTGATAGAACCCATGACTGATTTTTATATCAGCTACATGGTGGAACCCTTGGAATGGTTAATAGGGGCATTTGGTCCTCAAAGTGCTCAAAGGATCAAGGTTAAATCTGCTATTAAAAAAGAGGAGTTGAATTCAAGGGGCATTCATGACTTTAACATCCTAAGGTATGAGAATGGTTACCATTTTTCTAGTTTGTTGAGTTCTCCTATGTTGTCTCCATGTTTCTATCATTTGGGACAATGTGCACATGCTTAGATGATTGAGGAAGACTATTTCATAATCAAGTCTCAAGGTATTATAGATGGGATAAACACATCCTCCTTTCAAATTTCTCTTCATTCAACTAATGAACATATGTCTGGCAAAGAAAATAATGTAGCAATCCATGATCTTGAAAGGACATGAGGTATGTGGTATATTTATTGTGGTTGAGTTTGTTAGAGGTAAGGCTGTTTTTGGGATGCAATGATTGCATGATGTTAAGGAAGAATATGATGCATAGGTTGAAAAATAAAAGGATAATGAAGATGTTGATCCTATATCGGAAATTTTGAGTTGAAAAGGTATGATGAGCAGCCCCAATTATGTTATTTTAGATGTGTTATCTTCTCTCATGACGAGAATCAATGGGTACAAAAAAAGGTATGAAGTTCCTTATGATAAAGTTTATGGATGCACGAGTTCTAATGTTGATTTCCCTTTCTCTTGCATTTACGATGAAATGAAAATATGGGGAGAGAGAATAAAGTGTGATAAGGGGGTAACCATATATATTTCTAACATAGAAGAAATTAGTGACCTATGTCCATGGAAAGCACATGCCTTGCAAAAAGAAGGCAACTTATTTCTTTCTTTTCTTTAAGAGTTTTGAGGTACTTGAATGTTTTTGTACAATTGGGTTACTTGAAGTGGGGACCATTCATTGGATACATTGGCTGCCATCTTTTGGGAAAATTGTTTTCATTCACCATGTTGACAAACTAAAATTTTGTGGTAAAATTAAAAAAATCAGAACTTAAGGCAAGAGGGAATGGGTGAAATTTGAAGAAAACTTTGAGGTACTATATTGTAGGATGCCCTTTTATGTAAAAGATGATTGGAAAAAGGTTATTATAGCTGTAAATATCAAAAATTTGTTTTCTAATTATGATGTGAAAGGATTGAATTGGGTTGCACATGTAAGGAAAATAGTCACTAGCCATCTTGGGAGTAGAGAAAAAGATTACATACACATACGGAGCAGAAAAAGTAAACCTTGGGGATATCACCTTTGAGGAAGAATTTGTGACATGATCATTAGACAAGATATGAGGATTAGTTTTCTTCCTTTCCCCATGAGAGTTGGGAGTATCCTTAGGAGTAGGATTTCTCAGTCTACTTTGTCAGGTGAGACAAGTGGGATATTTGATGACTCCTATTCCAAAAGATTGTTTGCATACACAAAGTACACCATGATGACTTATGTGGAGAGTGAGTCAGATGATGTTGAGTTGGTGAGTGAGTTAGGTATGATGGAGACTTTGAATCTATATGATAGGGTGAGTAGAGTCATGGATGTGGGTGTGACCAGTAGTGTTGCACATGAGACAGTTACAGAGATTGGGGTTACAGGTTCAGATCATCTGAGTATATCATTATGTTGGTTATCATAGGTTTCAATAGACTGGAGATTTCATTTTCTTGTTGAGTACTTTAAGAACCGACACACTTGTGAGAGTTTGGATGGTCACATACAAGATGACAACTACATATTGGAGGATGAGATGATGTTCTATCAGAGAAGATTGTACCTTGTGTCAGATTCATGGTTGAAGATGGAGATATTGTGATATGTGCATTGTTCTTCTGTGACTGGAAACTTGAGCTTTGATGATACTTATAGGTTCATATGGGAGAGGTTCAGATGGCATGGGTTGAAGGAGGATATCCTCAAATTTATACAGGGATGTACGGTTTTTCATTATGACAAATTAGAGATTACAGGTTCATCATTTTTTGAGCCGACATGGGATATCACTCCTATGTATTTTACTACTTCCATTCCCAGTGAGCACTTCACCCATGTGTTAGTCAGTAGAGGGAAAAAGTTGACTCAGTTACTTGGTTATTCAGTAGGTTCACATTCAACACAGGAGGTGGACTATGTAGAGTTGATATTGCTAGTTGACCATTTATTGGAGGCTTGGGACTTTTCCCTCACAAGACACATCGAGACACATTATGAGGATCCTTGCTCTCACACGAGTGTGGGTCATGTGAGATATTTGGCATGCTTAGTTCTTATACATGATGTTTCATAGGTTGATACAAAGGATGCTATAAGATTCAGAGTGGACTTTCGTACTCGTGGGTTGAATGGAGAGGAAGTGATTGTGAGTGATCACATGATGGTAGCTTCACATTGGCAGAAACAATATAGACTAGTAGTTTCAGTGTGGGTATTAGTGGAGATTTGGTGTGGGTATCATACTACTTCATGTGCAACATTGTTCTCTACACAACATGGAGAGCAGGATGACTACACGGGGTGTCTTGGGTACATCAGATCACAATGATCATTTGGTGACTACAAAGTGAAGTGGAGGAACTTACTTTGTGGTATTCAACTTCTTCAGGATAATGCTTGGGGTCAAGCATTTCTCGGGAGGGGAGGATTGTAATGTCCCCATTTCCGAGTAGGTGGCCTAGGAGGCCTTTCATCCGTCTTAGCCTTGGTCATGCCTAAGGGGCTAATGACGTTGATGGTTATTGGGTATGGTTTGAACCTTCATTTCACTTATATGTTATGTTTTAGAGTTGGACACGTACTTTGAGGTGACTTAAGTGAAATAAGGTTATGAGATGCTCCCCTAAGGTAATTTATGTTATATTTAGCTGATGACTTAAGTCATGGGTGAATATATGGTACTTTATGTTCTAATTCTTTGTCAGGGTCACTTAAGTGGACTTTTTGGCATGTGGGGAATAAAGTAACTTAAGTTATTTTAATTAATTAAAGAAAAGACCCAAGGGGGTGATTAGGGTTCTTTTGGGCCTTTTGTTGCAATAAGTTATAAAAGGAAGTGCTTGGGGGAGAATAAGGGCATTCATTCATACACACACATATTTTGATATTGGAGCAACTGTTATTTGTACTTTCTTTGCTTGTGGAGTAAGATCCCACAAGAACCCTAGTTTCGGTGGTGAAAGATCCACACCTAGCTAGCAGAGCACTCTTGATGGTGAAATATTCTCCCAAGTTTGCTATGTTAAAGCGTTATTCAAATTTTTGGATCAGATCTAAAGAGTAATCAGAAATTTAGATTTAGAGTAAGAGGAAAACCATTATTTATCAAGGGTTTTAGTTCAAATTTGGAACACCGATTTTCTAGGGTTTTATCTACTCAGTTTCAGATTTGAGGAACAATTTTGGAGGGGTTTTTGTGGTTCGATTCTGAAGATTTCAGAGCTGGAGATTGTTATCATCATGAAGATGCCCTAGAATTCATTTCACCATTATTATTTTGGAAATTATAGTCAACTTTATTTTCCCCTCATTTTATACCCTAAAAATAAATAAATAAAATCAAATATGTGAGATAAATATTATTTCTCTCTTGTTTATTGTTGTATATATTTTTCTTAGTTGTTTGAAGCTTCTGGGTAGTGCTGAAAGTGATTAGTTTGTAAAATACAAAAATTTCTTTATTTCTGCATATTGCTGTCATAAAAATAGAAAAAATATAATTCAATTCATTGTTATTTTATACATATTTTGTGAATTTCAATCGTGAACAGATTTCAGTGCAAAACAATAAGGCTAGATGGCGATTACACAAATGATGTATGAGATTCTATCATGGGTATGAATTCTTTGTTTAATCACTATTTTGAAGGATTATGCTAACTTTACTCAGTTTTGGGATAGACCAAACAAACTTGGCTGTGTTGGATGCCTTCCATCCAATAGTGCTAGCGAGTTCCACGAACACAAGTAAAATCTTAGGTTGAATAAGTTGTGATACCCGGATCTGTGCCAAGTCCGGAAGTGTGCCCAGAGGGATTTTTTAATTAGCTAATTAAGCTAGACAAGTTGAGTCAACTAGAGCTGCAAATTAGTAAGCATCAACTATGGAATCTAAACAGAATGTGGAATAACCATTACATTATTCAAGATAGAATGCATTGTATTTGTCAAATTTTCTATTTACTATACAACAGATATATTTCGGGAATGAAATATTTACAATGCAAGTGTCATTGTTGGATCTCGTTTATTGAACCTCCTGAAGGTCATGATTTACGTAGACAAGACTAGATCACCAAAGACTGATGTTTACAGAATATGTCTCCCATATCTTCCATAGCCTCTTGCTATGAAAATCCTAAAAGAAAACAAGAAATATTGATTGTATCATGTGGCAATTGTTCATGTGCCCAATTCATATGTCTTCCACAACCAACATCGAGTTCAAAGATGATGCATTAAAGGGAGCAACTTCTATCATAAAGCTGGACATAGTCATAAGT
Organism: Taxus chinensis; assembly: GCA_019776745.2. Lineage (NCBI taxonomy): Eukaryota > Viridiplantae > Streptophyta > Pinopsida > Cupressales > Taxaceae > Taxus > Taxus chinensis. The sequence continues at coordinate 26,182,432 of CM034156.1, forward strand.
GGTCAAATTCATGTTCATATTGCAAGTCAGTTGTAGAATCTCAATAGGGTGATAGCTCAACTTGTGAAGTTATGGGTTCCAAGAATGTGACTATGTAAGCTTTACATAAAAGGAAAGGTGTGCAAAGAAGGGAACTGTAGAGTGCAGCCAATGTGTGTCAAGGCATACCAAATGAAGGAATAGAATCGGATTGTGCACAAAGAGGTCGGAGCTTTGCAAAGAAGAAGGAAAAATTTGTGCTGTGCATAAGGAATTGCAAAAATATATGCAAGGAAGGGAAGCTTTGCAACAATGATAAGGAATCCGCATAGGAAAGATCTATTGTACAAAAAAAGCTTCACACCAAGGCTTGCATGGTAGCTTCGCAAAAGGCTTACAAATCTTGAAAATGCTTTGGAAAGCTTGAGATAAGCTGCGAATAAGGTTTTCCAAGTGGATGTGAATCAATATGGAATGGTTGTTCAATAATGCTACACAATATCCTTGGGAATGTGAGAATCTGATGTAGAGTGTAGGAAATGCTCGGATCATCTTGCCTTTTGGGTGTTATACTTTCCAATTGGTGTATCAATCATGCTCTTTCTCTAGCTGCTGATTCAAATGTGCTATTGTCCTCTTATTTTACTTCTGAACAAATCCTTAGCAACTTAGTTGTACAGCCGACTACTAATATTAGCATATATTGTACTTATTACAATTCTACCCTAAGAGATTGATGGTAGCTGAATCTACCATGATAAGCCTGAAGATGAGAAACCCTAAGAGGGGTTATTAGAATACAAGGCATCCCATTTTATTATTAAGGTAATTATTAATTATGTATTAACTAATGTTCGGTTGTAGGCACTTCAACCATTTTGTAACTTTATCTCTTGCATGTGGAAAAATCATTAGCATGCTTTGAGATCATACAATGTAATTTCAACTTCCTGCCTTCTTCATGTTTCAGCTTTAAAGTGGTTTAGTAAAATCCTGTTCCATCGTACAATTAACAAAACACATGAGCTATCCAACTAAAAATGCAACTAATCATGTTGCTAAACATTTAAATATATATTTTTGAAGGATTTTTACTGCAGTTATAGTTTTCATAAAGCTGAGTACAATAGTTTATGCCAACAGGCACTTCCCGTTTTTCATGCAAGGAATTCAAATGGACAGTGATGTTAATTGTTTCGTTTCATCCACCTGTACACCAATGAGGAATGCACATCTATCTGTTGCCCTGTGTTATGAAATGAATACACTAGTTCACTTGGTTATAAGAACTTCCCTCAATAACTAATAGAGAGTAACCTGTGCTCCCCATTTGTTTTTGGTGCAACGATCTCGGAACATAGACCATTTGGGTTAGTACCGCCCTTTGTTAGAATTCAAAACTTTCAATAACATGTTAGAAATTATCGTGTTTTAGCAGGTAAAATGAACCTGGATATTTCATTGACCTTTTATAAATGTCCATTGAAAAATGTGGGATTTCCTCTTTTGTCCATAACTAATGTCAATATGCATTTAATTATTTGAAGAACATTCACAAATTGATTACATTTTTTACAAAGCAGATCATCTCTACCATGTAGGATTAATTTTACTCATAAGTTAAGGGAACACTTGATACTTATGCCATGCAGACAAAATAGATAACAGCAGATGTCCGTAAATCAGCAGAAAACTGTCTCAATAAAGCATGCATAATCTTAGTTTACATCATATACTAGAACATACAAAATATAGAATGGAATGCCTTCATTAACAGAGATCAACATGATGTCATGGATTCCCAATGCATCTGACTAACATGTATTGACAATATACACAAAAAGATTCATTGTACAAGACCACTTTTAAGTATGACATGTTGGCCACAACTGGATCTGGATACTAATGACCCTTCATAATTCAAAATGTTAATAATTATATAACTCAAGACATGCACGAAAAAGGATTACATGTTTTCTGAACCCTGTTTCTAGCTAATCTTGAACTTTTAAAAAATTTCACTGCTGGCGACTATCTTTAATCTCTCTATTGTGGAAGTAAATGATGACCAAAACTCACTCTACAAAATGTTGGTAAAGTCACAGTCAGGCTTCAAGCTTTGGCATGATTCAGAATTTCACTTATGCCATCTAAAGGTAAAGACTTTCACTGTACATTTTTATCATCTACAAACAGACTATTTTAGATTAATAGTTTCTGATGCAAACCAGGAATATCAAGCATTAGGAAAGAGACTGACCATTGTTAGCAATTACTAAATCTTGAGGGGGTGCGCGAGTATGCAATTCTTATTAAAGCATCCAAAAGGGAGGCAATCCATAAAGTTAAACAACCACCTCCGACTTAACCACAGCCTGTTAAAGAATCCCTGATGCATGAAAAATCAGTCCAAAAAAGTATACCCAAAAGACATTTAGTTTCTGATTTGTAGCTTTTGATATTACATAGTTATTAACAAGTCAAATGAGTAACACTATATAATAAGTTAAATAATGAAAAAACATGTGTATAATATAATGCCATGGTTTGATGTGCATTCAAAGTCGTATACTCACACTGCATTACACAGTAGTATATCTAAAAATAAACTAAAAACATGTGCATTGGACCTAATAGCATATACACAATCTACTCAGTTAGGATCGTTGTTTTTTCATATTGCACAAGATCACTAAGAGATAAATCTTGGTATATAAGCCTAATCCTCCTTAAACAACTGCCTTACATGTTGGAGATACAATTAAACTCAACTATCATCAGCTAATAATTTGATTACTCCTTTTAAATAAACATTCTCTGCTGAAGCAGGTTTCAACCTTTGCCCAGCTCTATGGGGCAGTCCCTCATTGGCAACTAACAAACCATATATGATAACATCTAAGTTCCCGATACATTTTGGATATGGGTACGGGTACGGAGTATCCGATACGCGGATACGGCAAAAAAAATTTTTTGACCCCGGATACGGCAATTTTTTTTTTGGCCCCGGATATGGCATTACAAAAAATATATAAAATTTAAAAAATATATAAATTTTAGTCTTCTAAATAGGAATTAAGTTATTAACCACATATTATGTTTATATGAAAGACAAGATAAGTAGATATAAGTTATAAGCTTAATAAGTGAATGTTATAAATATAATAACGTCAAACGTTGTAAATTGTAATTAAAATATAGTAGATAATAGTATTATAAGTATTACAAATGATATGATAGTGAACTTTATAACCATTATACTTTTTATATTACTATTACATTATATACATACAATAATCTTATACTAGGATACCGATACGGCAGGGTGGGGGCAGGGGGACGGGGCTGAAACTGGTACGAAATGTACCGGGTATGGGTACAACCTGGATACGGGGGTGGGAGTGGGCAGGATACTGCTGGGTCTATTTTGCTGTCAATACGTGGAGAAACATACAGCAGATAGGATACTTTTGAAGCTATTCATGTATATTTTCAACCGGAATCTTTTTACTACAAGGAATGAAACAGAAGGGTTATGGCAGAACTATGGGAAGGGTCGATAGACCAGATTTCGTTGAAATATGCAAGGCCCTATCCAATAAAACAAAGACGCTGTGATTAGATGTCTAGACAATGGCTATCGAGCAAAATCGTGGCTGCAATAAATTCTGCGTGGGATTCTTTCAATCGTAGCATATCTAACAGGGATGGAATTGAATCATCTTCTTCTCTATATATGATTTTTTATTAGATTTAAATATGTGGAAGAATATATCAAAATTTAATATTTATTATAGTAAATGATTATATATATATATATAAGGTTATTAAATTGCTTAATATTATATAATATTTTGTACTATAGATAATATGATACTATTATAGTGTTAGGATAGTATTATAATTAATATCCTTATGATGTCATTTTAATATTTATCATGCACTACATTATCCAAAATCAGATATTATTAATAATGTTAGTGAGGCAATATATCTATAGGAATATAATGATATAATGTTATTTGTAATGTCATATAATGTTGTAGCATTATAAGTGTTAGAGCTTTATAAAATGTATAATTTGTAGACTAAATATATGTGAATTACATGTTACTAGTTAGCTTACACTTCAATACCATGGAAAGCACTCTGATCTGGCTTTAGTGATTAAATTTTAAATGATGCTCACTCTTGTAGGTGCTTCTTAGAAATAAAAATATGGAAAAGTCGATACTAATGTCTCCAACGTCCAAACTGTCAATGTCAGTACCAAGTACAACATGATTAAGAATGGATAGAGACGGGCATGAGGCATCTGTGACCTACGTCTATCACTATATTGTCGGAATTGAATACAAATAATTGTAATAAAAAGGTGCATAAGCAGGGTAACACTCGTTAGTGAGTATGGTGATTGCAGATTGACCAGACTGCGTGTTCTGCCTCGCATCATTAAAATTGGCTCATGTGTATATGTAGTCACAAAAACTTATTTGAAAGACAATATAGTACCGAGTACAACATGATTAAGAATGGATAGAGAAGGGCATGAGGCATCTGTGACCTACATCTATCACTATATTGTCGGAATTGAATACAAATAATTGTAATAAAAAGGTGCATAAGCAGGGTAACACTCGTTAGTGAGTATGGTGATTGCAGATTGACCAGACTGCGTGTTCTGCCTCGCATCATTAAAATTGGCTCATGTGTATATGTAGTCACAAAAACTTATTTGAAAGACAATATTTGGGAATCCAAGCTTTCTGGATGTTCTTGCACAGGGCATATGGTAGATATCAGCTGCTAAGATGGATCCAAATGGGTTGACATATCATTTTTTTTCTATTTGCATTGCATGTTTTTTTAACCAGAAATGACAATATAGTAGACTATATCACTACGAAGAAGAATTAGGTAGTATGGCTGCGTGCCCCTCAAACAGAGAATTATGGGTCCAGACCATTGCTTGAAATTGGCAAGAACCCAAGAGCCTTGGACGAAAAACAAAAAAATTACTGGAGCCAAACAAAATACTAGAAAAAATAACAGATTTTCATAACGTGAATTGTGGCTTGACTGCCTGAATCAACCAATGCTTGATCATACTGCTAAAAAATAATTGACTTTAGTCTCCTTTCTCTAATTTGGTGAGCAGGCTTTGGGTTTCCCTCCTTTACCACTTGCTTTTCGGATTCAAGGTCCTCTTGCTTTTGCCAAGGATATTGAACTGGTTCTTCCTGCTTCTTTGCTGGCAGACGAGGAAGCTGTTGCTGCTCAGTTAAGTTTTTTGGAGCTTCCTTTATGTAACATGTGTCTTGATTGGATTCCTTTAACACCCAAGACGTGCTGACCTCAAAAACCCTTTGGGTTGGTTGGTTTTGTTGGGGCGGATGGGGTAGGGAGTGGCAGCAGAAATGCTACATGATGTGTACTTCTAGAAACAGTTCTACACTCGGTTATCTGCAGGGCTGCCTCCTGTTTCACCGTTGCTTTTTTCTTTTTGGTTCTTTGGGCATCCTCGACCTAGGTGCACATGTCCATAATAGCTTCTGTATTGAAAGGGAGATCTAAAGACTAGGACCAAAGAATAGAAGAGACTATTTTGCTTTTGAAGGCTGGCATTGCAAATTTTCTTCCTACTGGAAATTCTCAAGCCTTTGACCAACCCACAAACGTTAAAGTTACCAGGATATAGAATTATCTATAACAACCTCATCATCATCAGAACAAAATTTAAGGATATAGAATCATCTATAAAAGCCTCATCATCATCAAAACAAGATTTAAGGCAAGGAACTGTGAAAGATAGAGAATTTTTTGTTATCATAAATGGGCTTTATTGGCTAATCTATGTGCTAGAAGTTGATGTTATGCCATCACAGTTAATGTTGTGAATTGTGATTAGGGTATTTATCACAAGATTGGTCAGGAGGTACAATTCCCCGGCTAACCCATAAATTTATGGATGTTTTTTGTTATTGACATTGGCACTGGCATTGGTGCTAGGCAATCTGAAAGGTTAAGGATTCCTGTTTTTGTGGGGGTTCCTGGCAAATAGATGCCTATTGTTGTGATTGGACTGTGCAGTGGTATTCTCCAGTGGAATTTAAATGTCCCTCTGGTTGTTTTACTCCATGTAAATGTTTGAAAAAATGAAGATATAAATTAAGGGTGAACTACACACAGTATTTAAGGGAGGGCTCTGAAATTAGATGTCTCGTATCTATTCTTCTCACAGGAGCTGTAAAGGAAGCCATTGAAAAATTAAGGGAGAATAAAGTGTCATCTTATGTGCTGGATCTTCGGAACAACAGGTTTTTTCTACCTTATTTCTTATGCTCTTGTTCCTTCTTAGCCCTAGAAAATATGTTGAAATAATTGACTGAATATGAATTTATTTGGCTGTCTATGTAAGTTCATTCTTTTTGTATGGTTAATTTTCTGCATGCTCATAATCTTTGATCTGATATGCTATGCAGTGGAGGTCTTTTCCCTGAAGGGATCAAAATTGCAAAGATCTGGTATAATTTTACTGATTATTTGGAACAACCTTTTTCATTTTTTATGTCCATCGCATTCATCTACTCTGACACAGTCATCAATTAATTTTCTATTTTGCATCCCCTGTGAAAGTCTTTCATCAACTTACACAGCACAAATTTATTAACTTAATATATTTTTTGAAAGAAAGTAAATGGATGATAATCTAATGGATGACCTTTGGAACAATGAAGTATCGTGATATAGTGTTTGTATAGAAAGTGAACAAATGATACCTAATCAATATCCTTGGGAGCAATCAAGTAGGTTCACAAATAAAATTTGACTTAGAAATGTACATAAGAGTTTAGCCTCAATGTTGATATGTTGTCATTCATGTTTATTTATCCCGATTGTGTAAATAGATAAAAGATTGCTTGAATAAAGTGAGAAATGTGATGGTACTTTCTGTCGAAAGAGTCGTATAGGTGGGGCACGAAATTTAGTGCAATGATACTTGTTTTTCTTTCACATGTTCTTTCTGTAACAAACCTTAAGTGGGTGGGCATTTACTTTCTATACTTTTAATTGACCTGATAACCATTTTTTCTACAGTATAGAAAGCTTCCAAATTTTTAGCTTTGATTTGGGATTTAGTGAGAGCTATCAGATTATTAAGTAAACATATCATACAAGTATTCATGCTCTTGACTGTAGAAATTAGTGCTGATTTCAGGTTGGACAAAGGTGTGATTGTGTATATCTGTGATAGTAAGGGTGTACGTGACATATATGAGACAGATGGAAGTGAAGCAATCATGACATCAGAGCCATTAGTAGTGCTGGTAGGTTGCAATCTTTTTTCCTGTGGAAGCTTTTCTTGAGCAGAATCAAGATAATTTTTTAAGAACCCCAGCTGAACCAAGATAGTTGTTTGCATCACTCTAAATTTCACAAATTAAAAATAGATGCAATACCGCATCTGAATTGTGAGTGTCTTTTCTATTCCTTTAATTTAGCTGTAGTATGCCTTTGCTCCGAAGAGGAAAACTTATTTAGATCATTTTTACCTTGATTTTATTCTTCCTACCAGTATTGACCTTGAATATATGTAATGGCTAGGAAGCTTTTTAGGTATTAGAGTAGGTTTTATGGATTAGCAGATGACGAGGATCTTATTGATGTGTTTTTCGGCATACTTGTAGGATGGTCGAGCGCTGATCTAGAAAATGCGTATAATCAGAAATGAGCACCTTCTATTATTTTGTGAACTTTCAAAGTTTGAAGTAACAAATATGTTTTTCTCTGTGATGGCTTGTATATGTTAAGGAAAAAATTGACTTAAACAAATTGACTAGGGCTAGATTACATAGGTAGCCCGAAGACTATTGCTTTACATGTAGAATAATTTCATATACGATGCATATTAATATTTTCCCATATTAACATGAAATTTCTTGAAAGTAATATTTTGTAATCTCTAGCTAATCTCTGTGAGTATTTTAATAATAACGGTTCTCTTAAAATATTCTGCTTGAAGGTAAACAAGGGAACTGCAAGTGCAAGTGAGATTTTAGCAGCTGCCTTGAAAGACAACAAACGGGCAGTTCTACTCGGGGAGCCAACATTTGGAAAAGGGTAAGTGTCATTTTGGTTTGATATAATAGCTGCAAATTTTCCTTCCTACAAGACAAGGGGAAGAAAAATTGAAAGCAACAATACATTGGAATGGAAAATTGCCTTTAGATTAACTATAAAACCATGAGTAGTGGCAGAAATCTTTTCTGTTATCATTGTCTGATTTATGCTATTTATTCACTACAATGTCAGCTTACATAAAACAAATTGCATTTATGTCTGTATTTTCTTACGGTATGCTCATAAGAAAAAGTTGTCATGAGCAGGCATGAGATTGCGTGGCACTATCTCCTCAACTTGTAATCATTTGGTACACAAAAGCGTATTGTTGTTTTCATAAGTCAATCTTTATCATTAATATGTAATTCTAATACTAAGCCAATCAAAGGGGGACCTTGATATGTAATTCTACAATAATAGTTTGCCTAATCACTAATTTCTAGTGCCATACAAGTCTGTCAATATGTAATCCCAACCAATTTCGTACAATAGTTTGATCTTTATGAAGAAATCACTGGGTAGATTCCACTTTCCCATCTAATAAAAGTGCAAGGTGATCATTTGCTTGTTTCAGCATTGGGGAGCCCCTTTCCACAAACCACTGGATTTGCTTCTCCTTTAAATTAAAAAAAAGCAACTACAGACTCAACTTTGTGCACAAGCTCATCTGAAGACTTATGAGAGGTGATGGAAAACAATACTAATACTAGGAATAGACAACTCTTTTTTCATACTACCATGATTGAATTCAATGATCCAAGGGACATTTACTTTCTTGACGAATCCCTTTATACTGGACTAAAAATTGCATGAGTTGCAAAGTATACGTGAGGGATGCTAATGTTTAATTTGCTAAAAAAATCGGATTGCTAGCTTTTTTCAATATGCTGTTCTATTTTGTCAAACAATTCACGTGCCTTCTATATGTTTCCACATTTTGGAAACATGCCTATAAAGGCGTTTGCAACATCTCAAAATGATTTGCTTTTTACTATTTTTTGATGGCTTTTCATGCTTTGTTCCAAAGCTCCCATTTTGCAACAAGCTGGGACTTGGGAGGATGTTACCAAAAGTTGCAGAGTTTGGCTTTACACCTGCAAAATGTATTTGCCTATAATTCTCCTAGGCTTTATCAACAATTCCATTTTGTGCATATCCTACAATCATATTGTTCCATGACACCACATTTAGTCGAGGCTTTTGGTCAAATAATTTGTGTGCTTTGTGTATGCTTCCACATTTTGGATACATGTCTATCAGAGTAGGTGTGACTACAACATCTGACAAAAATCTGCCTCCAATTATATTTGATGGATCTCCATACCATATTCCAAAGCTCCAATTCTAATTTCTGGCACATGTTGGGAAGATGCTGTCAAAGGTTGTTGAGTTCAGCTCCAAAACTGTCAATTGCATTTGCCTAAAAATCTCCAAGGCCTTTTCAACTAGGCCATTTTGTGCATAAATAACAATGATTGCAATCCACAAACCCACCCTTCGTTGCGTCATTTTGTCAAACAACTCACTTGGCTTCCTTTTCAATTAGGCTGTTTTGTGCATATGCAACAATGATTGCAATCCGTAAAACCACACTTCATTTAGTCATTTTGTCAAACAACTCACTTGACTTGTGTACACCACTACATTTTACATACATACCTCTCAGGGTATTCATCACAATAATGTTAAGAATGAAATCCACGTCTAATTATTATTTCCATGGATCTGCAAACCATGTATTAGAGATGCCAGATTGGCGAATACAGGGAGAATAGTGGTGAAGGTGAACTGGAAGGTGCTATTCGTTGCATTTAAACAATAAAAGATAAATTTCTAAAATAAAAATCCTAACCCCACCACTCTTCAGAGCCCTCACAGTCATGTATGACATAATATTCTACCCACCTCAGCTCATAGCAACCATTTACCATTGAAAATTATAACCTCAGTAAAACAGAAACAGACCTGTATACGACCACCAGAGATCCAAGTGGCTAGGCTATATCTATGTCTGTAGATGGGCCTGAGTGCCATATTTATATATAGGGGGTTTTCATACATTCATTTGGGGGCCAAATGAAATCCAGTGGCTCAGTCCGAGGCCAGACTCTGGATGGTCGTATATCTCACTCAGTCTCTATCTAGCTATTGGCACCATCACCTAAACTTAACTTTATTTTCAACGGCTTCGTGGGTTTCAAAAAATATTGTTTAGAATTCTTCAATATTGTTCAGAATTTATGAGTTTCTTTTGTGGGATGGGGGTGAGCTCCCCTTTCCAGGGCAGGGAGAATCGCTTTAACAAGGAGAGCTTGCCAAGCAGGTTTTGATTCTTTAAACCTTGGCCTTCACTATGGAAATCTCCACCCTGCTGACATTTACCTGTAAAAGAAATAATTAAAAAGAATCAGCAGCTATTTATATTTCATTTCCTTTCAGCCTTGTCCGGGATTATATTTTTGTCTTTGGGAGAGAGTGAAATATCCCTTGTTGGGATCTTACAAAAAATTGACAAAATACAGAAATTTGCAGCAAATACTAAATCTGATTTTTGCAGAAATAGGGCAGCGAACAATAAAAATATGATATCTTGAAAAATACTTGACCAAAACACTTCAAATTTCACAGGAAGCTGACAAAAATAATAACTAACAATAATAAACTGTTTTTGTATTTTTTATAACATAGGAAACTGCCAGGAATTTTTTTATAAGCTCTGAAAATGATAGAATTCCGGAAAATTCATATCTTTTCGAATACCCAACATAAAAGCTGAAATTCTGGAAATAGCTTATAAAAAATATGAGAAAAACAGGCCAACCTTCAGATCTGGAAAATTCCACCCGAAACCCTAAATTTTAGGGCCTGCGATTCTCCAAATAGGTCGTTTTTGCTTAGGAATGGCTGAAACCCTCAACAAAACCTGCCGTTTCGTCAAAGAACCTCTCCTTAGCTGCCACAACGAATTTCGCTTCAAACGGAGAAAAACCCAGAAAGTTCTCGTGATTTTCCCGAAACTGCCCTTGGAAAACCCTGCCTGAAGATGACTGCAAATCAGATCTGAAAAGGTGCAAGAGCCTAGCAAACTAGGGTGGATCTTTCACCACCGAAGAGTGCCCTTCTAGTTAGGAGTGGATCTCTCACCACCGAAGCTAGGGATCTTGTGGGATTCACTTCACAAGCGGAACAAGCAAACAACAGTTGCTCACTATCAAGTATCACCAAAGAAAATGTGTATGCAAGAATGAATTCCAACTCCACCCTCCACCTCCTTATATAACTTTTTATGAGCCCAACGAAGAAATATAACATTTAATGCAATACATATCCCCCCAAGTCGCCAAGAAGGGACTTTAAGTGGCCCCAACGAAGAAACATAACATTAAATGCCAAAAGTGTCCACTTAAGTGATCCCAACGACAAAATAGAACACAAAGGGCCCATTAGACCCTCCCAACGCCCAAAGTATAACAAAAACATAGTAAGAAATCAGACAACCATCCCCAATAACCTCCAAAGTTGTTAGCCCCTTGGGAATGACCAAGGCTAAGACCAAAATATGGCCGTTAGGCCAACTGCTCGGAATTGGGGACATTACAATCCTCCCCTCCCGAAAAATGCTTGACCCCAAGCATTATCCTCCTATGCTGTAGAAACTGAATACCACAAAGTAAGTGCCTCCATCTCACCCTGTAGTCAACCAAAGATCGGTGTGATCCAAAGTAACCAAAACACCTCATATAGTCATCATGCTCTCCATGCAGTGTAGATAACAATGCTGCCCCTGAAGTAGAATAATGCGCACATCGACTCTCTACTGGTACCCATACTGAAACTGTCAATCTGTCCAATCCCTGCCACTGCAAAACTGTCATCATGTGATCACTCACTGCATCTCCTGTCGAATCCGTCCCTTGGCTAGCTAGCACATGGGTGAAGTGCTCGTCATCCACATAAGTAGTAAAACATATAGGAGTGTCATCCCCTATCAACTCCAGGAATAAGGAACATGCATAATCTGATTTGTCACCATGACAAACTACACATCCCTGCACAAAGTTGAGGATATCCTCCCTCAGCCCATGCCATCTAACCCTTTCCCATATGAAGTTGAAGGTCTCATCAAAGCTCAAGTGTCCAAACATGGAAGAATAATGCACATGTCGCAATATCTCCATCCTCAACCATGAATCCGACACAAGGTACAATCTGTCCTGATAGAAGATCATCTCATCCTCCAATCTGTAGTTGTCATCCTGTGACCATCCAGAATCTCACAAGTGTGTCGGTTCTTGGAGTACTCAACAAGCAAATGGGATCTCCAGTCTACCGAAACCTCAGACAACCAACATAATGATAAACTCGGATGATCTGAACCTATAATCCCAATCTCTGTAACTGCCTTATGTGCAACACTACTAGTCACACCCTCATCCATCATACTCCACATCAATCCGCAATAATAAAACCCCTCATTATGCCGGAAAGTCCTCTCCATCCCCTCAGCTGCAACCACCCTAGGTGCTCCTACTGATAATCCCCTCAAAATCACATTCCTTCCTTCAGACTTAAACTTCAGCTCCATCGTCTGGAAGTTAGTCCAAAACTCACCAAGAGAGTGAAGCCACTGCACTCCCAACACTATGTGGGTCACTCCCATACCAATAATGTGGAAATCATCTGTAACTATGTAGTTACCCATGGTGATGCTCAATTGTGGAACTCTCCGTGTGCATCTCATATACTCCCCATTGGCTACAACAATGTTGAAGCCCTCAAAGTCTTCTGCCTGTAGACCCCGTCTATCTACCAAAGTGGCATCAATGAAATTGTGGGTGGCCCCACTATCAATAAGCACTACCACACATTGTCCTTGCATGACTCCTCAAACCTTGAATGCCTTGTACCTAGGGGTACTAGACAAAATAGTTATGGTCTCAATAGGAAAAGTCTCCTCTGCAGTCTCAACACCCGCATTATCCAAAGCATCATTGTTATCAAGCTCATCAGGGTCTACTACCTCCTCTCCCTAATCATCACTGTCCTCAAGACCACAATGTAGTGGGCCTTGCCCTTCCCAGAGCAATTATGTCCACGTGCCCATGGTTGACAACACTCAAAGTATAGCTTCTTCCGCCTCAATTCCTCCCTACACTCTAATGCAATGCCTGGCTTCTTAGTCAAGTCCTGTCTCTTGTCATCCTGTCTAGTTGGAGGCATTTTTTGTTGAACTTTGGGTGGAAATCTAGACTTCGGAGTAGACAACTCCAAATCTCGAGCTCTCCTAATGGCCTCATGTAATGAAGGAGGCTCAAATGCCTTCACAAATCCAGCCAAAGCATTTGTCAACCCTGCTATGAATAATGAAGTCAACCTCATCTCAAAAATATTAGGAGCCATCACTGAGAGTCTTTGAAAATCTGCAATGTACACATCCAAGGAACATGTCTGTCTCAAGTGAGTCAACACCCTGAAGAATATATTCGGATCTCTCCTATCAAATTTGTTCTCCGACCTCCGTGTGAACTCTGCATATGTAACAATGTGCATGTGCCCCTTGTGTCACTAGTCCATGATGCCACCAATCATGTGCATCTCCCTCAAGATGTAGGATTGCAAATTTAATTGCATCCTCCTCACGTGTGGGGTTTAAATCAAAATATGTCTTCAGGTTTTGGACCCATGACCATCTGGTACACTTCTTAGGGCCATCAAAGTGTGGAATAGAATTTTTTTCCAAACGCCTTTGTAACTCAAGTACCGGCATATGATGGTCTCTCTTGGGCTTGCTACCAATCTTCATCCTACAATAATTTGGAAATGGCATATTATTTCTGAAACCCTGAAATATCCCTTACGGGATATTACTTGAAATTCACAAAATATGTATAAAATAACAACAAATTGAATTCTGATTTTTATGACAACAATATGCAGAAATAAAGAAGCTTTTGTATTTTCCTAAATAATAATTTCTAACACTACCTAGAATCTTCAAATAACTTAGAATAATCTGCACAACAGTAAACAAAAGAGAAATAATTTTTATCTCTACGATCTGATTTTATTTATTTATTTCAACTGCTGAAACTACCAAAAAAATTCACAAGGAGCTGAAATGATCTTTATAAATTTTGAAATTCGGACAGCACTATATTTAAATTATAATGAATCATATCCAACCTGGAAATTTGAAAAAGTCCAACCAGAAACCCTAGAAAACACTGTTGCAAAACCCTAAGTAAGTAGATCTAAAAATAAATACAGCCCAAACTGAATGAAACTCTTTCTGGGAGTTCGCCAAGCTTGCCTCAAACGCTGGAAATAATCTGATTTGTAGATGGCTGAAATATGGACCAAATAATCTCTCTTCGGCACTGAGAAAACCCTTAAAAGTCCTTGAAAACTCTGATCTGAAAATCTTATTTGAATGAAGTTCCGCATTAGCAAACTAGGGATGGATCTTTCACCACCAAAGAGTGCTCTGCTAGCTAAGAGTGTTGGCATGTTGTGGTATAGGTGTTGTCATTGATGCAAAACCCCATTAACAACAAAGTGGATGATGGAGTAGGTTCAGAGCATGTTGAGATTGATGATGAAATGCAGATTCAGAGGTGTTCATGGTGATATCAAGTGTTTCAATTAGGATTTCTTGTTCTTGCAAGCCTAATCACGTGACCTAGCTTGCCTAGGTGACAGTGCATGGTGGTATGAGCTTCTTGGTGACTTGAGAAGCATGTTGGCATGATGGAGAGCATGTTTTACGAGTGCTTGGGCAGTGGTGTTGGTGACTAGTACAGTTGTCAAGTACCTCTTCTTTTGGTCTGAGTTGGTGACTAGTACAGTTGTCAAGTGTCTATGGTCTGTGGTGTCTCAAGGAGTCTGTTATGTGTCATAAATGAAGTGTCATGAGGTTGTCATAAGCTCCAAGTGCTTGAATCAAGTATGTTTAAGGGTCTATGATGTATGATGCTATGTAGAGGTCTCAAAAGGAAAGTCTTGGTATGAGTAGTCTCTCAAAGTCTCATGGTCATTCATTGGTGTGTCATTGTTAACTAGGGTGTGTTAAGACCAATATGGTCTAGGTCTTAATTCAAATCATGTGATGTGTTCTTCAATGATGTAAAGTGACTTCTAAGTTGCTCCAACGAAGAAACATAACATTAAATGCCATCAAAGTGATCCACTTAAGTGATCCCAACGACAAAATAGAACACAAAGGGCCCACTAGACCCTCCCAAGGCCCAAAATATAACAAATTACATAGTAGGAAATCCAGGTACAACCATCTTGCCCAATAACCTCCAAAGTCGTTAGTCCCTTGGGAATGACCAGGCTAAGACCAAAATTTGGCCGTTAGGCCAACTGCTCGGAATTGGGGACATTTTTGAAGCTTCTTTCATGACTGGGTTCTAACAGTGTACATTGAGCGGTATGGAAGAAATGATGAAGTTGAAGGTGAAAATTGTGAACTGCAAAGCTAAAAATTTGTACAAAGCATAATACTGGCATGTGGAACTTCATGATTCATGAGGATTTCGACCCTGAAAATGTATACAATTTCTGGGACTAAGACAGTACTGTGAATTAACAGTGTGGATGCTAAATGCCTAATTGCTAATGGAAGAAAGTGCAAACTGGGTAAGTTCAATCTTCATGAGCATGATTCAAGGTTCGACAGGGCATGGAGGTCAAATATTATGAAGCCAAATGGGTGTCTGAATAGGTGACCGTCAATTTCATCATAGGAATGTTTGTGTACTCAGGTGTCTGAATAGGTGAGCTCTTTCATCATGAATGTTTGTGTACCAAAAGTTGTGTGATTCTTCATTGGTCCAGGGCTAGTAGGCTGTGAGTGTAGCATCTGATGATGTGATGAAGGTCAAATCAGTGAAATTTTGTTGAACTCTCTGAGCTTATAAGGCATGTCATAATAATGTGAAACCTATCGAATGAGTGCAAATTGATGGGATAAGGTTAAATGGTGTGATAGCTTGATCTTATGTAATCTTGAAACATCAAGCTGTGTTTGGGCCGATAATCACAGGCCTGTATGTCACTTTTCGTGTGCTCTGAGTCTTCCCAATGGCTGTACATGAGTATCAATGAGCTTGAGATGGTGTTAGGTGAATTGGAGATTATTGGTACACATGATCCATCTCACTCAAATGTGGATATCACAGTGAAGACAAGTATGAGATACTTCATGACTGAGATGAAGAAGAAATGAATGCTACATGTATGTTTTATGAGTTTGTTCCATTCTTGTCTGGTCTAAGCCTCATTAGGTCATCGATATTGACATGTGTGAAGATGATCATGGGTCCTGAAGTTGATCAAATAATTTGATCTCAGGTTTGGTAACGATCTATTTGGCCCACACTTCGTTTGTTAATCCATGTGCAAGATGTCTTGCTACAGGTACAATGTATATATTAGAGGTGGAGTATGCATCTTTGACAAGTAAGAGGTGTGTTGAGAAGCCCTTGAATTTATCTTGTTTCTCTAAGAAGGAATTTCATAGGTGTGACAGGGCAGTGATTTATGAGAGCTCAGTGAGCTAAGAATGCAGTATGTCAAGCTACAGGCTCAGAAAATGTGTGAGAGGCTGAGTATGGTGTTTCCCCAAGTACGAGAGATATGTGTCAAGTCTATCTATAGGGATGATAAGGTGCTCTCCAACTGATCTACAAGGTTTATAATGTGAATGCCATCCCAAAAATGAAATGGCGTGTCTAGTTGACTGTGAATGGTCTTTGTACGCTATTATCATATCTTACATGCATGTAGGTGTTGTTTAGGCATGATGGAAGTCTCCTGTGAAGGTCCACTTATGATGTCTTGGTTGCTTCCTATGGATGATGCAAGATAATGAAACAGTGGAAGATGTTAATGACTTGGCATATCAGTCATGATTGTGTTGAAAGGATAATTCATGAATCTCAAGAAGTTTGTTATGTTGCTACAGTGAAAATCTCAGTAGTATGCTACAGGTGCAAAAGGTGTATATGAGCCTACCAAGTCAGGGGGAGCATGTGGTTTCACCTCTAGAGTATGTTCTAGATGAGACCAAACTATGCAAGCTAAGATTTGGTTGTTTTCTCCAAAATCAAGCAAGTTAGGTTGAATTACTGCTTTATCTCTAAGTTGCCGAAACGTTTTGGATACGGGAGCGGGAGCGGGGTATCTGATACGTGGAAACGGCAAAAAAAAATTGACCCCGAATACGGCGTAGGATACGGCAGTACAAAAACTATATAAAAATTAAAAAATATATAAATTTCAGCCTTTTAAATAGGAATTTAACTATTAACCACATATTATGCATATGAAAGATCACTGTACCCTAAAAGACAAGTTATAAGCTAAATAAGTGAATAACCACAACAAACAAGCTAGGCTACTGATAAAACTTAGAAACTTAAGAAGCTTAAAAGTTAAATGTAAAATTTACACAATTTTTTACTTAAATCAAACACGTAGTGTGAATGCAATCATGAATCTCATGATATATTAAATTCAAGGTCATAGATCATTAGTCAAAGTATCAAGCTATCTTTCATTGTCAATATTCATCAGGTAATTCCTCTGACATCAAGAGGATCAAAACCAGCTACATCATCATCATTATGTGGTTCATTAGAACCACATGGGCTCGAACCACTCGCACTCGGGCCACTGCCAGTTGCACCCCCTTGTGCATGTAGGTCTCGTGGTGTCAGTGCCACAGAACTCCCCTCATCATCATATGCTCCATGGTGGGAAATGGAAGCATCCATGTCAACTATCTCTGGATCAATGTCCCAATGTCTTGTTGACCCTTCCTTGTACTCTAGCTGCTTGTGGGATAAAAGGCGCAAGCCTGGAATGTATGTATATCAAATCTTCAACCCTTTTAGCCCTCAACCTGTAAAGTGTTTCTGTGAGTGGATGAAACTATATGTTCTGTTACTCTAGTTGCGCTCAGTAGGAAGATGAACTTTCAACCTATTAAGGCAACCCAAACTTTAAAGTCAATGCAAAGTTCAACTTCAAACTTAAACACTAGAAACTTAAATTCTTAAAAAACTAAAAGAAAATGGAGAATAAAAAAATTTAAACGAGTTACATGTGCCAGAATCTTGATTGCAAGAGGTTGCAAGTTTTAAACCGATGAAGTACCATGGAGGTACCATGAACATATGAGCATCCATCTTGTATTTGCTCCGAAAAGCGAGAACGTTGTGACTCGTTTCTGCTATGAAATTGCCAAACTCTACCATAACCTGGTCTTGGGCCTCAGGATCAAAGAAGAGCCTAGCCAATGCCGTCATATATCCCTCACTAACTTCCGCATCCCTGTATGGTGCTACCGTCCCTGGCAAGGAAAGGATCTTTGCAAGCTATAAAATCTAGGAGACAATGCAAAAGCCAGTAGATGTAATGGGGTGGTCATTTTGTTCCACCGCTCAATGAGAATTGACTTCACTTGTTTGAAAAATATTTCCTCGGGATCTTGTTCTTTTGCATTTATGACGGCTTTTATCTTCTCAATCATTGAGTCGATGTTGTCATATATCTCTCCTAGACATGGCCGATCCGTGTCAGTAAATCAGATCATGCTCATAATGGGCTCCGTAAAACTCAACAGATAATTCACTCTATCCCACCAAGGGTCCTCTAAGATCAGGGTCTTCACTTTTTGAGCCCGTTGAGTGTTTGATTGCCTCCATATAGACCAAAGATTGGATGTTACCATCCTCATGAGTGCCTCTCGCAGCTTCACTAGTCGTCTCAAGACGATTGTGTGTGATGCAAACCGAGTCTCAGCAACCTAATAAGAATGAGGAACAAAAATTAAAAATAAAATTGAAAGCTAAAAGAATACTAAAAAACTTATATCTAAATTTTAAATTAAAAAGAAAGAAAGAAAGCTTTTCCTTACCTTCAGTAGCTCCAAATGCGAGAATGATCTAAAAATGCCCTGTGACATGTGGTGGTTGGTGACAAACATTTGGATCTCTTCAGCTTCTTCATACACTTGTTGGATCCACTCTATTTTGTTTGCCATTTTCTTTAACATTAAATTCAATGAATGCACAGCACATGGTGTCCAAAAAATATGCCCATACCGTGCCTCAACTAGCATCCCCGCAGCTTTGCAATTTTTGGCGTTGTCCGTTATGACTTGAACAACATTTTCAGGCCCCATTGCCTCAATGGACTCAAGAAGAATGTTGGCTATAAATAAATCTGTCGCTTGGGCAGATCTATGGATAGACGAGCCAACAGTGTGCAGGGCATAGCCCCTCTTTGAGTCAGCAAAGCAAAACTGGTTTATTGCTATTCTACCAGCAGGAATCTGTGCAAGTCTCACAATATTCTGCCTTCGGGGGTTTGGGATCTCATCCCAGTAGGATGTTTCTAACTGCGAAAAGAAAGGAATGAAAGAGAGGATGAAGAAAGAGCAGGTCCGAAGGGAGAAAAGAAATGAATTCCAAAGCAGAAAGGTCAGAGGTTTTATGTTTTAGGATTGGTAGTAAACAGAGCCAAACCTACTTGCATAAACGAGAAAAGCAATACTGATGAATAAATGACGATAAAACAGAAGTAAATTCAACAAAAAAACACACAGATCTAACGTAAGAAAGATCCAATGCAAATAACACATGTATTCAGCACAAAGTCTAAATATTGTATTAATAATTCTTTCTGTTACAAAAATCTCAAAGTCTTTTCTCCTTACTTCTATTTTTCATCTGAAAGATATTCACTCACCCACAATACAACAAGTATTGGAGTCTTTATAGAATAAGGAGAGAAAAAGAAGGCCAAAAGGAGCCAACCACCTATTTAAAAAGATATTTACAAAATATCTCAAAGTCATGTTGACTTTTGACAACTTGATGGATGACATCATCCCATGGTGCAACATGGATGATGTCATCATTTGTGCCAACATACTTTAGATATTTACAAAAAGAAAGTCGAAGAAGAGAGAGAAGAAGAAGAAGAAGCCACTATTCATCATCGTCATCCTGCGGCCGAAAGGGAGTAGCCTGCTTTTGCTGCTGCTCAGGTGACGAGATGTGAAATTGAGCGCGGTATTCCATGAACTTGCTGATCATGGGCCCTAGTTGATCCTGGGAAGGATCCTTGTGTCGCTCACTGATCGCCTCGCAAGTCTCCCGCTCGTCTATGAGCTTCTCTGGGAGTTTGGAATACTCTTTCTCTGCTTCTATGAGGAACCCGATGAAGTCCCGACAGGCCAGCAGGTTATTGATGGACTCTGCGTCAAAAGAGACCTCTGGCCCCAGCCCTCGTGAAACGATCTCCTTGAAGATCTGGATGGTTTCATCAACTTTTCTTAAGGCGAAGGAAGGAGTAAGCAACCCTGGAGACATGTTGAGAACGATTTGTTCCATTTGGTGCATCGTGTCCAGGGCTTCTTCCTTTACCTTATCGATTTTTTCAAGGACAAACTCCAGTTGATCCATCCGGTAGTCCAGAGTGGAAATGACTTTATTGAGGGCCCTGGGATGGCCGAAGACGCCGAACTTGACCAGATCTTCGACTGAACAGTCGAACATTTGTTGAAAGGTCTCATGCTGCAGCCTAGCATGGTCCAGCTCTTCTGATATGGGTCCTGCTAACGCTTGGAGCTCTTTATTCGCCTTGTTGATGTTCAAATACAAATCAGAGAACTTGGCGATCACTCTTTCACTGTCTTTGAGGATCTGGCTCCTCCAAGCGGAAACTGCCATGCCCTACTCGCCGATCTTTGCATATTCATTAATTTTATCCTGGCTCAGAGGCTCAGGAGTCTCGGCGGCAGTTGTGGGAGGTGCACTGCCCATCTTCTGTAAGGCTTGGAGCAGATGTTTATTTTGCTCTTTCAGTAGCCTTTTCTCTTCTTTTGTTTCTTGAAGCTTCTTGCAGAGGGCGTCAACTGCAGATAGGGCCTCTCCCTGAAGGCTTTCAGAAGATGTACCCATTGTGACTTGAGTCACTGAGACAGATCCTTTTTATCCTTGAGGGGATTGGGGTATGCGATCTCCATTACCCTCTCTCCCGAAGCACTCTGAGAGAAGCGTGTGACAGGCTTCTGTTTCTTTGCCCCTTTGGACGGGATTACGGAAAAGTCCATCGGAGCGATGGGAACTTTCCTTTTCTGCTGACTTAAGTGCTGGGAGATCCAGGCTGGACTTATGGGAGAAGGGCCAGAAACAGAGAAGGGGACAGCTGCAGTAGTAGAAGGGAAAAAAGTGGAGACACTTGGAGGCGGCATCGAGAGGGAGGCCGAAGAAGTGCTCACGGGAGGAAGAGATACTGCAGGAGAGGAAGACATAGGAAGGGAAGGGAGCTCAGAGATGAGGGAAGAAATGGAGGGGGACAGATCCGCAAGAGAAGAGAAGATGGACGAAGAAGCGGGAGGAACAGTAGAAGAAGGGGGAGAGGACACGACCAAAGGGATGGTCGCTTGAGTCACTCGAGGAGGGGAAGGAGGAGAAGAAGAAGGGACAGAAGGGACCTCGGTTGTTGTAGCAGTGCTGACATCCTGAGTGGATGGGCCTATTGGAACATCTTCTTCCGTTCCTTTCTCTAGAGAAGCCAGAGTTATGACCTGTTCGGGTGTAGCGGAAGGAGGACTTTCAGGAGCTTCCTCTTGAGTGGTGTTGGATTCACCCTCTTTGCCTTTTCCTTTGCCTTTAGGCTGCTGTTTAGATCGAGAAGGTGCGTTACCCAATGGAGAGGTTGTGAAATCGACCCCGAGGTAGATGAGTCCGTTCATTCGGCACCAATGCTCTGTTCTGCGCAGAGTTTCCTTGACCCTTTCCTCAATTGTCTGAGGTGCTTTGTTTCTATCAATCACCGCAAAAGGCCAATCGTCCCCACCTGTATCAAGATATACTTGATCCACTTCCTCCTCAGTAGTTTGGTAGCCTTTGGGGACGATGGCTACCCCGTATTGGATGATTTCTGCCAATGCCAAACGAGAATGGTCCTTCCTCCTGAGTTCCACCTCATGATATAGGTCGATGTAGATATCCTCGATCTGAGGGATGTGGATTGGATCGAGCTTAGCCCTCGGCAGACAATTCCTCGGGTCGAAGGTGGGTCTTGCTGGGAAGTCATGTTTCAAATTGAGCAGCTCCAGCTCTGCAAACATGTCTTTTGCCTTGTGATGAGAAAGACATGTATATCTACCCACTGTGAGGGGGAAAGGAGTTCCACCCTTCTTTCTTTTGAGGCACTTCTCATGGTAGGTGATTAGCTGTCTTGACAGCTCTAGTAGAATCAACTTGGGTCCAGCATACCTTGGCAGTCTAGTTGGCTCTCCCAAGAAGTTAGCTGCCCTCAGATAGGTGAATGTGGGGAATTGGGTGAACAGGGCCCCCCATTTCTCAGTGGCTGTCACTATGCTCTTGGTCGTGCGACCGTAAGTCATATTTGGCCTCAATAGGCAGATGATGAAGTAGAAAAATGCATCGTTGATCTTGGTAAATTGAGGGATGCTATTTTCCAGCCTCAATTCTGGATAGTATTCATATATTTTGACCTGGGGCCAAACCCCACTCCGCATCAGAGCTGGATAGTCCCTTTCAGAAGCTGCAGCATAAACAACATAGGAATTCATGTAGAATCTTCCCGTTGTGGGGAATTGTTGCAGCTGTTCTGATATCGTGCTGCTTATAATTTCTGCCCATTCAAAGCGTTGATCAGGCACATTTTTGTTCATGGTTTCTAAATACCGCAGCATCCATTTGTGGAAAAAGTGGGCGTCAGGAAGCCCAAACACCCTGCTCAGGAACGTGATGGTGTCACTGAGCTCCTCTGAAAAATCACTGCGGTGAATGATTTGTGGCCAACGGGTCACTACCTTTTTATTCTTCAGATAGACTTCGTTCATCAGCTGCATGCACTGATCTTCATTGTCATCCCATGCCTTGATGCAATCTCCTTGGCTGACGGCCACAAAGTGCCGGTGATGAGGAATGCCGAGTATTATCTCAAAGTGGCGGGCAGTGAGGTTGATTACGACCTCGCCCTTCTCATTTACGACACACCTTGTGTCTTTATTATAGCACCGGGCAACCACCATCATGAATTCATTGTTAACGGCGCTGACTGGGATTCCCCCAGCAAAGTGCAGGGCACTGCCTATTAGCTTGTCCATCCACGGACTTCTTGTGACCTTCTGAGTCCTGACCCAGAATTCCTCCAAATCAATATGACCCAACTCTGAGTCTCTGATGTCCAGGTCACACTCGGCCTGGGAGTCGGGCATTCTGACCCTCTGATATTTATACTTCATTTCTTCCTCTGTGAGCTTGGCCTTGCCTTTGGATTTGGTAGGCCTCTTGCTTGATGTTGACATATGTTCTTCTGAGTTTAATTGCTGATCTGCAAGAATAAGACGTGAAACCCAATCGAAGAAAGCCGTGTCAGCTGCTTGATTTTCCATTGAAATGCTGACAGAAGAAAGAGTTAGCAATTTTGAGGCCTCGGGGCGCATGGCGCACAGATATTGCAGATTGCAGAGCTAAATAGGTAAGGCGCACAGGAAAAGGGTGTTGCAGGAGATAAATCAGTGCCAAAGGGCGCATGGGGCATAGACACTGCAGGGTGCATTTTGTGTTGCTGTAAGGACAAGTGCGCCTGCGCCATGTGGATGTATTTTGTAAAAGGCGCATGTATCTTTCATGTTGCATGGAATTTCGGTGCGCCAAAGGCGCATATATGGTTTGTGTAACATGTGCTTTTGGCGCGCTTAAGGGAACTTGGCGCGGCGCATGGAGGGTCTGCACAACATGATGTTGCTGCGATGAGGAACGCGCCTGCGTCTTTATAGCTTAACACTTGGCGCATATGAAAGGGGCTGTTACATGAATGCAGGGTGCGCCAAAGGGCGCAGGAATTCTTTATGTTGCATCCAAGTTTGATGCGCCAAGGGGCGCATGGGAAGCATTTGCAGCATGCGAGGGAAGTGCGCCATGAGGGCGCATCTTTTTATGATGTAGCAGGCGGGGAAAGCGCGCCATTGGCGCGTGTATCTTTCATGTTGCAGGGGCGACAGATGCGCCGAGGGCGCAACTGTTTTTAATGTTGCATGGCGAGCTCATGCGCCAAAGGAGAAAACAATTCTTAGGTTTGATCTTTCTCTCAGAGGGGTTTCCACATATGGCTTAGCTTTTATAATAAGGTTCATTGTAGGATATGAAGAGGTGCTATACCAAAAAGGGTTTTCAAGCTATCATTTTTTAGGACAGAGCTTCCTCTTCCAGCAGATCTGGAAAGAGGAGGAAATGTGGAAAGGCAGCAGGGGGGGAAGCAAACTCATAATCTATTCTTTTCAATCCATACTGAACCAACCTAGCAGCCAAAAACTACAAAAACAAAACGCATGAAAGACAGAAGGCCACTTACCCGGATATAAACGATGAAAAAGCGTGAGAACGGGTCCACAAATCAATTCGAAAGCGACGGGGCTGGTGCGCTGACAAGCTCAGAGAAAAATCACGTGTTTTGCATCGGTGACAATGACAGCGCAGACGCGCCTATATATAGGCGAGGCAGCAATAAATGCGCCACCAACTTTTTAAAGGGGCGCACCAAATGAGCTGTCGACATGAGAAAACATGCGCCCTTTGGCGCACCGAAAGACTTGTCAACATGAAGATATGTGCGCCTATGGCGCACCGGAAGTGGTGTTGACAGAGGAAAATGTGCGCCTTTGGTGCACCAAAAAGAGGCGCAACAAATGATCTGTCGACAGGAAGGCGCATGCGCCTCGGCGCACGCAGGGAAGCCTTAACAGGCAGAGGCGCACCAAAACACCTGCTGACACAAGAAAACATGCGCCAAAGGTTTTAAAGGGGGCGCATCAAAAGTTGATGTTGCATAGTCATTCTATGCGCCCGGCCAAAAAGACCAAAAAATGACTAAGTTCGAAAAACCAGATTTCCCGGGAAGGGATTTTGCAACGTTCCGAATGCAAGGAGTCCCTAACGAGGGATCGGAACAAAATTTCGGTATGGTTATCTGTAAAATTGCCCTTTGATGCGGATCTTCTCATATCCTAGTGATTTATACCCTTTTGGTGCCTCATTGATGGCTTTCACCATCTCATGCCAATAAGGTGATCTCACAACATTAAAAGAAAGCCCATTAGCATATACACACCTTGCAATGTGTTCATCTGCAATTTCCTTGGTCTCATTCTGAAAGGCCTTTTCCAATGACCCTCTTGTCTTACTTTTCTTTCGCGTAAGGGAAACATCCTCATCCGTGGAGGTAGGAGCCACAAATGGATGTGGCATGGCCACAATTGGGGATCCACTAGGTGATGGGGCAATAGGAGGCCTTGCTGAACGAGATGAACCTCCTCTTTTGGCCAATGGATGACTTGCTCTAAAAGCCACATTTGCCTCTGCATCTTCTTGCTCTTTGATATATGCCAAAACTTTTTCTTTTGGCACTCCAGCATTATTCCTCCCCTTGCATACTCTTATACCATTACCCGTTATGGCACACAAGTGGATTTTCACCCTACTGTAAGAGCCTTTGAATACTCCATCGCAATCATTGCATTTCCATTCAAAACAACCACCACCTGCAAGTTGTTGAACTATTGTTACATGCCTCCATAATGGTGAATTTGGGTCAAAATCCCTGGGCAAAGATTGCCCAGAAGAAGTAGAACTTGTTGTTGCCATTGTAGAAGTACTTACAAGGCTAAAAAAAAACAAGAAGCAAAGAAAACAATGGCATGCATTTAAAATTAAAAAAATTAAATAGAAAGAGCAAAAAAATGATGAACATAAGCAAAACAATGCAACGTGTGAAAGATTAAATAACAAAAAAGAGAAACAAGGTTAGAAATTTTAAAAAAACTTACCTTCACTTAGTAAACCACAAATCTTTCACAAATCTTCCTCCTTTGCAGCTCCTCACACTCCTACAAGCTTAGCAATAGCTCCTCACACCCTAGACAAGCACAATGCAATTTTGGAGAGCCAAAGGTAAGTTTCTTTGCTTTATGTTTTGTTTTTGTGTTGTTCTTTTGTTTTATTGCTTAGAGTTAGCTTTTAGGGTGTAAATTAGAAGAATATTTAATTTTTTGATGTTATTGGGCTTTTAAAACATGAACAAAATAAAAAACAAATTAAAAAAAATATTTTTAAGGCTTGGGAGCGGCGAGGGGGCTGTGGAAACGCCCAGGTACAGCTTGTGCCATGCCCGGCTGTTTCCACAACCCCCTCGCCGCTCCCTGCCCACTCCCAAGCCGCTCTTGTCGCCGCTCGTGCTCCTGCGCCGCTCCCGGTACGTACCGCCAGGCTGGGGGTGCCGTATTGGCTTCATAGTTAAGATCAGTGATGCAGTCCATACCATACTACACTCTACTCTAGATAGTCGATTTGTGTCCATTGTTCAATGGTTCACGGTAGGATGGTTCCCTCCACGCACGGGGAGATGGGATCATGACCAATTGATGGTGGTCGGATGGTACAGAGAAAGAAAAGATCCTGTTTGCTCCGATCGAATGAAATATATTCTATTCCATTCCCCTCAGTAGCCGCTTGGGAATTAGTAGAAACAGTGATGACATGGCAGAAATCTCACTTCCTGAAAAGCAGACGAATTTCTATGCAAGGCTTCTCCATAGAGAACACCACCAGCTTAATAAGCAAAGGTAATCAATAAAAGAGACCAGGCAAATGCATATTCATGGCTAGCTTACTTATGCAGAATGGCCTAGGTGTGTAACATGCTTTCGTAAAAGCTTTCCATTGTGTATTGCTTGGAGAAATCAAACAACGGTCATTCTCATAAATAATTCAACCATAGAATCAAGGAAAATATGTTGACTTGGGAGATGCTTAACAAACATGTAAGTTTATTGATCAGTCACCTCAAACGGCAGGGTTCTTTGTCCAACTTCTGCTTAAAACCTGCAATTTGCATGTTGGCATGGCAAAATAATCCTTCGATCTTTGGACAACCAAATTCCCAGCTCTTCTACAAGATGACTGGAAGCTATGACAATGGCTGCAAATAAGATCAATCTCTTGCACCCATAACCTGGACTGCCTCAGGGGTGCAATCTTAGCCATTCATTTTTACTGGAATAACAGCTGGCAAAGCAGATAACTGGAAAGTCTGCCAGGGAAAATCTGGAAATACAAACATAAACAGTGATGACATGGCAGAAATCCCACTTCTTGAAAAGCAGATGAATTTCTAGGCAATGCTTCTCCATAGAGAATGCCACCAGTGTAATAACTTAATAAGCAAAGGTAATCAATAAAAGAGACTAAGCAAATTCACATTCACGGCTAGCTTACTTACGCGGAATGGCCTAGGTGTGTGACATGCTTTTGTAAAAACTTTCCATTGTTTATTGCTTGTAGAAATCAAACAATGGTCATTTTCATAAATAATTCAACCACAGAATCAAGGAATAACTGTTGACTAGGGATGCGCTTAACAAACATGTAAGTTTATTGATCAGTCACCTCAAAAGGCAGGATTCTCTGTCCCGACTAGAGATGATCAATGACTACCTTGAGTTCAAGCAGTTACAAACATTATCATGCTCTTATATCTACTGAAAAATACTTGAATAGAAAGCATAATATGCATCACATATGCATAGACTACTTTTTATACAAAAGATATAAGCACACAAATGGAAGGAAAGGGAATGATTTCATCGTATCCAAATGGAATGTACATGATCTCCAAAATATGAAGGCTTGTTTCATGCGTCATGACTGAAGACCTGCAAAACTATCAATTCAAATGCTACATATAGGAAAGATACATGGAAGGTACAACAGTTGACTTCGATGGTCTGCTTGTAACCATAACATAGCAAGAAATAACATCAAAATTAAAAGGGGTCTTAAATACACTGCATCAACAACATATTCCCATACCTAAGAAGGTATAGCTTGAAAATAAAAATGGATACCATGAAAACAAAATATGTCATTGTGTTGGATCCATTCCCAAGCAAATGTTTGAAGCCATGGAAGGAGGGGAGTGAAGGATTTCCTAAAACATCATGTTTTCCTCCATTGAATATTGGATCCCAAGGCCAAATAGAAAGTGCCAAGGCACTGCATTGCATCATTAACATTTTCCTCCTTTTCAGTTAGACTGAGGAAGGAATCATCAACAAAGTGGCCATTGACAAATCGAAAAAGTTGAGGAATATCCTTTACAGGAAAGGCAATTCCTCTAACAAGCCCTTGAGAAGTAATATTTGCCAGCGAATAACGAAACCCTTATGCAGCAAGCATATAAAGTGCAAGGGCTAGAGCCTAGAGGAGATCCATACCAAATAGAGCGGAAAAAGGGCTAAATTGCTCATAATGCAAACCATTAACTAATCGGCTACTGAAACATCAACAAATAGCATCTGAATCGAATGCAACATGGCAAGAATGAAAGACCATTCTATGCAATCATACACTTTTTCAAAGTCTATCTCTATTAAAATGGTTTGCTGATTAGACTTGCAAGCCCATTCCATTCCTTCCCAAAAAATGGTTATATTATGCTTTTGATCAACCCATTTAGTCAGGCATGATAATAAGTGGGCGTAGATTGTGGATGAACAGAGCCAGAACTTTGGTGATAATTTTGTAAGAGACATTCAACAACGTGATTGGTCACCAGTTACAAATCAGCTTAGGATCACCAGCATTAGGTATGAATTTGATGACCGCACTAATATTTTGGCATTTTGGTTTGAATGGCTTCCAAACGAACTTGATAAAATTCATCTCTTGTGGTTTTCCTATGGATTTTGTAGAACTCGCAAACAAAGTCATTGCACCTAGGTTAATTAATCATTGTCCATGTTCATGACAGCTTCATGAAGGTCATCTATCATTAGGAATCAATCACAAGCAATAGGCTAAGATGGAGAAAGTTGACAATGACCACATCTAAGCACTGTCGAAGAGCTTTCTCTCAAGCGGGAGAAGGCTCTTGCACTTTATAAACAGGGTTATAATGGTGACCAAAAGCATGTATAATCTTTGACAAGTCAATAAGTAGTTGGTCTGCATCTCTAATGGCCTTTTATCTGTTGGGATGTATGCTTGGCTTCCAACATGTGAAATAACTCTTTGAAGACCTTATCTCCAACCTTTAGACAATGTAACTAGGCTTTGATTTGAGCACCACGTGCAATATGTATCAGCAATTTGATTGCGATTTTGTTGCCGAGAGACTTGCATTTGGAGACATTCATAAAAAGGCTGCAGCTCCAAGGCAGCCATTGCATTACTCCACTCACTGGACATGGCATACTAAGATTTGGGCCAGATATTTGCCAGGGGATGGCCGGAGATGCTTAGAACTGAACTGTGCAAGTAATGGCGCCTGGTCACTGAACAATCTAGCTGGTTGTGCCTGAGGGACATGTCAGTAAATTCCAGACCCACAGGATATGGGCAAGAGTGGGACCATAATGCAATAAAAAAGTATAAAGAAAAAATTGTCTTTTCAACCTTTGGCCATTTGAAATTCCACTCAATGCAAAACCAGATAGGGAAGCCGTTGGAAAGAACAATATCTGGTAAATCTTCTACTGGCCACGAAAAATAAGTGGCAAACGAAAAGTACAACTCTGCAGAATTCATAGCCATGTCAAGCCGCTTGAGCACTCTGTTAGGACCACAATGGAGATTAGACCAAGTAAATCACACAGGGGACCCTAAACAGTGGTAAAATAATTCAGGTCGTAAAAACTGAATTTACTGCACGTGTAATACCATGCGTTACCGTGTTTTTTCATTATATTGGGAGAAGGCCTTATTTGTCAAATGTAATGTCCCCTTTTCCGGGACACTAATCAAATAAATTATTGAAGACTTGTAATCCACTTTCCCCATGAATCAAAGGGTAAAATAATGGGAAATGTCATAACTCGATTTTTAAATAAAATATTAATTTTCCTCCTTATGTGTTTATTTCAAATGAAGAAAAAGGGGAAATTAATCATTTATTTGGAGTTGACTTTTCAGGAAAAGAAGACTCTTTTAAAAAGTGACCCTCCCACTTAAGGAAATGTGCCAAAGCTATGGAGGGAGACTCGGATCTTTTAAAAGAGAAGATATAAAAGAAGATGAGTTCCACCTCTTGAAGATATGCTGATTATTCTATTTGAAATTTCTTCATGCTTGAAGAGAGGGATGTATGCCCATGTGATCTACTAAAAGGTGTTTGATCAACACGACCCATCTTGTGGAGTTTTCAAGAGTACTTGCACTTTTTCTTGTTGGTTTAGTGTGTTTTATGATTAGAATTATGATTATTGGTGTGGCGAATTGCACTAGGTGAGTTTCCTTGCCCTAGCGCATTTATTTATTATGTAAATCTGGTTATTGTTGCATGATTTGGGAGCATACTTGTTGGTTTTCAAATCTGCCGTGTTTTGCAATTAATTTTCAACTTATTGTACCAAGTTTCAATGCAAAGAATCATCATTTTTGCTTATTTATCCTTGCTGGTCATTGCTGGAATAAATCCAACTATAGCGACTTGCTAAGGAGTGTATTTGACATGTTTTTGGTGATCATAAAGCAAGATCTGCAAATCTGATTTGTTTATCTTTTATTTCTGAGCAAGGGAGGTTCTTTTTGGTGTGTTTGGAGGCTGGGAAAGTGCTAGAAATATTTTATTTATTTTTCTCAACGCTAGCACCTAGATCTGAAAGTTCGGATGCTATTTTGGTGGGGTTTAAGCGCTTAGAAAAATTTGATTGTTGGTTTATTCGAAAGAGATAAAAATCTAGTTTTTGATGCAATTTATTTCACTTGAAAAGGAGAAGTATTGGTGAAGTTACGGATTTTATAAGTTTTCAGCTGTCTGCAAGCCTGATTTATTTAATTATTGCTGTCATAAAATTCAAAAGTAAAGAGGATTTAATTTCCAATTGATCTACCCATCTAACCCACAACCTTGGCTACGTCCAACCCCATTTTGGGTTGTAATTAGATGACATTGGGTTATTTGAGGTTGATTCAAAAGGATTTACTCCTTGAATTGATTTCTATCCATTTGTGGCATTTTCCATCTTGTCCCAAAAAGGGGACATTACAGTGGTATCAGAGCGACTTTCCTTTACTCTTGTGGGGTTTACATTTGTAGATCTGGATACATAGTGTATGGATCACGGGGTTAGCAAGTGAAGAAGAAATGAAAATGCAGTTTTATAGATTGAGGAAATGGCTTGATCCTCCACACCTTTCGAGAAATGTGTTGCTTAACATTTTGGAGGAAGCTGCAAATTGTTTGTCCATGGCAAAGCAATCAGATTATCAAGCGGTGTTTTTTGCAATGAATTCTTTGATGATCCATTTGGCTAGTCCTAGGTTTTTTAAGACATTCAAATATGGATGTGAGGCTTGTAGTTATCACTTGCATTAGTGAAATTATGAGGATAACAGTTCCGGAGTAACCGTACATTGATACCACCATGGGAGAAATTTTTGAATTCGTGATAGGGAGTTTTTAAAGGCTTTGGGACATCACAAACCCTTACTTCGGTAGGAGGGTTAAAATCTTGGAGAATATGGCTAAGGTGAGATCTTGTGTATTGATGTTGGATCTAGAATGTGATGATCTTTTTCCCCACATGTTTGAAGTATTCTTCGCTGTCCTACATGATGATCATTCACAAAAGATAATGGTTGCAATGCAAACCATCATGTCCCTAGTGTTGAATGAATACGAGGATCCCCCACAACAATTGCTATCCATACTTGGGAAAGGTTTTAGTCAAGAGGAGTCATGTATTGCTTATACTCCAAAAGTGTTTTGGATCAATGTTCAAGCAAAGTGAAGGCATATATGTTAGCAAAGTCTCCTATGAAGATATAAGGATCAGATTTACAAAGTTTGAACTTATTGGTACTTGATGACAATTTTTTGGCTTCTAATCGTTGCGTGCATGGTGAAGGGAAAATGATGGCAAAAAAGCATGTGATGGAAGACAAAGAGAGGATAATTCTTCATGAGGATTCCTATGAAGGAATCGACAAAACAAAAAAATCAGATTTAAGGGAAGAAAGCACGAAAAATGACACCACTATAGAAGGGTATACCAATTCTTGCATCATTTCTTTTAATGCATCATTTTTGTCTACTTTCATGCTGCCAAAAGAGGAAACCGTAGAGCATTCATCTAGTGGTAATAATCTATTGATGCTTGATAAATTATTGGTGCTTACTAACTACATTGAGCTGGACAAGAGTAGAAAAAAATTAGTTTCGAAGAGGGAACATGAGGGCGGCATGGGTAGAAGTTATACCCATGAAGAAGAAACATTTCCAAGGACTTTAAACCATTCTCAGGTTGCAGGTCTGCGTGTAACATCAGTCATTAGAGAGCAACTAAATGTCTTTATTCACCCAAAGATGAAGTTTAAGGAAGGCCCATAGGAATTTCAAATAAGGTTGCATGACTCCAAGATAGAAAGTGATGTTTGGCTCGAACAATCTAATAAGGAGTATGAAGGTTTTCCATGGCACAAAGGTATGATGGGCAGCCCCAATCATGTTGTTGCAAACGAATGGCTTTCTCTCATAAGGGGAATCCATTGGCGTAACGAAAGGTATAAGATTCCTTGGGATTATGGATGCATGAGTTATATTTCTGATGTTCTCTTTTCTTATATGTATGATGGAATAGAAACAATGGGGTATCATCATGCACATGTTAATTCATGGTATGAAGAAGTTAACAACTTCAAATTATTTGTATTGCTACTTTCATGTACTTATGAGATGATCAAATTAAATATTCTATTGTTCTTATACCATGGTGAGTTTCAATTTTGGGTCAAAAGGAAGGTTGTTGGGGTTATAAAAGAAATAGGGGAGAATGAATCTACAAGGAGATATTTCGTTTCCCCAAGCAAGAGAAATCAGATTGTGGTTTGGGTCTTGAGGAGGCATGACAAAGGACATATTTGATGGTTACAAATGCTAATGGTCTCAAAAGGTAACACTGCTGTACCATCTTCTTTTTGTGTGTTGTTTCTCATATTTGTTGGCCAAAAAATTAGTACAGTTGCTATGAAGTTGAATTACCAAGTTGAGATGGATCTACTTGACATTTATGAAGGATTTCCAGCCCCTTCAAAATGGCCTCTTAAGGTTTTTATGATAAAAGATGAACCTAACGACTGTTGTCCACTCTTGTGGACCACTGATTACATTTGCTACAACACTTTTATAACAATTAGTACTGCTGTTGTCAACATCTTTTGTTGGCTCTACACTTGGTTTGCCACCATACATTTAAGGAATGTCACAGCAGGGATGAATTTTCAAATTGTTGAAGTTTGGTGGGTCAATTATGAGTTGTTTTTAGTGCCTAAATCATTGACATTTTGGAGCTACAGGATGAATTATGGATATTATAGCATCATGATTGAAGAGCTCTCTTGCAGTTTGTGGAACATTATTGATGCATGGGTCAAGCTGGAAATTGTTTGTTCTTGTCAAATACATGATTACTTTTCAGATCTCTTATCAATGTTTGGTATCACAGCAGTTGGTTTTCTTGGACAGCCTTGGGAATTCAATGAAGAATGGGGCAGCCATTGCAAGGTGTTGTTTTGACATAAGCTCTCTCATTTGACAGACACGAGCTTGTTTGTGGAATTTTTATAGCATGAATACATTGGCTTTAGGGTTGAGAGCTTGCATTTGCTTGGGGGCAAGCAAATTTGAGAGGGGAAGATTGTAATGTCCTGTTTTCTGGGACATTAATCAAATAAATTATTGAAGACCTTTAATCCACTTTCCCCATGGATCAAAGGGTAAAATAATGGGAAATGTCATAACTCCTTGATTTTTAAATAAAATATTAATTTTCCTCCTTATGTTTTTATTTCAAATGAAGAAAAAGGGGAAATTAATCATTTGGAGTTGACTTTTCAAGAAAAGAAGACTCTTTTAAAAAGTGACTCTCCCACTTAAGGAAATGCGCTAAAGTTAAGGAGGGAAACTCAGATCTTTTAAAAGAGAAGATATAAAAGAAGATGAGCTCCACCTCTTGAAGAAATGTTGATTATTCTATTTGAAATTTCTTCATGCTTGGAGAGAGGGATGTATGCCCATGTGATCTGCTAAAAGGCGTTTGATCAACACCACCCATCTTGTGGAGATTTGAAGACTACTTGCACTTGTTTTTGCTGGTTTAGTGTGTTTTATGATCAGACCTATGATTATTGGTGTGGCGAATTGCACTAGGAGAGTTTCCTTGCCCTAGCGCATTTATTTATGGTCCAAATCTGGTTATTGTTGCATGACTTGGGAGCATACTTGTTGGTTTTCAAATCTGCTGTGTTTTGCAATTAATTTCCAACCTATTTTGCCAAGTTTGAATGCAAATAATCATCATTTTTGCTTATTTATCCTTGCTGGTCACTACTGGAATAAATCCAGCTATAACGACTTGATAAGGAGTTTATTTGGCATATTTTTGGTGATCATAAAGCAAGATTTGCAAATTTGATTTGTTTATCTTTTATTTCTGAGCAAGGGAGGTCCTTTTTGGTGTGTTTGGAAACCGGGAAAGTGCTGGAAATATTTTTATTTATTTTTCTTAGCGCTAGCGCCTAGATCTACAAGTTTGGATGCTATTTTGGTGGGGTTTAAGCGCTTAGAAAAATCTGATTGTTGGTTCATTCGAAAGCGATAAAAATTTAGTTTTTGGTGCAATTTATTTAACTTGACAAGGAGAAGTATTGGTGAAGTTACGGATTTTAGAAGTTTTCAGCTGTCTGCAAACCTGATTTATTAAATTACTGCTGTCATAAAAATCAAAAGTAAAGAGGATTTAATTTCCAATTGATCCACCCATCTAACCCACAACCTTGGCTACTTCCAAACCCATTTTGGGTTGTAATTAGATGACATTGGGTTATTTGAGGTTGATTCAAAAGGATTTACTCCTTGAATTGATTTCTATCCATTTGTGGCATTTTCCATCTTGTCCCAAAAAGGGGGCAAACTAAGATTTGGGCCGGATATGTGCGGTGATGGCCAGAGATGCTTAGAACTGAACTGTGCGAGTAATGGCGCTTGGTCATCGAACAATCTAGCTAGTTGTGCGTGAGGGACATGGCAGTAAATTCCAAACCCGTAGGATTGGGCAAAAGTGGGACCATAATGCAATAAAAAAGTATAAAGAAAAAATTGTCTTTTCAACCTTTGGCCATTTGAAATTCCACTCAATGCGAAACGAGATCAAGAAGCCGTTGGAAAGAACAATACTTGGCAAATCTTCTACTGGCAACGAAAAGTACAGTTGTTGGCGTAACAACTGGTTAACATGATGAGACCCCTCTCCACCACTAGTTCAAGCTTTTGGTGTGACGACAAATCGTAACATGGTATTAGAGCCAGACAGTGAAGCGTGCCCGACCTAGAGTAGTACTGGGATGGGTGACCTCCCAGAAAGTCCCGGTGTCATTGCCTCCTAATGTTGTTGGATCTAATTTGGTGAATACATGGTGGGCCCAGGGCTCACATGGTTGCATTTGGCTCCATCGTGTGGGGGTGTTGATGAATAAAATGAACGATAATTAGATCGTACCAAGCCAAGAACACATATGCTAATCAAACACCACGATCAATAAGATGAAAGCAATTCGCCAGAATAATGTAATGTCCCCAATGAACATTATTTTACTCCTAAATGAATTTTAGGCAATCCTAACTTTAAATGCAACTTGTAGACAAAATACCAAACAAGTATCACATAGATCTAAATTAAATGAGGAAATGCGACTTGGGTTAAGTGGAAAACCCACACCGATCAGCCTCTAAATTTATATCTTTCCACTCAAATCTAGTACCACTAATTTATAAAGCCCAAATATGTATAAAATTGCAAATTTCAGATGTAAACAAGGTTGCAATAAATTATTTAAAAACCCTGTCTGCAACATAACTTCAAAAATTCATATCTTTTGTTAGAGAAGTCCAAATGAGCTGAAACTTTGGATTTTGGGCCACAAAAATATGAAGAATAATATTCCAAAATTAGTTTTCGCACAACAAACACAAAACCCTAATTTTGCTCTAAAAAGTAGGTCGCCCAGCACATTTAGGGCATCAAATCAGCTCCAAAAATTGAGAAAACAAGCTATTTTGATTCCCAAACAAATCAGCCCTGAATCAACTCCAATAATGACAAACTAGGGTGGATCTTTCACCACCGAAGAGTGCCCTACTAGCTAGGAATGGATCTCTCACCACCGAAGCTAGGGTCCCCGTGGGATCTTACTTCACTAGCTAAAGAAAATCCAAGCATATATGCAAAAGCTACACAGAAAATATCAAATGGTTATGCAATATCTTCCCCTCAAGTTGACTTCTCCTTATAAAGGAAGAAGAAACCCAAAACAACCTCTACAATATCCAATTAGTTCACAAGGATTTTCCCTATGCAAGCATTTAATATTTTCCATATTAAATGCTTTTCCCAACAACTTTTTCTCTCCTAATGCAAGTCACATTTTTCTAGGGGAAATATATAGTAAAATGGGCATTTATCCTTTTTATGTTCCCATTCCCCTTTCTAAGGCAAGTCACCTTTTCACCTAGGATGGATAACAATTTATATTTGAGCCTTTTCCATCCTAGATTTAATAATTATTAAGTCATATAAATTATTATAAGTGCTTTATATATTTTTTCTTTTATTAATGGCACTTTATAATAATTAAATATAACTTAAGTCACCCTTATATTTTTCCTTTGACCGTCGGGTTGACAAAATAGGCCAAAAGTCTTCGAATGGGAAAGGGATATTACAAATAACTTTACATTAACCTTTGCAAACAAATGAGCAACAATATTATATATTATTATGGAACTCAATGAAATACAATGAGAATAGGCCTTGCTTATATAGGCAAGGAATAACAATCTAAGAACCAGTCAAGGTTGTAGATCAAGCCATAAATTAAGGAAAGAACTAATCATAAAAAAATAGTCAAGTCCATAAATTTAGGAGAGAACTAGAGATCAAGGATCTAGTCAACACCATATATCAAAGAAAGAACTATACCTAACAACTAGATAATATCCCTCTAATATCTAAATAAATAAAAAGAAATATCCATACACATAAGTGGGTGAGGATAAATACAATAAAGGTAAATAAAGTACCTAGGTTTATATGAGCTAAGGTAATAACCTACTCTAACACCCCCCTCAAGTGAAGCTAGGGGCCAAAATAGAAGTAGCATGTCCACGGCATGAGTCCCGACAACTAGGCCTGATGAGGTATTCATGTACAATAACTGGGAAAAAGGGACGTCGTGAGGCATCCAAAACCAGTAACAACAAAGTAGAGAGCAAAAACCCATTACAAGGCATCCCAAGAAGCTCTGCTAAAAAAAACTCGTACAATGCTGAAGAAGTTTGTTGTGCACTGTGGTCCGAATCCACTGCTTGATCATAGAACTAAAAAACAATTGACACTGGGATTCACCTGAATAGCTCTATACAAGGAGACTGTCAACGAAGTGATGTCGAAAGTGCAAAAAAAACACCAAACATAATTTGATCAACTACTACAAATAGGTGTGTCACAATCCAAGAACAACAAAGGCAACAAGGCAAGGACACAAGATCCAAATAAATAAGAGTGCCACGATCCAAGAAAAGCCAAGGTAACAAGGCAAGTACAGGAAACCCGAAGAAGCAATATCAACACCACACCCTCCCATACTGTTGAATGGGTAGAGTGACACCACAGATCTGTATGAGTTGCCCAAAATCAACTACTCGAACATTGACAAAATAACACTGGGCTTCACCATAATAGCTCCCCTATAAGAGAGATTGTCAACATGTTGTTAGCATATGGATTTGCACGCATGCAAATGACATGCAACAGTGTGGGAGCGAAGTCCCTTCTCAATGAAGGTGAGGCTACCTTTATTGAAAGCCAAAACTGTATTTACACCTGTACATTCAAAATTGTATGTGGGGGGTGTTTTTGGAACATCAATGGAAAGAAAAGTGAATGAGGGAGATAGGATGGAATGAAGGAACGAAATAGGAATGAATGGAAGGAACATGCAAGAGTTAGGTAAAAGCATAGCCTAATATTGCATGGAAAAGAACAATAAATAACTAACACAAATAAAACAAAGTTTGCATCAGTTAAACGAGAATGAGTAAAAGAAACACACATGAGTAAGTAAATAGCAGAGCTTGATCACTGTGAACGAGAATAACATCTTAATAACAAGGACAATAAGATCAAAGACAATATTTGCATGCAAGATTTAAACATCTAACATCTAATGAACATAAGAACATCAAATGTTACGAGAGACAAGGAATGAGACACAAAGTTCGTATTTCATTAACTCCAAAATGTCTTCACAACAGAATACAAAGTTTTTTCATGAAACAAAGCTTGCACACAAAAGTATTTTGTTCTCCTCTCTCAAAGTCTCCCTTTACAAATGAGCCCCTGACTTACTTTTATAACCCAAAAGTTGGTTAGAAAGTAGTCAGGGTTTTACATGAACATTAAATAGGACACTTAAGTGACTTTGACTTTTTCAACCAACTTTATTAAAAACAACTAAAAATAGAAACCACTTAAGTTATCAAAAAATTTACCAAAAGTGAGTTAAATAACACTACTTTATAACAAAAAACAATGGGTACATGTGGATCCCACTTAAATGACTCAGACACACACATAGACATTCTAGTCAACAACGTGCCACCTAGATCAAAACACCTATGATCAGTGCCCTATCCATTGGGCCAAGAGTCCGCCTATCCTGATCGTACATAAATGAACTCATTGACCGTGCTCCGCAATCCTCCAGATGACAAGAGAGCCGAACTTGAAACTTTAGCAATTTATCCACCCCTCCATTTGAGCAACATCCTAGTGTGAGCAAGTTTGTCTTCATTCGTATTCGTATTCACAATTCCACAATTCTCCACATGCTCTGAATAACTTTCCATGGTGAATTATTCATTTGTCGTGAGACCGTAGTCATTACGCCACCTTGGTTTGTCAGAATCCAATTCTTGATCTTTCGCCATTGAGAAAATCTTCTAAGAGCCAAAATTGCAATTCACTTCCTGAAGTTATGTCTTTTGCCTTTGTCACCATTCCGAAGTGTTGCCATTCTGATCCGCTCACGATCGTCCAATTCGAGAACGCTCCAACTTTAAGACTGGCCGATGAAGTATTGCGCCCGCTACTAACTGAGAGCTGACAGTGACACACTTGAATGACGTGGCCTTGTTTGATGATTCTTACAATTGAACTTATCATTGGTCTTGGTTTGTCGATGAATAAATCCGTACAAGGATCAAGTGAAAACAATTGATGTAGACAAGATTCTCCCATTATCGATCTCTGCCGATAACAATGGCTTTTGACTCTGAAGAGACCTATGCCAATAGCTATGACCTATACCGCATAATGAGGAAGTCAGAGGTTGCTTCCACTTCAGGGTCTTTGGAGTTGAATCGCCACACTGTGCAGGGGTCGTGGTGCATCCATGCAAGTGATGACCAATTTAGAACAAGCGTCAGGAAAATTGTGACTCACCTTCAGTCGATATGCGATCACAGAATCAACCTACGTCGACGTGTCCCAAGTTGGTATTGGTGATGTTCTCATATTTTGAATGGAGCGTCGAGGTGGGTAGAATGTTATGGAACCTATACCACAACATCGTTTTATTTTAAGATGACATGATTGTGACAGAAGCGTGATTTCGGGCTATTACTTTCTTACTTCAAAACTGCACAAATAGCCTCTCAAACTGCTTTGGGAAAAATAGCAAATCTTGTTCTAAGAAACTCTCACTGGATGAGGGAGTATGTTAAGGTACCACAAGTTTGCGTGTCAGAGAGTTTTTTTCCAATCAAATTCTTCAGTCAAATATTAAAGGTCAAAGTTGACTCTTCTGAAACTGCTAGGAAAATGCAAGTGTAAAACTGCGAAAATCCCGTTTGGTTTTAACCTGGGAAAACTACCGAACTTCACTCTGGGCATCTATAACTTGGCAAGGAAGCATATGAAGGTGTGGAGAATTGAACGAAACAATTATTTTCGCTTGACGATCATCTGAGTTTAAAACATCAACTCTCAAAGTGAGTCACTTCGACAGGCTGAAAACTGCATGCGCGGCAAAATCAAACAAATTGCGTTTTATTTGGCTCTGTGAAAAATATCAAACGAGGTGCTGCACATTTGAAATTTTGCAAAGGAGTGCATAAAGTTGGGAAGAATTCAACGAACCAAACCGTTTCTCTTGACGACTATCTGGGTTCGAGATACAAATTCTCAAAGTAGGCCTTCCGCCAAGCTGAAATTGTGCACGCGCCAAAATCGAGCAAACCGAGTTTTTCTTGGGTTCGTGAAAAATATCAAATGAGGTGCTGTGCATTTGAATTTTGGCAAATGAGTATACGAAGATTGGAAGAATTCACGAACCAAACCGTTCTTCTCGACAATCACTCAGCTTCAAGATATCAAGCTCCAAAGTCAATTACTTCGACAGATAAAAACCGCGGCAAAAATAATAATTTTTTTAATAGTATCCGGTCGCAATGGCTATGTGCAGGATCGATCTTAAATTTTTTATTAATTTTAAAATTTGCTATTTCTTCGCGTTGCCAATAGCTCGAGCTTGTGAATACGTGGCAGTATTCGTTTAACTGCATGAATTCTCCTGATGGCCATCTTCCCTCCACACGTGGACTACAAAAATGCGTGTAGAATTCTGTTTTCTTGGCTTTAGTGTGGAGACTTCAAATTTTTGATGGCATGCGTTGTCTTTTCCTTTCAAACCCAACTTTGAATCCCATTCTTATTGCTGCAAAAACCTACGTGAAGACTTTAAACTTCTTTATTTATTTTTTGCATGAATTTTGAATTATTTCTTTATTTCACTTTCCCACGTGGCCACTCCTATTGGCAAATGTGTTGGCTCCTTTCTTTCTACCTATGCATGGTCTTTTGGCCTTTTCTTTACCTTATGTGTGGTTTGTATATTCTTTGAAAAACTTTCTTTGCTAAAACCATGCGTGGGCAGCTGCTGTTTGATCCTTTGGTGGATGTGTGGAGAATGTAAGTGCTGTTTTTTTCGCCTTAAACTTCCTTTGCTGTTGGCTCATACATTGAAAACTTTGGACTGTTCTTTGCTAAAATTTGTTTATCTTTTTATGCATGTGTGGCCTGCTTTCTTCTCCCAATGCGTTGAAATACTCTTATTTTATTCTTTCCTTCAGGCTGTGCATGGAAGGTACATCTGTCTCTCTGCTGTGTTCTTTTTGGATATTTTGCTTTCCTTATCACCATTTCCCACGTGACTACTCTTTGGTGAAAACTTTGGACTGTTTTTCCTTCTTCTTCCTGCTGCGTGGGGATCTATTCCCTTTCCTTTGGACTGCTCTTTTCTCCCTCCTTGGCTGTGCATGGAAGGAGTTCTTATTCTGCTGTTTTATCCTTTATTTCTTGACCTACGTGGCACATGTGGGCTGTGTGGAATGCTCTTGCCTGAACTGTGTTTTTCTTATCTCAGGCGTGGAGACTTCTTTCTACCTCATACGTTGGAAAACACCTTTGCTTGCTCAAAATTTGTTCCAAGCAAAACCAATGCGTAGATTCTTGATCTTCTTACCAGTATCCTTTATACTTCATTTGTTGTTTCCCTTCTCCCTGCGTGAAGGATACTTTGGTTTTGTCTTAGTGTGAGAATTCTTGGGGAAATGGTTACGGGAATTAAAGAAGTTTCTCCATAACCATTTCCTCATCCCGTTGAAATAACCGACTCCTCTTCCTTTGGGCAGTTGCATTAATTGCCAGGGGAAAGTGGGAAATAGACAAACCATTTGCCAGCGGAAATGGCAAGCGGACTGGCAATCCCCATTTTATTTCCCCATGTGGGAAATCGGAAGATTTTTGCCCGTTTGCCAATCTATTGAATTGGCTATCAGTGGAAGAAATCCCACAAGCGGGGAATAAAAATAAATTTGCTAGGAAAGGGGGAATCCGGGTACGGGAAGCCAATTTGGCACCTCCGACAATGGGAAGCAGAAGTTTATTTTCCCCCTGGTAATTAAAATAAAACTTGTCAAATGAATTTTAATTAATATTTATTTAATTAAAAACCCAAAAGTTGTTAAAAATTGATTTTATCAAACAAAGGGTAATTAATTAATTAATATTTAACACAGTTTATGACTTGGCGGGAGTTCTCGCCCAAAATGGACGAAACGAAGACCGGAACGATCACAAAAACGAGACGATCGCGATGCGGGTGATAAATCACGCAAAGTAACACTTTTGAAAAATTTCAAAATTTCCATGTTTATGAATTTTGCGAAGTCAAAATTAGCTAATAACACATGCCAAAAAGTCAAAAACACAGATATAAAATCTCTCAACCAACAAGAGAGATACACTACACCTGCTAAAAAATGCTCAAAACAAAGAGAATTACAATGCAGGAGGTATAGAAAGTGGAGCAAGAGGCTGAATGGTGGAGGAGCCACGCCTGTAGAGTCCTCTCAACGAATGCCTATGTCGTCGCCATGAGTAATCAGATATCCACCCCAAATCAACACGGATGGATGAAGATGCCTGCATATGACTTGGTGCAAAATGCACAATGGGTTTATGCAAAGGAACATCAGAATGTGTGTCAGGTCGATCATGTCTAACAGCTGAAATCTCAAATTTCTCAAGCCTGAGTGAAGGTGCATAACTCATGTGGAACTCATGATCCTCGATAAGAGTCGAGTGAACAAAAGTAGGAGCTCTGACAATGTGTGATCCTAATGAAGTAACTACTCGAAGACCAATGCCATGGTGAGAATTCCAATTAACATGTGGAATAGGAGAAACAAAACCCTGAGAATGTCTTCCAATACCTCTGCCAATGAAACCCATAAAACGGAGCATGTGAAGACCGAATGCAGTGGCATACTTCTCAAAAGAGCCATGCACGTGAGCAAAAGTAGGATACACAACATGTGTAACTGCAATAGGCACAGACCCATAAGAACATGCAGTAACAAGCCTAATAGGCTTAGGAGCATCAGGAGTAGAAGCAAGCTCAAAAATTGATAGATCAAGGTCAATGGGTACAAGAGCAATACCTACAAGTGGACTAGGATCATGGATATGACTGTCCACAATATGATGGCGATGCTGCAGGCTAGCAAGTTTTTGCTGCAGGGAGTGTATTATTGTATCCTTATCGTGAATGAGTGCTTGTAGAAGAGAATTTTACTTCTTGAGCCATCTATTTTCTTCCACAAATTTTACAATATCCTCTTGAAGTTCACACACTTCGGAGAAAAACATAACATTCTCAGAATCTATGATAAATACAATAATGCAACTCCCAAAAGTTTAGGACGTCGGGCTCAACCGAAATTGTGTCCACAAGTGACATTTTATAATGAGTGCGTGTTACAATATGACACTTTTAAAATTATAGTGTGATTTTCAAAATAAATATTTCCAATGGAAATAACACA
This sequence comes from Taxus chinensis, assembly GCA_019776745.2. Taxonomy (NCBI): domain Eukaryota; kingdom Viridiplantae; phylum Streptophyta; class Pinopsida; order Cupressales; family Taxaceae; genus Taxus; species Taxus chinensis. Next base: position 26,226,082 of record CM034156.1, read on the forward strand.
AAAAAATAAGCACTTTTGCAAAATGACACTCGAAACCAAGTTGCCAATCAAAAGCTAAAAGGTTTACAAGTTTATGCTCTGCTATTTATTTTAGTTGCCATTAAAACAAAATAAAATGCTCTTGCCTTCACCACACAAATAAAATGAAAGGGGGCTAGAGTTAAGCACCCACTAGTAGGAATTACAAGTTTTAAGCCCTTGAGATTTTGGTGTTGAAAAGATCAATATCTCTAAATTTATAAGACCACGTGCTTCCTGATAAGGTTATTTAGTTAAAAGATAGTAAGCATTTGTGCTATGGGGGGCTAATGTTTCAAGCTTATTCTTATTTACTACTAGCTACGGGATGCAGATGCTCTATAGCTGTATGAAATTCCACGTCAAAGAACCAAAAATATATTAGGGTTATCTAGTTAAAAGATAGTAAGCATCTGTGCTACATGGGGCTAATGCTTCAAGCTTCTTCTTATTTATTATTAGCTATGTGGGATGCAGACACTCTATAGCTGTATGAAGCACCATTTCAAAGGACCGAAAATATATTAACCAGCTGTCCAACCAAAAATGAATATTTGATATATGGCTAGCCTGTCCAACCAAGCATGAATCTTTGATATATGCCCAGCTTGCCCAACCAAATCTGTCAGTTTGTCGCCTGTTGCAGAATGAATTGATGCAATGCTACACAGTCTCTTTTAGATAGTAGCATTTTGTCTCATGCTCTGACAGAGGACATCACTTCATCATACCATTTGTGCTCTTTTAGTCTCTTCTCTATTTGGATTCATTAAAAGATCTGTAATCTTGGCCTCGAGCTCAAACTTGAGCCACATAAACCCATTTTCTCTTTCACCTACCGGGCTTCTTAAATTAGTAATTACAGTGGGCCAATGCGTCACAAAGATGCGTCAACGCAAAGATCAGTTTGAACATTATATCACCAAAGCGTGATAAATACATTTGATAGTTCATTGACACATCACTAAATTCCTTGTCTATTCACTCAAAAAAGGCCATTGAATATCACAGTGCTGCAATTTGTCCACCAAATGTAATAATTGTGCAACTTTGGAAACCGTACCCAAATATATCCCTTGCAAAGGAAATCAATGCCCTATAATCACCTTCTTTCTCAATGGTCAGGTTATTAATAGCCATCTGGGCATTCTGATTGACATATGGAAGGGGCCATTAGACTTGTTTTTTAAAACTCTTATCAGTTAATACAGGCAAAAATTGTACATTTTGACCACTACTTTTTGCTTAATGTAATCATTCATGAATTTTATATGCTTGTGTTTTTCCAGGAAGATACAATCAGTTTTTGAGCTAACTGATGGTTCAGGGATTGTCGTCACTGTTGCTCGCTATGAGACTCCTGCACATATTAACATTGATAAGGTGCATTTTTATTTTTTTCTAATTGAAGTAGAATCTCTTCATTTCCTTGTACAATCCTACAAAGATTTTCGATGTTGTAAGATTTTAAAAAGATTGTATCATTGCATGATGGTTTGTGAGGCTGTTGAGTTATATTTTGAAGTTTAATGTTCTAACTTTACATGTTTTCTTCTTGAAGCATTAACACTCTGTTGTTTTTGTTTTATTGCATACTTCTGAATCCTGATTGTTAGCTATTTAGGAACCTTTCTTTTCTCACCAGTAAATGAAAATGTTTGCTTATGTCCTAGGTGGGAGTGATTCCAGATCAACCACTACCAATTGCATTACCTATTGATGGAGACGGCTTTTGCAAGTGCCTTGAAGAATCAAATTTAAGTTGTAACATTAATACTGCTACATTCTTTCCAAAATAAAACTTGTGAAAATAATATTTCAATTTAATGTTATATGATATATATCTTATTCTTTCAAGTGATGTTTTCCAAGGATATGTTTTCTATTTTATCTTTCTTAGTTCATCACCAATTGCATGCTTCTAAGCAATCACAGAAATAAAACTATCCAAGTGGAAACATGGATGACTTCATTGTCATTATCATACTGCTCGTTTGTAAGCATGATATAAATGCTTGAAGTCATATTTCATAAAGATGCCTCCTGACCCATCAGTACCTGTCCCTGGCTCTGTGCTATTTTCCTATATGTTTTGTCTTAACCTGAAAAAAGGGAGACTTAGTGGAACACAGTGTCCAACAAATGCTTGTCATGAAAACCTAGTAGGGCATTAGTGGGGAAGTTATAAATCCCTGAGTACGATTAAATTTTTTTATATCATGTATATGATTGTTTATACTTACGTAGATTCAATTTGTTTAACTGCTATGTTTTATTTAATAAGCATGGACATTGAGTAACAGATTCTTAGGAAAAAATGCAACACATACAATGCTACTTTCATTCCATTTTCATGCAAATATTGTTAAAGAGTGATAGAACACGTCTTATTGGGTCCATTTAGTTAACAATATTGTGGTTTGCCTTGGGTGACTTGTTTTAGGGATGTAGGTTGAAGAATGACTCCTATGCCATCTTAAATTTATGTCTATATTTAGAAAGAGCCTTTGTCCATCAAAACGTGTCACATTGTTATAGGAAGATAGCATTTTTGAGGGTTTGGTGGTCTTTCAATGAAACTTGATAGAAATGTTTTCAAATCAACGACTAGTTTTCAAGGTTCTTACTCTTCTATAGGGGGGAGAAGAAGATAACCCCTCCCTAGAGCATTCTTTTGGCTTGGTAGTCATTGGTGGAAGTTCGGATTAGTTAGGAAACAATGGTGGCCATTGTTGCAATTGGGAAATAGAAAGGAACACCTCCTTAGAAGCCGCCTTGGAGCACATGAGGATAGCTCGACATTGGACCTTGACCCAAAACAACTAGATAAGATAAATATATTAATGTCCAACAAATGACCACAAAAATAGGTCAATGGGATTGCAGCCCAAACAATATACAAAGTGCGAGTGGGGACAACTCAAAACGAGTTCCCAAAAACAGAAAAGAAGAGAAAAGACAACAGAAAGGAAGCCCGAAGCCAATACCCCCACATGCGGGGGAGAAAAACGAGGGAAGCAAAGAAGGGAATGAAGGGGGGGGGGGGGCAAACGAGGACCAATGGTCTAATCAGGAATGGTAGCCACACCCCTCCTAATAGTAGAGGCCGACGAAAAGAAGCTCCTGATGGACTGGCAACCCAAAGAGGGGGGTGAAAACCTCCTTCCCTGCTGAGATCTGAGACTGACGCGACGGCCAGGGGAACGAATGAAGTTGGACTGCCCTTTGGTACGTGTGTACATTCAATTCTGCTAGCAGTGATCAAGGTAAGAGTGAAGGTCCAACCGGGGACGAACTAATCTATGCGCGGTATCCGGGTCAGAAAGGCTCTGCCGTTTAGTTCCTCCACCTGCGGGTAGAACCGGAAAGAAGGTTGTAATTCGTCTCGTGTGGATGACTCTCGGAGGGGGATGAAGAATACGGTCTCGTAGCAGCAAAGACTCACGGATGTAAAGGGCAAGACACTGCTGGTCGATATATCTGAAGAAGGCCAGGAGAGTCTGAATCCCTCTAAAGAGATAGTGAAAACGTCCTCTGATCTCATAGTATATGGGGCAGCAGAAGATGAAATGAGTCTCTGTCTCCACCTCATGAAGGCTACAGAGCCTACAAAGTCTATCCTCCCGATCAATGTGGTGATCAGTCTCGCACCAAAGTCTATGGGAGCCGACTCGAAACTCACCCAAAGGTATACGGAGGGCATGCATCCAGTGACGAGAGATGTACCGAGGGCAGGTGATGAGTCCATCTCTAATTTCAAGAAAGTGCTATGCATAAAAGGACATCTTAGGGCGCAAACCCCTAGGGGGGTTCACCCAAGTAGTCTGAATGAAGCTCCTGTAGATATCCTCCCAGATGGACCTGTTCAACACTTGCTTGGTGGGCAAGAGATGACTGGGAGCATTCAGAGAATACTAGAAGGGGGGGAGATGATCAATCTGTATACCAACTGAGTCCAACAAGGCAGAAGTCTCGGCAAACCAACAACGGCCCACAATCTGGGCAATACTCACAGATGAACAATAGGCGAGATATGGATACTTGTCCTGCTCTTCGGAGAGATCACCAAACCTCCTGATACGGTGAAGAAAGGATGATATGTCAAATATAGTCTCTAGACGGATATGTCGGGCTCCGAACTCTGCCAAAATAATATGTTGGGGGACCGTCTGTTTGCATTTGATGAAATGACGAAGGAGGAGAGTCTGAATCCTCTCAGCGGAAGCCGAATCGGTGTCCAAAAGGGAGGGCCCCCAGACGACAGACCCATAGAGAACAGTGGGGCGGATGAGGGAGTTCATAAGAAACATCTTGGAGGAGATGTCTTGGAAGTGGTGCTGAAAACGCTGTCTCTCGAGAATGGCAAGAGACCCATACCCTTTATTCACCCTCGGCTGGAGAGCATGCCTCATACTGAATCTAGGTCCTGAGAACTGGACTCCCAGGTAGGTGTATGTATTAGTAATTTCAACCTCCTGCCCCTTGAAGAAGTCGAGGTGTGATGTCCACAGCCTGTTGAAGACCATGACCTTGGTCTTACCCCAAATGACTGTCAAATGCCAAAGATCACAAATAAAGCAAGTGCATCAAGCCATCTCTGAAGGCCCCTCAGGAGAAGAGGCGAGTAGAACAGTATCGTCGGCAAATAGGAGAATAGAAATCAAGACATGGTGAAGAAGGCAACCATCCCCTTCCTAAATGTGATCCCGAAGAAAGGATTCCAGCTCATCAATGTAAATGCCAAAGAGGGTAGGAGACAAGGGGCATCCCTGTTTAAACCCAATGGTGCTCCTGATGAGATATGACAATCCGTGTGCAGTAGGAAGACGACCAAGGATGGACTCATAAAGGCGCATGATGGCCAATAATAAGAGTCTCAGAAATACCGATGTCTCAGAGTCGCTGGAAGAGAGCCATGCGAGGTACGGAGTCAAAAGCTTTTCCGAAAGTCTACAAAACCAGCAATAGACTTTTGAAGAGTTTGTTTTCTCCCCAAGAAGACCTATTCAATACATCTCGTCCCATAATAGTTTCAAAATAGCAAAAATAAATTGTGTGCTCCATGGATATTCATAGAAAATACTTAAAGACAAATAGGGTATATAACTAAACTAAGAGTTAGTTTGTCCTTCTCGCATTGGCTAGAAATAGGCAAATCTCTTTGAACCTATAAAAGGTTGTTCTGATAGAAT